>JAVJAQ010004398.1:0-721344 GCA_032362365.1 Zygogramma bicolorata | reverse complement strand
TATTAGTTCACTTTACATTTTTTTGAGCTGATAGATATTCATAGAAATGAATCCTTATTTCCTGAGCAATCCAGTATTCATAAACATAATATAAGAAATTGTAACTTGATCAGAAATTAACAATTTAAATTGATGATAACACAGGAAGATCCTCATGCTCGTAGTCACTGTTTCTTATGATGAACTCATACCGATTTTTTATTTCATATTCTTGTGTTGCATAGATACCTATATCACTTTCAACATGTTTGTTTATTCTACCTGTTTTGCGACGTGCTACAAATGTATTTCTGTACATAAAGTAGTCAATAAACTTCTATTCTATTTTACTCACTTTATCGTTTACAGGATCTGATCCTTCTCTGGATCCAGGGTACTGCCAGTACAAATCGAAGCCATCGAAATTCCATCTCTGGAGGAAGTTGAGAACATTCAGTGCGAAAATTTTTCTCAGCTCTGGATTCGCTGCCAGTTTGGAATATTTTTCAGATCCTTCTTTCCAACCTCCCATACTCAGCATAACTTTCAGATTGGGATTCTTCTGTTTCAAGGCTACCAAGTTTTCGAAACCCTCTGTGGAATTAAAAGTTGACTTCGATGTAGCGTACAGAAATTCAATTTTTTCTCAATTATTTATTTACAAGATGCACAAGAAAAGTTGAAAATGCAAGGTTATAAGTTATAAAGTATCTGTTATGAGCTACTACTACTAACTGACTAAACCAGAACTTTGAAGACGCTATTTTTCATTGGTACCCAATGAAATCATCAGGTATCATCACTACTAAAATGGAAATGAGAATTGATAATGTAGAAGTGTTGACTTCGTGGTGTGACATCAGTATATCTTTCGTTCTCAAGGAAATGGAGAAACATCGATTTTTAATTTGCAGTGTGGGTTATTGAGATTTCAATATAAGCGATACGCCCTCTGGTGAGAAGTTTTAAACAGTGTCTATTTCTTCATCATATACGACGGTCTTCAAAAATAGTTGAATTTTATTCTGCGTAGAACAAATTACACTTTATTTTTCGAAATATTGAAAATTCTACCTGAGAAATGTTGTTTACGAAGGCAAACCATACATGACAAATGTTTTTCTTTCTGTCTGAATATTCTTCTGGATAGTGGGCAATGGCTTGCGGTAATTTTTTATATCTTTCTACTCAACCTCTTTCAAATTTGAAGATATGAAAATAGATGGGATTTACACAAACTATTTAATTTGCAATAAATGCATATAGTTGAAGGCGAAGTTCAGTTTTCACAGTTGCGGAAGTTAATTGTTTATCCATCTCACTCAATATGCAATTAAACTAAAGCATTTCAAGAGACCATGCACGAACTTTCATGAAAAAAAATTGTTCTGGGAAATCAATATCAAATATTTTTTTTAATGGTTCAGACTTTTTGACGTGCACTATTTGTGTATCAGCATGGTTGAACCGAGGTTGAGTAACAAAACTGTAAAATTTTGTCAAAATAGCAATAAGAATGAATATAGAAATTAATATAACAAATATTTAATCGATGAATAATAATAGGTATGGAAGGGCAAACATAATTCAATACGTACTTGGGCCATAGTCTTGGTGTGATTCCCAGTCATCCAAAATCAAAACTGATCCACCGGCACCAAGTCCAACGAATGCATAATTTATGTGAGTACAAAGTGATCCGTTTATGTCGCCCACGTCGAATTTTCCATGTCCATTTCTATAAGTTGTCCAGCTCAAGAAGTAACAGAATATGTTTCCTCCTGAAACTATGATTCATTCATACGTAAGGTGAGAACCTTTGATATTGAAGTCTATTAGTCTATTAGTCTATTAGATAATATATATGACTATAGATGCATAGTTAATTATTTATACTTTTGACATGTCCAATACCATATAATATGGTCTTACTGGAATAAATATATTATTATTATTATTCTGGGAGAAGACGAGGACTTAGGCACTAAACCGAAACCCTCATTTTCGACAAGCGTTACTCCAAATTTACTCCTGAAGATGCCAACTTAGTTGGCAATACACATTTCGGATGCAGGTGTATTCGATTTGGCATTCTTGATTGGACTTTCTAATAATTGATCTTTTATGAGGTTCGATTACTTTTAAATATAAGGTTACAGTTAGAGCTTCAAAATTCAACATGTCGGATATGCCCCTCTCTACGTATCCCTTTCCAACAAATAATATTTTCAGATCCAATTCGGAAATTCCAATTTTGCAATGACAGCAAAAAGCAATCATCTGGATCGTAAGGGACCTCTTCCTTATTCAGTAAATCTGATGGATCAACGTAGGTGGTCCAAATATATCCATACTTATATTATAAAGAGGTTCGTTTGAAACTTTGTTTGTTTGTAATGGGTAATCTTCGGAAATACTGATCCGATTACACAAATTCTTTTAATAACAGTAACTTATACTACTCACGTGTGATATAGACTATATTTTTTTTCAATTGAATATTAAATTCAGTGAAAAATAATAGTACAACAGCCGATCGAACCGTCTTTTTGTTATGAGACCATCAACAAGAGGACTCTTTGAATTAGGTGAGTGTGTGTTGAGGAGTGTTTAATAATCACTTGAACTACGGTACAATCGCTGCAGCGCGTTAACTGACCTTCAATGCTCCCATAATAAAAAGTCGGTGATATCGGCTGTAATTGAATAAAATCGAAAAAAAGCGGGCGAAATGCGATGCTTTAACGGTGTTCGATGACTACACGTTTCGGTCTAGCTAGGCGAACATGATGTATGATGGGCCATAATTTCTGCGTTTTATCGTTTCAAGTTTGACACCGAAGATACGAAGATAGTTTCTGCAATTACAAACTAGTATGGAATGAAAATTTGTATGCACGACGTGTATTATCAATGTATACGTCCTTGATCGACCTTCAAGTCCTCCGACAAAGGTCATTAACATTCACTTCATTCCCTCAGTACATAATTCTTTATATGCAGATTTAAACAAAAGGGAAGAACACCATGTTCAGATTTTCTATTGAAAAAAGATCCCTGAGTAAGAGAGGTTCGACAGGTTTGTAAGTGATGTGGATTCTGTACTCGTCGAGACTTCTGTGTAGATTTTGCCAGGGGTGGAACGATTGAAAACAATTCAGAAGAGCATCGACCTTGAGAATATCTATAGAAGAGAGACAAGTCTCCGACACTTCTACGATGTTCCAAAGAAGTAAACGATTTTTTTATGGATACGTCGAGTATACACGTTTCTATATGAAAACGAAGTTGATGGTCTCCAAAGAATGGAGTATTGCATAAAAGTATATTTGTACCAAATCATCATGAAGTTGAACAATAAAAATATTTTTTTTTGTTTATTCAAATCAGAGTAAGCAATGAGCATAAACAAATCATTTTAGTTTTCGCGATAATATCAAAAACGGCTGAAATAGGCAGTTCATTGTCTTCTCATATAGAAAAGCTAATGAGTAAGTGTGAAATAACAGTTTGTATACTTATTATTTAAACCATACAAAGTTTTAATAGGAATACATAAAACCTCAGCAACCCTGATCAGATAAGATGATATCCATGATTATAATACTAGAAACTCAAATAAAATCAGAACCAAACGATATCGTTTAGAAATATCGAAAAAGAACTCCCTAGATTATAATGTCTACAACTATCTACCAGACAACATAAGCTCAGTCTGTCTCAATTCAGAAATTCATTGAAAAAATTTTTTCTGGGATTTTGCTTTTACTCTGTCGGTGAATATGTAGTTCATTTTCAAAACCTGTGATATATACTTTCAGATACATTTCATTTTTTAATGTTTTTGCTATTTTATATGTATTTTATAATCCTATCCCAAGTAGCACATCATATTGGCTGAACCCCGAGTTCAGATTGGTTCAATATAGATACATCGTAAGTGAAAAATTGATGTTGAACTAATATTAATCAATATTGAGAAAACGATATCTCAATATGAATATTAGCTCAATATTGACAATAAATTTCAACTGCATTTTGTAAGGTTCAATATTGATAATATATGGGTTTGATAACTTATTACCAATATCTGCATTACCATATCAGGTGATAATGAATAATATCAGTTCAACAACATAGATTTTTCAATATTGTCTGCATATTTTGTATATACTCAATTTTCAACATCGAAATCTAATGTATATTCGACATTGTTTGGGAGCGTAGATTAAAATATTGTATTATCACATTAGGTTGCATATCGGCACGATACTGCAATATAGATATGCGAATTCTGATATTGCTTTAACAGTAAAATGAAAATATTCAAACAGTCATTTTAGAATCACAGCCTGAAAAGGGGTATCGGGATTTTGAAAGTAATCACTTGATGTATTCAAACATATATCAATATCGGTAACGCAATATTCGTCACGGGTTATTCCTAACAAAATTTGGAAAAATTGAAATATCGTCATTTGGTGGATTTCAATACCAGAAAATTACGTCCAGAACATTTGGCACAGCAAGTTTGATATTCCAAATCGCAATTACATAAGACAGTGATCCTTCGGTGTTTTTTCGAATATATTTCATTGTTACTTAAGTTTCTAATATTTTAATGTTGTCTCGAACATAACTAACCTGAAGTCACCACATCTATACAACCAAACTCCTTCTTAAAAACAAGTCTCTCTGTTCCGTAGAGTGTATAGTGGTCAACAAAAATAATTCTCTTCTGAAGGTCGTGAGTTCAAGCCTCGCAGCAGTCAGAGTTTTTTCCAGGTTAGTATTCGGTACGTTAATGTAGATGAGTGAAATTTTCAAGTTGACTACTTGATTAAAAAGATATGTATAATCTCGAATATTATATAAAAAAAATTAGTGACATCAATCGAATGTTCCTTTTTCGTCGATATATCATTAACAATATTGTACCAATATAGTTGAAACAATATATCCTTACATTGCTATCGAATGTTGATTTAATATCGCCGAATGTTCACATTTTTTTTGTGGACAATATGATATCTACAATATATCGTTAATATTCCCGTAATATTGAACCAATATTGGTCTAATATGTTTGTGCTACTTGGGATACTTTCAACAGTGTTCGGCTGAATGCAACACTTGACTTGCTACAAACATAATACTCTATGTAATGTAGTCAATAAACACTTTATTATCACTGCTGTTTTTGATAGGAAGGACAGCATTAAGATGCCTAGGAAACCCTGGTGTATCTAGTGATTCGATATTGTTTAGAATTTCTTGGCGAAAAACAATCGACGATTACAAAAGCTTTCTAATATTTGTATAGGGGGCGTTATATGAGGATTTTCGAAAATCTGTCAAATGTCGGTTTTGTCAGATTGACGTAACTTTGAGGTTTATTGTTGTCAATGAACACTGAAATTATTTCTTCGCATTCGACAGTGAAAGTCTATATAAGTAGAATAAGTTTTGAAGTTATTACCAGTACTTTTTCACGATGTGTAGAAGATTTCGTATTTTGTGTGGTCAGACAAAATCTGGGGATCCAAATATTCTTTATTCAGTACCTAAGGTAAGTACAAAACAAATCGCCCCAAAATAATAACATGAATGTAGCGTTGTAGCTAATTTTATTCGTTTCAGCTTGAGCGAAAGTCTTATATCGGGGAGGAAACATCTGTAGCTCTCATCAATGAGATATTGAAAACAAAGTTTTGTTCAAATAAAGGAAATATCGAGGTGATACGTATTTTGAACCGTTGCGTAACTGATGTGTGTATTCCCAATTCCAAGACAGTCTATCTCTTTCAATACACTAGCATGAACTTTGTCGTACATTCTCAGGTGAATGGGCAAAGTAAATTTTCTCGGAATTAAAGTCTAGTGTTACAAACTGATATAAAAACACTAAAAACTTGTGGAGGTAGCAGGTGACAGTGACAGTATTGACAGGTTGTTAACGGTAGGTTTCCACGTTACATGCACGTTTTCTAAAACGCATATGATTGGCTGTCAGGGCTGTCAAAATCTCAGTAGGCAAATAATGAACAGTGGTAGAATATTCGGTTGCACATTCCTCTCTACTGAAAATTAAGCTTCACATGGTATATGACTGATCGCCATCTACAATAGCGATCTGAAGCTTTTGCGATCTCAGAAATCAAGCAATCGGTTTTCGCCAAGTTTATCCCAAAATTATTCAGGTATAAGTAGATACACCAGGGTTTCCTAGGCATCTTAGTCAGATTTTGAAATATTTGACAGATATCACTAATTACTAAGATTGTCAACAAGAGATATTTACATTTGAACAGGAATTTGCGTATATAAGTTTTGAGAACGAAAGTGGATTTAGTTTCCAAAACGTTACCGATAAGATTTTCACATACTTATTAGTTCTAATTATTTTTTTGATAGCCAAAATTGAGTTATACAAGAGGTTGCTGGCTAATTGGACTTGTTATCCAGAAGGAACTGTTTTTCAATAGACGCAGAATCTTTTTGGGGGTAGTTTAAAAATCTGCCCTTCTACACTTGTATAGATTCCAATATTAATTCTAATTTTTTCATATAGTGGAAGTTTGAGAACGCAAAAAACTACGAAGAAAGAATCCATCGACCACAAAAAAACGACATTCACACAGAATTTAAATATCTTCTCGAGTTCCGGAAATACTCCTTCTGGAAAATTCACATGGAATGTACATGTAAGCTACTCCAAAATGTCCAGCTTTTGTCCATTGTCAGAACAGAACACAAGGGAATGTGTCGTCCAGTCGCAAGACACAATTTAACGAGTTCTGTGATCCGATCCGAGAAAACCTCACTTATTTCACTTCCACGCCATATCCTCAATCGGATAATAACAGAACTATTTTTAACTCGAAGGAGTGTCGTAACAATGTCCTCATTAAATATGAAACATGGAGGTGAAGAACTGTACGAATGGTTTGTCCCGGCTTGGAGAAGTTATTTATAGTTGCTCACGAAACGCTGTTGCTTTGGCTTGTTCAACACGGCACACCAGCAGCACGCGAGCGATCGGAATTATACCCTAACCACATTTTTTTCTTTCTCGGAATCGGTAAGTTTATTTTCGAGCATGTCTGGAGGCAAATCAGTGGACAGTAAGAAACTATATCTGGAAATCAATCTTCAGGAATGTACAGCTTGTCCCGGTTGATATTCCAACCGAAGACCATAGACATTATAACTAATGGACTGGCCCTAACAGAGAGAGAACTGCAGAGTGAGCAAGATAGAATACTTCAAGTATAACCTCTAAGTGAACTTCTTCCTCAATATACCATATAAAGAGAGGTTTAGAAGGATTGAGTTATTCAAGTCTAGAGTAGACCGCGGGCACATCTGACAGACGACAGTAAATGACAGTTGTCAATTCAGCCTGCTGGACAAACAAACCTGATTTACCTATGCTAAGTGTGTGTTTATGTCATATTTTAAAATCTTTTTTCTCAATAAAGCCGCAATTTTGTGCAATTGTGAAATGTGGAAGTAATAGCGGCAGAGATAATATTTCATTCCATCGATTTCCTTTTATTTTCGACAATAGAAAATAAGATTAATCCTCTTGTTGAAAAGAGATGTGAATTGTGGATTCAGGCAACTTGAAGAGTAGATTTAACTTCTTATAAGTTTTGGATTGAGGTGGCCTTTACTTGATGGAAATCCATAGTTATTACGCTATAAGGTAGACACGATTAAATTTCCACAAAATTTATTGTCTTCGCGACATGTTTCGATACACTGTATCTTTATCAAGCGCGAAGACAATAAATTTTGTGGAAATTTAATCGTGTCTACCTCATAGCGTAATTCTTATAAGTTGAAATGGGCAACGGTGTGTTCAAAACATTTTGTAGGAGATATTTTCAAAGAATCTAGGAAACATAGCCAACATATTTTTTTTTCTTTTTAGGCACGCCAAGTGCACTCAAAGATGTTGACAATATAGACTGGGTACCGAGTCAATAACTTGGCTACAAAACAAATATCAATGCAGCTCAAAGCATTCAGAGATTGTATCGTAGGGAGCAGCGTGGTAAAAATGAGCTCGCAAATATTCCAGTTGATATGGATAAAGTTGATGATGATTCTTTGTGTGAATGACCCAGCTGTTCAAAACTTGAATTATTATTGATGAGCAAAATCAAACTCTGAATGATATAAATTAACCAATTGCAGAAGTGGAACATGCACAAAACTCTGGTGAACACCTATGTCCGGATATTGATTTCGAGTTGCAGAATTGTTATCGTGAAATCCATCGTCTCGGGGAAACTCTGCAGACTTATTCATTCACATTGGAAAGTTTAAAGCATAACTCATCTAAAATGCCTTAGGATTACAATATGAAAAGATGGTTGTGGTTTATAATTTTGTAGAGCCTTATATAACATACCCTAAATCTGTTCTTTCAAAATTATTATTTATTAAAGTACATTCTTAGTAATCTTTTCACAAGCTTCACTCCAATCCTTCTAATCCATTTAGATATGAACATATTGTATGAATCCAAACTTTTATAGCCTTCGAAGTCTTCTCCTGTGCATGCTCTCTCATATACAAAATAGTTTATGATGTCATACAACATGTCATGAAACTTTAGGAAAGTATTTCACAGCATTACTACAATCCCCAAATTTTAATAAATGAGGATCACATCCATTACTTTCTTTCAGTTTCTCTGAATATCACTCCTGGATATCCATAGACAAGGTGTTGAAATAATCACTTTTATCAGCCATTTCACATACAATTTCCTTGCAAGCAGGAAGAATAATGAATATAGATTATAGATTGCAATATATAGACATTTATATATGTCAGGTACACTAAGGGTATACCCATAATTAGGGTAAACCCGTATCTTCATAATTACGATCATAATCTCATTAAATTACCGTTGTTGCTTATGGAAGTACGGTTTGTTTGTCCAGCAGGCTGATTGACAGTTGTCTTGTGACGTCATATGCCCGCGGTCTATATCATTCAGTCCTTCAGAATATCACTTAAATTTGCATATCCTTTCTCTCTCTTTTGTATTCCGCATCGTGTTATATGGAAAACTGTCATAAAGGCCAGTCCATTATTTATAATGTCTTTGCCGAAGACGAATCTGGAATGGCCTTTGGAAGGAAGGGCACGATACTTCTACAAATAAACTGCTAATGTTAACGATGTTTTTTTCGTATGAGCTCACACGTTTTCCTCATCACAGTTTTCTAGTAGCATCATAACAATTATTTCAATTCCATTCATCTGGAATCGGGCTGCTCATGTATTTAGGGTTTTTGGCATCACTGAAATTTATATTCAAATTCAATATATTTAAGATGGAGTAACGTAATGGAATGGATGACAGTGATAAGTTTTTTCTAGTTTCGACATATAAAGTGGTTTCTTCAAAATTGACGGAGATGTCTCACTTTCCATGATCAGGCATATAATGGATTTCTTCATATCACTCAGTTACGAAAAAAAAAACGAAAGCATTCACTGGTACAATGAAATCACACTTGTAATCTCTCACATGCTCACATGCTGAATTAAGTGAAAAAAAATGCATATAGGAAATTTATTTGCTGTTAGAGTATCAAAATGGCTGTATGATCTCAACAGAACCTGAACCTTCAATATCCTAATCATTATGATACTTGTGAACAAACTTCTCTGAGATATTGTATAAATAACTATAAATTCTACTGCGAAATTTTCATCACATTTTCCTTGATGTATGAAACAACAATTTCGAAGGAACTCAACTTCTGCGAGTCTTGGAAGAACAAAATTACGTTTTTCCATCAGAATAAAATATTTATGAACCTTGGGCAATTCTTCCAGACTTTTTTTATTTTTTGCTTATACTGTTGAGTGATTACGGTTTTTAGCTGATATATTGTCTTCTCTTTCACGAAACTTTCCCCATTGATTTTTCACTAACAATTCCGTCAAAACTGTTCCAAATAAATTAGAATATCATGAGAAGCGCATTGAAAAATCTTAATCAAATTGAAATATTGGCACGGATATCTCTCAAACATGATACAGGGAGTCGGTAAAATCAGGAAAGCATTGCATACTTCAAGAAATGATCGACAATAGCACGTGCATTCAGATTGGATTCTAGTCCAACAGTAGGATGAAGAATCATTTCGAAAAATAATTTCTTGAGGAAAAGTTCTAAGGTTTCCCCAAATATGAAGACTAGGCCTAAAACCCCGTATGAAAAACCAAAATTCTGATAAGTACGTATTTCGTGCTCGTTCCATAATTTACTTTCAAAAGGGAATTTCAGTTATGTTCTTATATCCTTGATTGAGCTGTGGGTTGGAAAAACATATGGTATAAACTTCACAAGGGATTCGCAATTATATTCCAAAATATAATTTATTATTGCCAAAAATGAATGAAATGATATTACAAAAAAATACCACATCGGCCTTAATTTCTTCTTTTTTAATTGATTGTCACTATATTGTGAGAATGGCTCATTTTGTTCAAACACAATCTGGATGAAAACAATAAAATATTAGTTCAATTATATTTATTTGAACGATTTATGGAACTTGCCATTGAAAATTATCAAAACAGAGTAGTATTATTTCCTTTTCGTTCAAGAGATTCTCAAAATACAAATGTCTCCATTCACTTCCGAGTTGAACTAATCATTTCACACAGATACCAACAATGTCTTGAAAATTCCGGAAAATCTTCAGAATCGACTTAGAATCCGTTGTCTCCTGGATCAGATATCATGTCAAAAAATACAATTTGAACTTCAGTAACTTGAAAAAAAAAAGGTTATTTGTTTTCATCAGACGTCGGAATCCTCTGGCTTTCTATTAATTCGATGAGAGTAATTAGCCAGACACAGCTAGCATACTACCCTTATTCTATCCTATCTAGCGCCCTCTGCTTCAAGATTTACAGAAAACATGTCATAGCGGACTCGGAATATAACCCTCAAATAACTGACAGGAGTACCTCCTTTGAAAACAATTTTTATTTACAGAATGCCCACCTGCGGATGACGGCATGGAGAGGTTTGCCTGCCCAACGCCTGACAGGCAAGGTCGCTACCATTGTATAGACGACCATGTCCTTTGCGATGGGTTCATAGACTGTCCCTCGGCAGAGGACGAAGACCGACAAGCGTGCATGTTCTACAAAACGGTAAGTTCTTCTCCACACAATTTCAATATTCGCTGAGACCTAGGTTAGGTTAGGTTCAAGAATTTCTGCTGGGGAGGTATATTACTTCCTTAGTTTCGTGTCTGAATGAAGGTTGCGAATCTAGGGTCAATCCGTGATAGTTTCATCAGTTTCGACCTCCTCTTTGGGAGGGTGATTAACCCCCAGTACCCCCTCTCCAAGGATACGTACATGAGGCCACTCAAATTTACCATATTGGATAAGAATGTTCTTTGGAGCAAATTTGTTTTTTTCCTTAATTGAGTACTTCGTGCATTTGTCATAATAGCTTTTTTCATGTATTATTTGATTTGATTTTTCATAGAGTCATGAATGTAGAAATATGTATGATTTTTGTTATATTTTGAATTGATCACATCGTTATAACTTGGGAAATAATATAAATAGGCATGAGAATATTCAAATTATTGTTCAAAGTGAAATTTGAAATAGAAGTAAAATGGGAGTTTTGTTGCAATTTCAATGACATATGGTTATGTGTAGGTTGTTTTATTATATTTCAAACTGCTTTGTGCATATATGACACGAATCCATGTTATGGACAGAAATATATAATATCAAATGATAATGATAATAACAATATATGCTGCCATTATGTGTCCACTTCCAAAATGTTGCAGTTTTCAACTTAACACTTGCTTGCTGTTTTTCGGTGTACCTTCAGAAATTGTTTTAGATTGGGATATTGCAATCTCATCTGACTTCCTCTCAACATTGAATGGTCACACATCAGCTTTGAAAATTTTCGGTCATTTTCCATTCTGGAATAGGCAAACAAACTCATTGTCCCCTCATTTCAGTTTTCATGAATATTCATCATAGTTTTCCAAGGACTCTTCGCGTATATTATATAACGTATATAGAGCGTTTTTTTTTGTCTTTTCCGGATGTTGCTACGCTCCTCCCACAGAAATTGCTCTCGTTACACAAATTATTTGATCACTTGGATAGATATTTTCTAAATTATCAGGTTTAGGTTAATTAACATATGTAAACTGTAAGTCTGCCATTAACTGTGACGGTTTTTTGTACTAATAATAATAATGTTTGTTTTCCAATAAGACATATAAATGTATAGGTATGGTCAATACGTAATGCAAAAGAACTTAAACAGAAAATAGAGAAGATAAAAAAATATACAGATAAACCTATATACATGTGTGATATAACTAGTCATTAAAATATTCTTCCAGCGAGTAGAAACATTTCTCCGTCAAAAATTGTTTCAGGTAGCTAATGAATTGTTTTAAATATCTGGCTTCTTCAATATTTTCAGGTAAATTATTGTAAATAGATAAACCCATAATCGAGGTGCATTGTCGCCGACCTTATACCCAGTAAACGGAATGTGATAATTTTTTTCTCCTGCGTTTATTTACGGAGTGAAAATCTCCGGTCAAAACAAATTTTCGTCTATTTTTGAAAATGAAGACACACAATTCATAAGTATAGACCAACATGATGGTCAAAATTCTAAAATGTTTGAAAATATCACCACAGGAATATGTACCAGGAACTCTGGCTATGATTCTCACATTTTTTTTTGTATCGAAAAAACATTTTGCGCCAAAGTGGAATTACCTCAAAGCGTATTCCATACCTAATTCGCGCCATAACCTGTGCATGGTATAGTGCCACTAGCTGAGGTATTTTAAGTATATGTTTGAAATACCTGAAAATAAAATTCAATTCAATTCAGTTGTTCAATTTTTTTACTAAGTTTTTACAGTGACCTTTCCAGCTTTCATTATCACCAATGAAAAGAAAATTGGTTTCATCTGTGTTTTCGATGGATACATCCACACTCATCTTGATTCTGAGAGGATCGCACTTTCTTTGATAATTATGGAATCATAAAATTTTGGTTTTCTGAACGTTCGAATATAAATAATTTGTGCTGCACCAGTCCTGCATCACTTCTAGAGCTTTTTCTGTAGCTTTATGCATACTAGTTTCGTTTTTGTGTGAAATTATCAATGACGTGTCGTCTGCATACATTGTTACATGAACGTCTTCCAAGAATTTATCCAGATCATCAGAGTACAGAATGAATAAAATAGGTCCTAGGATTGATCCCTGTGGGACAGCAATACTAATGGGTTTACTCTTCGAATTAACGAAACCAACATTTCCAGATCGGATATTTGGAACACATACACACTGGTGACGGTGTTTCAACAAAGACGAAATCCATTTCAACGTTACACCTCGTAATCCATAATTATATAATTTCGATGTTGACTGATTATGATTGACGCAGTCGAATGCCCTACTGAGACCACAAAAAACCCAGCAGGGCACTCGCCTGTGATAAGTGTTAATTATAACCTCACATTTTCACCAAAAATTTGTTTTCAGACAAAAGCGCATCTGGACGTACTTGCTGATGCGCTACTTCGGTGGGCCCGTGGACGCTAAATCCTCGACGACCTACGGGGCGGCCAGGGGAGCGCCGGAGGTCAGGCCAGCCGCCCCCGTGTTCGCCCCCCATCTGTCCCTCCGCCCACTGACTAGCGTATACTTCAGAGAAAAAAAAGACTTTGCTGGCAGCAGTTACCGTAGCAGACACCTAGATGTATCATTCTTCAATCCTCTCTTCGAATCGAACCGATCTTCTGGACTGCAGCTGGCGCGTATCTCATTCCAAATAGCATTCCGATAAACTGATAGAAGAAAAAGGCCTCATTCCAAATCATTTGTTTTTGATTGATCGCAGAACTGGTGCTCTGTAGTGTGGATTATTTTCAAAGAGTCCGAATCTGCTAACGATTATCTGAAGAGTTATTGAAAATAACGGTCAAACGATAGAATTGTCCCGTTGCGGACAGAGGAGTATTGTTTCTAACTACCTTCGCATTCAATCAAATTATGATATTACCTAGAAATATTCGTTATCTGACATTTGTTATATTATATTGCTGTTGATATTGTTGATATGTTTAACAGAGGCTGATGGGATTCAATCAACTCTGACTTGCTTCTGGTCGGGAAGAAATCGAAATATGCGTCCAGTTTTCTCAAATTCCACGAGTCTGCACCTTATTAGTAATTACTCGAAAAAAGTCAAAACCAAAAAAAAACTTAGTCTATTAAGGATTGATGTTGCATTGCCTTTAATTAAAATAACGCTTTTGATGTCAAAGTAGAGAGCACTTCATCAAGAAAAAATTTGACAAATCTGGAATAGTTGTTGAGATATAGCTGAAACTTGATGGAGGCTGGACCATGGTCTGAAATGAATGGCAATTGTTTTGTCAGTTTTTGGGACTGGCGATGATAAAAATTCATCCTGAGCCACCAGTACCGTCAAGTGACAGAGGTGTACATTGGTATAGTTTCAAACAATGGTTACTTGAGAGTTTCACTCATCATCAACGACACTGGTTGAAGGATATCTCTCTGTTTGCATTTTGAATAAGGCATTGTGATTGGATCGGAATCCTCAGTGGAGAAATCTCAATTTCTGCCATGTTCAAAACTGTAAATAAAAATGAGAGTGTGTAATACAGATTGTGCTAGTCAGAGATGATTATAAGGATATTTTGCGAGCAAAATATTCGAATTTCGTTCCAGCCATTTACTGATGACTGAATTCGAACGTTAAAAGTTCCTCATTAGTTAGTATACAGTTTCAATATCATTTTGTCTGAGAATAATCGAAACATCGGCCTACCAACAACCAGAATTCGAAAATATAGTTGAAAGAAATTACCATATGTTGCCAGATTTCGAACGTGTCCATTTTACTCCTCATTGGCCTGGATGACAGGATGATATAGGGTTGCATTAGATAAAATCGATTAAATGAGGCACAGCATCTCACGGATGTTGACCTCAATTCCTACTCGTTCCGAATCCCATTCAAAACAAGGATTAGGATCAGAAGTGAATAACCTGTATTAATGGAAATTCTCATTTCGTTGCGAAAAAAAGCGTTTGATTTCGAAGTTATAGTCGTTGGCTAATGGAGAATTCAAGAAGACTCCACATAGCGAGAGATAAGGTTGCATAAATTAGCCACTAGATACTTTCAATTCTGAATGTGATTTAAATGTAAGCCTAGCTGTAAGCAAATTGTGCATTGAGGGAATACTGAATATTTTCAGGTAATATGCCTTATGCTGTTAGAAGAAAGACGAACGAAAGTTCGAACTTATGACACGATGAGGTTTCCAGATTGTATTTTTTCAAAGAAAATCCATAATGACGCTTACACCTACCTCAAAGTTTGAAAACAATATTCGCTTCACAAATGAAGCAAAACAGTTGTTGTAAATTCAGATTCGCCCACTTCATGGAATTGATAGGAAACGCTTAGATCACATGCTTGCTATAAAGTGAGGTTAAAAAATATATGGAAATACCCGAGAGCAGTAATTCCATAGAGGTTAGAAAGAGAGCAACTGAAAAATATTGCTCGAGAATTCAGTTAAATAGTAATATCTTTCAACTATGAATGGGAGGAGAAAAATCGGACCTTATCAAAAATAACTGAATTTAAAGAATATCTGACTTGAGTTCATTATTCTCAGGGTCAAAAAGGAATCCAGTGTTCCAATCGCCTCTAATTCTTCCTAAAGATTACTTTATAGAAGTTGGAAAGCAGGCTAATCAGATGAAGCTGTTCAATTCTGCGTATGAAACGACTTCTTCAAAGTTGAAAATTTCCCCCTATTAACTCAAACGAAGCACACTTGCACAAGCACTACTTGCACCAAGATCTCTTAACTGTTTATCAAAATAATGTAATCATCTATTAAATAACGTAGGTGTGGCTCAGTCAAATTCTCAATGTGATATATAAAATGTAAACTTCTGCCGTACAGAACTACAATGTTTCTTTTGTAAACGTGTCTTCAACTACGCTATTCAGGTGGACTCCTTAACTTATTTCTTCTACCATCAGTAATACGAGGTCTAATGTTTTGGTCAATTCTAGTCACAACTTCACGTGAACCTATTTCGATGGTATGAACCAAAGTAATAAAGAAAATATCAAAGTGTAACTAATGCAATAAATCTAACATGTGACTTGAAAGAATGTTAATGGTTCCCAAGAAAAGAGACACAATCACTACCTGCTGGAAAACGAACCATGCACTTTTTCATGCACATCATTTCTGTGAATCATTTTTAATAACTAAGATTGTTTTGGGTTTCCTCAAGCCAAATCTTGAAGAATTGCAGAACGCTCAGTTCTTAAGGAGTCAATCCCAAAAGCAAACCTGCACTCAATTAAACATCTGAAATTGTGAAAAATATATTCTAATATTCTATAAATATAAATATATTTATTTTCTACGTGTTTAGTTCTTAACATAATAATTGTTCATATAAATGTTTATAAAACAAAAACAATGCACTGATATCTTTAAATTGTTGTAGTATTTTCATTATAAATGTCATATTGCACCAACGCACAAATGACGGAATATTCACGAAAAATATCCTGACAATTTTTTTTTAAATTCCTTTTTTTCGAAAGGATCTCGAATTATTTCACTATAAAGTTCACGACTCAAAAATCATATATGGTTTCACATCGGATCAATCACAACATTTTAGTACTCAGACACCCCACCAGACCTTATTTGCAATTCATTTCAAATCAATACAAATTCAAAATATGATCCAAACAAAAGAGGTTCATTTCAAAAAATGTTAAAAATCACGATAATTCCAACCTGCATCCTCTGAACTAATAATCCAAAACTCAGGGATATATTTCGTTGAATTTCTGTTCGAAAGCACCCTAGATAGTAATAGTGTCACCACCAACTACCCCATTTCCCATCCTCAAATCCTGTTATCACCCGCGACCTAAAAACTATTAAACCTTTTCGAAGATGCGAATCATTGTGGCAAACGTGGATAAATAGTTGTACTCTGACGGCCTAAATATTTTTATAACTAGATTTGTTGACTGAACAATAAGCTTGTTAATAGTTTTTCAGATATTGGCTCGTCTATAGGTGTTGCTTGATTTGCATCTTTCGAGAAATCTTATTCTCCGCCCAGTTGTATTGGATTCATGTCGTGAAAGTTCTGTTTTGTTCCCGGTGGAAAATAAGCTGATTATAGGTCGGAAATGATGATACAAAATATCACTTCACGACAACCTAATCTGGTACGGCTGGGCTAAAGAGCTACTACTTGTAAATGTGAATATTTTAATATAGCGAAAATATATAAAATGTGAAAATTATTATACTGAAGGTGCGCTAAGAAGAAGAGAGTTTGCATGGCATCTCTAAGAGTATGGGGTAACTACTATCTATCCTGATACCTATGATATTATAAACAGTAAATCTGAATATTATAAATGTACAATAAATGCCTCAGCCAATAAAATGGTGTTAGAAATTTCGGTTTTTTTCTCAGATCTCTCTGGATCTGTAATTGGTGTGGGTTGGGCTTTGCTCACAGCACTTAAGTATCACCAGGCATGTTTGTACATCCTACAAATAGGCTACAGTACCCCGCTTAGGGAATTATCAGCTCTGCTGTTTTGTGGTTGTTGTCAGAGAGTATCCCTCTTAGGGTCAGTAGAGAAAATATCAGTGGAATGTGCTTGAACTGCTTAGCAAACTTGATTCAATTGCTGAGCATCAGCCAACCATTTTTTTGCTGGACAAATCATCAGGTCATTCGACCATGGTACCTTGGCATTCAACCAGAGATTCCTCCTAAACACTGGTATGGGTGATTCTTGGCTATTTCTGCTTCGAGGAACCTCAGTAGTTCTAGAGAACATAGCATAGCATGCGGTTTCGTTTCAGTGCCTTCAAAAGTTTGGATGGGAGAAATCTCTTATCAGAATCGTAGTTTGCATGGTGGCATTCTAATATATGCTAGCCTCAATGTTACTCGTGGTAGTCGTGGTCTCCTTAAAGCCAATGGTGTTAATTTGCTGCAATCATTATTCTTGTGAGTTCAGTTCGAAGTCCACTTCCAGGGTTCTTTTGATAATTACGTTCAGATATTGTGCTAAACTCCGCATACTGCTATCGGCTGTTTTTTATTCATCTTTCACCTTTTCAAATTTGACATCTGACCCACCATTGTGGGGAATTCAGGGTGACATTTTGAATAGATTCCATCCCGATTCTATTGAAAACTAACACATATAACTAAAGATTTGCACTATGCATCATTTGAAAGATTTTATCAAATTCAATATTTTTTTTCTCATTTTCAAATAATTCCAAATGCATAAATCAAAATGGTTATAAGAGTGATAAACTCTTTCGGTAATGAATCCCTATTTTCTTCAAGAGGTAATATATACGTGACGAATAATTCGGAAAGTCTCATCAGGTGGAATATACTCCAGTGTTGACTCCAGTAATTATCATATACTTGATCCTTGCTATCAAAATTATTATAAATAACTAATACATAATATTCACCGAACAATAATTGATGCAGCCGAGTAATATGAATTCTCTGGAGTAATTTCATTTTCCGAAGATATCGTATAACATGAAACGACAGTTATCGCCGCCATTTTGAACGATTAATTCGCAACTTTAAAAAATATTCTATCTGATGAAACCTTTGGAACGATATATCATATGTTGTGCGAAACCTTAAAAAAACTTAAACAGTTGGATTGAAACTGAGGAAACTGTTCGGTTAAATTTTCACTTTTTCACAATTCATAAGTTCGACAAAACATAACTAGTTATTCAATGATTTTATTCACTCGTTACAACAATACATCGACCTTTTGAAAATTTGCGTTCATGTTCCCAGCTGCCTTGATTCGCCCCTGGCAAGAAGTGCAACAAGATTTACGGTTACGGAAATCTAGATTTGTTCAGACAACGGCCAACTCCTTTTTGAACCAGTACTTTGATTATACTCAGCATTATTTTTTGCAATTCGCATAATTTTTTGACACATTGATATTCATAATTCTGGAATCGTTAAGGCATGAAAATATAGCACAGAACCATGAAGCGTCATCTCTTTTGTGATTTCGGAAGCCTCAGGAATAGTAGGGTTGCATATCTATTATTTTAAGTAAATAATAGAACAGGTACACGGATCTGTGATAGCATTATATATTCAAACAACAATAGCATTGCCTATATATCGTCAGATAATGGTGACAGTCGACAAACAACAATAGCATTGCCTATATATCGTCAGAATCTTAATCGTCAGGTAATGGTGACAGTCGATGGAAATATCTTTGAAAGAATAGAAACTACCTTAGATGTATTTCACATTACTCTCGCTAGATGTCGTAACACTATTTATTGTCTAAGAAGCAGCATTGTTTATAAAGATATGATTAGTCAACAATATGGAAATATCATTTGGAGGGAAAGATATCACGGGTAGATGGCACTAGTGATTTCGCTTCCAAGTCATGTCTTTTCTTTCATTTTCTCATCGACGTCGTAGCCTGAATCACACATTTCCTTGATTACTTATACATAATACCAATAGATGGCAATAAATTCAGAAACAGAAATGGAATTTCTGGTAAAAGTTATAGATCATTCATCTTTCGATGATTATTTTAATACTTACTAATTCATTTCCTTCATGAACTCCTATCTTTACTCTGTTTTGACGCTTCATTATGTTTCTCTCAACATTTCATTCAAACTGACAGACAGAACTCTGCACCTATTTTTCCCTTCATAGTAGGAAACTTTGTCGTGCAGTGTCATGTGAACGGAAATATCGACATTATACTGTAGATGGCGCAACAAAAACAAATCCTTCTTACATATACATTGCCAACAACAGATGGCGCTAAGCTTGTCTTGGGAGAATATACCATGAAACTTTTCCTAGTACACCGTCGAGTGCAAAAATATCGGTTTGGTGTTAGGGTAATTGATCTCTACGAAAAGTTTCAACTTTTACACCAAAGGTTCCAAAACTCATCGTTCATAGAATATACCATGAAAAATGTCACTATTTTCAGATGCGGTGTTGACATTCAATGCCGGTTTCCAGGGTCGGAGGTGATTTATATTTTAGGGGCTATCGAGTGACTGAGTTTCAAGTTGATGATTTGATGATACATTAATTCGGTTCAAATTAGCGGGGATTTTCATTGAACACACTTTCAACTTCCAGTGGATTATTTTCCGGCAATACAGTAGTTTTGTATCGATGTCCAAAGAGAATACTTCTGTTATGCATAAATCGAGAATCTATTACCGTCAGTCACGTACCACGTGGCAAAAAGAAACTGGGCCCTTGAAAAGGTGCAAAAACATTCAGGTATACTTCATTATAAGTTTATGCTCAGAAAATTCACACGACGTTAGTTGTACCACCTTCATCAAGAACCTGTCACCTATAATCATGTGAAGTGTGGCAAAGGCCCGATAAAAATTGAAAACATGCGTCGTTTCAGTGGAAATGCGCTTCAAGCATTGTATATATGTATAAAGGGTGTCCTGAAATTGCATAGATAATCTTCAACTACAGGAAGAGTTGAGAAAGTTCACACACAAACATGTGTCCAGAAATGGTCCCTCAGAGAGTTATGGCCATTTAAAGGCGTGCCCAAGGTGAAGGCCCAATATGTTAAAATTCTACCGAAATGAGCTACAGCCATTTGAATGTGCAACTTTCGGGATGGTTGTAATCTGAAATCTCCGAAACGGTACTTTAAAAAAAAATTAAATTCCTACAGTTGATAATCCTTTCAAGATTCCATTCAGGGGTGGGTCAAACCCCAACTTTTTTTCGCATGTATTTTTTTTGAGGTTACGATCGCAGATTATTGAATTCTACAGTTTTCTACACAAAAATGTATTCTTGTTAAATTTGGATAGGGCGAATCACTTTCATGTAAAATCGATTCGAAAACGATCTCGCACGACTAAAACCAAAATAATGCTTGATTAAATCATCAGAAGTAACGATATCGAATGAAAAAAAAATGATAACAACGGAATAGCGCTAACAATGAAAAACTGAAGCGTACATATTTATACCACAAATTTCCCAGATTATAATTTTTGCGACAATATGAAATGATTATAATCCCATGTTCTTTGAACAATATACTATATGATGTTGTGGCATGCGTCCAATTTTAGCGATTGACAAGGCTTCATTCATACTAAGAACAACTGAGAGACGTATATTCACATTCACATGCTTACGTTGTAACTACATTTATGATTGTCACTCATAAACATTTCATAGAGGGTACGGACATTCGGAAATTGCAAGTAATCTCTGAATATATAGATCAGGGTGCTTCGCGCGACGCTGCATTTGTTGACTGACAACATTCCACCGATACATGAGATGACTGACAAGTGAATTGATCGATTCAGCAGAGCCCACTTCAGGTATGTTTCGAAGTGTCAGTCGTCAAACTACTGTATTGAAAAAATTAGGGCCGATGTATCAATAATTGTCATATTATACCTGCACTTCGCAAATGCAAGAAACTTGTCAGTTCAGCTACCAAGTGAGCTTTATCAATACAATAAACAGCTGAGAAAGGTGTTTTCATATTCACGTACTTACGTTGTACCTAAATGTTTGATTATCAGTCACAAACATATGATTTTTATGATAAAAATGTAGCCAACCTTTATAGAGCGCTATTCAGGCCCGGTCTGGCTCCATTGGGGGCCCTCGGCTAGACGGTTGAAACCACTACCATGCCCTCTCACAGCAAAATAGTTAGCCTTTCTTTCAGGCATGCGGCTAACGTGATTTTGAATAGTTTTGATTTTTTTTATATTCTGGTTGAAAAGAATAGTTTTGCTAAATATTTTACAACGCAATTTGAACGTCTTATCTTAGCGATATTATTTGCTAAGGTAAGAATTTCAAATGACATTGTATATAAACAATCCAGGGCTAAAATGATTGAAATATTTGACCTTTATGTCAGCACAAAATTTAAATTATAAATTGTTATTACTTGAAAGATCAATATTAATTGCAGTACTACTTGAGAATGGTTGACCTAAACAGAAGGATAGTTCAATGAAAGGCCAACTACGAATATGACAATAAAAAACACAATGCAAAAAAAACGCTGCATTACATTAGGCAAAACTTCAATGCAACACCCTAGTCCCAAGTATACATTGATACTAAAATATGGCCTAATGTAATAGAAGTATAATATACATCATTAATATATAAAGAATTTAAAATTTTTAATTTTTTTCAACAGTATGAACAAAAATAACAAAAATTCCTACCACAGTGATAGTAATCAACGATTACCTATCCTATCAGTTTTCTTTTAAGTTCGTCACTACTCCTGGCCACGACATTAATTATTTCTTCTTTGTCGATGTCAGAAAACAGGTCTCTTTCTATATTCATAAAAATAAGGCTAGACATAAGGGTCTTGGCCTAAACTAGCCCTAAGACGATTCTTTATAATTTTTAGCTTCGAAAAAACCCGTTCACATGTAACCTGTGTACAAGGTATCGTTAGGATAAATTTATAAACTATATATAAGTTAGTATATCCTATATAATCGTCCTTTGCTGGTTTATTTCATGACAAAGCTATAAGATATAGTATAGTATCGCTCGTCGTCCGTTGCCGGCTTTATAGGCTTATAAAAAGCTTATAGATATTTTCGCCTACCTGTTTGCGATTTGTCATTGTTGGCAGGATCGGAGCTGGAACCAGCTAACCATAAGTTCAAACTTTTTGAACCTTCTTTTATTTCCAAAGATTTTCTCTTCTTTTCTTTTCTTTTAGATGCACCACTTGGGTAGGCACGTTTCATTTTATAAACTAAACGATTCACGTTTTAGTCCTTCAAACATAACCCACAACACACATCAACCATTCGACTAACTCAACTCAACTGAGGTGCGCGTGCAGAGAATATCGCGGTGGGGGAATGGACTTCGCACCACTAGCGCTGAGCTGTTTGCTTGAGCCTGTATCCACATGACTACGTGATCACAGATCCGTTGTAATCACGTGCCTACTACCAACCAATCAATGGTTTTATGCAAAGCACTTCGACTGGTTGGTATAAGTCACGTGGTAACAACGGATCCGTGATCACGTAGTCATGTGGATGCAAGCTGAGTCCAGATAGGGCGCAGACACGCCGCTGTCGCATCACTACAGCTCGGTGAGCCGAGCCGAACGGTGTGGCGCGGTGAGATCGTTGACTGGCCCCGAGTGTAATCGCTGTAGTACCTAAGGTTTACTCTTAACTGTAATTCAATAAATAGGTTATTGTTTATTTAAAATTATTTTTGCAAGATTATGTCGCTGTAAAACAGTAAAACAAAATAATTTTGATTATAAAAAACCTTTGTTAACTCGTATTTTTTTGGCTTTTGGGGGCCCCCTTGAGCCGGAGGCCCTCGGCGATCGCCGACCAGCCGCCCTAGCCAGACCGGGCCTGGCGCTATTCCAGTAACTTGTTTTTACGAACGGCAATATTTGCACCCCTTGTTTGATGACTGTTGATTGCATTTTCCAATTGAAACAGTTGAAATTGAACATTATTGTGAAGGAATCAGTCGTGAGCTTATCATAAAAAATAACTTCGAAATTCTTCCGAAACAGGTGGGCCCAGCGCCCTTCCGCCCCATTGAATAAGTCTGGCCTGCGAAATTTGTGTCATTGAAATGCTAATGGTAAGATCTGCCCCATTGTCAGTTGTAAGCTGGTTTTTCTTTGTTGTTGTTTTTTTTATACATATTTCGAGGGTTGTAGCGGGTGAACGCCACGATGTAGGCGACTGACAATAAGCTAGCGTCGGATTATATTCCTGAAATCTTTGCTTTCCCAATGTTCTCAGTCGTAAACTTACGACAAATTCTGCTCAATTTTTTTTATACAAATCGGTCAGCCCCTACCCTAACTTCGCCCCAGGAATCATGTATGGCGAGAATCTCTGTAGCATCGTCGACATCGATAATACGAGTTTCAGTGGTCGATGGGCGTAAACCACTACCAAAAATAGTGACACGGGCTCTTGGTCTATAAGGCCTAGAGACTTTATTGTTTAGATAAGTAAAATACAAAGTGAAAATAAATTTGAGAGCAGACTCCTTGATTGTCGAGAATTAATAGTGAACATTTTGATCATTCATCGGAATGAAGTAAGTTGTCTTCTTTCGAAATTGTGATATTTTTCGTTAAATCGAAAATTATTTGAAAGAATCTTCAACTGCTATCAAACAACGAATGGGAGTTGATATCGTCCTTTCAGCAACCAGTGATGTTATGAAAATACTCTTCATGCAATAAAAGTACCCACTGACAATTATGACTTTCTCATGTTCACTTCATTCGATTTTGATATTTTGTCAAAGTTCAAAGATTTGGGGGAGACTTTTACCACTGTATAAATTGTCGCAGATATACAACAATAAGAAATAACGGAAATTTGTTGCCTGAAATATTCATGAAAATATACGTTTTGGAAAAAAGTATTTTATATTATTATTATTTTTATAATGTTTATGAATGATAAATCAATCATCGAGACCTCACGTAAAGAAAAATGAACGACGTATACCATGGATTGTCTAATCAGACAACACTTATATTTATAATATATAATATATTAAATAAAATATTATATTATACCATAATATACTATTGTCGGAGACAACCTTAATTGTTGTGTGATTTTGAAAACTGAATTTTTTCATAGAAATGCTGTCGCTCTACAAGCCTATTGATAGTTCAGAATATTCAAGATGATGGTGTTTGATTTTTTCGGTACATCCATTAAAAAAATTTATACTTCCAATGATATGCTATCGATGTGGTTTTTATTTCATCTGTGAACCCAGTTGAAATTACCCATTGTTGAGATGTTTATAAATTCCTTTCAATAAGCGTCACTAGAAATAATGATTGCATTCATCAGATAAATTCAAACAATGGTATTTGTTGATAATTCTTTATAAATCACAATAATTTTCATAACATCAAACAAACAATAAATTATACAGAAAAATCACATGTAGAGTCAATACCACAGGAATCAGTGCAATAAAATATGTGACAGCACTGAAGGCAATATACATATAGGTTTCATTTGTAGCACCAAAGAAGATATAAGGACAGATTTCATAGTGCCATATCGAAATATATAGTTAATATACAGGGTGTCACGTAAATAATGGATAACCTTTCAACTGCGAAAAGAGGATGAATAGACCGTTCAGAATAGCTTTTTATGATATATGAGTGTTGAAAGTGAGGTTTTATTTCGTCAGTGAATAAGTCTACGAACTTAATTTTAGCACAAATATCATACAGAGTTTTTCGAGCAATAACTCTCCTATTTTCATAATAAAATTGATATTTCTATAAAACACATTTTAACACCTTATCGCATTTGCTGTAAAGTGGCCGTGACAGGTGACGCCGAATCACTTGGTTATCAACAAAAAGCATTGTTTACAGCTCACGCTTTTTATTTAAAATTACCTTTAAAGTTCTTGCTGGTGTTCAATGTCTTGCATAATGAAGAACAATAGTAATGAGGAATTGTGTGTTCCTGACGATATTGAAGAGGCTGCAAAGAGAGCTTCAATAGAATTTAAAAATCGGCTCAGCAGTACGACATCGCATATTCTGAAATCGTGTTAAAAATACTTCTAACACTAGTGTCAATAGTTATTTATGATATAAGTGCTAAAAGTGATATTTCATTTTGTGAGAAGGGAAGTTTGGGACACGACGCCGAAGGCGGAGTGTTCCATCCCTTCAAACAAAATGAAATCACTTTTAGCAGGTATATCATACACTATTTTTTCTACAAACACCATTGAAAGTCCAAATTGAAGCATACCTATTATACATTAATGATTTGATAAAATGATAGCCTCGAGATTATCAGTTTCGAAACCAATTTCATCTAATCTATTTATGAAAAAAGTTGCCAAAGTAATCAAAAACAGAATTTGTTGATTTGTCTTTGTTGACAACTAACGTCAATAAATCACGAATTATTCTTTCTCGTTTCTTCGTTCCTCGATGGAAAGTGATCCAGGTAATGAATTCCTACCGCCGGAGATTGAAGAAGCTGCTGATAAAGCTGCTTTTGAAATATTGCCTAGTGAGTCAAAGCGACAGTACGAGATTTCATACGATCGTTTCTTGAAATGATGTGATCAGAAAAATGTCAGTGGCAAGGAGGCCAGTGGAAAAGTGCTTCTTGCATACTTTGAAGAAAAGTCCAAAATATGGAAATCGTCAACGCTTCTGGTCGAATACTCTATGTTGAAGTCGATGATGAATATAAATAATTATGACAAAAGCAGATATTACATATATTGTGACTTTTTTAAAGCGGCCATTGACTTTCTTATCATAATTGTAGTTTCACTAATTGTACGTTTAATTGAATAAACATTTCATTTTGAATTATGTTTTTATATTTTCTCTACAAATAAATCACTTTTAGCACTAGTGCTAAAATTGATTTACTTTTTACACCAATGTCATAAAATGGCATTTTAGACACTGACAGCATGCGTCAAAAATTAAACTTTTACTGACGTTTGTAGAAAAAATTTTTTTCAACACGCTACTTTATAAACATCATCTTTTGATACTCTTGACAACCATTAAAAATGTCACTTTTAATGACAGTTGTACAAGAAATATATATTGTGTTATAGAAAAGCCTACGATTCTCAAGTTATTCGGACTTTTATGAATAAAAAAAAAGGGAGGATGGGGATTTTTTAAGAAAGTTGGCCACTCAGTTCAGCCTACATTTTTCAATCCACAGAAGCTCAAACTTTGGCGAATAACTCTAGCAAAACAGGAATTCGAATTTTTTTTTATAGTACCACGTTAATTTTTTTTAACTTCATCACGAGTCTGATGGTTCATCTATTCAAGAATATTTTACAAAAAAAATCTGAGAATGTTTCGTTATTTGTGGCAGTGGCGTGCAGGAAAGCTACAAAGGGTAACAAATTTTTTTAAATCATAAAAATCCGAATAACTAGGGAATCTTAGGACTTTCTACAACACTATTATATATTTTCCAACCGACCTAATTGTCCTCTATTCGCAGTTGAAGAGTTATCCATTTTTTTATGGGACACCCTTTATACACGTGTGGAAAATAATTATCGATTGATGCAAAAATCAATGCAGTTTGAACGAGGTTACAGTCGACGACGTTAAAATTCGATGATTTGTTCGCGACGTACTATCAATTATTCAACTGAACCACCGTGCCCCCTACACTCGAACAATTGAATGGAAATAAAGTAGTTTAATTTTATAAATGATAGTCGCGAACAAATCTTCAATTTTCAGCTGGCCGGCTCAACTTTGCTTTGAGCTCCGTGAACTGATATCCGTTTTCCACATATGTATGGAAGCCATTATTATATCCAGGTTCAACTCCTTCACTCTTTTCACTGATATCGATGTAGAAATTCAATCTTTTATCACCATTTTTGCCATGTCATATCTCCTTTAATATTAATCGTACAAAAATAAAACAAAAACCACTTTATTTGTCAACTAAAATACTTCATATAAGTAATACATAATTTTTTTGTAATACTAACAGATTTTTAGTAAATTTAAAAAAACTTTTATATTTTTTTTGAAAAAATCACACTTTTCCTTGCGCTATTACTCGAAAGGGGTGCATTTTTATGAAAAATTGCAATCAATGTTTTTATGTTAAAAAATGATAATTTATCGATTGGTTTCATTATTTTTTTAACCCCTCCCCCCCAATGAGTTCAATCCCCCCCACCCCCCGCGCTTTTTCCCAGTAACTGAAGTTGTTTACTCGGATACTGGGCACCTTTCTTAACAAAATTCAAGTTACTCCAAGTATCTGCAACTGGTCTCGAATTAGTCCAGCCAGTTTTTACTTCCTTTACTGGAGTAAAACGATAGACCTCAGTTTTAAGATTCAATAACATTCTGGTACTCACAATTCCTCACTTCATGAGATATTATAGAAATATCTAGCCCAAAGAAGTGAAAATATCTGTATTGGCTTCCATTTCTGGAACAACCCTTATACCCGATGCATTCTGGAATAACTGATGATTTGAAGTTGAAACAAGATTATAATAATAGCCTTGACCGATGTATCGTTCGAAATTCAAAGGCATATCTGACTAAATCAATGAGTACTATAGGTATTTCAAGTAGAATTCGATACAACCTTCCTTGTTTTGATAACCAATCTTCCAATAGGTTCACAAGCTCTCTTCCGTTTCCTCAGAGGTCTGCCTGGGGGCTTCGTTTCTTTCTCCTTCTCCTCGGTCACGCAGTTCTTGTCTTTTTCGGCTTCTTCTCCTTTCACTTCTTCAGTCTGGCTGGAACTGTCTTTTTTCTCCGCCACACTCCCAGTTTCCTCCTTCCTAACAGGTATCGGTATGGGAATAGGTATCGGTATAGGCAGAGGAAGGATAATAGGATACGGAACGATAAGCGTTGGAGGAGGCAACAGACCATCGAATGTCTTCCTGACTTCCGGTTCTGGCGGCGGTTGATTCACAGAACTGCAAAGAGGAGTCGGCACTCTTGGCTCCCTAACCTCTCTTGGTGGATCTACGGGAACAATCTCGCTCTCCGGAGTCTTCCTTTGACAAACCGTTTCGATCCTGTGCTCGTATTCGACCGGAGAATGCCTGATCCTCAAATCCTGAGGGATATCGCAGGGTAAAACTTTCTGGAACGAGCTACAAGTAACTGTGGCCGGTATCTTTTTCCTGGACTTCCTCTGGCTCTTGAAGCGGTTCTTCCTGTGATCGACCGGTTCCATCAGTTTCGAAGGATGCGCAACCGATATCAACGGTAGCGGTGAGGTTTGCACGTTTTTTTCTGGAGTTTTGGGAGAAGCGTCCGGAGACGGGAGTTGCAGTTCGGGTGATCTGCAGTTCTTCAGCCACAGATCCGGAGTGATCAGGGTGCTACCGTTTGTTGAATTGTCAGTGTGCAAGTGCGGATGCAGCTCCAAGTGCGCTCTGGTCTCTCTGCAAAATATGTGCATCTTGTATTGGTTCAAACATTTGTCTGAGCAGAACTGTAGTTGGGAAGCACCGTCCTGGAAAATAACAAAACTCGATTTCAATACGATTACTGTGGTGATAATATACAAACAGGAGTTCAGATCGGGGCACGAAAATAAAGAAGTTTATCCCAATAAGATCTCTGAAATGTATTTCATTTTCAAGTTCCATCTGACATATTACAACACCGATTTTTATTGAATCAATACTTGAGGAAACCGTTGCCCAAACTGTATGTGTCACTGTTATTTGCTATGATGAACAATGTGGTACATCGTGGTTGAACTAAGCCAGATTAGGGGTGTTGAATTATATTCAACTTGCTGAAGAAGTATGTGAAAGTTATGAAAAAAGTGTTACACACAGATCGAACTGTACAAAGCCTGAGCTAGAGTGGAATATTTTCGAAAAATCAGTACTGTCAACAACAATAAAGAAAATAAGTGTGCGTCTGGGCAAAAATTTCATATAGTGCTTTTCAAAAATAATTTTCAACTCCGATTTTATTCAAATGGCAATATAGCATGTGTGATACATCGTATGAAAGATCTTTGATTTTTTTATTTACACTTTCCTTTGTCAAATACTCTTTTTGGGGTCAAATCAAGAATAACATTTCCCTAAAATTTTAGATCATTCAAATCGCTCTAATCAAAAAGGCAGCTCAAGTTCAGATTAGGTTTGTGCAATGTAACGAAAAAAGCGAATATATCGAGACTCTCAGAAATCAGTTGCTGGGCGACAAAGAAAAGTACTTTGAGAGAAAATTTGTATTATATTTATGTTCCGAGCGGGGCGATTTTCTTCGTCAATTTTCAGACTTCTTAACGATTTTGAGCTGAACTTCTTCGATATATTGGTATTCTTTTCGCTCGTGAATGCTCATCAGTCAATGAAGACATAAAATATGATGGGCACACTGACATTTAGGAGGATGGTTGTGTTACTTGGGTATGAATTGACCATATGTCAATGATCAACAATATCGTTGGAGAGTGATTGATATTTATTCATATAGGTACTTTTACAATTATTCATCATATCTCATTGTTTCGTTTTAAAAAAAGAGTCGTAAACAATATCTTGAAATTTCATTTAGGCATATAGCAATGTGCAGAGATCAAAAAACAGCAAAGCCTACTACTGCAGATTTTTTTGTTTTCGAAGTTTCATATATGCAAGGTATACTTGTGATACATCATTGGAAAGCCCATGATGACTTCAATGGTATATTTTTCAACGAGCAAGAAATAACAGTCATTTTCCATGAGTATGAATTGTGGGAAATTAGCATTCCATGAAAGTTGTACACTATACTTTTTCTACTATGTAGGCACAATTGAATAAGTGACTAGAGCTTTCATTGCTTGAAATTTGACATTTCATAGGAGACCTGACTTATTGTGTAATAATAACTGATAATTGCAATTGTAACACAGTGAAGTCTTTGTGTTATCAGGTAAGGAAATTAAATTGTAGACATATAATGTACCAGATTGCTCTATCGAGAACAGTTGAGATAGAGCAGTTCTGTGTTATAGCCGTGGAAAAAATATATTTATAAACAACACTCATCGGGAAAAATTCTCGATAATCAAGGAGAAGCGTAGATATTTCACACTTGGATGAAATTGATAATTGATGAGTCTCCGTACACTAGGTATATTTGACCATGCCATTCTGGATTATGAATCATGCCCTAGCTTTGAATAATGGTAACATTTTTCAAGAAATCAATGATGAGAAAGTTGTCCACAGCAAGCACTCAATGGCTAACGAATGAAAACAATTCTTATTTGCACATCAGAAACATTAGGCCGAACAAATTTCAACTAGGTGGGAACGAGTGGAAAGTTGGCTGCTACAAGCTAATAGTACTAATATATCGTTTATAGAGATATATTGTCAGCCAATCATATGGAAATCTCATTTGATGGGATGAATACTACGGGATGATGAGACTAATGATTCTGTGTTCAAGTCATTGGTCTTCATTCCAAGTCTTTTCTTTCATTTTTTACAGACGTCCTAGCTTGAGTGGAACATTTTCTTAAAAACTTATACAAATGCCTTGAATGGCAATCAATTCAGAAATGAAAGTGGATTTTTCATCAATGTCTTGTTTCATGTATATTTTGAAAATTATTGTAAGCTTTCATTTCTTGTATAACCTTCTATCGTCAAATATGATTTGAAGCGTAATCTTCCTTTCAACATTTCAGTGGAACTGGCAAACAGAAATCTGCACCCATTTCACCCTTCAGAAAAGGAAACTTTGTCATGCATTGTCAAGTGAACAGAAATATCCACTTTATAGTGTAGATGGCGTAACAAAAACGCTCCAAATCTTTTTTACATATGCTTTGGCTATCTTATTTCTTTATAAACTATGTTATGATTCACATTTACCTGGAAATCAACATAGGACACCGTGTGACGAACATGCTTGCACCAGTCACAAGTTCGGTTCTTCTTGAAACTAGCCCTCCTCGATTGTGAGAAACAGAGTTCTGAACAGAAGGTTGCAGAGGAAGATGTTAGTCCTGACGTTTCGTCGACTGTTTTTCCGCACCAGCCACATCCCTCTGTGAAATAAATCATGAAGATGAAACCACCTATTACGGGCATAACAAAAATCATTTGTGAAAATCCCTATAACAAATTTCAGGAAAAGTTCAATCGATCTGCTGAAAATTAAATCAATGTGAAGCCTTGTTGGTGAGAAAAAAAGAATATAATTCCACCTCCGCTCTTGAAGATATAAATGAAATAATAATGTCACCTAATTTTTTTTCTTCCATTTTCAGGGATGAAAAATCCTTATATTTCGAGACCCCATTTCGACTGACTTTGTTGAATATATATCAATCATGTGAAAATTTTCAGACGTATAGATTGAAATAGAGCGATATAAAATAGATGACGTACTGCGACACAACATCAATATCGTATTATAAGTTCTGGTTCAAGAATACATCCCTCAAATGTCTTTGTCACAAGATAAGGCAGTAAACAGACAATAACCAATGATCATGTACCATTTCACGAAGGAGTAAGAAGAATTATGTATTATTAAATATGTATTATAGGTTCAGTAAACCACTTTTCTCGTATGCATTGTACATTAGAGATATCCACTAAATTATGAATTCAGCATTATTCACTACTTATTCCATCAATGAACCCGCCCCTAGTTCAACTATTTTCCTACTCATCCATCCAAATCGATCGATATCATTAGGGTCCAGCCAATATGATGTGCTACATGAGATCATGTAATAATAATAATAAATAATCTCGATTAATTTCGTCTTTATTATTTTTTTGTACAACTAGTTTTCTTTTGGAATAACATCCAAATAAAGGGGGAGAAAAAATCTGTCTCAAGCTTGAGATTCATATTATGTTATTTCATTGGTAGTTCTGAATATCCTAAAGTTAATGTTTCTGATATTCTGCGGTTTCTGGTGAAATAGGTCGTAGATTCGAGAGCTTGATGATCAACTAAACAATTATGTTTGTTGGTAAACCTCTCTAAGTATATTCAAGTTATGTATATCTATCTGAAATTTTTCTTTCCAGTGGAGGTAAGAGGGTTCTTTGATATTCATGATTTTATAAAGGAGGCAGACAGAAAGGAATTTTCTTCTATTGCACATACTTTCCAAAAGTTTGAGTGATTGGAGCATCGTAGAAGGGTCGGAGACTTGTCTCTCTTTAAAAATTGTTCGTTTCCGTTAACCAGCTGACGAACGTCAACCCTCAGAAGTTGAAACTTGTGCGAGCAATGGATCAACGAGGCCTTACCTTTTAACGTGCGATTACCCAGCACGGTGGCCCGGCGAGGATTCGAACCCCGGCCTTCCGCTTGATAGGCAGATATGCTAACCTCTACACTACCGAGACCACCACCGAGATAGATATTTTCACGGTCGGTGCTCTTCTGAATTGTTAACAATCGTTCCTCACTTGGCAATATTTACACGGGTGACTCGACGAGTACAGAATTCCCACTCCTTTGTTGTGAAATTGAAAACCTGTCGAACCTCTTCTGCTCAGGAATCTTTTCATAGAACAGCTGAGCTTTGGAACTCCTTACCGAGAGAGGTTTTTCCTGAGGCTCACAATCTTCGGAAATTCAAAGTGAATGTTAATTCTTATCACACCGATGAGTTGCGAATGACCGAATTTTGAAACTTCATTTGGCGAAGGAGGTATATGGCCATTATCCCTATTAAGATCCGAAGAGATGGACTCTAATTTAGATCAACATGATCCAAATTACAGAAAAAAGTGTCAGCATCAGAACTCTCAAAGAAATTATTTGAAATTTCGAGAAGAAACATTCATCTTAGGCTGAATAATTAGTTATTGAGAATGCAGTTTTTTAATATTCTAGATTCAAGAATCTACTGTTTCCATCAGTAGGAATCAACTTTCATCATCTTGAAAGTGAAATTCAATATGAATAGTGAAATATTTATTGGTATTTGATTAGGATTTCAAGAAACTATACAAGAACCCAATTACATTGGCTAAGAGCCGATTGAAGATTACCAATCAGGTCTATTCTGCGGTGGCCTATTGATTCTTGAAAAATATTCAAGTATGAGACCAATAATGCAATTATGGTGCGAATCAAAAATTTTCACTAGACAATATTTCTCGAAAATATTTCAGAAATCTTTATGGTATATATTTATATTCTTCTTATTATTATATTATTTTCAATAACCACTGCAATATTCAATATTGAAAGTTATTCAAGATTCACCAGACTAGACCTGAATATAATGTTATGGAAAATTCACATGATTGAAGTAAAATTGGATAACCTGAATTGTTTATCTCAGGGGAGTTCTATTTGATTTCTACTCTAAATCGCTATTCAATCTATACCGATGTTTGTATAGTACTTTGAAGCTTGGAAGGTACCTCCTGAAGTGTTTTCATTAGAAATTATATAAAATTAATTTCATTCACAAAAAAACAATATGTTGTTCAATAAAAAATAAAAACATCCTGATCTTAATGAAGGTACTAATCTCAGAGTTTTTGTTTCGGTTAACAATCAATACGCTCAAAATCTTGGAATCCGCGCAAAATCCTCACAAACGTCCTATTAATCCACGGTGATTTCGCAGCGATGAAAATGTTCACGAATGGAGTAATAATTAGTGGTTATAACTCACAAAACGGCAGCACCGGCTATCGGCTAACAGTAACATCATGTATGGTAGCGACTTCAACTCAATTTCAGGAAAACGTAAACGTTATATTAACGTTATATTAACGTCTACGTTGAGGTCTACGTATTGCGATCACTTCAACTCTCTATTGTTGATGCTATGGTGAATAAAAACGTATTATTATCGTAGAAGAGTAAGGACATTGCAATAGTTTATTAACACATTTGAGATAATTTTAGCCCCTTTCTTCTTCAAGAAAATGCAAAAAAAACTTCTATTAAATAAGTATCATCAAAGATCCAGCAAACACTCCTTGTTGATGTGTGTAAATGATTAATAGACATTTAAATTATTCACAAGACTTAAGAAAAACACGTTTCTCGAAGCACAACCATGAGCCTATATCCTCCCCAAAAATCATCCATTCTCTAAAGATTACCTATGCCCTGAATAATGACCTGGAATAAAATCCAACACGCGCTGGCCAGTATTACAACGGGACGTCTGAAAATAACTCGGATCATCTTACATTTCGTCTGTAGCTACAGAGTTTCAGAGTTTTAGATCGCCGCTCTGAGCCATAATTAGCTTTGTTGTACACAACGTTCAGATCGCTTAGTTTCAGCATGAGAGTTCGATTTTTTACAGCGTTCGATATTATTGATTCAGCATTGATGGTTGTGTACAGTATTTTTTTTACTCCCTCCCGTAAATATGCTGTTTTCTTAACGGATAAGTAGGCGATACCAATAAATTGAATGGATAAGATTTTCTCAGTCGTTTTCTGGGTTTCTAACATACCACAATCTGAAAAAATGAGAAATAGTATTGGAATGTGTACAAGTGTAGAAGGGCAGATTTTTATTCTACCCCGAAAAGTTGGTGCGTCTATTGAGAAACATTTCCTTCTGGATAGAACAAGTCCAATTAGTCAGCAACTTCTCGTATAACTCAAATTTGACTATCAAAAAAATTTAAAGAACTAATATATATATACGAAAATAGTTATCGTTAATGTTTCGAAAGCTGAATTCGCTTCAAAACCTATACACAAGTTTTCTATTCAAATGTCAATTGTCGTCGTTGACAATTTTCGTAATTAACATTTGTCAAAGTTTTATATCTGATATAACATTTTGTCCTTCAACAAATACTTTACGTTCCATACTGACACATACCAAACCAGAAAACACAACGAAAAACACAAAAAAATGTATTTATTAAATTCCTTGTTCGTGCGATCGAAAATATGTCGGTGAAACGTCTCGACCTTCAGAAGTGCGAATGAGTGAACACAAGATGTACATCAGGAACATACGGATAGGTGGTTCTTAATTATCAGAGCACATTCTAACTGCCGATGGAGATCACGAAGTAGAATGGAACGACACTAATATGTTGGCAAAAGAGAGCAATGGCAGGAAACGAAAATAAAAGGAATTTGCTTTCATCATGCTGACTGGGGATGGCTGCTGAAGGACAACATGTTATGTCAGATATGAAACTTTGACAAATGTCACTTACGAAAATTGTCAACGACAAGGAAGAGGAAATTTGCGTTTGAGTTCTGAAGCGGATTCAGTTCCCGAAAAGTCAACGATAAGTATTTATATATATACACACATATATATATATATATATATATATATATATATATATATATATATATATATATATATGAAATCGGCTAGGCTTCCGCGGTTAGAAATGTGCTGGCTGGAACTTCCGGTTGATCCACGTCTGGAAAGATTTACTTGTCTACGTTTCGACTCCCATTTCGGAGCCATTTTCAGGACTGCGTGACCTTGCGTCTAGGTCTGAGTTGTCTTACTAGCTAGCTATCATCACTGCGTGACCTTGCGTCTAGGTCTGAGTTGTCTTACTAGCTGGCTATCATCACTGGAGTAAGACAACTCAGACCTAGACGCAAGGTCACGCAGTCTTGAAAATGGCTCCGAAATGGGAGTCGAAACGTAGACAAGTAAATCTTTCCAGACGTGGATCAACCGGAAGTTCCAGCCAGAATTGTGGAATTGAAGGGCATACATCAACTCTTCACACCAATGATCAACTGAAATTATGAAGTCCAAGTGGCCTAGTTACTTGGTCGAAGAAAAAATCAAGTAACTCGAATTGATATTGGCCATATCCACACTTGTTGTATGAACTACTATTATCGTCTCCATAAGTGACGTTGTTTGCCCCCTTAGAAATTCACCCAATATATCAGTTGTTGAAAACATACAGATCATTTTGAAATATAAATCGAGCGACGTTCATCGTAGCTATGATCTGAGTTGTTGCAAGGTATTACTTGCTGGGAATCACTCGTTAAAAGGTAAGACCTCCTTAATCACATGTTTCATATCTTCTTGTAGAGGGATGTCAGCTATTCAACGAAAAAAACCATTGAAACCCAATAGAAATATTTCAAACCCATATCGGTTATCATTAAAATGAATTTTGAATTTTTTTGCACTTCGTAAATGAGGCTTACCTTCGAATGGGCTATGAATATGCTAAAGAAAGTGTTTCGCAGTGTGCGGTATTCCTTGAGACAGCTCTAGCTGAATTTTTTATTCAGAACTACACTTTCGAAACTTTTTTTTTAATTTCGAGACACATTTTCAGCTTTTCCAAGTAATCACCAGTTATTATTGGTAGGTGTTTTAGGGACTTTATTCGATAAACCAAATAAGTTTATCTGAGTGATAGGGCTAGCTTGATTTTTTCAATGTCATAATATGAAAATTTGCTCTAGTTTATTTTTCTCTCCAACTCAATATCCCCAAGTAATACCTCGAATTTCTGCAGTTGAATACAATTGGCCGCAACTAGTAGTTTCAATTCGAGTTGATTTCAGATTGAATTGGAAAAAGTAGAAGAGCTTTGAGAAAGAAAGACGGATTTGTGGAATCTCTAATAGTCTCAAAAAATTCATTGAAAAAATGGCAAATTTTACAGGTTGGGAGCAAAAATCAGCTGTATATCGAATTTTGACAATATCTATGAATGAAGGAAATTCTAATTTTTCCAACCTCAAAGCTGTCACTGAACCTATAACTCCATGTATTTTCGTGGCTATTACTTGCATATACTCCTATATATATATATATATATATATATATATATATATATATATTTTAATTTTTTTTGTATATATATATATATATATATATATATATATATATATATCCTCTAGCTTGATCCACTGAACATAATAGCTATCCCTTTCGACTGTGAGTATAAGTATTTGGATGAATATTAGTTCTTGTATTTTTTTATAGTCAAATTTGAGACATAAGAAAAGTTGCTGATTAATTGAAAGTTTTCCATTCAGAAGGAACTATTTGAATCATCGCAGTAACTCATCGGGTAGATTGAATATATGTATAGAATCCAATATTAATTCTTATTTTTTCAGATTGAGGTAGGTCAAGAACCCAAGAAAACAAAATGAAAGAATAGATCCACCACAAAATAATAGCATTCAAACAGTAAACGAAAAGTTCCATCTGTATGCACCATGCAGATCGAATGTCCCAATATCAGACATTTCCGCTAATTGAGCAGAAAACTAACTACCGGAAAAGTTCTCATTAATTAAGGCAATATCAAATATTCAAAACCTACCTCCTTCGTTGGCAACGTCGAAATCGGCATATTCGGTATTGAAATGGAAATTAATGACCAGAGTATTCAATAAACGAATCCAATAACCACAAAAACAATAATCCGTATCGAGTTACTTAGAATTAACAAATGATATTCAAATTTCAATCAGTTTTGCAATATCATTACAGTTATGATAGTTGGAGGTTCAATCCTATGATATGCTCGGGTTGCAGAGGATTGTACACATAAATATTATTTAAACACAAAAAGTTTTTCGAAATAAAATAATAGATAAAGCTAACTGATCGATAAGTATTGCAATTTTTTGTATTCGCTAGGCACTGCAGACAGCTCGAAAATGAACATAAATCTCCCAATGAAAGTCTGGCATTTGTTAGTGGTCCAAATTCACCTCAAAGTAAGATTATTTGCTGGGAGAAGATATTGTATAGGGAAACACGTGTGGCGGTTTTGTGAACTTTGTTTTAGTGGAAATCTCACAGGAAACTGTAGTGGTGTTTTGTTATTTGGAAATCGTTTACGTTGAAATAGCAAAGATTTGAAAAGTCTGACAGATGTTGAAACATTATAATTGAAATCACAAAAGAGAAAGAAATTCAAAAGTTCCGACAGAAAATATATAATTATAATGAGTAATATGAATGAAGAATATTTTTGTCATTTTCCTCTTGAAGTTAATATTTTCATACAGATTCCCACAAAAGGGGAGCCTTGGCATGAGAGGTTCGACAGGTTTCCAAGCTCACAACAAAGGGGTGGGAATTCCCCACTCGTCGGGTCATGTCTGTTGAGAGTGTCAAGGGGTGGAACGATTGATAACAATTCAGAAGAGCACCGACCGTGAAAATATCTATAAAAGAGATACAAGTCTTCGACCCTTCTGCGATGCAACAAAGTGAGTGAGTCCGTAAGCGAAGAATCACCGACAAGACGGATAAATTTTCTCTGACTAGAATCAAGTAGTTTCAATGAATGTTGTAGTGCCGAGCTCCATACATGAGAATTATCTTCTAAGACGCGTATCTGTGCCTTTTAGATCATTAGAAGCTGACGAGAAGTGAAATATTTCTTCGCACGGAATAGAAATCCGAGCCTATGGAGAGCACCACTGATCGTAATTCCTAGCATCGAGATACTTGACTTTTTAGGAACAGTTACTTCTGACGTCTTGATATTTGATGGAGATTGGCTTCCTTTGAGAAGAGATATGCCTGGGTTTTCCCAGCCTTAGCATAGCACTCCATTCTATTATTGTCGATTAATCATCGCTAATACTATTGACTGTATTCCTATTTCTCGTGCTGATACTGGGACTGTGGAAGAGAAACTGGTATGAGTGTACACTGTACAACATGTTTTCTCCAGCAAATCATTGATATGAAGCAGAAACAAAGTGGGCGCCAGAACTGAACCCTGCGGAACACTTGCATTCATTTAGAGAATATCAGACGATACTACATCAACAACCACGTATAGAGACCTATCAGATGAGAAACTCTTCAACAAAGTACACAACTGAGGAGGCAAACTATAACACGGCAGTTAAGAAAGGAGACCCCGATGACAAACTCGATCAAACTATTTGAAAATGTCTTGTGGAACATCTGAAGTTTCTCCGAATAGCTTGATGGAATGCTGCCAAATATGTGAAACGTACACCAATAAGTCACTGGTTGTTCTATAATGGCGAATCCGTATTGTAGATCATAAATTATTCCTGATTTTTCTAGATATCTGACTGCTTTTTGCACAACTTTGTAAATGATAGGAAGAAAAGTTAAAACTTCTCAAAGTACCTGTGTCAATTGGAGGGCTCACACTTTAAGAACAATCGGAATATTTCTTACAATTTCTGGTGGAAAATCGTTTGAGGCATATGATTGTCGAGAGGGTGATATTCAGGGGTTCGTTTCCCGATGAGTCCAAAGTAGAATTTACAGCAAACATATTCGCTTTTTGTTGGACAGTAGTGGCTTGTGATCCATTCTCTTTGGCCAAAAGGGGAAATAAACTAAAAGTGAAATTTTTTGCCACAGCTTTAGCAAATGGCCAAAATGAAAAAGAACTGTTTTGGGGACATTCAACAAGTCTTGGACGAATTCTATGATTACGTATTTAGCAGCTTCAATTGTTTCACTACACCAAATTGTTGCGTTGAAATACACGGTTCTCGTTTCTGAACCTGAGTTTAGGCGCCAGCGATTGAACGCCGCTTGCTTAGATGTGACAGCCTTAGAGCAACTTCTATTGAACCAGGGGTTTCTCAGACTGTACTACTTGGAATACATGTCTTCTTCCCCAGAATGATGCCGTCAGAGATTTCTCGTCGGGAGATAACCTCGAAATAAAATACTTATACTTTTTCCCTTGTATAATAAATGACTATATTTCTCCAGATTGTGCTTGGTTGAGATGCCTAAAAAGCTACAAGAATAAATGTCGTTTACTCTAATAGATTATGCATGAAGGTCAGAGTTATTCATTGAATTGTCACTACCACCCTCAAAATATCTGCAATCAACCATAAGTTCGCCTCCCCTTCGAATACTCCGAGCGTGACATTGATGAAAGCGTTGATTTAAAAATGTACTTGCACATTCACTGTTCTTGGAACGCCGCATAGTTCGGAACTGAAGAGGGGCCCTTTCGCCCAACTATTAATCAAAATTCGAAACGGATATCAATTTATTACCATTACACTAGGAACTGAGCGAAATTCCTCGAAATCAAACTATTACTTTTCTAGGAAATAGCGATGACACACCGCTCGAAAAACGTTGTAGTGGCAAGAAGGAAACAGTTGGCACGGGGTAAATGGAAACATTCATTCATAGGTCAGACCAAAGGGTATAGCATAATTTATAGGGAAAGAATAATTTTTCGTTGATTTTACTGATGATACTTGAAAGAATATACGCGTGAACACTATTATGACATTATCATCATTATTATATATCCAAACAATAACTAAAAAGTTCGTTCAAAAAACATGCAGTAAAAAGTAGAAGGGTTATTCCTTGGTATGTCCTATAATTATTTTTGAAATGACGCTTCTTTTGGATGTTATTATTGATGTACCCGTAAGTTGAAGTTCATTGGCATTCGTTCAGAGTTATCAGCAAACTCTGAATCACTTTCAACCGAGTTGTTCAATTAATAAAAAAAATCTACCTTACGGTCTTCGACTTTGTGGAAATAAAAAATAAATAATAATAAGAACTTCAATACATAAATATGAAAATACTTATCGTTAACGTTTCGAAAACTAAATCCGCTTCCTTTCTCAAAACTCATATGCAAATTGCTGGTCAAATGCAAATTTCTCTTGTAGGCAATCTTCGTAACTGACATTGGTCTGATATTTCAAATTTGACATACCATTTTGTTCTTCAGGAGGGACAGCCATCCGCGATCCATATCAAGAGAACTCATAGATATGCATTCTTCACCAGACAGCATAATGAAAGCCTTTAATTTCGTTTCCTGCCATTGCTCTCTTTTGTCATAATTTTAGTGTCGTTCTATTCTACTGTGTGTTCTCCATCGGCAGTAAGAATGTGTTCTGATAATTTAGAGCCACCTGTCTGTTCCTGATGTACATCGTGTGTTCACTCATTCGCACTTCCAACGATCGAGACGTTTCACCGATATATTTTTGACCGCACGAACAAGGAATGTGATAAATACAATTTTTTGTGTTTTCCGTTGTGTTATTTGGTTTGGTATGTGTCAATATTGACCGTAAAGTATTTGTTGTTTTGAATGTTGTTCTAACATCATACCTGTTGCCTATGCGTTTCATCTTTTCAGACAAACGAGAGACATAAGGTATTAAATTTGATAGAGGTTGTTTTTTGTGTAGGTTGTATGTGTTCATTGTGGACTGTGTTCGGATTTTCAATTTATGTCAAAGTTTTTTCTATGAATTTTTCTGAATATCCATTTTCTCTCAAAACTAATTTTATGAAGTTCATCTCTTCGTTGATTGTGAGTTACATACGATGTGCCGTTCTACACTTGTATAGATCCCAATATTAATTCTTATTTTTTCAGATTGTGGTAGGTTACAAACCCAAAAAACTACGAAGAAAATATTCATCCACCACAAAATAATGACGTTCAAACAGTACTTTAATGTCTAATAGCATGAATGAATATTTCATTTATATCTATACCAAATTTCAAATCATTCCCCAAATCGAATTACTCCATCGAAACTTGCACCCCAATACTTTGAGATAGTGGCTATCAAGTTACCTGTGGATTTCGGAGATAAACCGGAGCTGGTGCTTCCAGAGTGCGATCTGCATGATTTGGGTAATTTCAGGTCTTCCGTAGAGTTGTCATAACCGTACCATCCTAGCAGTTCATTCATAGCCGTCTGTGCAAAATCCTGAAATCATACAAATAACATCTTCAGTCCAAGTGTTCAGAAATCATTGCCGATTAGATCTGAACGATATAGCAGAATCACAAGAGTTCAATATTCATCAGTGTGTCCCCAATTCAGTTAACAATATTTGTTTCATCAGTAGGCTCACAAAAAAGTCTTCCATAAAAAATGTTTTATGTCGAGTCTCTTCTACATTATGATGATGATTCAATGGATTAATTCAACCTGAGCTATTCAGTTTTGAAATATTGAATGAAATATTCTATTTGAAACAAGAAAAAAAACATTTGCATGGATGATGCACATCTTGAAGTTGCAGCCTCCTGAATCATGACTATGCCCTTGGATTAGGATGGCAATATATATATTTATATATATATATATATATATATATATATATATATATATATATATATATATATACGGAATGTATGGTTATATTCAAAACCGAAAAACACCATTACTTTTCAGCAATATAGTAGCAAACTTTTCGGTAACTCGGTATATTTCATGGCCACTGAATGTTAACGAAAGAGTGCCGTTCGGCTTAATTTTTCCAAAATAATAGCCCCGAAAAAACTCCGCGCACGAAATGTAATCCCTTGGATTGATCACGTTTCTCTGTTATTTAGTATGTTTGTCCCAAAACATTTTTTTTCCTTTTCAGTCGGTATACATAACAAACGAAAAAATGCGAGTAGTTTCATGTTCGGCAGAATGTGAATGTACAGCATCGGGACTGCTTATTTGCTCGAAAATGTGTAATATCGAGTAACCTTCATTTGATACGCTTCATAAAAAAGCACTGGATCGAAAATGGTGAGATTTTGCGATGGGTTTGTTTTTCTCCGATTCCATTTGAAAAATACAAAGTTCCATGAAAGGAATAACATGAAAAATTGGGCGAGTCAGTTGGCACAGATGGTTGTGTGCTAGGCCCATGATTGTATGGTCCTGGGTTCGATCCCCCATCGAGGTAGAGATTTTTCTCTCCAACAACAAACAATACCTACTAGACGTCAAATTATTTACAAAAAGGAAGAAGGAGCATGTTCAATTTCTATGAATTTTTATTTTTTGTTATAATATTAAATAATAAATTATATTGGCCAATCCAAGAGTATAAATAGTGTCTTATTTCTGGTCTGAAGATCATATAAACATTCATACACCACCTCTCATACCTAAATTCAATAAAGATACTTGTACCTGCTTGCTCATTGTTTATTATTTCAAAGTAGGTTTCATGAATCAATAATGTATTTCGATTTATGATAGTTATTAATGCAACAAGTGCCAAAATTTGCATGTAGAACTTTTTCATGTAAAAGATAAAAATTTATTGAACAGAGACCATAGGAATGCAATGTTTTAAATCGTTGCAGAAAACTATCAATGGGGTGACAATTGTGATGAGGCATTCGATCAGTTTCATAATATCTTCATGTACCATTTTGACCTAAATTTTCTTAAGCGCATAATAAATTACACAAGAAATTAAAAAGGGTGGATTGATGATGCCATGAGAGAATTGAGTTCTACATTGAAACATCTTTTCTGTATAATACTTTGCTAGCAGAAATATAGAAAGAAAATGAAAAAGGGGCACGAAATATTTGAAGGCAACAGAAAAGGGTCTCTCAGCATAAAATAACTATATCAGATAACAACTCTCGGACTTTGCGGAAAATTTTATCGGAAATGATGAAAAAAGAGAGACTGACGAGATTAAATCATTTAGAATTCTTCATTGATTATTACTGAACTGGATCCTAATTCGTAATATTTCAGAAGATCACTCTTCAAATTATCATAGCAGTATAGACATCATAATATATTTCTGATGCCTTATGAAGAACCAGAATTGTTTGAGCTCGTTATTATCTTCGTTTTTATTCAACAGACGTCAGTATGTGAAAATATTCTACGAAATATTCTACGAAACACTGACAATGTAACCAAATTCTTGGCTGTACATACTAATTAGCATCCGAACTGAAATGCACATTGTGAGAGCGAACAAAAGCGACTTCATTCTTTACAGTGATATCCATAAGTATGAAACGCGTCAAAAATCACATGAACATATCAAGACCCCTTAATATAAAATCACTCAAAAATCATGGGGCCAAAACTATTGAATCATCTACCAAACGAAGTGAGATCAACTGATATTCTCTAGTAATATTGAAGTTTGCCTGGTCAGTTCCTAACGGGGTTGATTAATTAGAATGCTGTAATGATAGAGATTTCTATAAGTTCTAATGACTCCAGCAAGGGAATAGTCAAACACATCATTTTGTACACAAAATAATTTCCGAAAAGACTAGTTTCATTATTTTCAAAAATATCAACTACAACTATTCTGAGTTCTTCACTGATATTGTTGTTGATTGTGTTGAACCCATCTTGGAAATTCATGTGACTTTGATATTGCAGCTACGTCATGAATCTAAAATGTTGTTGATTTTCTAGAATCCTCCAGGTACAAATACCACAGCTATTTGTTTTGGAATCATGAAATTGAAATAATATTATTAATGGTCACATGCATCAGTATCGGATAATACCCGTAGTTCACATAAAATGTGTGCATAATCTATGTTGTGATAATAGAAGAGCAATTAAGTATTGAAAACACATGAAATCGTCATAATTACAGGCAGGTAATGGGTAATAACTGAGATAACGTTCTATTAATCGAAATGGGCGGAAATCAATGAAATGAGTGATGAATCAATCATATTATATGCATGATGATATGATTGAAGAAAAATTCCGACTCGATAAAACATAAATGATAGTGCTAATAATAGTACCGACATTTTAAAAATACTTCTAATTCAACTTAATTATAGGCCATCAAAAACTACAATCACAAAATAATGACCCAAAGGATTGTAATATATTTCGATAATAATAATTTTCTTACGCCATGTACTTGATCAGAGTTTGAATGATTTCTCTCAATTGGACAACTCGTGAAAAAGATGGAAGCTATATAAACTGCTCTCACAGAGTTCTTTCTACAGCGACAATTCAACTCATGTATAACATATCCCATAAGCCGCCGTGATTTTGTCATTATGACAGAGAAAAAACTTTTTCTTCAAACGTCAAATAATGATGACATTACTTATCTAACTTGATCCTGTCAAAGTTTGATGTCTCCGCCGGCAGCAGTTTTTTTTCTCCATTTCTTTACGGCGGAGGGAAAAATGTTGTCATGGCAACAATATGAAACATGTCACAAAGCAACAATACAAATGTCATTAACAACAATTAAACATCATTTTCTTTTTCAGAAAGGCACGTAACTTAAAAAATTTGCTTATATCCACATTTTTTCTAATAACTATCTCAGATTTTATCATAGAGTATCGTGACCACATTGTAGAAGATTTCCATTTATTTTCATTTTCCATTATATTAAAATATGCCAGTAAAACGTCTTCGGTAACTTGCCGTACTCCTCTTGTATCGCACCACTCTTGGAAGTGCTTGTACGCTAACCGATACTTTATTCCGGACTTGGAGGGCCCCAAACGTGCTACTGCATCATTAGCCGCGGACTCAATTTCGTTTGGGTTTTCCATTTTCGCACTAAATTTGCGCTTGCGGTTGCAACAACAATAAGCTGTCTTTAATAACATAAAATAACTGTCAAACAACTGTAACCAGGGAGACGCAAATCCCACCGACGACTTAATTATTTTAATTTCTAACATCTAGACGACTTTGATAGTTGTCACAGTTAATTTCGAGTAAAAATAGCGTATGAATTGTACTATTTATGGTTGAAAATTGCTACGTTTGAAGAAAAAATAGTATACTTTATTCGGCAAAGAAGCGACTTTTCTTGACTTGCCCTCTATTACGCGCCGAACGAAGTGAGCACGTAATATCGGGCGCGTCAAGAAAAGTCATACTTCTCCGCCTCATAAAGTAATATACCATTGCCCTAAGTTTTTCAGCGACAAAACGGAACCTAACTCTTGAAAGCATGGCAACCAGAATTGTAAACAAATCTTTGATGGCGTCTTTGTCAATTTTTTACTTGCGTTGTCAAAAGAGTATATCTGATCTGTGAAAATGAAATATAAGAATTGTGTTTTTAACAATTGCACTTTTCCGTTGAATTGAATAAACTAAACTGTTTTCATTAAACTGTCGTAAAGAAATAACTCTCGAGCTTGTTTTTGTCAAAGAACACTTGATATTTATGATTCGAGTTTTGTTGCCCTCCGGCAAATTAACTCAAAAAACTACCAGAAGCAGTTTTTTTTATTGAGTTGGCAGGCAACAAAATTCTCATCGAAATGTCAAGTTTACTTCGACAAAAAAAGCTCTCGTGTAATTATAAGTGAATGAATGCACTAGACCTTCTTAACCGATTAAACAGATCAAAATAAACCTAGATTTGGCTTATTCAGGTTATATTGTTCCTGTTTGATTTTGAAAATTTCACTCTCGAGCAAACTCATTCGTGTATAATAATTTAGATTTATTCACCTGGGGATGATTGGGGTCAGTTCAAAAAACTTAAACCACTTTTACTTCGTCGCCGACGTTTCGACTTTCATAAAGTCATCTAGAAATTTGTTGCCCTGAAGATAATTTTATAAAAGTCGAAACTTCGGCAACGAATTAAAAGTGGTTTCATTTATTCAACCTAACCCAACCATCTTCCAGCTGAATGTGATAATTTAATCATTTGCCAATCAAAATTTCGACAAGCAAGGATATGCACACATTTTGACCAATCAAATTTGTTGCACTAGAGATATAGCCCCCGAAAAATTTCAGTACCTCGTTGATGCATACTACCCTACTTAACGGGATCTTGCTACTCTAGTACCATTAATGAAACTTTTTCTAACTGTTTACAATATAGTATATTATGCAACGATCATGAAATGATGGTTATTTATACATGAGCATCAACCGGGATACGAAACGAGCCGAAGATGTATAGGCCATATAGGTCCATGAGAGTGTATTAATGACCATTAAATAGGGGAATTGCATACGCTTTTTAGAAAAAATGAGGAAGAAGTATGAACATTATATTCATATGTGTATTGTGGGTCCCACTGCTCTGGAAGTTGAAGGTATATATAAATTTATTTCATCAGGGCCGCTTTACAGTTCGCAAGTCTTGAAAGTATTGCAGCAGTTTTTCTTGCACATATGTGCCGTAGGAACACTTCGATCAGCTGTTGCAATGACTATGGCAGTTTGCAGAAAATGAAAATTCATTGCAGCAATACTTATTGCCGGTGCGATTCTAGTTATATTTTGTTTACTTTTGATATTGCCAACTCCACTGAATGTTACTACATAACCAACAGTTTCAGAAAACTAAATAAAATCATCCCATGTTGCCCCTAGTTTGGGTTAGCTAGGATTTACCCACCTTCTTTTTTCCTTTATCAACAAGAAATCAAGCCCATTTCACTTTATTTATCCGAAGATGTCGGTACAATTTCCAATAATTATTTTCTGTTAACCTGAGAAATTGGAAGGCCTGATTGATGACAGAACGGACTTGTGTATTTCCAAGTGTAAAGCACACCTGCAAATATAATTGCCGGCAATAAAACTTGCTGCAATGAATTTGCTGCAATAAGTATTGCGAACTGTAATAGTATATTATGCAACGATCATGTAATGATGGTTATTAATACACGAGCATCAACCGGGATACGAAACGAGCCGATGGTGATAGTGAAGAACTACAAATATTAGATAGTGAGGAACTACAAATATTATATTTATAAAATAAATATATATCTGTATCGTAATGGATTTCATTATAAAACGGGTTGTGGGCATATAAGTGTATTATTAGAGTACGGGTGTAGATAAAGTATTAGAAATATTTCATTCTGAACCGAATTTTAAATGTCACCTTCCGCCATTGGATTGGGTTTCTAATTGATTGAGAATGTATCATAGTAATGATTGCTGTATTATGATGAACTTGTTACGATACAGATTTTCAATCCGTTTTATACCTCTTTATTAGATAATGGGCGTATAAGTGTAACATTATAGTACGGGTGTAGAAAAATAGCTCTTTATAAATAATGGTAATTCGAAGCTTTCGTGAATAAAACTCTCATTCCATTCATCGACATTTGACGCCAACGCCAACTTGCTCTCATCTCTCGTCCCAACGTGATAATGACAGCGACTTTCATCGTGTTTCATAGCTAAACTTACTCAAAATCCGATACACGTCATCCGCAACTACTCTTCGGTTACAAAATTGTACCGAGTGTATAATTAGAAACATTTTGAAAGTGGACACCCAAAGAGAGGCTTTCTGCCGCTAAACTAAACACCACCCCCCCTAGCACCGCACCTCCCGCTCGTAATATCGAGTTACAGGGTTCACCTATGTACCATAATGTATGTGTTATCATATCACTGGTATCGACTTACGCATTTACTATTACGGAGTCTGGGACGAGCGTCGAGTTTGGTGTACCTACAAATTCGATAATTTGATACCCTTCTACGGCTATATGTATACAGCAACGGGCTTTTTCAACTAAGCAGAAATTTATTGTCATCATACTGATAGACTACCTTTACATCTCAGTTCTGTTTGAAAATCATCATTTTGTGATGGATGTATTCTTTATCTGTCGTTTTTTTTTGTTGAACTACTACAATTTGAAAAACTAGGAATTAATAAATAATATATGCATTATTACAAGTGTCGAAGGGCAGATTTCGGGGTAGTTTAGAAATCTTTCCTTGTGCCCTTCTACACAAGCTGAATAAATACGGAATAATGGTCTCAACTCTCAATTGAATTTCTTCCTTTCAGTTCAAATTTCAGGACGCATCCCCGGACAACACATGTTGTCTAGTGAACGATATTTTGATATTGGAGTTCCACAAGGGTCAGTTTTGGGACCAATTTGATATTTGCTTTATACGAGTGATCTCGACAGATTCCTACCGAATATTCCTATTATTATGTATGCTGATCAATTTCCCTACTCCCCCAGATCTCGTCAAGATTTTCCTCTAAGGTCTCAATCAGCCTACTCCTGTGATTAAACTGAGGGGTCGAGGATGTTCGATGCAGCAGCGGGTGCTACTGAAGTGGAACAAATTGGGGTGAGGAGGGGGGTTCATGTAAATAATACAAAGACATCGAGTTATGGTAATCACCTGATCCCATTATCCTGACATTTTGTGATTTAGGCCGGTTTTTCAACTGTCCAAACTAAGCTGTCAGCTGATTCGATTTGCTGTTGAGACCTCAGCTGGCAACTAAGTTCATTAACAGTGGATTGAAAAACTGGCTCTTGTGGTATTATTCCAAATAAAATATCTAATAGTGTGAATTAGATTCAGATGTTTCTTGTCAAGTTGTTGAACAATTCATAAGCGCAGAAAAAATACTCTACATGAACAGATCGCCTTTATATTTTTGTCCTGTCCTGGTATCAATGTGTATTTCTGATATTTCACATTTTCAATACTTGGTGTGACTGGCTCAACATTTTCTGTGTAGCGTTCGAGGTAGCGTTTCCATTTTTACTGGAAATTACCATGAAATAAGAAATTCAAATGGACACCAGGTGGATTCACATATTTTTGGATTCACCAGTAGGTCGTGCCTAGACCAACGGTCACCTGTGTACAGAGCTGCGAATGCTGCTTCTGAATCGTTATATACAGGGGGTACGGAAGATTTTCAGGCGGTGATTTTGAGATAAAAAAATCAATCTATCGATTTTTTTCTATAAAATGCATATAATCTGATCAGTCAAGAAAAAAGATTCTGGAAAAAAAAAATAATTATATATAGTGAAAACAAAATAATAATAACAATAGTAATTTTTAATGCCATAAAGTCACAGGGACGAGAAACTTCAGAGAAAATTGAACAATCCGAACATATTAAAATATATAAAATATCGGGATATATGGATAAAATTACTGTTTGAATGTCAGTATTTTTTGTTGGATGGATTCTTCCTTTTTCCTTTTTTTGGGTTCTTCACCTAAGACAATATGGAAAAATAAGAATAGATTCCAATATTAATTCTTATTTCTTCAGATTGTGGTAGGTAGGGTAAGAACCAAAAAGAAATAGGAGGATGGATAATATTCTTATGAAATAAAAAAAAATCAGATAGTGTTCTCCCTATAATCTAGAGCAGGGCTTTCCAATCTATGGGTCGCGACCCTCTGGTGAAGAAAATTTTTAGTGGGCCCTAAGTACCGAAATGAATTGACATATCAAATGCGCTAAAAGTAGCTTGAGTTGAAATTGATGCCAAAACTGTGAAGGCAAAACATAAGAAACAATTTCATCCTACCCATTGAAATATCTTTTTGATGTAGTTATTTCATTAAGTATCAAAATTCAAATTTGAACTTTGTTTTTTATTTGAAAAATATCTTTATTCATACTGGTTACGGTAGAATTTCTTAGAGGTGGGTCTAGAGTTCGGTAACTCGTATCAGGTGAGTCGTAGTCCAGACAACTTTGGGAACCACTGATCTTAAGGAAAAATGAATTTATCACAAGATTTATGGAATGAACACATTACATTATATTTCAGAAACACATTTTTGTCAATAATTGCTCATTTCTTCGCATGAGTTTGTAACAGCTACTCAAGTGGAAAATACTTCATTGAAATATATTAAAATTATCTAGAAGAACGAGAAAAAATTCTGGATGTCGTATAAGACTATTCCAGTTTTCCATGAGTTGCGACAACGAACACGAATATTATATAGCAAAAAAATATAACTATTGCCATGAAATCTTTTTTTTGTTTCCTCTGCGGAAAACTCGAAGAGGCCACTCGTATTTTGTTAAACGAAAATGAAGGAATCGCTAATATATAACTAATGGACTGGCCCTGAGAGGAAAAGGCTGCTGAATGAGCAAGATGGAATACTTCAAGTCTAGTTGATGGTTCTTTTTCATGAAAATCTCTCTGCCAGAATATCTACTTCCTGTGTCTGATTGGTTACTCGAGTTGGTGAATTTCTCTGACTCCACCAATGAAAAAGGAATGAGAGCAGCCGAAGCCAATTTCGAAATGCTTGACATATTTTATGACTGTGTTTCACACAGCATTCTACTGGAGAAGTTATCTTTCTATGGCATTAGAGGATCTGCTTTGGATTTGATTAATTCTTACTTGAAAGATAGATTTCAGAGAGTTCTTTATAACAATGAATTATCTGGGCAAAAACCAGTCAGTATGGGAGTACCACAAGGATCAGTCTTGGGACCGCTTCTGTTTATAATATACATTAACGATTTTTATAAGTACATGAAACCTTGTCATAGTGTTCTGTTTGCCGATGATACATCTTTGATATATTTTGGAGATGATGAACTTTCACTTGTTAATCAGACAATAAAATATCAGGAAAAAGCCGAATTCTGGTTCAGCCTCAACAAACTTCAAATGAATAAAGATAAAGCACAAAGCATGACTATTTCTTCCAGTTGTTCACATGAATATCAAAGTGTCAAATTATTGGGCTTCACCTTGGATAATAGATTAAATTGGTTGAATCACATTTCAGGTTTGAAATGTAGGTTGTCAAGTGGTTTGTTCTTGCTTCGACAACTCAAACATTTAGTCAGTTTTACCACTCTGAAAATGGTATTCGCTTCGCTCATTCAATCCCATATTTCTTATGGTATCGAACTATGGGAAAATCCGAGTCATGCACAAGAAATTTTCATATTACAAAAAAAAGGGATGAGAATTCTAGCTAATGTTGGGTACAGAGAATCTTGTCGTGATTTATTCATAACTTTAAAAATAATGCCATTACCTTTGCTTTACATTTTCTTTACCTTGATAGATATTCACAAAAAGGTCCCCTCATTTCCCAAGCAATCTAGTATTCATAATCATAAAACTAGAAATTGTAACTTTATCAGAAATCAACGTTTCAGATTGATGAAAACACAGAAAAACTCCCATAACTTTAATTTATACAATATTTTACCAGATGATGTGAAAAATATGAACATGTTTTGTTTTAAGAAGACTTTGAAAAACTATCTTCTGAATCATTGTTTTTATACTATCTCGGAATACCTATCACATGCTCGTAGTCACTGTTTCTCATGATTGAACTCATACCGAACTTTTATTTCATTTTAATGTGTTGTATATATCTATATCACTTCAACATATTTGTTTGTTCTACCTATTTGCGACGTGCTACAAATGTTTTTATGTACATAAAGTAGTTAATAAACTTCTATTCTTCTTTTTCTTCTTCATCATGACATTATTTGAATTTTTGTCAAATTTGAAACGTATGTTCTTCAAATCACTTCCAAATTGCTTACTGCTTTTGCACTGTGTTACTCAATCCATAAACATTCATAATGCCCCCTTTTGTGCATTGTTCAACTGCTTCAGTAGATATAGAAGAGAACTTAACTTGAAATTTCATCGGTGAAATATCATTTCTTATATTATATTTCACGAATAATAAAATCAATTTTCTCATATAGATTTTCAAAAGTCCAAGAGTAGAAAGAGAAATGGGTGGTAGCTCTCAAAAGAAATAATTACAATCCTTTTAAAATCGCAGTGATTTGTAGCGAACATTTCAGTGAAGAGTACTACTTTGTTAATCCTTTAGGAACCAAAGTTCTGAAAAATAATGCTGTCCCATCGATTTTCGATTTTCTTGGTTTTTCAATAGGAAAGATATGAAAGAAGAGACTGATGAAGGGTTATTTTTATTTCATGGATTTTAGTTGAGAAGTATCCCAATGAAGTATATCGAAATAAATTTAATTTATGTGCACTAAGTGCGTGTTCCGCCACAACAGAAAAGAAGAAGCTGTCAACCTCAACCGAATATGGAATCCCATTTTAAGAAAATCGATAATAACTGCAGGTAGTTCTTTAGATAATAGAGATGATTATTCTTCGAACCCAGATGAGGTAAACAAGGTAATCAATATTAATGACAATTCTCCTAATCCGAATGGAATAATTAGCACCGCAAACTACCTGAATCGGCATAAATACAACTTGCGAAGAAAAAATCTCCAGTCATCGGAGTGAATTTCAAGATGAATGAGCCTCTGAAGAAGCTAGCCACTCGAGCCAGCGAAACGTCAGGAAGAAATTCCAAAAAACGACGGCCTTCAAACCCGAATAAAAGTAATGATACATTATAATTTTGTTGGTATCAGTCTCATGTTATTATTACTCAATAACAGTCTTTGTTGAAAGTGAAAACTTGTGAGCTCCCGCTGTAGACAATCTTATAAATATAAAGCATTGCTGCAAATTTACAAATTTGCCAGTTAGACTTCACTTGCATTGGACAAATTGATATCTGGTCACCTATAAACCCTAATCCCTACATGTTCATTGACATCGACCAAATATTCAAACCAATAATACCAATATGCAATGATTAATGTTAGCAGGCTAATCTCACCGACTTTCTGATGTTATTTATAAAATAATACAAGCACGGGCCTTACTTGGGTATGGAACACGATATTGTAAGGAGAGCCGGGGTATCGAATGACAGATGGCGTGTTAGTTGATACCCATCAGCAGACATCGTAAATACTCGCGATATTTTATACCCTTCATCTTGCTATTTTCAGCATTCAAATCTTGCTTTGGGTGCTTCTCGTCTCCAACAGAGTTTACTGTTGTTTGTTACGGCTTATGTATTAAATGCACTGTTTTCGTTTACAGGGGTAGTTCGATGAGTTATTTTATTGAATCCATTTTTTGTTTTTATCTCTCTTGAAATGAAAACGCTTTTGAAATTGGTACATTTGCCCCGGTGCGGAACTGCAATATTGTAAAAAGGCAAAATTGGCTGACTATTTCGTCGGTTATGAAATTAGAGATTTTGAACCAAACACATCAAGCTTTTTGGAATAGTTATTTCTTCAACTAGTACAAAAGATGCATGTTTTTGGGACAAGTTAGAGAGTTCTGTAATCTAACAAATCCCGAAAGCGCGTTTTTTGTGCCAGCTGAACACAAATTTTTTCCTCCAACCGCTAATTTTGAGATTTGTTGAAAATTGATTTCGACATTGAGAATAGGCAGAATGATATTAGGAGGTGCAAAATATCAATATCCATTTTTCAATCAATAAGTAAATATTCAGTGTTTATAATACATTCGCTTGAAAAAGATACAGTGTATCGAAACATGTCGCGAAGACACTAAATTTTGTAGAAATTTAATCGTGTTCTACCTTATAGTGTAATAACTATGGATTTCCATCAAGTAAAGGCCACCTCATTCCAAAACTGCTAGAAAACATCAACTTGTGACAATATTATACATGTTATTTTAATTCTAATTTTCATGATGTCAAATTCTTGTGACAGATTACCGGCGTGGAGAACCTTATGCTAACGGAATATTAATGTATAAATAAATCAAGTTCAATTTAATACTAAGAATTTCGAAGATGGTGTGGATGAACTGTTTGTTGATATTTAATGGTAGAATTGATATCATTTACTGGAAAGAGTAAAATATATTTTCCTTCAGTGGTTGAATAGTCATTACAATTTTTTGAACTATATCGAATTTTCCACATTATGCTAAAATAAAACTGTGGCAACCAAGGAATATCCTGAAATAATGAATATAAGAAGGATATCTTCAGGCGGTTAGAGTTGGCATGACTGATTCCTCAATGGATCTACTAAGTGTTCATTTGACTTCTGAATGAATCTTCCCATTTCAACTTCCCTTCTCGAAAGAGAACAAGTGGCAATCTTTTCAATTCTTTTCAACAAAATCAAGTATTCTGTTTGAGTTCCTTTTATGTTCTATTCTATTCTGTCATAAGTTAATTTATATTGATCAATGATAAGAATTTATATATTCATTTTGTAGTACTATTATATTTTCATGTATCTGTATGTATTGAATGTATGTGAATTACTTGTTGTCTGACGTATCCTATATCATTTTTTATGGTCGAAAAGGATTTAATAAATTTATTTATTTATTTATTTAATACATTCAACATGTTTGTAGCATTTGTTAATTTCGACCATTTCTCGTCGTCTCAAGTTGTTTCTACGTACAGCAGTTCTCTTTTTTAATTGCCTCGATATTCCACCAGTATAAACACTACTTACCACTAAACTATATACACAATTTTTTGGATTATGTCCCGTGTTTAAAGGTTTGCTCAGATGCAATAGGCCTATTTCATATTGAATGTATCGTCTATACGCTTGATTTGTTCCGATTATTCATTGACACCCGAGTAATTTGTTGAATATTGGTGTCTGTTCAATAAGAACCTCTTTCAACATTTTGGATGGTCTATCGCAACGTCGCCATGGAAAATTATATGATATTTTTGATATTTTTTTCATTTCAATGTGTCATAAAATAAAATGCATATTTGACACAATATTCCGTCAATTTTACTTTCTCGTAACATTGCAGTTGCAATACAAACATACCAATTCGCTTTTTAATATTCAAGGGGGGAAAAATGGATTCCATGACATATCCACCTCCTCAAAATACAATCAAACAATAGTTGAGTGACCTGGCAGACCTGACAATCACATTGAAGCAAAAAAATTACACCTAGCAACTGTTCAAAAAAGTATTCTTTGCGTTGGAAATCTTGCCAAAAACACAAGAATCTGGAAAACAATTTTCCATTGGCTACCTGCGGGTTTTTATTGCGAAAATATTGCGTTATAGAAAGACCAAAAGTTTTTTAACAATTGCAGTTTTCTAGCTTCCTACTCATAAATCCAAAACAATGTATACTTCAATTCAGCTATTTAAAACTTTGATTTTGCATTACGGAAACTCTTGTGGAAAACTCAACCCGGAAATTCATTTTGGAAATTCATCATGAATAAATTACTTCTTTCATCTAATGATTAGAAAGGACTATTCATATTTTTCTGCGGCACACGTGACCGTTTGATAAAATTTCTCAACCTCATTGATCACATTCTCAGAATTTTTCACAAATATAAATAATTTTAATATAAATGTAAATAGTATTCCAATGAAGTCAACTTGGCTGGAAGAGGTTATGAAATTGGTTTTGACAAGAGTATCTTGATTGAGAGATTTTTGTTTGTTGCTAAAGTAATTGAAAGTGACAAATGAAAAATGTCAGGTGTTTATTACGATTTTACATCCATTTTTGAAGCTTATTAGGGCCACTGAAAAATTATTGAAACATACTTTTCTTTTTACCAAAAATTATAGCAGAATTCTAATAAATTTCTTTATTTTCCAGTTATTCGGTGAACTGCAACCTTAGAAATATATACTTATTTTAAATAATCAAATCTCAGTATACTCCCCGAAAACTTTTCTACACTACTTAGTGGCTCTTTCAACACTAAAATGAGTGCGGGAAAGAAGACCTTTCCGTACTCTAGTAAAATAAGTATAGTTATTTGTTTCACAAGCAGCAAAGTAGTAGATTGACTGCCGCGGCTGAGGCTGAATTCAGACAGATCCGAAATCCAATCGTACGACGATCAGATAGCTTTCTGATTGGTCTTAATTCAAATATCGTCGTACGATTGGATTTCGGATTTGTCTGAATCCAGCCTTATAGTTATATACGAGCGTAGCGAGGCTAGGAATTCAGCTAAGGCAGTCAATCTACTTAACTCTCGAGTTGAAAATATGATTTTTTTTGCGATTGTTTATAATGATATAGAGAGAGGCAGAATTGAACTGACAACTGACTTTTGTGCGGTGATTTCTGCTGGTGTAGCAAAAATTTCTCCGTTATTCCTCGTTTTCAATGATGAATCAAGGGACACTGGGTGACAGCAAGTAGGTAAAACAATTGCTTCCTCCATCTATATAATTAGTTACAATAGCAATCCACAAACTGTTAAACAATAAATTTCCTAATAATATATAATATAATAATAATATTTTTCATTGAATTCATCAGAGAATTTGAAACGAAATTCGCTGAATTTAGTTTTTGGACCCCCCCCCCCCCCAAAAAAAAAAAAAAAAAAAAAAAAAGAAAAAAAAAAAAAAAAAAAAAAAAAAAATCGGGAAAAAAAAAAAAAAAAAAAAAAAAGGTATAAAAAAAAAAAAAAAAAAAAAAAAAAAAAAAAAAAAAAAAGGAGGAGCCCAACCACTGTTTCCTTAAAAAAACAAAAAAAAAAAAAAAAAAAAAAAAAAAAAAAAAAAAATATGAGATACCAAAAAAGGAAAAAGAAAAAATCCCACAAAAAACCAAAAAAAAAAAAAAAAACACACACACAAAAAAAAAAAAAACCCCAAAAAAAAAAAAAGACACAGAACACAAAAAAATTCACAAAACAAAAAAAACCCAAAAAAAAAGAGGAGCAAAAAAAAAAAAAAAAAAAAAAAGACAAAAAGAAAAACAAGACGAAAAGAGAAAAAACCTCGGAAACCCGGCAAAAAAAAAGTTTTCTTCCAAAAACCCCCCTCCCCCACAAGGGGGCCCCCCTGAAGAAAAAAAAACAAAAAGGAAAAAAAAGGAGGAGAAGGTGACCAAAAAAAAAAACAAAAAAAGAAAAAAGGGCTTTTCCTCCCAAACGAAAAAAGAGGCTCAGAAAAAAAGGGAAAAAAACCCCAAACCAAACCCCCGGAGGCCCAAAAAGAAAAAAAAGGTTTTTTCCATCCCTCACGAAAAAAGGGGAATAAAAAAAAAAAGAAAAACCCCAACACACCCCCCAGGGACACAAGACAAGACGGGAAATTGTATAGGTTCCCAACAAAAGATAAAGGAAACGCCAAAACCTAAAACAAAGCTCCAACCTCGTCCAGTGGAAGTGGAACCACAAGGGTTTGTTTTTGAATGTTTAAATGAAAGAGCTTTTTCTATCGCGCGAAAAAGTAAGTACCACAAAACCCTAAGTCTTATTTTTCGGAATTCCCCAGGAATTCCCTTGGAATTCCCGGAATTCTATAATTTACACGGAATCCATGGAACCTCATTGAATGTATTCATGAGATCAAGTTTATCAGATTAAATGTTACATATCCCAGCGGAAGCGACCTTAGAATACACGTATATTCTAAATGAGCCATTACCTACAGCTGTCAATTACGTAATGAACTGTTTGAAATAGTGAAAGTAGAAAAAAGTTTTCAACACACTCAGAGAACAAATAATACAACTGATTATATTAAATTTCATATTAATTTTGCAATTTTTTTGTATCGACCGAAAATATCGGATAGTAGTTAATAATTATCGAGATAATTATATACTGTCTGCCATCATAGAGATAATGATGTGGAAAAAAAATAGCAAAGCGCGCCATATTTGTGAAAGATTCCGAAAGAGTCAAACGTTTTTTCTGAAAAACATCTGAAAAGATTATTCAATCATTTTTCGAGTCAGATAGCGAAAATAGATTATTCTATGTTGGTTTCAGATGAAAAGCTCTGTTATTTCATGATTTTAATGACCTATATTCGTTTCATAAAGGATGTTATGAAATCCTGTTGACTTTCAGACCTGCATATCGCAATCTCACTTTTCACAGAACGTTCAAATTATTCAATAATTTACAGGTAACACTATGGAAGATTATAGAAAAATGTCATCAGAAATTAACTCGCAAATTACGAAAAATGATACATTGTAACTTGCCGTAATGCAATATGAAAACGTTTTCATTCGCTGCTTTCGAAATACAACAAATTTCCTGATAAAATGAGAAAAATGTGAGATTATGACTCAATTTCAAGATCAACTTGATCAGTCTATTCTTTATTGAACAGTTTCAATAATAGACAAAATTGTTACTAATGCTGGGGAAAATTTGTCCAACTGGGAGATTCTGGTTAACAATCAGTAGGTAAATCACACAAATATAACTACCTAAGTAAGAGAAACGTCATTAAAGGTGAACATTCGGTCTAGCAGTGAAAACTTTTATCAGATATCAATAACCCTGATTTCAAATTGAAATAATTCGCACTCTACGCGTGTTTCGATAAACAAGTCAGGAGAAGAAATTGGTATACTATAATTCCAATGTATTTCTCATTCGTTTCTTTCTTTTCAGATATTTTTCAATGATAGGTAATGATTCTAGACGTTTTGATGAATGCATAAGGAACGTCTGTAAAGTTTTCATGAATCATATTTTTTATCGGCGTCTCTGCAATTTACTTCACGAATTTGGAAGATTTCAATCGTTATCAATATTGGAATTGATCAAATATTTTAAATATCGATTTAAAACAAACAGTCCCTCAGAAAAGATGAGTATATATAGTATATATAGTTTTTTATTTTCCTTGTGGTTGAAATAGGAAATGCGCTATCGTCAAAATCAGTAAGACGCCCCAGAGCGCGTCGGCACCCAAAACATTTAGCAGGCCCTTGCCCGTACGAGTTTTTGATAAAGGGAAGTATAACTAGACAAATGAATATAAACATTATATTTTCATTAGTCTTTGAAAAACATTGTAGAGAATTTGGTGATTCCATATGGAATTCATCTAGAAGACAAAATTTCAATTCTGATCCTAGTTTTTCGAAACAGGAACTCTTTTACCAAATACCATCGAAGAGCTTTCTCTACGTGCAATATGACTTTTGAAAATTTAATTTAGATTCGGTGATGAATTTTTGAGAACTATAAATTTGGATATATTTCATATATAAATGAAAGAACAATAACCAAAGAATTTTTATCGAATCGCGTCATATTAGGCATTCCAGATACTTGTCAAAAATGTCAAATAAATCGAAATGAACCAATCGGCGGCATCTGCCCCCCAGGAACTTTCGTTTGTTTTCTTTTTTATAAGTGTGTGATTGGTTAAAACTGGTATTTGCCCCCCAGACATAACCTGATCTGGAATGCCTAATACCTACTGACCTTCAGGTTGATTTTAGTTCAAATGTTGGCACATCAAAAAATTTTCAAAATAATAACGTAGATTTTTCAAAAGCTTTATACCTATTATACTTATTGGCCAAAGTTTTTTTTTACAATTATTTTCAAGATATAATAACACATGGGTCATTCAAAAAGGTACCAAAAATAATTGTATTGAAGTGAATAGAAACTCTGGTAATTTCGTGAATTATATTTATTCAATTTTCTTTGCGAAGTAGAAATCCTGCGAGATCGAGGAATATTTTCATATCATTATTGATTAAATAAAAATAATCGAGTTATAAAACGCAAACTTACAAACGATTAGCAACGCAACTTTTTTTATTTATAACTCACCTTTATGTCGTCATTCAAATTCTCCTTCTTGATCGAAACTTTCCTGATCGACACCTCTTTATTCGCGGTAGCATCCATGAAAAAAGAATCGGGACACCGAAACGAGCACAGATCGAAAACGAAAAGCGAAAAATCGCACAGGTTAGACCACCGAAAAGTGCCAACGGACGCGGAGTTCTAGCTGAGCTTTCCCACAATCGAGATTATTTTGGTGCACGAAGTGGGGTAGTTCGCGCCACACTGTTTTGATTTCGAACGTCTCAAGCGCAGGTGTAGTTAGCGATTACACGAGTGCGCACTGTACTCTGAACGCACGCCTGCATAGCTGGTTGCCGAGTCTACAGGATCACGGCAGGGGCGGACTGGTTCATACGAAGTCGTGGAATGGCCAATCGGGCCAAGTCACAAAGTATGTGAATACAATTTAAAAACAGCGCGCCTTAGAGCAAGCAATATTGAAACCATATTGCTGGCTGCGGTACGTTGATGATACGTTCGTGGTGTGGCAGCATGGAGAAGAACACCTAAAGGTATTTCTTCTGTCTCATCTGAACTCGATTAACGCTAAAATTCAATTTACAATGGAGCAGGAAACCCAAGGGAGAATCTCTTTCCTGGATGTGCTGGTGAACAGACGGGAAAATGGGACCCTGGGGCATAAAGTATACAGGAAACCCACTCACACAGACAGATACCTGAACAAGAACTCCAACCACCAGCCACGCCAGAAGAGAGGTGTAATTAAAACATTAGTGGAGAGGGCCCGCCGCATTTGTGAACCACAAAACCTCCCTGAGGAACTGGACCACCTTAAACAAGCGTTAAAAGGGAATGGGTATAGTGAAGCCGAATTCGAACGGGCGATACGACCCAAGAGAGAGGACACGAAGGAAACTGTAAATAAACCTGTTGTGGGAAAAGCCTTTATGTCATATATAAGAGGTGTGACAGATCGGATAGGACGAACGCTGGAAAAACACGATGTGAAAGCAATACTGATGCCAACACGAACCGTCAGAGATAGTTTAAGGTCAGCCAAAGATCCAAGAGAGCCGTGGGCAACACCAGGTGTGTACCGGATCCCGTGTAGCTGTGGATCAGTCTACATTGGAACCACTAAAAGAAGCATCAAGACACGGCTCTGCGAACACAAGAGAAATTGTCGCCTGGGACAGTCAGACAAGTCGGCAGTAGCCGAGCATGCACTCGGAGAAGGCGATCACGCGATTGCATTTGACGAAACGGAAGTGATTGACAGAACGCAGAGCTACTATCCCAGGTTACACAGAGAAGCGATAGAGATTCACAAACACAAAGACAATTTCAACCGAAAAGAAGAAGGCATACACATCAACAAAGTCTGGTTACCAGCTCTAAAGCACACACGGCCCAAACCAGTCAAGAGGAAACAAGCCACGCCCATTTCCAACACAATAATATCGGACGTCGAACAGGAGAACAGGTATAAAGCTGATCATAACGTCAATGAAGTAGTATCTACTGTGAGAACGAGATCATTGCGTCCGTTACCTCATAGACTTTGATAATGCCTACCATAGTCGTAGGCGAAACGTCAGGAATAAAAACCTGTGGACCACGGCCATCAAACCCGGAAAACACCCAAGAATCAATTTAAAAACTGTTGCACGTCATCGATTACGATTTAAAATCAACACAGTTGCACCAATCCATTGATTGATTGAGAAACAACAGTACCCGAACTAACGAGAGACGAGAAAGAGCATTTTTCGGGATATAAATTTTCAGTATGCATGCGCCAGACAAGTATATTTTGTTCAACCATCCTTTGCCGTTACGTCATACGTTGTCCAACTTTATCTCTCATTCATGAAATGGATGAGACGGAATTATGACGTCATTAACGTATGTCTAATGTCGATGTGAATTTTATTTGTCATTTTTGACAATTCAGTTGTCATATTTTGATTTGTTCAGTATTTTTGGCCATTTTCGCCTTTTTCAGTTAATTTTTCATTTTAAAAATGCCTTTTCGGTGTGATGAGAAAAAGCAAAGTTTAATTTTGAAGTTGATTGACTACTTTTCAAGAGAAAGAGATGCTGGAGTGCCGCTTTTACCGTTAAATGCAGTCTACAACGTATGTATCTACCTATGTTATGCAAAATGTAAGTTTTTATTGATTTGATTTTATTGAATTCTATAGCGTGTTGCTGATGCTCTAGAAATATCTATTGGAACTGTTCAAAAACTAGCTATTAGTGGAATGGAAACAGATAAAGACTACAAAATCAAAGCTCATGTCGGACATGTTTCTGCTCGAGGATCATCGATTTATATCATACATCAACATGCAATAAGAACACGAGTGTATGCGATATATTCTGCAGGTAGGAAGTAGGAAGGTACATACGAATAATAATTTTGAGGTTGAGTGTAAAATAACATTCAACTAATATAAGACAAACGTAAATCAGCAGAATACGTCACCGATTATGACGTAACGGCAAAGGATCGTTGAACAGAGTATAGTATTTCTGTTAATGTCAATCTATACTTCCTGTATGAAGAATGTATTACAGAGTTGCCGATTCTTGAAAGATTTCTGGCATTTACCGTGAATTGATTATACTATTAGGAATTGTCTGAGCCGAAATTCTTGAAATAAAAATTGTATATGTAATAGGTACAGCTAAGATGTCTAGAAGGATGGTGTACTGAGTTATACCTGGGCATGTTTGGGGTATACTTGGCGACACATGCCTACTATGATAATAAGCATCATGGCTTTTCGACATCAACTCAGTTCAGATGGCGTTTGCAACGAAAAGATTTACAAATTTTCTAGGAAATGTATAAACGGCCGACCGGACGGCTGCCTATACTTTTACTTTTGGACGCTGACTGATCAACAACCTATACTATTTGTTCAGAATACTGGCCAAATTCCCTATAATTGTGTTCCTTTCATTCGATTTTGTTTTTTATGAGTATGAAATTAGATTTTGCTCATTTTGTTGACTGCTCGAATCAAAGAATATAGTTTGTCGATCGATCGGTTGACTATGCACTTCCAATTAGCGTCAACTAGCGATGAAATTGAGACACACCACGATACGTTAAAATGACACTAATGACAGGAAAGTGTCGTCATAAAATTCTAAACAATATCGCATCAGTCCCAGCACCATCCTTCTAGACATCTTAGGTACAGCTTATCTAATTCATCTTGGCAAAGATCTAATCAAGTATATGCCCAGCAATCTGTGTAAATTACAGTAAGTTGCAAAAACACCTGTTATATGTGTTCACTGTGTTGTGATTTATTCCTGGTGGGTGTTTTTTGTAGCCATTCGTCTTTTGTTAGTTGGGGCACTCTTTGATAGAAATGAATGAGACTTTTTGCATTGGAAATCAAATTTGCCGCCTGTTATTCTTTGACATTTGGTTAGCAGCATTCTCGATATTCCCGTACTTCATTTGAAATTTGTGAGTTATCAATTGACAATTACTATTCAAAAGTGACAGTTCTTTTTTCAGATCTCTTTTGTATTTCAAATTGGAAATTGTAATCAAAAACTGTGTATTTCGATCATAATAAAATAATATGGCAAGTGTTAGTGATGTAAATGAGCGCTGCTGAGAGATGGTGGCATCTTTGATTGGTAATTACAAAAGAGATAATAATGACCCATTGCTTCTCTCAACGGCTGTTAGAGGGACAAATCAAGAACGACAGTATATTATATTATTTGTTATCTACCGTCATTTATTCACTTCTAGCATGTAGTACAATCCTGGATTTGTCAATAAACATACAGGCCGCGGTCTTGGGGTGACAGCGTCCGGGGGGGCGGCAGATTTTAGAGGAAGCTTACTCGATTTCAGAGGATGAGAATTAAAAGTCGAACAAGTTCCCGTAAAAAAAATGATATTCTTGTTTCTTCAATGCCCTTTCTTGATAAATAATTCATTCTTTTGATTAACTTTAGATCCATTCTCACTACATATGGAAAATCATTTTTTTAGAAATGTACATGGGCCGACACTTGTAAAAATATTAATCCGGCACTGCGGTTGTGTCATGTTTTTTTATACTAATAGGTTAAATTCTCATAGAAACTCATTCGTATCGAAAACTATCAATCCTATCCTAGGTATTTTTACTGTTTGTACCTATTTTATATATATTACTGTGTGAGTGATGTAACCACCCCCCAATAAAGTGGCCCACACTCGAAAAAATATAAATCAGCCTTACTTTCAATTCACCTTGAATCGCCTCGAATGCAAAAAACCAAGAGGCACACAAATGCTGCAGTACTGAAAACAGTATTGTTATTCGTAACAATATTTATACTATCTCGATTTCTTCAAATTGATACCTATTGAAAAAAGATGAACTTCCATGTTTCAATGACTAGTACCAATCCATTGAAAGAAATACATTCGAACGTTCATATTGAATTTCAAATTTGGCACCTGATTATTCTATGGCATTTGGTTGACAGCAATCCCAATGTTGCCGCAATTTGTTTGAAGTCTGTTATTTACCAAATGACGATTGTCATTCAAAAGTGACAGTTCTGTATTCTGGTCTTTTTGATACTCCAAGTTAGATAATGGTGATCAAAAACTGTGTATCTCGATGCTTCTATAGAAAGTATCAGTCTCAGGCTCTTTGTAAAAAAGCCACAAGATTTAAAAACAATCGCTGCCATGAGTTGGTGACATATTCAATAAGTTATTTCAAAAGAGAGCGGGCTAATAATGTACCTTCGCTTCCCTTAACGGCTGTGAGAGCGAAATTGAATACAATGTAGTTAGCTGCGTCCACATAGGCAGTCGACGTCGATCGATTTGGTTGAATTGAAAAGTCGAATATGTGTAGACGCATCGATCGACGTTGATCTACAGTCCAGTCGACGTTGATCGACGTTGACTGAGAATCCAAAATTGTCGGTTTTCATCAAAAAATATTGGTCGAATGAAAAACGAATATAGACAAAAAAACAAAAGACGCGATATGATGATGGAAATAGCGATGGCCTTGGCATAGGTGAAGGAGATGTGAGAAAGAAGATGAAGAATTTACAAACTACATTTGTGGTGCCACCGGCAACAAAGGAAATAAATTCACAAAAAAATACTCGATTCCATTAAGTCTTCATTCAAGGAAAAGTTTTCTAATTAAGTTTTGTTTCAAATCCGTTCATGTTGAACCTTCAAATTAAACTATGTATTCACTCAAGTGAAACAAACAGGAAAATTTTGTTTATATTTTCAAAATCATAGTAAAGTATTAACACTTTTGAAAAAATCCAGAAACGCTTGCATAATTAATTCTAAATCAAAATTTCGACAATTGGCCGAAATATTCAATGAAGTTTGTATTAAAGAATTATACAGAATATTAAAATTTTCGATCCTTACCTTCATACCAGCACACACGAAATGGACCGAAACATAAAAGCCTTCCACTCTCGAGTTGATAGTGGGGGAGGTAATTAATACGTGTGACCTCAATACCGAAACTCGTGGCAAATAATGTCGCAATTTCTACGACTTATTTATGCGATGTTTTGAAAACCATAAAAAGTAATGGGGAGCTAGGCAATTAATGTCGCAATTTTTACGACTTATTTATGCATTGTTTTGAAACCCATAAAATCTAATGGGGCAGCTGTTCAAGCCACTTCCTAAAGCTTGCGAAATTCGCAACTCAAAGGAATCTTTCTTTGTTCGATGGGGGATATAAAAACATTTGCGAATTTCAAATTCATCAGTAGAGTCAAGTCAGCCAGTCAGTAAAGTTCAGTTCAGTCAAGATCAGTACAGTAGTCATGAGTCTAGTGGCTCGTATCAAAATTCTATTGTTCAAGTGAGTGATGTAATTTATACCTGAAAGTACAGTAATGATGGTAACCAAACAACTCAGTGCAGTAATAAATCAGTCGCTAGAAGTGCTGAACGTTAAACTGAAGTACACTCAGAATCGCTCCTCAAAATGTGTAAGTCTAGCCGTTAAAGTCGAAGCGATGATATGATTATTTATGTACCATGTCCGTACGAGATTGTAATGAACGAAATTATGTGAGTTCTATTGACTTGTCGACGTATTTTGTATTTTCTAATCATCGATTTTGGGCCTTATGTACTCCCTGCCTTATTTGTTGAATGTTCGAGATGCCGCTTATCCAAAACAAATTAAAAACTGTTGAAAATTCCGCCAATTGTTATTATTTCCACCAGGAATTCACGAACTAAAAATAATCATGTGCGACTGGGTATTTAACATCTGAAGGACCGCTCGCCTTTTTGCCAACCAACGATACCCTGTCGTCACACATTTGCTCGAGAAAGAAAGAAGATGAAGGATTCACCGAAAACGGGGAGTGGATGCGAAGAAATGTATGCCAGCAAATGATTTGCGTACCAGGATATGACACGTTTCTAGCTGGCGAAAATTAGCCAAGAACGGTGGGTACAGAGATATTAGAGGCAAGATAGTCATAATACAAATCTTATCGGAGTTCACCTATCAATATTTTTAACAAGCAAAATTAAATCATCGGAATCTTTTATAAATCACACGCAAGTAAACTAGAAAAGGGTTTTGGATTTTTGGCTGGTCTAATCGTGGTTTATTTGATGCCGAGGTATAGTCCAGGAGCCCGTGCCAAAGTGTTGATAAATATCATACTCACTAAATGATCTGAACAGCCTGGTAGATCGTGTAATTCAAGTGGTTAACGTACTTCAAGAAAATGAGTTAGTAATATCGCGAAAAATAATTGTATTTTGGAGTTTTCATAATATAAATATTAAGTTATCGTGTACTTTCCTCTTGATTTGAATATATGTGATTTACTTATTGTATTGGAAATACAATTCACCTTGCAGTGAACAAAAAATATTCAGCAAATTCATTTCTAATATTCCGCGCGCCAATGGTGCCTCTCCTAAGGACTCTAGGTTCGGAAAGTTGAGAAGGTGATGTATCGTGTCTCCACAAACCCACTTCTCCATCATCTGCACATTCTGTATCAAACAGTTCATTTGGGCAGTAGAAGATTTTGATAGAGTTTATTTTTAATGGTTTAATGTATTGTAGTCAAAGTCACTTTGGTTCATGCATTTTTATTACTCTGTCTGTATTTTGTTCATTAAAACTAGCATTAATACGTCTTCTCGTGATACGCTTAGCAACATACACACACACACGTATGTGTGCGCTCATACACACAATTACACTCCCCAAAAACTCACAAAATCACACCCATATTTCCTCCATACGATTCGCTTCATATACCAGCGCACACTAGAGTGATAATATGAGCACACCTCACATTCATCAGACTACATTTTCTCCTAGACTCACGCACCTCAATAGACTCTCGTGCACTTTATAGGATAAGTCATATATCAGCACAGACGAAAAACACGAAACAACCCATTGCACACTTCACACTCATTAGCTTACATTTTCTCCAACACTCACGCACTTCGATAGACTCTTATTGTATACGATACGCTTTATATACGAAGACAAAAACACGAAAGATCCCTAGGACTTTAATGATCTTTGACCTCAGTACCTCATTTGGGTTGTTTTATTCAATTGTGGGCCAGATATCATCCATCGATTGTATTATCAACCATTGACGGTCAGACTTCCTTGGAATGGAGGCATCTTTCTTACATGGTTGGGTATATACAAAACAACTATTTATCACAACCTGATGGGGTTCACATTCACCCTTCTACTCTCCTGGTAAAACAATGCTCTACCTCCCAACTAACTCACCTAACACGACTTATGACCAACTCAGACTCTTGTGTGCTTAATATGATACGCATCATTTGGTAGGAAACACCACACAAACACCATAAATCCACAGCTGACATCACCCAAATGTAATATTTCGAAAAATAATAATTTTTTTCCATTTTGTACATGTGTCTTTTATTTTAGTGTGAATCGAATTCAATTGTTTGTCCCAAAGTAACATATACTGTTCCCTTACATCCTGGCAGGACACTCACACCTTCTCGTTGGTCTTTGCCGAGCGGCAATGGATTAACGAGACCTTATATACCTTTTAACGTGCGATTACACGGTGACCTGGCGGGGATTTGAACTCCGGCCTTCCGCTTGATAGGCGAATGTGCTAACCTCTACACTACCAAAACCACCTACCAACACTTTACATTACTTTCACATGTCCTGCATATGATACGCTTCATATACAAGCAAGCACTCGCCCTACAGACACAATAAGCACACTTTTACTCTACATTTTCTAAACTCACTGACTTCAATTGACTTTTGTACACTTTATATGATACGTCACATATCAGCACATACAAAAAACACAAGTACATGATACAATGCAAGGAATTACAATCAGCAATAATATCCCATGGGAGAACCATCTGATATCAATCGCTAAGGGTGCTTCCCAGAAAAAATACTTGACTTTTCGTTCAGCTTCTAATGATCTACAAGGCACACATACTTCTTTCTTTCTTGGAATGAAGTCAAAACTATCACCAAACTATTTGGAATATTTCGAAAATATAATATCATTCTGTCCATTTGTCTTCAATTTCAGTGTGAATTCAAATTCAATAACAGTCTGTCCCAAATTAATTCCATCTTGGCAGGACACTCACACCTTCGCGTAGGTCCTTGCCGAAAGGTAATAGTTCTATTATTGAAAATTTCGTCATAAATACGAGACAGAATATCTAATAGAACTAATATCTGCCAAGTGAGGACAAATGTAATATCAAATTTTGGACATGTCATGTACAGTCTGAGGAATCTGAAATACTTCTCACTAAAAATATTTTCCTTGCTTAGCGAACTGATAGTAATTCATCAAAAACAAAAAAAATTAAATAGCCAGAAAAAAGGTAAATGGGCAGAAATTCATTGAAAAATAATATAGATATGAAAATAATAAATTTCATCCCATACCTATGAAAAAAATATGTTCTGGACAAGCAAAAATTGTAAGGGAACAATGAGAATAAAAAGAAAATGGTCAATGAGCTTGTAACAACTATATTTGGTACATGTATTTTTTCAACAATAACATTTTTATATAAGCACAACCTAAAATAATTTTTGTGGTCATATAAAAAATATTGCAATCATTCAAATTCCTCATACTCTAACAATAATACGCTCTTTCACGGTATTGTCAAATGAAATTCTGAGGAGTGTGACGTCACAGTCATCTCTTGATTATGAAAAAAATACTGACAAATAAAAACAAAAACAAACGCGAGTTACTATAGCATATGTAAACTTTTCATACATGAGGCTATCCCAATATCAGTGGAAAAATTTTATACATTTATACAAAAGGTATTTGGAACTCGATCGAATGAATGCTGATACAATTACCGATTGAGGCCGCACCGGGCAGACACCCAAACACACACCCACCCCCCCCCCCCCCCCCCCCAACACCCAAAAAGAGCACCACAAAAAACACAAAACTCCTTTTCCCCCAACCCCACCCACCCACCCAACCAACCCAAAAAAAAGGAGGAAAGGGAGAAAAAAAAAAAGGGGGGGGGGAGAGGGGGGGAAAAAAAGGGGAGAAGGGGGTTAGAGGGTGTTAGAGGGGGTTAGAAAGGGGGACCCCCCACCGATACAAAAAATATATCTATTCAATATGTTTGTACATGATATTTGAAAGTAGGGTTTCTGATAATAATCTCATATAAGTAGAATTAGTAGAATTTCATGAATTTCACAAAAATTCGACGAAATGAGATGATGTCAGGGTTTGTTGGCATCAGACGTCAGAATTTGCACCAAACCAATTAATGATTGGCAACTCTGGAGACTGGAGATAGATGAGATGACAGATGACGGAAAGTGGCAGTTGGTTAGCCTAAGCCTAACCTCAATTTAGAATTGTTATTGTTTGTTTTGATAAAATTGTTAAACAGAAGATTTGTTTTTGTCTATGATTTTGAATTACGAGTATTACGGATAAAGATTTCAGTCAACCAAGTTGCGAATGAAGGAATTGAGTAAATAACATAATGGATACTTTCGAGAATATTTGCCGAATTTGTTTACGAGATGATAAACTCGAACCATTTGAGGAGTTGAGTATTTACACCACATTCATGGATCTGCTTTATTCTCATTCGATAGAGGTAAACCATCTATGAATTCAAAAATATTTCTATTCAACTATATTTTTTTTCTCAGAGCAACAATGAGAAACAACTGCCACGAAATATTTGTAAAGACTGCATCTCGGAGCTAGAAAATATAACACTCTTCATTACTAAAGCTAGAAATACCACCAGGGAATTGGAAGCAATTATCCAAAATGAAGAAAACATCACGAATATTCACAACGAAAGTCACCAAAAAGATGAGGATGAGTTTAGTGATTATAACAGTCATACTGAGGAACAGATTATTCTCGAGTTCGAATCAGAAGATAATTCATCGGCAGAAAGTGGCACTGGAAATCAAATAACAGAAAACAAACTCTACCCTTGTGATATTTGTCATAAATGTTTCACATGTGAGGCAACTTGGAAATATCATATGAACACTCATCCAGAAGTAACATTATGGGAATGCACTTTATGTGAATGGGCAGGTCTGGAAAAAAATAGCCTAGATTTGCATGTGACAAATTCTCACGGATGTGATAGGGAAAGAAATTGTGATTTCACTCAGATCGGTAATGAGTTCATTTGTAACATATGCGGAGAGAAGTTATCTGAAAGAGATGGCATAGTGAAGCATCTTGAGGTTCACGCTGATGAAAAATATCGTAGTTGTCATATTTGTGGGCTGCAGTTCATTCTGGAAGAAACTCTTGTCAAACATTTGAATGTGCATTTGGAAAAGAAGGAATTTGATTGCTACATATGTGGAAAACTATTTACCAAAAAAGTATTCCTTGAAACTCACATTGCTATATATCATGGGCCTGGAGAAAAGTTCAAGAAAGAGAGGGTGCTTCCCTATCTCTGCTCCTACTGTGGGAAAAAGTTTGCATCTGAAAGATACCTCCAAAAGCACAGTCAAATATGCAAAGATGAAGAATCACGAGAGAAATTTCTTTGTGGGACCTGCGGTAAAAAATTTACTCACAAAACCAACATGATCAGGCACATTGAAGTAGTACATGATGCCCTGAAAAAGTTCTCATGCAAAATATGTGGAGAAAAGTTCACAGTTAAGAATTCTCTCAAATATCATATGAATATTCATAGTGATTCAAAACCTTACCAGTGTACAGTTTGCTCCAGAGGATTTCGACAACCCAGTGCTTTGATGAGACATGCAAGGACTGTACATACGAAGGAGAAAAAAGCACAGTGCAGTATCTGCTACAAATGGTTGAAGTCAGATGAAACACTGAAAACTCATATGAAGAGGCACACAGAAATATGTCATGAAACAGATTGTTAATATATTTGTTTTAATAATAATTGTAGTATCAATTCATGGTTGAAGTTGCATATCAGGGATTTATCGTACCAGTTTTAAATCGGGTCATCAAAAAGACACACGAAGACCTTTTGAGTGAATCCATAATTATGTTTCCACTCCTGTCAATGTCTTTGGAATATTCATCTAGTAGATATGATTATAAAAACAGTCCTATTTTTTTTTAACAATGATTGATTGTATCGGAATGATTAGTGGTCATCACAGAATCTGTTGCTAAATAAATTTTATGAACAATTGCACATATGATGCATAAATTTTTCCCAAAAACTAGGGGCCACACCCCTCCTTATTGCCACACCCATCCTTGTACAGTACCTAATTCTCAACAAGAAAAAAATTCATTTAAGGAAATTGGCGATAGAGTAAAAACAGTTTCAATAAGTAAATTTTTAACACTTTCCAGTTGTCAACTGAATTAAGTTCAATATGGCGATAACTGTTGGTATCGTACATACATAGATATTTACATAGGAATTTAATAACTCTCGACGTATAAGACAATTAGTTGATCCTTGTCCGCACAAGGCTCTGCGTTATGGGCGAATTTGTTGGAGTGTTTGGCAAAAGAAAATCTAAAATGGAAAAAACCAGTATATGTAGAAAAATAATTATTGCTATAGCCAATCGTATTGGGATTTCAAATTAGGATTGCAGCGCCACTTCAGCAAAAACTTAATTTGCACCACTTTGATCTACCATAAATAAGGTTGGGACATAGCTTGCAAATTCGAAAATCGTTATTATCTGATTAGCGATTATAATCGGGCGTAATTACACAAGTGCTTCAAAATTACCGATAATTTTCCATGAAAGCATGTTGCCTAAAAACTGCATGAGTTTATTTTCATATTTTGTCGAAAGACAAAATATGAAAATAACCGAATGTAGTTTTTTTACTGACAACATGCTTGAATGGAAAATTATTAGGTTTATTTTCATGCAAGAGTGTAATTCGGTAGAATATTTCCGGAGGTAAAACAACGACATTAAAAATTCAGTATTCATGCCTGTCAAGATGACAAATGTACATTTTAACAATCGTTACTATAGATACACAAACCGAGCGGGTATTTTTCGATACCTACCGGGTATTTATCAGCCCGAATATGTCCCGCCGGGAATTTATCGCTGTAATTGATCGAAAATGTCCCGCTTCATATGGGATTTTTAACATACGATGGAAATATTCGGTTATAATTGCACGAGTGCATAAAAATTACCGATAATTTTGCAAGAAAGCGTGATATCTGAAAATTGCAAGAGTTTATTTTCATATTTTGGCGAAAGTGCCCGAGTCCGAAGGACGAGGGCTCTTTTACAAAATATGAAAATAACCGAATGCGATTTGTATAAGAATGAAAAATTACCTGGTCATTTTTATGCACGAATGTAATTCATTGGAATATTTCACGAATAAAGAAATTCTCAAGGAAATGTTAGTTTTTGTTCATTCATACTTTCCTCTATAGATTGTATGGAGCACTCACCAAATCGCGAAATGTTTTTCTAATTTTGAAGTCTATCTGACATTTTTTTTGTTGTTGTTTACTGACGTCTAGCGATACGGTTTCAAATGTGTTGTTATGGTGACTTGATACAATGCAATTACCGCTGTAAGTTTTCGATAATTGCATTGCTCTTATGGGACATTTTATATATGAGGGAAATATTCATATCAAGTGTTTCTTGACTTTTCACGTGAATGTTACCAATTAATTGTGCCTATAAACATTTCAGTCATACTTTTAATGATATTTTGAAATAATACAGAGGCGCCATACGTTTTTGAAATTTCATTTTTGTATATTTTCGACTTTTATCTCGGAATTCCGACTGTTATCTCAGAATTCCTTCAATTTTGGAAGTTCCACTTGTTTCCCGGAGTTCCGACTTTTTTGGGGAATTCCAACTTTTATCTCAGAATTCTGACTTCAAGGTAGACTTTAAGGTCAGAATTTCGACTTCAATGTCGGAATTTCCACTGCCTTATCAATGTCAAAGTGGTGCAAATCAGTTGAAATTTTGACCAATTAGCAAATAGCTAGCGAAGGCAAAATTTTAATTGTTTTTTCGACTTGCTTCATATCGACATAAAGATCATTATTCTCATTTAGATTTGCCCCTCAAAATTACTGTCATTGCCCCAAATTAATAATATAAGATCGCGTAAGGCCCTGTGTATCATTCCATCTACGATAATTTTCAAAATTCGTGTCACTTTTGAGATTGACGCCATGTATGAGGCAGTCTTTTGAATGAACCTATGTCATTGTTGATGTGACAACTAATGCTAGTGTTCGAAAAAATGTTTCTCGTTCTTATTCAGATACTAGTTCAGGCTGTTTCTGCAACAGACTACTGTAAAATATGTGAAAATGGGACTCACACTTTGTGCCAATTCAATGTAAGTCTGTTTGTAATTACCAAACTGTTCTGTGAGTAGAAGATACTCCAAGCTGTGTCTGTTGAAAAATTAAAAAAGTTCGTTTATTAAGTACGGCATGGATTGAAAAACTATTCGGTAAATTTCTATTTACCCGACGCCACGCGTTAGATGAAGAATTTTTGTTTGTACATATGCTTTTTTCTCAGCCAATTCCGCTCAAAATTCCTCCTTTCTATCGGCACAATATACACATCCTATACCACCTTCTCCATCTTTTTTCAACCGAATTATAACCATTTTTCACTACAAGACTCTAAAATATAAATCGTCGTAACATTTCGAGGTTAGCAAAACAGTAAAACGCGCATCGCGATTATGATAATGATGTGAAGAAGGTTGAATCAGTTGTCTATATTGGGGCGATAGAAAGTTGGAATTTCGAGCGGAATTGGCTGAGAAAAAAGTATATGCGTCAACACCATTTTTCCTATCTTCGAGGGGGGGGCATATCTCCGAAACTAGTTGAGACCGCCAAAAATTTCATTCGATTATTTTGTTCAGGAGATACCTATAGGAAATACCTGAGTTCCTGTGAACCGTTTTTTTATCCAACGCGTGGCGTCGGGCCAATAGAATTTTACCAACTATTCCACCATACGAATTTTGATGCGTAGATTACATCAAAATCAAAACGCAAAACTCTCCAGTTGAAAGGTCGGAAAGGGTTTGAATGAAAAGTCAATTCAGAGATTTTCGCAGTGGCGTAAATAACGCCTTGGCAACCTTGGCGGCGCCAAGGGGCGCAGTGCAGGAGGGGGCGCAACAAAAGGCATTCAAAAACAAAACAAAAAAGGAATATCTGAAATGAATAAACCTGATGAATGTCATATATATAGAGATAGAGATACACAATTGACAATTGAAAAAAAATGAGGAGGAATGTGTAACTCATTAAAGAAACTTAAGTAGTCTGAGTTCTAACTGATTATATTATAAGCTGCGTTCGATTTGACGCCCGAATACCCGAAACAATCCGGACGCGTTCTCAATAACCTGAATCACCTCATTGCATTTATTTTCAAAGTCGGGTCTAGTTCTGTTCGATTGTTTTCAATAGCATTGAAAGCTGGTACTTTTTTTCCCAAGTCGGAGTAAATAGAAGTATGTCGGACCAAGAGTGGTTTCCAGGTATTGGGGAGTCTTTGAGCATCGTCGCGTTTATTGAGACAGTTGGGACGTTTTTCGATTTCAATGGCTTCACGGGTAATTCTGGTTTGGAGGGTTTTGGCTGTGGCAACCACCAACCTTCAATCCTCGATCTCCAGTAATGATAGCCAGCTAGTAAGACAACTCAGACCTAGACGCAAGGTCACTCAGTCTTGAAAATGGACCGAAATGGGAGCCGAAACGTAGACAAGTAAACCTTTCCAGACGCGGATCAACCGGAAGTTCCAGCCAGCACATTTCTAACCTTCTAACCGCGGAAGCCTAGCCGATCAAATATATATATATATATATATATATATATATATATATATATATATATATATATATATATATATATATAGATCGAACTGTTCGATCTAAGGAGTAGGCAGATTGAGACCTTAGAAAGAACTCGTGACGAGACCTGGGGAGTAGGCAGATTGAGGCCCCGGCGTCAAGTCACAAACCCTTGCCCCCCTGTGACAACACCTGAGGAGTGGGCAGATTGAGACCTCAGCGTGAAGTCACATTCACCTCTTGAAAATGGCTCCAAAATCGGAGCCGAAACGTCGAGAACAAAACTCCAGACGCGGTTCAACCCGAACTCAACAACAACACACAACTGACCGCGGAAACCTATCCGAACACATATATATATATATATATATATATATATATATATATATATATATATTCGAAAATGAAAATTTTTTATGGAACTGGAATGAATTTCTCGATTTTTCACTACAAAACTCTAAAATGGAAATCGTGAGAGAAGGTGGTATATAATGTGTATATTGTGCTGATAGAAAGAAGGAGGAATTTCGAGCGGAATTGGCTGCGAGAAACAAACATATGCGTAAAACCCCGATTTCCTGTCTTTGAGGGGCCGTATCTCCGAAACGAGTTGAGAGTCCCAAAAATTTCATTCGACTTTTTTGTTCAGGAGGCCAAAATACGTAAGTTCCACCAAAAATTTTTCATTCATATATATATATATATATATATATATATATATATATATATATATATATATATATATATATATATATATATAGTATTATTTATAGGGTGGGGGGGCGTATAGACTATGTTTGCCAAGGGGCTTGGCCTACCTTAGTTACGCCACTGGATTTTCGGTCTCTGACGTAAGTATATTTTCTCTCCAAGAAATATTCCTATGAGATCTAACAACATAAAAGCTATACCCCTCAGTCAGAAGATAGAACAGGTTCGTTTATTATCTAGTGCGTAGTCGCATACGTCAACCTAAATATATTTTTTGAAATCGATATATTGTCAATTCGCAATAACTTCATAACATATGAATTGCTTTTCCATTTTATTTTACCCTCGAGCAGAGCGGCTCTATCGAATTATCAGTCGAACCAAATTCAATCAAAGCCTCACAGCAGAGGACACTTCAACCAATGCCGCATCGCCTTTGAAAATGTATGCCGCAGATGCAAACGAAACTTCAGGCTCAAAAATCTGCATACCACGGCTCAGAAACCCGGAAACACCAAACAATTCATTAGTTACCGGCTGTGAATGCTTACCAATCTTTGACAGACTTGTATGTGTGTTCCGATTGTAGTATGGCTAGATGGAATATGCCCTTCTTTCGAAATTTGAGGGGCTTTGGACATTAGATTCCTCCATCAAAGACGGATATGATCAACATTTTTCAAATACTAGGTGCTGTCTGATGAGCGAATATTCGCCCACAGAATTTCAATTGTACGAAATCATCAGGAGAACCGTGCTAATCCCGAAGAAAGGGATTTGTCGGATCCTAATGAGAATTACAGACCGATGCTTGAATACGTCTTACAAGATGTTCACACTCATCACACTGTAACTCTCCACGCATTTGTTTTGACAAATCCAACCAAACAGCTGTTTCAACCTGCCATAGATCTCATCAGTGGCACACGGCAGCACTATCGAATACAATGCTTTTCGAATCGTCTGAACCTATAGAAAGTTCGTTTTTATTGAGTTGAGTTTTTGTCTTAGGAAGGGCCAGCGGTAGATTGTATAGATTACGTGAAGGTAGACCTCAGCGATGATATGAAAAAATACATTGTCGATATCCACAACGACATTCGCAATCATGTAGCTTCCGGGCGAGAGACCAAAGGGCACCTGGGTAAACAACCACCAGCAGCTGACATGGCACAGTTGGTAAGAATGATTAAATGTGATTATTTCCCCGAAACAAATTTATATAGATTTATTGTCGATTAACAAATTTTTTCGAGATATATTTCAATTGTTTAAACTCATTCCTAGAAACAAATTTCAGGAGTGGGATGAAGAATTATCTGCCATGGCTCAAAGATGGGCTGACCAGTGCGTCAAGATGAACGCTACGTTACAACACGACGTTTGTAGAAAATCAGGTATAAACTGCAAAATTACTATTATGGGCATTGTTTATAGAGATACAATTAGCCAGTGCCTGTGTAAAAATGATTTGAATCGTTTTTGTTACACCATTACAGTAAAATGTCGATATTTCCGTTTACGTCACAATGCAAGACAAAGTTTCCTACTCTGAAGGGAAAAATAGGTGCAGAGTTATGTTTGTCAGTTCGACTAAAATGTTGAAAGAAAGATAATCAAAATAGAGTTGACACTAGAAGTTTATGAAAGAAATAAAAGTTTAGGCATTAAAATAATCTGCAAAACATGAATGATCTGAGACATTGACAGAAATTTCCACTTGTGTTTCTGAATTGATTGTCATCTCTATTGGTATTATGTATAAGTAATCAAAAAAATTCAGACTACGATGTCCGTAAGAAAAACGAAAGACAAAACATGACTTGGAATTCCATATGGGTGACTAACTATATCGATTCTAGATGAACAATGTTATGAGGAAAGCATTAAAATTCTAATAATAATAATTGATATTAATAATGATTTGTTTATTCTCAACACCCACAAATAGAGAAAATAAAAATAATAAGTGTGATGAAAATACAATTGAAAATATAGAAAAAAATTATGTGATACATTCATAACATCAAATTTTTTAATGAATTTATAATAGCTCGTTTGCTATCGTAATGCATGTCACATTGGTTGGATACTTTTGTTGAACAGAGCTCGCAGATGCATAGTCGACCTTATTTCCAATAGAAGTAACATACAATATTTTGAGAGTATTATTTCATTTGAATATTATTCATGAAAAGCTGAGTATAGAATAGTAATGTCTACTATAATTTATTCAGATTACGAATACATATTCCATGTAAACAAACTAACTTTTCATGCAAGATATTTTCACAATAAAATAACAAAAATGTTACTACTCATCTAGACAATAAACTAATAAATGTTGAACGAAATATGGATAAATATGTTACATTGTCTTATATTCATTCTCATAACACTAGAAACACCTCGTACTCATAGTTTTAGGAAATCTGGAGACATCGAAATTATCCTCTTCAATTCATCTCTTCAAAAGAGACATCAATGAAAGATAAGTAATCTGATGCAACAGATTTTATTTATTTTTTGTTAAACTGACATTTGTTTTTGATAGTTTTATAGAGTTTTTAGATGACAATTTGTTATGTGCTATAACTCCCCGTGCAAACATTAATGTTTCTTCGAATTGATAAACTATTATTGTTATTAATTGCGACGTTATGCCTGAAACTGGTTATTGCTGCTCGGTATGCCGGGACGCGTAATCACTACGCATTCAAATCTCACAGACAAAGTGAAATTGACAAACTGAACCTCTCCAGCCGTGACAACTAATCATGTTTCAATATTTTTCAGATCGATTCGACGTTGGTCAAAATATATTGACCGCTATCACTTCTGATTCGAAACTTCCAGAATTAGCGAATTTAATCCTGACTTGGTACAAGCAAGTTGCCGATGTGATTCCATCTGATATAAAGTACTTCTCTGGGTAATTATTTTCTCATATTCGAAAATACAATTGGTCGAATCAGTGGTCATAAGCAATAAGCTAGTGCACCAAAGGATTGAAAGATTCCTTGTGTACTAATGAACACCCTCCATTTTGACTTTTTTAAGTTTGACAGTGCAACAATAGTCTATTCCATTTGGAGAAATGATTATTTTTGAAGAGAGAAATGTTTTCGGGCTTTTTCTTCTCCGAATCTGAAATTTCTTCCTCAATTTACTATTTGAACGTCATTATTTTTTAGTGGATCAATATTTGTTCCGTAGTTTTTTGGGTTTGTAACCTATAGTGCAAGCGCTGCGAAACATTCCGTATGCAAAAACCGATGACCTCATTTTGATTGATGATTTGAGTTGAGGAAGACTTGATGAATAATATTTTGGAGGTTGCCGAACGGAATTATGGTCCAGTTTCGGCCCTATAATAGTTTCCGATTCCATCGCTGTAGCTGCGAAAAAAAAATTGTTATTGACTATTAATATTAACACCTGGTAGGTAGGTGAGGTATGGAAAAAAACGGCATGATCTAATTCAATACAAATTTAATAAAATAAGTGGTTTGTCTATTAATGAGTAGTAAAAAATCCATTCAGGGAAATACAATTGATATATAAATAATTTGGCATAAGTAGTTTCGCCATTTGCACCGGGTACAACTTTCCATCTCGTCTTTCATAACCGAATTGGAGTAAGTTCGGAGGCCCATGTATTGCAGCACTCAAGCAATGTAAATACAAAACATCAAAAGTTCTAATAATTTCAGATACATTTGAATTGAATCCCAGCTTGAAAGAGTTTTTTTGTCCGATCCTTCGAACCGAATCCCTCAACAACTATTATTCGATAGCTTATGCCATAAGTGGATGTTGAGTACGACAACATGGGAATCTGCACAATTTATAAAAACTTGCTCAATTTCCCCACGAACAGCAACAAAAATATGGCTGAAAATCCTTCAATCTGCTTCTAGGTGATTGGACTTCAAGTCTAGTAATTCAGAAGACCTATTACCTTGGAGCTTGAAGAGTTTTTGGAGTCTTCATATCCACCGTTAATAAAAAGTTCTGTTTCAGCATTGATTTTCGAAAGGTTGGAGAATACTTGCAGCGGAATTGAACGAGCTGCAGTTTATTTTTCAAACAAGAAAAAAACCTTTTGTAGCCAGCTGGGATTTTGGTTGAACGACTTGATATAAACTTTTTCAGTCCGTTTCAGTTAGTTTCGGTTTAGCAGTGTGTGAGGTGTTCTTTTTTAAAATGATTTATTCAATTTCGGCCTGTTTCCCCTACCAAGGCCAATCATCGTCGCCGGTGACCACATTTCCCCCAACCGGAAATTTTGCCGAACACTGGTATTCCAACCAGAGGTAGGGATCCTTTACGAGTCCAACAACCATGGACTCAGGACCGCCGGCGTTACGTCTCCTCCGAAGGACAGCATATCCTCAATATATCTTGTGTTCATTGATATATTGCCTGCAAGCTATGGTATAATACTTTGCTGCAGTTTTATGAGCTTTCGACGCGGTCATTTCCTTCTGCTTAGCTTGAGATATCGAATGACTAGTCAACCTGAAGAGCTAGGCCATGCCCGTGAGGTATTCTTTTCATCATTCTTCTGTTGATTAACTATCATGATTGTAACGTGCATAGAATCTTCGCCACTTAATGTTCCCTTGAAAGTCATTGTCACAGTATCTAAAATTGTTCAACAGTGTAGAATAGGTTTCGATTTACTTAGGTAGGTGTTGAATGAATTCGGCCAGAGCTGTATGTTGCGGTGTCTTTCTGTTCGTTACACTGATACATATCACTAAACACCGCTAATGCTTCATGGAGTGAATTACCTGACAATTTTAGATTTTGACAGCTAAATGAGGCTTGTATGAAAGTCTTCCATTTCGGCGTAAATGTGCATTTCTTCGCGGCATCTTCTATAAGAATTTCATCACACAACTTGTCCTCGGTGTAAGTTCAGTAGTGGATAGTTCTTTCCGTAATTCTTTAGCACACATGACGATTCTGCTACAGTCTAGCCGACGTACACGTTCAGTTATTTCCTTAATGAACTTCCTGCCATGAAAACCAAAGAAGATTGCTTCCTCTCAGTAAGATATGAGAATAAAACCTTGTCACCAAATTTATCGATCAGCATCACTTTGAGATCACGATTAGAACTACATCCTCTACTTCAGCGAGTACAGTCATGCGTTGAGCAAAGTATGTTAATTTAAAAGCGGTCGTCGAAACACCGTCTTTTATATCCGCCATTAATTGGTCAAAAGCAGCCAGTAACTGTTTTTGTGATGTTTGTTGTTGGTCGACCTCTTCCTTTACTAGAAGATTTTGGTTGTGAAACATAATTTCTCCAAACGAATCTTCCGGTGTTTCGTATAACAAATTTTTGTGAAAATTTCATAGTATTATCGACGCATTGAAAAACAGCAAAGCTGATGAAATTTCAGTTGAAAGTTACTTTTTTTTTGTTTTGGTTTTTGTCGTATTACCAAAAATGGAATGCTGAATCGCTGTTGCTTCTTTTTGATTTGCGGGTCAGTTGATGGGCCAGCTACGCCCTGTGTTGATGATGAAGCTCTTTCTTCCAGCACTCTTATGTAGTGACGACAAATTTGTCTGAAATTTCGTCTTTGCGTCGACTTGCTGCATTTGAATAGTTTTTTTTTGGTTCATTCACCAGTTCATCATAATTTTTCGTTCGCCTTTTTTTTACAGCGATATTTATTCACTTTGAAAAAAGTTATCACAAAATTCGAAGCACTGCTATTTTATAATTAGGTATGGAAAATGTATGTGTTATAATAATGGATGAAGTTCAGCTATAAATGAAGTCACAAAAACTGTTGAGAAGAGCGCGGCCCGCTCCAAAACTCGAGAGAAGGTATGTGATGCTGGGAAGGAGATTTATAATAAAACTGACAACGGGCTATTCTGGCAACTTTCAGTTCTAGGATTGAAAGGATCTTGCAAAAACATTCCAGTCGAGAAATAGCGGTCAATGGTTTTTGCATTCTATACAACATATATTTTTTTACAACTACAGCGATGGAATCGAAAATTCCTATTATAGGGCCGAAAAAAAAACTGGACCATAATTCCGTCCAGCAACCTCCAAAATATTATTAATCAAGTCTTCCTCAACTCAAATCATCAATCAGAATGAGGTCATCGTTTTTTTCAAACGGAATGTTTCGCAGCGCCCGCTCTACTACCACAATCTGAAAAAATAAAAATTAATATTGGAATCTATACAAGTGTAGAAGGGCAGCGTCTATTGAAAAACAGTTCTTTCTGGACAGAACGAGTAAAATTAGTCAGCAACTTCTCGTATAACTCAAATTTTGCCTATCAAAAAAAAAATAAGAACTAATATATGTATATATATGGAAATACTTCTGGAACGTTTTGGAAACTAAATCCGCTTCCGTTCTCAAAACTTATACGCTAATATTTGCATTTAAACAGGAATTTGCGTGTTTTGAGAACGGAAGCGGATTTCGTTTCCGAAACGTTAAAAATTAGTATTTTCATATATATATATATATATATATATATATATATATATATATATATATATATATAAGTTCTTATTATTTGAGAGTCAAAATTTGAGTTATACGAGAAGTTGCTGACTAATTTTACTCGTTCTATCCAGAAAATACTGTTTTTCAATAGACGCAGCAACGTTTCGGGGTAGATTGAAGATCTGCCCTTCTACTCTTGTATAGATTTCGATATTAATTCTTATACTTGCAGATTCTTTCTCAAGTCCAGACAAGCTTGTTCATTTTAGAGAAAACCATCCCTTGAGCTCATTAGTGGACCAAATCTTGTATGCGCTATATCATCTCCGCGAAATTTCATAGTGAATGCTTTCCCATTCCAACTGAATATTTTCGAACTTTTTCAGGATGCACAGAGGAAAATATCTGATTGGGCAGTACACCCAGCTAGTTTGGTCGAGAACTAAATACGTTGGTTGTGGTCTCTCCGTATTCAGGGAATCAAAAAAGAGCCCATTGTATAATCAGCGTTTGGTGTGCAATTATGGTCCTGCGGGTAACGTTATAGGATTACCCATCTACCAAATCGGACGGCCTTGTTCCGGCTGCCCATCAAAGGAATGTGATAGTTTCAAGGAAAGCCTTTGCCGAGGTGACTTACATTTTTCTATACCCATCGTTATTTACGAAAAAGGTCTGACTAATTTTCATTTATTCTCCTGAAGACGATTACTTGGTTAGCGAAACGTGCGTTGGGGGCGGGTGAATTCAATTTTGTATTAGGGTAATTGATATCTTTCAGAAGTTTTCTAATATTAACGATTATTTTAAACGGTATATAAGTAATTTAAGTACCTTTATTTACTCTCGTAAGTATATGATTGGATCTAGTCTCTCTGGGAAACTCAACTATTTATTTAAACAATATCACGTGACAAAAATGGCGGAGTTTGGCACACAAAATAGCATTCGCACCTATGTAATTATTGAATTTCTGACTCTATTCGGTTTTAGTGAGGTTGGAGAATAGAATTTAAATAGTAATTACCTAAAGACATTAATGTTGAAAAACAGAGACGTTGGTGGAAGGTATGCTTCAAAATAAATTTGAATTTTTTTACATTTTGATCGTTGTTTGTTACAGATATGGAATGAAGTTGAAATTAGCCTAGAATATAGATCCTTAGACATTGTATATTTCTTAGCTGAATTACCCAATTAATGATGTCCCTCTTGTAAATATAGAAATTGTTTCGTACTTGGTTTTAAGTCACTATATTCATTCCCAAGTACAGATGATGGGTAATGAAATGGAGTCTTATAAATACTTTGATCTGTTGAAGTTCTTACTGTTCTCACGGAAACTCAAACTGTTAAAAAACCAAAACGTGCAGTCGATGTTTTTGTTGTTTTCTAGGAATACTGAGGGGATATCCAAAAACGGTCGTACTAGAAACATGCAAACATAAAGAACTCTGTGACGGGCAGTTTTCGTCAAAGTTCGCTCCATATCATGAAACGAACATCACGTGAAAGTCCAAAACTGGACCTTTCCTATGAAACGTTCATGCTTAGACGTTTTCAAAACGTCTAAGTCCAATCGTATTTCGTTCATGTCCCCATGGATGAGAAACTAAAATAACATTCCCATCCAGTATTCCACATATGGATATTTTGAATATGCCCTCTGGGTACCATAATATCCGAATATGTATATCATTTTCAACGGTTTATATTATCGAACAGAAAACTGAGATGTAGAGCCGCCAAGAACTAGTATGACTTGCAAGCATTGACGTAATATAACATGGACTGGGTGTCGCTCAACCCTCAAATACAAGTTCTTGCGGCCCGAACCAACTAAGGGCATCTGCGTCATAGTCGTCATCGTCATAATGTGTTACGTCATCAGTAATATGTGTTGTATACTTAGATTCCGTGGGTGATCGATTCTTTTCTGTTATCCTATTGATTCTTGAATATTCACTAGATTATTGAAAAATATTCGAGAATGGGACCAAATGAAATTATGGTACATATTGAAAATTTTCAATAGTCAATATTTTCGGGTATTGAATAGGTAATATATTTCAATAAACCACTAGGTACCTACAAGATATTTTAGGAATATCAGTGGTGCCTCATTATTTTCTTCTATAACAGTTATTTTCAATAACCAATGTTTAGTGTTATTCAAGATTCACTAGACTAGCTTATGATTCGTATACATATTATTCCTTGTTTCTCATATATAGATTTTTATCGATATTGGTCATTTTTTCACGACCTTCACCGTAATGAAATGTTCAATTCATATAGTTTTCAGTATGTGAATTGAAAATTTGTTTTTTTTTTTAATTATAAATATATCAGGCATTGAAAATCCACTCTTATGATTTCGACTTTAAAAACATCCTATGTTTTTATTCAATGACCATAGCAATTTTCCATTCACTTCAACTGAAGCAATAGATTATTCGAAAATTGGCATTGAAAAAATTTGGAACACTGTTGTCTTAGGTATAAGATTTGACATTCCTTCAAGAAGTATTATATCTCACATTGAGAATAAATGGGTGAAAAAAGCTTCAAAAAATCGCAAACACAAATCAACAACTCCCTCACTGTAAAACGGATTTTTGGCTATGCAAATATGCAGCAAGTGATACATTGTGACGTCACTCGTAAGTGGTGACGCAGTTGCCCTTAGTTTAATATGTTCATGCCGTTTTAGGCGTGGGGATCAATCCTCTCACTCTAATGCCCAGTCCATACTATTAGATGCATGCAAGCCATCTCCACCTAACTAAATATTTCCAAAATAATTTCACAGAAACGTTTTCACTGTTAGTACATATTTTGGTTCACTGGTACGCGGTCGCGTGTATGCCTCTAACAGCCGATTGCACCGACTTTTTCTTATGGGATCATTAGGCTAATGGGCCATAAAAGGTCTTTCATATTCCAGAAGAAAGAGATCAGAAATTATGTATTTTCAATAGAAAACTTGTTTCATTTATATCGTCGATAGTACAAACCGATTCAGTGGGTTTAGTGACCAAACGATTGAAACAATAAAATGGTAAATCTCGAATCTGAATTTTCATTATTATATACCCACCAATTCCTATTATTATCAAAGTCTTGGTTTCAGGTTCAAGAGGAGAACCGCCCTCGGAAATGCCCTTTAATCTGACCCTGAAAGAGTTCATGCCGAAGGAAAGTGATAATTTATTATGCATTTTTATCTCCGACGAGACTCAAGATACTTTGCATGAATGTCAAATTATTAGTAATTATTTCCCATACCAAAATGGCAGCGAACTTTTGACCGCTACGCCGTCAGTAAACATGACAACAATTTTAATGGATTTAAGGGATGGTTCTGAGAAGCTGCTTAAATCTCCACAACTCAAAAATCCTCTAGCTGAATCGGATCGTGAACTGAACCTAAAAAAATCAATGCCAAAGATCAAAGCCACAGTACATGAGGGGGTCTCGAAATCTGTTCCAGATGAAGGTTCGGGGAAAAGATCTGGAAGTGGGCATGGAGAGTGTTTGAGACCTTTTGGGCAAATTCAGAGTAACGCTCGTCAATTCGAAAAAAGTAAGTTTTGAGGTTATTCCACTGAAGTGAATGGGCTCGGGCTTGAAACTGTATATGCCTGGTTGGTCTTGAGGATAGTACCATGGAAACAAAATCAGAATTAACAATTTTTTTGAGATAGAACATTACAGGGCTTCCTATATATATATATATATATATATATATATATATATATATATATATATATATATATAACCCAAATAGCACAGGTACGTCCAGTGGACGTACTGCATATGTACGGTGAGGATGCATTGTACGTATTTGGGACGTACTTTCGTCTCCGACAGACGTACATAAGACCTCCCTGCGACTTACCGTTTCCGCATAGTCGGTAATCTCAGGTACGTACTTTTCTAGTCCACACAGGACCTGAAATGTACAGAAAGGGGAACTGTTTGGAACATTCCGAAAACGTACATTTTCCATTCTGTATGCGCTATCCCAAGTAGAACAAACATATTTGACCAATATTGGTTCAATATTACGGGAATATTGACCTTATATTGTAGATATCAATAGTGGCCACAAAAAAATGTGAACATTCGGCGATATTAGATCAATATTCAAAAACAATTTAATGATATATCGTTTGATATTATTTAATGAATCTAAGTTTTCATATTCGGGATTATTCATTTCTTTTTTTCCAAATAGTTAAGTATCAAATTTTACTCATTCACGTATACTAACCATCTAACCGAATACTTACCTGGAAAAAGACCTGGCTGCTGCGGGGCTTGAACTCTCGACCTTTACTATGGAGATATAATTTTCGACCACTGTTACGCTCTACGGCACGGAGAGACTTGTTTTCAAGAAGGAGTTGGGTGCTATAGATGTGATGACTTCAAGTTAGTTTTGTTCGAGATAATATTAAAATTTTAGAAAGTTCAGTAACAATGAAAATATATTCGAAAAAACACTAAAGGATCACTGTCTCATGTGATGGCGGTTTTGGAATATCAAACTTGCTGTGCAAAAAATTCTGTATGTAATTTGCTGGTATTTAAATTCACCACATGTCGATGTTTCAATTTTTCCAAATTTTTTTAGCAATAATTCACCATGAATATTGCATTACCAATATTGATATATGTTTGAATACACTAAGTGATCACTCTCAAAATCCCAATACCCCTTGAACCGAAAGGGACCCAATACGTACGTACTCGGGAGTTCCAAACAGTATGTACATACTAACCGAAATGTAGAAAATGAAAGGAACCCAATCCGTACGTACTTGGGAGGTCCAAACAGTATGTACAAAAAAGTACGTCAACGAGACGTCCAGATAGTATGTACATACGATTTTCAAAAATGTACGTCATTATTATGTCCCGCAAACGTTTCGAAAGATACGTATTTGAAAGGGACTCAATATGTACGCACCTGGAAGGTCCAAATAGTTCGTACATAGTTCTTCCAAACATGTACGTAAATGATACGTCTGAGCAGTACGTACATGGGATTCACAAAAAAATACGTCATTGGTATGTCCCTAAATCATTCCGAAAAGTACGTACCTGAAGAGGAGTTAATGTTAACGTATCAGGGACACTTAATAAAGTACGTACATAGTACTTCCGAGCATGTACGTAAATGATACGTCTAAGCAGTACGTACATGGGATTCACAAAAAAATACGTCATTGGTATGTCCCTGAATCATTCCGAAAAGTACGTACCTGAAGAGGAGTTAATGTTAACGTATCAGGGACACTTAATAAAGTACGTACATAGTACTTCCGAGCATGTACGTTTTTATTACATTCCGATTGGAACGGGACCAAGTATGTACCTACATGAGACGTCTAACCAGTACATACATGGTACATCCGGTAATGTACGTTCTTCGAATGTCTCCTATACGTCCCGGGACGTATCGACGTTACTGGGACATAAATGGTTCGTCTTCAGGACGTCGTGTGCTATTTGGGAAATAGTTTTGGAAATGAGATTTAGCGAAGACGACTTGCCAAAAGATCTCGCTGAAAAGGCAAAATGAATTCAATTGTATCGTCTTCCTGACAAATAAAACATGTAATAATCTTGCTTGTTGCTTGTGTGAAAGTATTGAAAAACTTGAAGGAAAAGTTTTGTTCTTAGACAGGAAGTATAACGTTTTCTATTACGGTAGTAAGAAAATGATATTCTCTAATCCTGTTTCATTAGTATTACATATTCGTAACCCGTGTCGTATTATAGATGTTTGTTCTATGTTGTTCGTTTCCGTTAACCGGCTGACGAACGTCAACCCTCAGAAGTCGAAACTTGTGCGAGTAATAGATCAACGAGGCCTTACTTTTAACGTGCGATTACCCAGCGGGGAATCGAACCCCGGTCTTCCGCTTGAAAGGCAAATATGCTAACCTCTACACAACCGAGATCCACAAGAGTTTCGATTTTTTTTTACCTTACCTTGGTGGTACGTGTCAATCAGTTGATGTTGCCAGTTTGGATTTAGGGTGCATGATAGTTGTCAAATTAATGATTTCATCAAAAATGTTTGAATATAACAACGATTCAGTAGATATGGAATGATCCTCAGCACCATCTGAAATAATTGAAAAAGCCACGAATGTAAGATGTAAGCAAAGGGTTTAATACCCATCAAATCCAGGAAGATTTATGAAAGGTATTATCGCCAATTCATGACCAGGAACTGTCAAGACTATTTCTTCACTCTCGGAAAATGTTCCGATAGTTTGATTACTTTTGAAGAATTGTCTGATAAAATTAAAGTTATTTGGTGGCAGAAAAAAAGTATCCATTTTTCAAAGGCGTTTTACACTTTTGCAAACAATTTTATAATTTTATGGAACGTGTTGCCCCCCCAAAACAAAAGAGATTTATCACTTGCATTGAATGAAAACCATTTTTTTTTCTCCCCCTTGAAAATAAAAAAGCTATTAATTCTCATGAAAAAATGGATTTCAAACAACATTTTATCACATGTACGATGTATCATATTCGACAAATAACAATCAAAATATAATTTATCTCAGATTAAAATTTTTCTCCATAGCGAATTTATGACAACTTTTGAGCTTCCGTTCGACAGATGGCGCTTATGTCTTAACGACGAATGTAGTTATAATTTCGATTGGTAGATGGCAAGGGCAAGAATGTCTCGCTGCGGTTTCCCAACTATACCTGGTTCACACTTTTAAAGTTTCCACAATTATAATCAATGGAGACATTCATAGACAACATATTGAGAAGAAGTGTCGTGTCTGAACACTTCGACTGATTAGCACTGTGACTACTGTGAGAGCTTCCTCGAACAAATAGATGATTATATTTCTGTCTGGTGAAGCCATAGAATACCATAGTAGTTGTCTTAGCCTTCTGAAATGGAAATATTACAAGAATGACCCTTGGAAACCTATAACTTTTGTAGCACATCTCTGTTTCACAGAATGTTCTTGATTTCAGATAAAATTCGACCCGTTTTCTCGAATGAAGAGGTCGTTTTTCCCAACAAGGTTCGCTTCAGGAGAGAGAGGGGAAAATGGCAAGATGGACACTGCAGGTGCAATAGGATCTACCGTTCCTCAAGTTATATGTACAAATCAGAATCAACATTATTATTTCTATTAGCTATTGTGACAAATACCTTATATTAACGTCAATAAACTCAGAGTTCAGGTTCAGTTTTTTCATTCATTAACAGGACTCTTTCAGTTCAGCCATAGTTTTTCTAACTTCTTTCAAGTTCTCTAATAACACATCAACAGTAAAAGGAGTTAGAGTAGCTGATTCTTCTTTTCCATTAATGGTCAAGTGCAATACAGCACACATCACATCTTTGTCAACTCGAACACTGAATTTTTCCAAGGGATTAACTCTCAGAGATGAGGCTCTCAATTTTTCCGTTAAGTTCACAATTTGCTCATCTAGTATCCTTTTTATAGACATACTGTGCTCTCTTGGTAACCCCAACTGTTGCAATTCACTTTGCAAGGCAGAGCTATCACAACTGAACCTTGAAGCGGATGTTAGTATGAAAGTTAAACAAGCAATGCAAGCCTTCAGGTCTATTTCACTATCCATCTTTGATTCGGAGAAAAGTTTTTCGGCTTTTTCCATATCTATGGGCGGGTGGGTTATTGCTTTCGCTACGAGTTGACCCAGAAGTTTAAGTTTCACAGAAGACATTTTCGATAAAGTATTTATTTCGACCAGTACCCAATCTGGGCAGTCAGCATCTCCACAGAAACGAAATTTCATGATTATTACGTGTTTTAATCAACTGGTTTCTTTTCTCTCTTCCAGGAAAAAGTGGACAAAGACGTATTGATGAAATTTACGGAAAAGATTCCAAAGTATTTTTGAGAAAAAGTTTCCAGGAACTAAATAATGGTGACGACTGTTATTGTTTATTCCACTTGAAATAAAACTGAATAATAAAATAAATTCACAATTAAAATTTATGACTTCCTGTCACAACATAACCTCTACCAGAGACAACAAACGGAGAGACGCCTATCTAAATGTATAATGTTCTATGCGATCACTGCAACCACGGCGTAGGTGGCGCTAGTAGTAATAGGGCGCGAAATTCAAATATATGGTCATATTATTTTCGAGGAACTTATGTTCACTCGAGTTTCAGCTTCCAGCAAATCAGCACTTCGGAACTATTGAGGTTCCTACTAATGCTGAATTCGCCAGAAACTGAAACTTGAGTGAACAGGGGTTAGGAAAGTTAATGAATATCTCAGAGCTATTATAATAAATATTCTTTCGAGATCTGTATAACGTATTTTTACTGATTGAACAGACTTTGCTAATGTAAAGGTTTACAAACTAGTTGTTATTAATATAGCACTGAGACATAAAAAAAGTTAAATAAGCATTCAATAGATCTGTTGTATTGAAGAATTGTTTCATTTCATGTCATAGTAAACATATAAAAATATAATATAAGGCTTGTTATAGCTAGCTTCTGGTGAACTATTATAACTGGGGCTCAAAACAAATGAAAAATCGTTTTTCTGAAGTCATAAGTATGTAGGTCTTTAACATTATGTATTCTCATTTACATATATAATACTTGTTCAAAATTTAGCATCCTGAAATCTGACCCCTCGTCTACTACTGTAGGTTTGTGTGAATATGGCAATAATTCAAAATACTGTCCATGTACAGGATAATAAATATAACATGTTGGCTTATTATCTAGCGATGCACTCTTCTTCTCTGCTGCTCAATAATAATAATAATAATGAACATAACATAATTCGGGAGATTAATTTATATCAGAAAGAAGTTTGTACTTCCTTATATATGAAATAAAGATATTTGAGTAGATACTACACAAATTATAGACACCTAGTAGAGCTGGCTAGATCTGCAGTATTATAATAAAATAGTCTTTCAGTTTAATCACCTTTTGTGTAAGGAAATACTGCCATACTAAGGTATTCAACATAGAGGTAATTTTCAAAAGTTATATGTATATGACTGATATAAGATTCTGGCTTATACAAACCAACGTAAATTTAATAAAAAGATGTGGTATTTGTAGACAGAACACATCAAGAGTGATTCAATGAACTACTTATCGAAATCAAAACTAGACCTAGTATCAATAACTTTTTAACAATAAAAAGGTTATTTATAGTTAATTTTAAGCTATTTCTTGTTTCTTTATTAATTGCTTGATAAATTAAAAAAAAAGATCTTGCAGAACAATTACTGATGCCGAAGTTTCTTCACTTTCTGCTGAGCGGGCCGGCTATCTTTACGCTTCTGTTTGGACTCGGTGTTCTCCTGTTTGCACCACCAGGGTATTCCCACTCTCCAAATACCTCGGATTATGGCATCGGCCACTAACTGTTTGTGTGAGGGGCATGTTAACCAGGTCATAGGTATTGTTTCCTGAAGCAGCTGATGTGCAAATACTTCAACTTGTGGTTTATCGAAAGAGTCACCTAAAATTTGCTCCGAAAGTTGGACACCTTGTGCAACAGAAGAAACTAAATTTTCTGAAGGATACTGAAGGTTTTCTTTATCCTCAGACCATTCTTTATAAGAAATAAAGAGATTATGTGGGGCATCTGATGTGCTTAGCAGTTGCTCCCCACAAACTGAACAGTTTACTGATCCAAAAATCTTTTTCGCAATAAAGCCACTCACATACAGGCAAGGTATCAGTTGTACCAAGTGATACTGAATTGGCAATATCTGTGGCAATTGCATCACTGTTTGCCTGAAAAGAAGGTCCTGCTGTTTCAGTACTTGTAACATTTGTTTGGCGTGATTGTGTTGCCGTGTTCATGGTTAAAAAATGCTTTGAGTTGCTTAGAAGCTCACAATTGTCTTCTTGGTTTTCTGATTCCATGTTGGGTATCAAAAAGTTTGAACTTTGGACCAAAAATTTTCTTCTTCATGTGTTTTTTGGCCGTTGAACCAAAAATTTTATAAATGTTGAAATCTTCTTCTTCTTCTTCTTCATGTATTGGCCTCAGCTACTAAGACTATCCGGCCAGTGGGTAACGGATTTGATACGTTAGAGCCGAACGTGGCCACAATAAAGTGAGCCTGGGACGATCCCATCCACATTCGGTTGGTGAATATGGCTAAAAAGTAAGAAAATCTTGGTATGGTACGTTGTGTAGGAGTCTATTAATGGTCCATGCACTAAAAGCGGAAGGTCACTGGCGAAGCACAAAATACTAAAGGTCTGTTCACCATACTGAAGCACCAAGCACTAAGTAATTACAGCTTTAATTGGGATGAGGAAAGGAAGGAATGTATTGCCTCAACATTATGATAGTTCAAAAGATCGAATAGCAGGTCATTAAGAGATATCGGACCAGGTCGATTGTGGGTAACCTGAAGAGAATTGTGAAGTCTGAGGATATTGTCTTGATTGTGTGGGCATGAAAAGAAGATATGCCACAGGTCCTGTCGTTCTCCGCATTCGCATCTGTCATGAGGTTTCACTCGAATTTTATGTAGATGTGCCATGGTTAGGCAATGGTTGCTCCGCATTCGTGTTATGGTAGTGATGAGATTTCGAGGACATGATATAAAAGCAGTGAACCAGGGTTTCCTTAGCGGATGTGGAACCGAAGAGTAATATGATGTACCCTTGTACTGACCTTGTCGGGAGTATTCATTTGACCAGCTAATCCAAAGGTTCGCTTTCAGTTCGGAGTGAAACTCTCGAAAATCCGCTTGGGGGAAGTTGGTGAGATCTTTGCTGCGTCCCAAGGAAGCCAGGCAGTCTGCTTTGTCATTTCCTGTGATGCAACAGTGGCTAGGTATCCACACTAAAGCAATGTTGATATCGTGATGATGGGCTCGAAGCATTAGACGTTTAGTTTGGAGAGATAACAGGTCCATCTTTGCCGAAATGTCTTGGCGTGTTAGTTTGGACAGTGCACTCTTGGAGTCGCTAAATATCACGGCGTTGGAGATGTTCTGTGCTAGGATAATCTTCAAAGCTTCCTTAATAGCCCAAAGTTCTGCAGAGCAAATTGAGAAAGTGGAGGGAAGTCGGTCACTGATCTCGATTGTATTCGGCGAATAGATTCCAAAACCAACGTTGCCAAATGGATCTCTAGAGCCGTCAGTGTAGACATGGGTAAAGTTTGGAAACATCTGATTGGCTAAACGAACGAAATCCGTCTTATTGTTAGTATTTTTAGATAACTGGAATTCACGGATGGGGATTTGGAATGTGAGGATATCCAAGGTGACTGTATAGCAGGGAAAGGTGGGGAGAAGGAGAATATCTTCTATCTTTGGTGAAAGGGTGTGATATGCGTCAAGAATGGGGGGGAGGTTATTCCTCGTCCAATATTGGGGATCTTGGAGGTAGGTATCATGAAGTTCCATAACGAGGTGGATAATAGGGTTGCGGTACGAGAGGAGTTTGGACACCCATTTGAGAGCCAACCATCGTCGTCTGATCCACAAGGGGGTTTCCCCTCCCTCAGACAGAATTATATTTATAGGGGTGGACCTCATGAGGCCCAGCGCAACCCGCAATGCCTGGTATTGAATCTTGTCGAGTTGTGTCGACACTTGTTTAGAACAACGTCCGAGTAGAATTCCCCCGTTATCTAAGTGAGGGCGCACGAGAGCACGGTATAGCAGAAGAAGTGTTGATGGAGCAGCACCCCACCAGGTCCTACAAAGAGACCTCAAAAGGTTGATACCTTGTTGGGCTTTCCTACTAATCATCTGAACATGCGGTTTCCAAGATAATTGATCGTCGAAAATGACACCTAAATATTTGATTTGAGAGCACCATGGAATTGGGGTATAATTTATACACACCGACCGCTGGCACAAGATAGACCTGCGCCGGTCCCGAAAAGTGATGGCGTGACATTTAGTCGCGGACAATTGAAGGCCATTTGTTTGGAGGAATTCTGCAATGTTCGCAATAGAATTGTTGAGTTTACCGATAATACTATTGATATTCTGCCCGTTGCCAACCAGAGCGAAATCGTCAGCATATCCTAGGAGCGTTATACCATCCTCCAAGAGGTGCTTCAATGGGTCGCAGTATATGTTGAAGAGCAAAGGGCTAAGGGGCGAGCCTTGAGGGAGTCCTCTATTTGCAGTTTCTGGTCCTATTCTGGCTCCAGTGGAAGGGTCAATGACATATACTTGTCGGTCACAAAGGAGGGAGATGATAAGATCTGTGATGTCGTCGGGTATACGATATTCCAATAAACGTTGTTGTAATTTGGGAAGCAAGACATTATCATATGCTGATGAGATATCCAGTAATACTACCACCGAAATTTCGTCAAGAGCGAGACTAGCCGCGATTTTCGAATACAATGCACCGAGGTTGTCTTGTATACCCTTTCCCCTGCGGAAGCCAGTTTGGAGAGGATTGAGGAGCTGCTCGTGTTCTAAAAACCAGTCGATTCGATTTTTTATTAATGTTTCAAGAAGTTTTCCTGGACATGAGGTGAGGGCGATTGGTCTCCACCCCTGGACGGTGCGTAAGTCTTTGCCAGATTTAGGGATGGGTAATATTACCTGGGTTTTCCAGTCCGTCGGAACTGTAACCTGTTTGCACAATAATTTATTGAAAAATTGAAGGAGGCTGTTGGTTCCCCTATCTGGCAAATGTTTAATCATACTGTAGGTAATCAAGTCATTTCCTGGGGCTGAGTCTCTTTTAGTTCGAAGAGCCATGGAGAACTCCTCAATAGTGAAAGGCGAACTGGGAGAGCGCAAATAGTCGGTTGAAAGGAACTGAGAATCGAAAACTGGTTGAGTAAGTGCGTGAAGGAAATCCACCGCAATGTGGGAGCCCAGAGGGGCACCTCGTCGAATGCATTGTCTGGATTTAGAGAAGGCTCGGACGGAGGACCATACTTTAGAAATTGGGGTAGAGGGGGATAGTTGAGCGCAGAAATCACGAAATCCTTTTGTCTTATTTCGTCGAAGAATTAATCGAGTTTGCGCTCGAACTCGCTTAACGTTGATAAAGTTTTCCATAGAAGGGTGGGCCTTATATGCTGAAAAAGCAGCCTTGCGCTTGGAAATGGCTTCGGAACACTCATGGTTCCACCATGGATGGCGTGGTTTGGGTTGTTTATATATTTTTTTCTTGGGAATAGCGATATCTGCAGAAGAAATCATAGATTGGTAAAGCGCAGAGTAGGAGATCTCGTTGAGAGGTAAAGTCTGGTCCAAGAGATCGGTGTATCTAGTCCAGTTAGCTACTCGAGTGTTGTAAGGAGTATTTCGTGTACCATGAGAGCATGTGTCCTGAGACACCGTCTGGAACGAGCATAGAACAGGATAGTGATCGCTCATACCAGCATCATATACAAGGTCCCAATGAAAAGCAAAAGAAAGTAAAGGGGAACATATAGCAATATCAGGCGCGCTCACATTATTGTTAGGTGATGCGAAGCGCGTACCCCTACCGTCATTCAAGATGCTCCATCCCTGTGAATCAACGAGGTCAAATAAAGTACATCCATTCCGATTATTAATAGTGGATCCCCAAGCATGGTGTTGACCATTCAGATCCCCCAGTAGAAGAAAAGGTTTCGTAGATACCTGTATAGTATTCAGTAAAATGTTAGAGAGAAGAGCAACATCGGGAGGAAGGTAAATATTGAAGATCGAAAATTTCTCTAGTTCTATAGCGAGAACTTGCATTTTTCGAGGGAAGGGAATATGGGATAAATCCAAAACGTTGTACGGCAACTGTGTGCGGATGAAGAAGGCCACCCCGCCTTTCCCATCCTCCCTATCAAGTCTTAAGCAGTCAAATCCACTAATGAAAACATTGTGTGTTTCTTTCAACCAGGTTTCGTTAAGAGCGACAATATCGATTTTGTGGTCTCTGATGAGGGACACTAAAGTGTCACGATTGCTGAAATAGCTCCTCATGTTCCAATGAAGGACCGTTAGATCCATTGGGAAAGGAAAAACACGAATCCAAAATCAAAAACAAGGTGCAAGTGTAATTGGCAGTGTCCGGAGCTATGAAACGTTGGTGAAATAATGTATCCGAAATAGTACAACCAAAATCGTATGAAGTATGGAAATATGGGGGTAGTGCACTGGGTAGAGGCCTCTACCAGTCCAGGTCCAAGAGTAGAAAAAAGAAGAAGAAGAGTAGAAATCTTATAAATTGTGATGTGGTTGAAGACCTCTAACAGGCCCTGCCAAAAAAATAAGAAGAGAAGAGGTAGAACAAGGAATATGCGCTGAAAGGAGTTGAAGGTGAATAAGGTTAATAGAAAAGTGAACAAAAAAAAACTATGTGACAGAAAAAGGCAGAGCAAAAGATGAGAATGCAAGCTATTGCGCTAGAAGAATGCATGATAAGGTTGTTACTGACTTTCTGAGTTATGTCCATTATTTTTAGTTTTAGAGTTGATAACATTATCGAAAAAATTCTTCAGAATAGGTGTCAATTGGCTTGAAATTACCTGGTCAATGTTTTCAGAGGGAGAGGATGAGGATTTTTGGCTTGCAGACGACGTTGCTGGTAATTGGGAAGACGATTGATTGTGGGAATAGTGAGAGGAAGATTCGGCAATGAGGGATTGTAATGATGAGGATGTGTTGTAGGAAGGCATTCTCGTGGGTTGGGGGAAGAGGGCTTCCTTGTGAGCAATCACATCGTAGCCTGGTGAGAGCCGTTCTATGGTGTTTGGTCGCTGTCTTTTGGCTCTTGATACTACCCTCGCATAGCTTCTCTGAGTTTGTGGGGGAGAAGAGAACTGCGGCGAAAGAGTTTGCGAAGACCCTGGTAGATGAGGAAACGCTTGAGGAGCCCTGTTGAACTGCTTAGTTTGTTCCTTGGGAATTAGAGGGGGAAATATTTGAAAGGCCTCGTAGTAAGATAGGTCATGGAAAGCCATAGCTTCATTGATGAGGCGTTGTCGTTCAAATTCTTTGCAAGCAAAGTCGGTGGCTTCGTGAGGTCCATGACAAAAAATGCACCTCATAACATTCGTGCATATTTCATGCGCATCTCCACATCGCGGGCACCTTTTTTGACCCCTGCAGAAGTTGGCGGAATGGCCAAATCTGAGGCAGTTTTTGCATTGGTTTATTGGAGCGATATAGGCTTCAACGAGAGTTGTGAAGGAAAATAGATTGATGGTCTCTGGCCTAGAGCGGCCTTCAAAGGTGATTAGCATGGTGTAAGATGGTACGTATGAAACTTCATCACCCAGCCGAATTTTCCTATTTAGCCTTCTAGCATCGATGACTTTAGAGGAGCACTTGGCATGTTCTATAATATCCTCTGGAGTGATGGAAAGGGCCACATTCTTAACAATTCCTCTTGTTGTGAGGAACCTTTGGGGGATATAAGTTTTAAAACCGAGATTGAGGAATGCTTGATTAGACAGGAAGTCATTGGCATCTCTGGAAGTGGAGAAAGTGACTCCAATTCGGTTAGCACCTTTTTTCTTGATCTCTGTGATATTGGTTACCCCCAAAGTGAATAGTTTTTTGCCTAGATCCATTGGATGGATTTTAGATACATTGGTGCCTTCAACAATAACTGTGAATGGCCCAAAGTCGGTATCATGGTATGACTGTTTCCTTCGTTTTGCAGAGTCTATTTTCTTTTGTAAGTCCTCAACTTCTTTGAGAACAACTGAATCATCCTTAAAAAGTACTGATAATGCAGCCACTTCGGCTTCCAATGTTTCGAAGGCAGTTTTGTGGATGGGTGATAATTGGTGAAGGGTGTTAAGGATATTTTTGGATGAGGGAGAAAGCTGATCTTTTATATTAAAAGTGTCCATGTTAATGTCTGGAGGTTCCCCTCCACCGGTGGGTGGAGGTTCGGTCCCCATACTAAATTAAGCACTACACACTACTTGCGATGCAGAAGCAAAGTATATGAAAAAAAGGTAACTCACAGAAAGTTTTGTTCAACGAGAGTCACTAGGCTCACTGGTTTTCCTGTTAAAGGTAAAACAAGACAAACCGACAAAATAACCTCGAAATGCACCAACACTCGCGCTTGCCAAGGTTCGAATTCAACATCATAAATGTTGAAATAACAAATGACTTTTGACAAATATATGACAGACATGACATTATTTTGACAGTCTATGTCAATTCAACACTAGCGCCCTCAGCCCTTGGTTGCGATCCGGAGAAAAAGAGTGGGATATACACAAAATATATGCGTAGAAAAAGGATAGCATTAGCGAACAAATTTTGCCTCTAAACATAACCGTCTCTCCGTTAGTTGTCTCTGCCTCTACATACTACATGTCACTCATGTCAGTCGTCAGTCACTCAGTCAGCTTGTCAACGTCAACAGAAGAAAAACCAAAAACGCCTGGACAGAAGACAGAACACCTTTTACATAGAAAAGGTACTCCATCGTGTCGAATTTGATGACCTTGGCTGATATATGTTGAAGGGGAACATGTCGTTGCATTCACATTTCGTACACTTTTCCTAACACCCACATTCTCCGAACAAATCTGAGTGATTCAACTTTTGCAAAGTCCATCCGACGATATGCCCACAATGAATGTGTTAGGTGTTAGGATAGGTTAGGTTGGGATAATAAAAAATTGCGGAATTTTCCGTGAATTTTGCAACAGGCATCATGTGGGTAGAACGCAACGTATAGCCTGTTGGAGAACGTTGACGATATACTTTTCTGCTTTAGTTTTTGAAATATAAGAAATTCTACTCGTTCAATAAATTACACTTACTCATTTACCCGGTCTTTTTTAATGATAATCAGGATTATGGTCCAGCAGGGTACCAGTAGAGACAAAATCCAAGCCAGCTGCTGCGCTCATCGTTGCTTGGATCAGTATAATGAGCTGTATTAGGAGATTAAATTCGCATCTTACAAGTATAAAGAAGCAAAAAGAAACGATACAAAAAAAAAAGTTTGGCCAAAGGAAATACATATTGTGAATGGAAGTACATACTCGAGAAGAACGTAGATTTTTATTGCACTTTTTATATCATACATACAAAATCAAAAATGAAACATTTATGAATTTCCATAAATAATTTATTCTCATTGTATCTAAATGAATCCAAAAAAATCACCGAGTTGCATTCAAAATCGTTTCCAGATCGCCAATACTTTCTACGTAATAATCTGGTTTGTGATCTTCAGGAAACTTCCAATTGAGCACATGTTTAATGTCGGTGTCTCCAGTAAGAACCAGCAATTTCTTGAAATTTCCTTTAGTTGCAAATACCATGTCTATGTCTATCCTAGAAAAATCAATAGTTCCTATATCAAATTATATATCTAATACATTCTACAAACAGCTCTTGCATGTTGTATCAAATTTTTTGATTGAAACTGGAGATTAATCTCGATTTATAACCTAACGAAAACATGTGAAATGTCCTGGGGATGCCCTCCAGCCATTTCAGTGTTTTCGTCTACAATTGTATTTCCATATAATCCGACACGATTTAATATTCAATTCCCGAAAATGTTTCTAAAAATATTGACTATCGAAAGTTTTTGATGTGCACCATAATTGCATTTGGTCCCATTCTTGAATATTTCTCCATAATCTAGTGATATTTAAGAATCAATAGGCCACTAGAATAGACCTGATTGTCCGCCGATATCGGTAGTGCTTATTAGCGTTCATTATGGTTGTAGATCCCAGCATTTTCTCATAATAATTAGAAAGTCAAAAATGACATTTATATATTCGTGTTAACATTTTTCACTATCCAAATTTCATTTGTTATCAAAAATTTAGGTGATTTTTTAATTCAGGGTAGGAAGTTATCGTTAGGAATTCCAGTGTATTTTCACTCCATACTTACGTATCTCCAATGAAAAGCACCCGTTTTGGATCGGTTATTCGATATTTTTCTATGACATATTTCAAACAGTTCGAAGACGGTTTTCCCACTTGGAATGGTTGTCGACCACTGAATTCTTCCAGAATTTTTTGAAAATATCTACTTCCTGAAAAATTCTAGATTTTATCGAATAAACTTATACAATCGTGAAATGAATTTTTGTTCGAACAGGTCGATGTTTTTTTCAATAAATATAATTATAAGTGCAACCCAAATTTCATTCTCTACCCGAACTATATATAAATCTCATTCCCACCCCGTGAAATTCAAATATCTGAAGGGGTGTTGAGTTACAGTTTATTTGAAAAAAGGGGTGTAGCATGTCATCCATCCAATAATGACCAACTTTCAATTGAGGCAATTATTTCCGATAGATATAGGTAAAGTTCCTTCTCGTTTGCGAGGTCGTGCCTCTGACTAACTATAGTAGTGCAGAATCTCATGTTGAATCCTCAGTATGTCGAATGCCTTATAAATATTATTGAAAAAATGCCATAAATGATAGATACAGAATAGCAAGTGACTGATTTTTCAAGCAAAAACCAATTGACCGCATATTATGTATCTTTTTTGATTGCATATGTATGTAGGATTTAATGGAGGGCATCTAAAATTTCATTAAGTGATATAATAATAATAACTGGATGAAGGATATAGGTGTCGCCACGTAAAATATTGAAATTTTTGGCTTTGCCAATTTTGTTTTGCTTTTTCCAATTTCCTTACCAGATCCAATTCATACCTATCTGAACAAAAATTCAAGAAGAGTGAATTATTGAAAATATATACTCAGAAAATCCTGAAGAATTATAATCAGATATAAGAATAATTAAAGATGTCAACAAAATATGTGGAGGCGTATCCCAGGTATGTGAATCAATTTAGATTCATCAAAATGGAAAAGAAGGTTTTTGTATATACAGATTCACACCTAAGGGAAGTTCTGTAATGTTCAAGGAACACCGCATGAATTGAGGGACAGGAGATACGAATATTATTGAATTAACTTTAAATTTTTGAAGTTTGTAAGCCTCAGGAAAAACCTCTCTCGGCATAATAGATATATTCAAATCAGACATTCATCTAGGAATCTACCAGCACTGCAGATGGGTCAAATGATATTAATTCTGATGGGTTCGTAGACATTGTTGTATCCTTTATTGAGATATACATCAAAACATTTCCACTAAATAAAAAAGAAAATATCAGAAAACGTTTTTTTCTTTTGTTTTCCTCTCAGTTGACAGAGATGAAATGACCTTACATTGATTTTTTCACGTCACTATCTTAGTCTAGGTTTTTTCATGAACGTTCGTGAAAGAAAACGGTTACCTATTGCTGGTCCTAGAGGTCCAATGGAGACTGTTGAGTTACTGGCCCCTGTAATGAATAGACAATCCTTTCTTTTGAGGTATGTCAAAGCTTTCTGAAGTTTCAGCGAAGTTGTATTCAATTCAATCTCTGCAATAACTGCTCCAATTTTTTCATTATCTTCTATGTTTTCCAACAGTTCTTGAATTGATTCTATGTGCTTCCAAGGCTAAAACCATTTGTGAGTAACTTACAAACTGCAATTAATTGCATCTTTCGATATTGCTGTAGAGGTGAAGACCTATTCACTTCGATCTATGATCAACAAATATTTTGAAATTGCTAGGAAATAATTTTAGTGAAAAGATAGATGAATTGACCTTCCTCATTCATTTCATAGGTGCGGATATTTTCAATGTTATGTTGAATTGTGTGTTATATTCTGTTCATCTTGAAACGAGTGTGACAAATAATTTCGTTGTTGGTTTACAATTCGATGGATTTGAAAAAGAAACGGAAGAGCTCACTAACAAACACAAAATGCACGTTCATTAATTGATACCATATGTCATCATTATTCTTTTAATAACTGCGAAATAAACATATGCACCAGAATCTTGAAATGTTTCCTTGAAACTACAGCTTATCCAATCCATCTTGGCAAAGAACCAGTGAAATATATGCCCAGCAATCTTTGTGAAGGATAATGAGATAAAGAAACCTATAATACGTGTTCACTGGGTTGAAATTGATTCCTAGTAGCCTAGGTGTCTTTTCTTTCATCGTGGTCTGTACTACCAGTGTGCAACTGGAAAAGTAGCTGAGTTTGTGCCATGATGGATAGGATAAGTTGTATATTATGTATTTTTTGAATACTTACTTCAGGAGCTACAACAAATCCTGATTCAACTAACGCTTCTCGATAGTCATTTGAACCGATAAGAAAAATGTCTTTCTTGAAATTGAGGTGGTTCAAGTGTGAGATAGCAGGCAGCATTGGGCTCACGATGTCATCAAGTGCTGCATTGAAATTATTCTTTCTCAACATTTGCCACAGCTTCTTGACATGGATACCACCATTATTAGTGACGTAACTTACTTTCTTACCAATATTTTTGAGGGTATCTATAGATTCCGCAGCACCAGGAAACGCTTGATGGGAAGACCAAATGACACCTAAAGAATTTTCAGTGTAATGTAGGAAATGACGATATAAATTAAAATGAGGACAAACTGGTTGGTTGTGTTTTCAAGGGATGTGATAGCCAATTCATACAAGTTATATAAATCAGTGATATCAAGCAGGCTGTGTGAACAAGATATGAAACACTTACTGAAACTTTCTCATTACGGATAGGTTTGTTGATAACACCATCAATTTTGATTTGTCGCCCTGGGGTGGTTTGAAAATGCTCATATATCGAAATAAAAAAATTGAAATGAGTTTCCAGTTACACGAATATGGGTAAGACGGATTTAAATACGCTTCATTGGAGAGATTTACAGAATTCACCCGAACACCTATAATGGCTTTTTGCTACAGTTATCATTTTCACGGAAATGATGAGTTGCTTGAGATTTCACCAAGTATTTATATCTTATTATATAATCCTATTAAATGAAAACGTCAGATATTTATTATTTTTTGGATATGCAATGGGGTAGGTACATGCAGGTTATAACTCCCACTGTTCAATTATTGTAAGTATGCTTACTATAGTTCCTACAGAATAATATACTAAATTTCAATTGTTTTTGGTTTGTTTTTTAGCAGTATTTTTCAATATTCCACTCACCATCCATATCTGATAGAACATAATCAAAGGATCTGATAAATATTTTCTGTTCTTCTAACGGAACTTTCAATAAATTTTTAATTAATCTCATTGCAAACAATTCACTCCAACCAATACGAATAATTATTTCTACAAGGCGTACTCGAATTTAAATCATTAATATATTTTTTATCATAATGACGACAGTGGTGGAGTGTTTTATATCCTTCGATGATCCGTTTCCATACAAAAGGAGCTTTTTTTTCACAGGAATTTGCAAATTCTTATTTGATCGAAAATCGATTGATTACTTCAATAAGGATCATTTTGAAACGTACCTATAGTCTTTCAAAAAAATCTATGATGAATTGAAAAATTATAGATAAATGGCTTATATTCTGAATTATTTCTACGAAGTTAAAAACTCTATTTTTCGAACAGATTTTTAAGAACCGGTGATTAGGTATTTGACGCTGTGATGTTTTTTGATATTGTGTTTGATATTTTCGTCATAATATATATCATTTTATCTCAAACAACGATACAAGCCGGAAAGCATACTGGGTCGTGCACTCCTGCTTTGGGTCTAAACACTAAGTAGATACAACTACTACAACAGTAATACAACTCCCGAAATAAAATTCCCGGGGAATGGCAAAAGTCATATAGATTGAAGTTTGACACTTTGCTTTCTTTGATTTTCTCCACTTTTTTTTACTCCCCCTATTTTGAACCGTACATTACGTATTTGACATCTGTTATAGGTAATGGCTCATTTCGATTACATGTGTAGTCTAAATGAATGGCGGCTGCTTCCGTTTTTTTTCAAATGATGGGATATGTGAAATTTAACCTGATAAATTTGATCTCATGACTACATTAAATTGTCCAATAACCGAATACAGCAAATTCTTGATCCAAATTCTTTGTCAAATCGAACTAATAATCATATTTTTAGGGAATTTATTGTTCAACAGTTCGTGGATCGGTACTGAATCTAGTTATATCCATGAATCGACAAGCAATTGTTTTACTTACTTGCTGTTATTCAGTGTGTCTCGTCGATCATTGAAATTAGTGCTACATTACCAAAAATTACCGCACAGGCATGGTGGAAGTATGCAACATGAGGATAAGGTCAATTTCGGGCAATGACGAATTTCCGCACTCGGCTAACTCCTCATGCTCAGAATATTTCGCTCGTGCGTAATAGGATACATCTTATCCTCCCCGACGTAAATATACTGTTTTGCAACAGCAGCTTCTAAGTAAGTACTCTCTTATAGAAAAGAAGATTCGCACACAATATGTCCTTATTGCTGTTTCAATCCTCCTTGTTTTGCAGGATTGTTGCAATACCTAGCTCCTGTTCGTTGTGCTGTGTGCTTCTTTCTTTTTTATATTTTCCAGAGAAATATATAATTGCTGAACTGGAGTTATTTCAAAGAACTAAGAGATGATCAAGAGGTAAATTTTTCACAAGAATCTCGCCCTCGAAACATCCACAGCCTTTAATGGTCGAATGGTCCTTCATCTTTCGCCCTCATCTTTGCCGATTTTTGTCTTCCGCCTGAAGTTGGCAACCGATACCGAGCAAAGATGAAACCGACCTATGCAGTAATTTCTTGTAGATAGTTTACAGTCCGCGATTTCTCTGAATTATCAAATCAAGGGTCTAAAAATAGTTTCCGACATCCTCCAGGTATTTTATGTAATATCACGTTCAATAAATAGTAAATCGAAAAAACGGGAGTTCATTAATAATAGCGATTAACCTGTTATTGGACAAATAATCGATACAGTGGCGTGGTTACGTATTTTCCTTTTCCAGATGATTGAATAAAAAACAAATGAAGTTGTGGCACTTGCAGATCCATGGCATTGTTGATGTGAAAGTCAATATCTCTGTACTTACAGTGGTGAATATAGATGTGTAAAGCTTTGATAATTACCCTAAAGAATAAAAGTTCAAATACTGAAAATTTGCAATAATACACGCAATACAGCGAATGTGATTCTAATTCGGAAAACTTTTTACTGCATATATATGCAAACAATATGTTGCTTATAATTATGTAGTGCACCCTAAAAAGCATTAATTATATACTTATAATTTGCGCGGTTCTCGGTAGTGTAGTGGTCAGCAAGCACAGCCGCCTGACACGTGAGGCCAAGTTTAGAATCTCTGCCATGAAACCGCCACCGTGTTGGAATTGATATTCATGAAAAGAAAGGCGTCGTTAATCCATCGCTGGCACAAAAGATTCAACTTCTGTGGGTTGACGTTCGTGAAGAGGCGTTAGCTGGTTAACGAAAAAACCCATACCCATTTTTTAAACGAATTTAGTGATTTTTTGCTTTGATTTTCCGTAGGTAATATGAAGATACATAGTTATATAGTTTTTATATCATCATTACACATATCCGTAAAAAATATTCAGTGGATGCGGTATTACACTGAAGACGGATCTGAACGTGTATGTACATAAGCCGACTCTCAGAGTTATACCACCACAATGGTGATTCAAGGTCCCTGAAAATTATAAGTAGAAAGGCAATATGCCGTCGATTTCTTCTTCTGATTGTACTATTCTGTGTTGTGTGGCTGTCGCTGTGCAGCTGTGGCAATAACAGGAAAGATGGCGCAAAATGCTGGTTTGAAATGCTATATTTGAAAATTATTTGAAATTACAAATTACGTAAACCACCTATTTACAATGGGTACTTGATGATACATTCAATTTATATATAGGTAGGTAAAATATGTTAATATTATTTATATATTAATGTTCATTTTTTATATTACAGGTTTAGAAGGAATATGGCAGAATTGTATTCAGTATTGAAAATTTTAATACTGAAAAACAACACAAAATTGAATTTTCTTAGATTGAATTATTCGAATAAAGTCTCACATGAGGTTTTGACAGAAGGACCAGTGAAAATATTGGAAAGCAAAATTTTGGCAAATGAATTACGAAGAGATGATGTCCAGACAAAAGTTGCATACCAGCTTCAAAATGTCTATGATAATATCAAAGACTACAGACCTGCTAGAAATAATATTTTCACAAAATTTTTCAATAAAAAACAAAATGCTCCCAAAGGTCTATATATTTATGGATCTGTTGGTGGGGGAAAGACCATGCTCATGGATCTGTTTTATGAAAGTTGCAATATCCAAAATAAAACAAGGGTTCACTTCAATGCATTCATGATAGAAGTTCACAAAAAAATGCATCAATTGAAGCAGGAAATTGTTGTGGATTACACCCAACGGAGGCCCAAACCATTCGATCCTATACCACCAGTTGCTGAAAAAATCATTGAAAAATCATGGCTCATATGTTTTGATGAGTTTCAGGTAACAGATATTGCTGATGCCATGATATTGAAGAGACTATTCACTCATTTATTTGATAATGGTGTTGTTGTCGTTGCCACGAGTAATAGGGCCCCTGAAGAGTTGTATAAAAATGGTCTGCAACGCTCAAATTTTGTTCCTTTCATAGGAGTTCTAAATAATCACTGTGAGGTTGCATCATTAGACTCTGGCATAGATTATCGTCTGAGAAGTATCGGAACTAAAACTTACTATTTCGAGAAGTCTAAATTTCCACTGGATACTGTCAGTAAGATTTTCAAAGTGCTTACTTCTAAAGAAAATGACGTAGTTCGCAATAAAACTTTCACAATTCTAGGAAGGAACGTCAATTTCAGGAGAGTTTGTGGGGGAGTCCTGGAATCATCTTTCGAGGAGCTCTGTGTCAGAGCACTGGGTGCCAATGACTACTTGCACTTGACACAGTTTTTCCACACAATTATTATCAGAGATGTTCCCAGGATAAATCTTGCAAGAATGCGTTCAGAAGCTAGAAGGTTCATCACCCTTATAGACGCCTTGTATGACAACAAAACCAAAGTCATAATAACAGCAGAGGTGCCAATCAAGCAATTGTTCTTTGTTCCAAATGATGGACCGTCTGAAATCAGTGATGAAAATAGGATGTTGTTGGATGACTTGAAAATGGGTGAACAGGACTTGGCTGCCAATATTTTCACCGGAGATGAAGAAATTTTCGCTTACCAGAGAACTTTATCCAGGCTTAATGAGATGCAGAGTGAGGAGTACTGGGGTAAAAAGAAAATGAGCTCTTAGTGAACTTGGAAGTCTGGAAAGTAGTCAACATCTTTATTATTACCAATGTAACGGCCATTTCATTTTGCCATGATTTTCATGAAATGAGAAAAAGAATAAGCCTATACCTCAGTCAAGATCTCAAATCCAGTAACTTGTTCAAACAAAAAAAAAATAAGAAACACCAAATCTTGCCTCTGATAGATCTAACAATATGCATGTTGTGAAACAAGTATGCTGCACAATAATATATTTGTGCAATATTATGTCGTGGCACGATTTTAAAACAAATTGATAATTTTTATATTTATATATTAACTTAAATGATTTGTATATTATTCTTCATTTTTGTGCAATATATCCACAGCTCTACTTTTTTTTATATTCAAAAATATTTATTTAATTTCTGTAATTTGATTTTTTTTTCATACTGTCCATACGATTTCAAAGTATTCAATATTGCTCAATTGAGAATAAGCACAAATCTTCGTCAATACTTGCACACAATATTGCGGTTAGAAACAGTAGTATTGCACAATATCCAATATTGTGCAACATACAATATAACTTAGGAGCCGCTTGAGAGAGAGAGAGAGAGAATTGCACCTTCAACTGGCAATGATATCCTTTTCTTTCATACACAATTGTTTTTGTTTTGTATATTCTGTTGTAATTTAATTTATATGGGTTTTAGGGATATTACTTTGTGTTCTCATAAGTTACCAAAGTCTTTCACCACATGTACTTAATATATATACATGAGATATTTTGTTTTATGATTTTATTTAAAAATGACATATACTAAGGAAGAGAAGTTATAAATTTATATTTTTCGAATTTTTGAAGATTTTATGAATAGGAAAATTTGTCTATATCTTCCAAAGAGGAATCAGAATTATGAGTCTGTCATTTGCCTAAGTTTAGTGCATAGATATTGAAAAATATAACACCTTGTTATTTCAACTTCTTGTGGGCTTCAGACCAATGAAAATGTCATTCAATTATTTCTGTACACTCCAAACATAAGCCATGTACTTTTATAAAAATATAATTTTTTTCAGATGCAATCAAACCATATTATAACTTATTATCACGGTTGTAACAAATTACTTAAATTTATTTGGCAAACTCTTATCAGGTTACATAATTTTGTCATTTAATAGATAGTAATACTCACTTAAAAAGATTATACTATTGAGACATTGTGAGGATTAATATCAAATTCCATGCAATATTTGAAATACCTGTTGTTGAATATTCGTGACATATTAAATATTTATTCTTGTTAATAGAGTTTTTATTTATCCTCGTACTTTTTCAAATTTATGTGTATGTGGTACATATACAGATATCATGCACAGCAATTGCGTAGATTATGAATTCATTGTTGAGATGTCAAAAATTTTCTATAATTGTCGTTTTGTGGAAAGAAGATCCCCAAAGTGTGAAGTAATCGTCCATTAGTGAAAGGCTACTATTTGTAGCTTTTCAGGAGTTCTCAATTGTTCAAGAAACAATGATAAACCTCAAGCATGTAATTAAAAGAGTAGGACCGTATGGCAGACCCTGGGAAATTCAAAATTTTAATGAGGAGCCTGCGTGATAATTTTATGATAGGATTAAAATTCATTTAAGCAGGATTAGCCATATATGACATGACTTTTACGCAGTGAGAAACAAACGACCATTTTTGGGCCAGTTGTAGAAAATCCAGTGAAATTTGGTTCCAATGAACAGAAAAAAACGATTTGATTGGCAAAAGCATAGTAACTGAACCGAATTCACGATAGGATATAGTGTTAGTTGGTGCAAGTGTACCTTAAAGGTACTACGGAACCCGAGGTGGGATGAAATGAATTGTCAACCCAGCAAACACTTTTGTGACATTACATATCCGCGATGTCACAATAAAGTAACATTGCGACATAACTTTCTTTACATCGCTACGATGTAACTAACTATTGGAAAGTCAGAAAGGTTATATGATTTTTGCGATAGCACTATCGTGATGAGAAAAATGTGTTATCAGCTGACGAAAATGTTTGATAACTAACGGATTTAAATGTAAATGAATTAGTTTATCGTCGAAATGGAAATGATCAAAATTGTGAAAATATAAAATAATTCTCAAGTAATTGAAAGAAGATGAATTATCTCGATTTAAAGCAGAAAAAATATGAATTTTTTGACTATTGTATTGTGGTATGTGCAATGAACTTTTGTATATATAAATAGTTCTTTGCTGGTATAGCATTAGAGGAGGACTGGATCAAATATAAAAAAGTAAGAAATTCTGTTACTTCACTGATTAGACAGGAAACAAAAAAATATTACGAAGAACAAATCGATCAGAATAAAGGGGATGCAAAGGCAATGTGGAGATCTCTCAAGGAGTTAATAAATGGAAAACCTCAAAATAGGCCTTCTAAAATAAAGTTCGGTGATCACTTTAAAAGAAAATGACGAAGAAATAGCAAATTCATTCAATGCATACTTCATAGACAGTATATTGGAAATTGTGAGCGACATCAAACCTGTTCACAACTTCGATTATATATTGAATAATCTGTCTCAAAACCAAACGAAGCTTACTACATTTAAAGTGCTCACAATGAATGAACTTAAAATTATAATAAATGGTATGAAAAAAAACAGTGGTGATAAATACGGCATAAACTTGGAAATATTAAAATTAACCTTCGAGGTTGCAGCTAATCATCTATTATATTTGATTAACACTTCATTGATCACAGGGCAATTCCCTGAGAAATGGAAATTATCCACAATAGTGCCTATTGAAAAAGTGCCCAGTACAATCATTTGTTCGGAATTTCGTCCAATTAACACACTTCCTAGCTATGAAAAACTATTAGAATTAGCAGTAAAGGATCAGCTTCTAAAATTTCTGGTAGATAATAATATATTAGTAAAGGAACAATCAGGATTCAGACAGGCACATTCGTGTGAAACTGCATTGCATTACTTATTGTCTAAATGGAAAACTGAGATAACCAATAATAAAAAGATCATTATTGTTGTATTTTTAGATTTGAAGAGAGCCTTTGAGACTGTCAATATATATCTGCTTCTGAGAAAACTCGAAAAAATTGGCATAAATGGAAATGCTTTGAAATGGTTTGAAAGTTATCTTTATGGTAGGTCTCAAATAGTTAAATATAATAATACCTTTTCTGGCACCTACGACATAAATTATGGAGTCCCTCAAGGAAGTGCCCTAGGACCAATTTTATTCATATTATTTATTAATGACATAGTTTACCATGTTCAAAATTGCAAAATCAAATTGTTTGCCGACGACACTATGATCTATTGTGAAGGAGATGTAGGGGATGTTCAAAGTACATTATCATTAATCAATCAAGATTTAAGGAATTTGTCCATATGGCTGAACGATAATGGGTTAAAATTGAACATAAATAAAACCAAATACATGATAATATCAAATAAATATAATTTGAACAAATTGAAAAATGTAACATACAGCCATCATTTATTGATTGATAACAATGTTATTGAAGAAGTTAAACAGTTCAAATACCTGGGCTTCATGGTAGATAATGAACTTAATCTCAAATCACATTGTGAATATATCAAGAAGAAAATGGCAAGAAAAATCAATTTCCTATATAGATTGAATAATAAAGTATCATCTTTCACCAAGTTAACTGTGTATAAAACCATAATATCTCCCCATCTTGATTTCTGTGGAACATTCATATACTTGATGAATAGTGAACAAATTGATACACTGCAAAAAATACAGAATCGTGCTATGAGAGCCATTTTGTTATGCAGAAAACGAACATCAATAGCATACATGTTAGAAGCCTTGAATTTATTGAACGTTCGACAGAGAGCTACTTACAATATGCTCAAGTTTGTATATAAACTAAAGTCAGGATATCTACCAACCTACCTAATTGATGAAATAATGTATACTCAAGAAATTCATAGTCACAATACAAGGTCACATGCGTCAAATGATTTCTATATCAATACTGCTAATGCTGCTACAAACACAGTGTTCGTTAAAGGTTTACAACTGTACAATTCATTGCCAAGAGAGTTGAAAGAATGCTCTACATTGGGTAATTTCAAGAGCCAATGTATAGAATATATAAAGGGCCTATAACCTGTTACGGTAATATTATGTAATATATTGATTTTATTTGGGGTTTGTTTAATTATAATGTTATCAGTGTGTTGTAAAATTTTGTTTTGTATCTTTATACTCTGTACCTGCCATTTTATCTATATTCTGTACCATTTTATTTATATTTATACTCTGTACTTTTTTATACCTTGTACTTGAGAGCGGATGCTAATAAAGATTATATAACAATAACAAATATAAGAAGTGAACTTTTGCAAAAAGTATATTCATCTCTATACCACGACATTATTAGATAATTATAAAAGCGTTTCATGTATGAAGTTGATATGGTGAACTCAAAAATTTGTAAAAACACATTGCTAGCCATTTATAATTCAGTTTCACGTTTGTTGATTTGCACCCAAAGTAGGAGACCATTATAGAAACCTCTACCTGACAACTGCTGCTTTTATTGCTACGTGTACAATGTGTATACAAGAACGGGTTCAGATACTGTTCTAACTCGTATCAAGTAAAAATGTTTTGACTGACAAGACTTGAACTTTATAGTAATTTTGCGCTGGATCCCCTCTCACCCAATGTTATAAAGTCGCAGTTACTTTTCAAACTTGCCGAAACTACGTCGCTAAAATTGTCTCAGTTGCGTCACCTGGGGGAACCTAGCGACATCTGCTATATCACATCGTGATATAGCAGAGACATCCCTGCTATGTAACTGTGTTCGCTGAAAAGTTTAATTGGATAAGCAGTACCAGTTACTATTTGGATACTAATTGATTCCATCTTTGAATGGTAATCCCTCACGGGAATGAAACAAGCCGAGCAGTAAAAACAATTTATTCCGCATCAGTTCTGCCATAACCTCAAAACTTTATCTTTCCCGCCGGAAGCGACCTTGAGCCCGTCCGTGGACCAATCCACGGCGTAAATCTCGTCGGCGTGCCCCGGCAAGTCGATCTCCAGCTTTTTCGTCTTCAAATTCCACAGCTTCAGCGTGGAATCGGCGCTACCGCTCACCATGAGCCTCGAATCGGCCGAAAATGCCACCATATACACGGCCTGGACGTGGCCCCGCAGCGTGCATACGAACTTGCCCGATTTGGATTCCCACAGCCGAATTGATTTGTCGAAGGAGGCCGATGCGAGGATTCTGCCGTCCGGAGAGAATTTGACGTCGTTGACGAGTTGTTGGTGACCTGAAACATTTTTTTTTTCAGTCAAGAACCCTCTACGGTCAGACTTTCGACATTTTATAAAAGCTGAAAGTTTCTCTGCGCATGTCCCCAATAGAGGTGAGTACGATCGGTGACTACGAAGTTTGGATTATGGTTACACCCCGTTTCGACGATGCAATTTGTCGCGGCGACTTGTCGCTGCGAGATATGTCATCTAGCTGTCAGTTTGCATTGCCAATATTCAAAAATAGCACTGAATGTTACCAAGATGAACGTCTACATTATCACAACTGATATATAATTCCATTCATTTCTAATAATTGATATTATGATTGAATCACCTTATTACTCAACTTCATTCCTAATAGCCTGTTTCGACGATGCAAGTATGTCGCTGCAACTCCAGAAAATTGCATGCAAGTTTTTCTAGTTGCATGAATCGTTTTTTGTGCGATAAGTTGCCGCGACTTAGTTATTTCTATGGTGAATTTGTTACCGCAAACCACAAATATGTGGTGGCATCATTGTGGAGAATATTGATTTTGATCATTTCAATTATTTTTCGAGATTTGAGGAATTAAGTTGAGTAATAAGGTGATTCAATCACAATATCAACGATTAGAAATGAATGAAATTATATATCAGTTGTGATAATGTAGACGTTCATCTTGGTAACATTCAGTGCTGTTTTAATATTGGCAATGCAAACTGACAGCAGAAGTTGCAGCGACAAAATTGCATCGTAATGCAAATGTTCAAAATCAACATTCTTCACAATGATGCCACCACATATGTGTGGTTTTCAGCAACAAATCCACCATAGAAATAACTGAGTCGCTGCAATTTATCGTACCAAAAAAAGATTCATGCAACTCGAAAAACTTGCGTGAATACATGCAATTTTCTGGAGTTGCAGTGACAACTTGCATCGTCGAAACAGGCTATTACTTGAGCAGGGTCCTGATTGTTTTTCACGAATCGAATAAAATCTGTCGAGTCGGCCACAATGATTCCTTGAAAGTTTTATGGAATAAAGATGGCCGACTCGACAATACTTACACCCCGTTTCGACGATGCAATTTGTCGCTGCAATTTCTTGCGGCGACTTGTATAAAATACAATAAAATTTTTAATGTACTTTATTCAACCTCAAATATCTGATTCATATATTGTTACATATAAGCTTTCACATGGTTCATTTTTAAACAATAAAATCAAATAAGTAGCTATTTATATATTGGGGGAATTATGAGGGGCAATAATTCCCATGGTACATAAATAATTTTATTTCTAATCTTTTCACCAAGATTTTGTTTATTTTCAAAACGGAATGAATATTTCAATTCTCCCGGTATATTTATTAGCATGTCTTATTTCATTTTTACTTGAAAAGGATGTTATAACCCTCTTTATTGATAGCATAACTGTGATAACATTAGCTTATAACATAGCGATCAGAAAAAACCGATAATGGTAATGGATAAAATTAACATTTTCCGACGTTCCTCTTTTACGATAAAAAAATATGAAATTTGACTATTGCGTATTTACTTCTAAGACTAATACCATTTTTTGGCAACAAAGTTATCCAGTTCCCAGACGCTTTTCCTTAACGAAAGGAGCAAGAATAACCCAGTGATTTTCTATACTTGGATTGAGTGAATGAAAACACCAAACTATAAAAATCTCCGAACCAAATTTCCAACCCATGTTTTGTTTTAGCAGTACATTCTTGTTCAGAATACATTCAAATTTCTGAAGTTTTATTCTGTACAGTTTTCCCTAATCCATTCAACAACTGCTACACGTGGTGTAATAGTTTGTTTTACAAAAATATGTTTCTTATCTAAACTTGTTTCTGTGATCTTCAGGTTAACCTACCCATGTTTTCAAAACTAATTTATAAGATAGGTTTGCTGACATCTTCATAATTTTGATTTTCATTGAATGTCCTTTATTACTATGATAACATGAGGCAAATCTTATAATTACCTGTAAGCCTAGCTAATGGCTTTCTATCCTTTTCTGGGTTCCAAAGGAATAATGTGAAATCATCTGATCCTGAAACTAATCGTTCACCAACAGCCTCTGTTACTTCGTAGTACCTTTTCAAGGCAAACTCTTGTGATTTTTTTTTATCTGGTATCATTGTATCTTTGTGGGAATCCTTGACAGGATCAAAGGCACCTTGAATATAAATAAATACTCAGGGTTCAGCAAGATTATTTGAAAAAGCAATATAACCTATTCTCAGAATGTAGTCAGTATTTAAAGCTAATGCATTAACCCAATGTGCATGTCCATCTAAAGTTCGACATAATACTCCGTCCTTGGCTCGCCAAACTTTCACTGTCCTATCTTGAGATGCTGAGTAAATGAGCCCTGAACCACCCCATTTCACAACAGTCACAGATTTCATATGACCGGAAATGGTGAGTATAGTTTGACACAATACACAGTCCCAAATTCGAATATCTCCATCTTTTGATGAGCTCGCCAATAACCTACAAAATATTTAGTTACTTCCTCAAAACTTCCTTTCCTAGTAATTATTTACCTGCACTCTGGATTCTTATGATAGGGTTCCCAGCACAAGCTTGTGATCCATTGCTTGTGTCCCACCATAGTTTTACCCAGCTGCTTTCCCGTAAACGGATTCCAAACATTAATTTTCCCATCTTTGCATGCTGATGCAAGTTTCATACTATCAGGAGACCATGCTATACACAAAACCCAATTATTGTGCTGTTTACAAGTGAAGCTGGGAGTTTGTGTATCAACATCCCAAAATCTTACTGTAGTGTCACCTGAACCACTAGCTAGATGTTTGCCATCGGGACTGAAACTGACTGAAATAACTGCCTCAGCATGTCCTGGCATGGAGCTTGTACATCGTGTAACTGGACGTACTTTAAAAACTGCTTGTTGTTGATAAATTATATCGACCACTCCTTCAGTGATCAGATCTGAACTACTGAGAGCTTTATGTAATGTATCTGTTATTTCAGTGTCATTGACGTAAAATAAATAAGGAAGGGGTTCCTCTTGGTGCAAAAGAGCATTACATATCATTGTAAGTTGTTGAAGGCTGCAATCTAGAGGTAATTCCATCATATCGCCAGCTACTTCACCGGTTTCCGACTTGAAGCAGCATGTAAGCATTTCAATTTTAGATGGCTCCATTTTCGTATTCAAGTAAAACTATAAAACTTAACTTTTATCTTTCACACAATGTAAATATAACCTCACAACCTCAGATGTTAAAGTTTCAAGAATCTAACATTCTAACCTCAAAGACACGAGTCAACAACACTGCCGCAGAACACGAGAACGTCGAGAGGTCGAGAACACCGTCCCCGGAATCATAGTAGAGGCCAACTCAGGGTTGCCAGATTCGCCGAGAGCTATGTGGAGCCCATTTGGGCTCCAGTTTCCACTGGTTTTCCAAGTCACCAAGATAGCCTGCTGAGTAGCCCAATCGGCGATAAAACGCCCAATCTGCAACCCTAGGCCAACTGTTGAGAGCTGAATTACTTCATAGTACACCATAGATTAAAGCAGAAGAATTGAAGGCCCAAATTTCCCAAAAAGGAAACCTAATTTGAACTTTGAACTCTAATTAGCTCTCAAAAAGAAGGATTTGACACTTTGGAGAGAAATTGCACGCGATTTCTGTCAGCATCTTCTTGAGCGCCTAGAAATTGAACACTGTTTTTGTTTTTGGTCAAATCAAAGTAAGATGTCATGTTGAAAATTGATTATATTTCAGCTCTTCGTCCTCATATTCAGGATCTTTGGCATTAAAACTACTTTATACGTACGATCTTTTCAGATGAGGAGCCTCATATAACTACGATCAAACCCCACAGGTAAATTCGTTTGATCGGTCAATAAAATGCAGTTTGTTAGTTTGTCCTGTCCAGTTAATCTTGGTATGGTAATGATGACGTAAGTGCGCCACTAGTTGATACAAATTTCCGTGTCAAGTTGGTTCGGATGAACCGTTGGGATGAACTTGAAAATTATACTGGCAACACTGATTTTTCACGGAAAACTTTTTGTTTGATCCAATGGGAATAAGAGTTGATCGAATGTCGAATGAATCAACAACGTGTTACGTTTCCAGGTCTGGTTATCCAGACTGGTAACTCAAGATGGTAGTCACTGTAGTTAGGTCGCAGTCCTACAGAAACCACTATCATCCACGACCACCCACCTCTAACTAAGGTGTTTTCTGGCGCTCATGTATTTGAAACGTATTCGTCTGTCTTCTTCTCCCTCACTTACAGCTAGCCAAGTAGTAAGAGAGAGATGGAGCGACGAATACGTTTCAAATACAAGAGCGCCAGAAAGTTATGCTTTACTGTGGCCTTATCAAATGACAGTTGTGACATATGACGTAGGTGTTCTGTGTTATCAATTGTTTAGTTATAATAATAATAATATATAAGTCCAAATAACGTCAAACTGCAATAAATTGAATTCGATATGTTAATAAGTTGAAACCGGCAGAATATATTATAAAGGAAATATAATAATTCAGAGAATTTGTTAGTTTACCCTTCTTCTAAAATGGCCATGTTTGGAATAATAGTTTCTGGGAGATTGGTAAAAGATCCCAATAGTGGTAATATTTTTTTATGCAGTAGAACGTTTTATTCTAGGTTCAAACAGAATTCCAGCAGATCAGTGAAACTCAGTTGGTTGCTACTATAAATGATGCTGATAATATAAACCATATTGTCGTTTTTCTAACAGGTGTAGTACCTTTTCCTGAAGGAATGGCTGGACAAGGTAAACCCCTAGTTGAGAGTCATCATTCCAATATTATAATAATTTTGTCCAGTATATTTCAGCTGGCCCGATCCAAATGCTCCCCCTAATTGGCAACCTTTAGGTTATCTCTCAAATCAAAAACCATCAGCCATATATAAGATATCAAGTTTAAAGAAACTACATGAAATGGGTGACTATTCAAACATGATGTTTGGCCAAAGTCACATCGTGCACAATGCTCAGATAGGAATTTCAATAGGTAAATTCTCAATTGGCTAAATTTCCTGATAAACTTAAATGCTCTTGTGCTTTTAGAACCCGTCTCCAATATCCAGGATGTTCCATCTCCCAATTCCCTAGAAGCAAATGTAACGTTCACACAAAAAATGTTGGAAAACTTCATGAACTACGTTTTGAGTTACACTATCACTCAGGCCAACATGGTACCAGACCCAACAGCTACGTATGTGCCACTATCAACAGTTCAAAATTGGTACACAAACTTCGAGAGACGACTGCAACAAAATCCTAACTTCTGGAAATCATAAATATTTTTCATTTATTTTTGCACTTCATTTAGGTTTTAAGCAAGAATTATTTTACACTCGATATTTGATGCCTCATCAGCTGTCTAGAAACAGTTTCAATCATTTCTATTTTGAACAAATAAAACATTTTTTCAGCTTCGCTTTTTTGTTGGAACTTGTATTAATAGTAATTTAGCAAAGGTGTACATATCTAATGTGATGTGTAATTAAAAGAATCTGTTTGAAACCATGATGATCATTCAAACTTTTACCACATAATTAGTTATAAAATTTCCTGCTAGTTCTTGGATTAGATATCCAAGAGAAAAATCTTTTTTTTAATTGCTTTGGCACTATGCAAATTTTCATTTCACTCACTCTATGAAGATAAGATAGATGGAAGCGAATAGAGAAGTCAAAAATTTGCCCTACATTTTCTTGGATTTTCTTTCTTCAATATCAGCAATGAACTTCAGCTAGTACCAGAAAAATATTTCAGAGGGGCTTGTTCGTCGTTTAATGTTTGGTTGCTAGCAGAAACATTAATGAGTTCATAAAATAGAAAGATGGCACAATAATATTCTTTAATGGTACTAGTGTCTTATGTTGGAAATAAGTCACGCCTTTGATAGTTTACTTGCCTTAAATGACATTAATAATGTGTTTTATAATACACTATTATACACTAGTCGAGGACAAATATTCGAAATGAAAAATCAAACATGGCTCATTTTATATACAGGATCTTTTATTTTTTCCTAACTTTGTAAAAAATAGAGCACAACTTCTATAAATAACTTATGTACAAACACTCATAGATACATACAAAAAAGTGAAACACATGGAGGATAAAAACACCAATCATTACAAAAAAAATCAAATTCTGAAAAAAAACTTGATTTGTATTGAGAGAGTAGAGCCTCTAATTAGACAAAAAATGCATGCAAATTTTGTCAGGTACCACTTGTGGTTAAAATTTAAAATGAAACCAAGTTCAAAGAAAATATGACAATATGTATGTCAACGCAAATGTCATTCTGTAACTTCTCCATCATATTTTCTCTATTATTTTCACGTTTCCACTTCCTTGATAGCCTTCCAACTCTTCGCTCTAGCAACCAATCTGAACTCTGGCCTGTTGGCCTCGTCTTCAGGAAAGATATAGTCAAAGACCTCTTGCCAGCCCTGCTCAATACCATCCTCGTCAATGATTTTCTGTCTCTTTTTCATCCTCTTAGGCATTTTGCCTTCGACCTTGAGCTGCTCCCCTTCGTCTCCGTGAGACTTCTCGAATTCTCTCCAGTTCTCGAGAAGAAGCACCCTCTCTTCCTTCTCAGAGGAGTTTTTGAGGCTGTTGTTGGCCCTTTCAAACACCCTTCTAACTAATCGGACATTCATGTCGGCATCTGCTTGGCTTTGGTTGTTCAGCTCGAATTTGGCGTAAGAAAGCCATACTTTCACGTGAGACGTTCTTTCTAGGAGCCTCTCATAGATGTTTCTGGCATTATCCGGTTCTTCTTGAGAAATTTCGAAGTCGATGTAGGCCTTCCAAAGTAACTCTGGCATATCCAACCTGGGTTGACTTATGGCCAGCTCGTATATGGCTCTTGCTCGATCTGTATCGCCTAGTAATGTTTCCAGTTCGGCGAATTTCATCCAGGTCACGCAATTCTCAGGTCCGAATTCCAAGAACTTTTCATAAAGCCGCCGACATCTATCGAATTCCCTCAACTGTATCTCCAGATCTATGTAACCCCGATACAGCTTGTCTCTCGGGCACATTCCCAAGGCCATTCCCAAAATTTTTCTAGCTGGCGTCAAGTTCTTTTGTCTGATTTCAAATTTGGCAAAAAGCAACCAGATTTTGGAAAAGGTGAATACTTTATGGGGCAGGAGCTCCAAGCAAGCTTTATACACTTGCCTGGTTCGCTCATAATCTTTGGCTATAAGTTCCTCAAACAGAGCATAATATATCCAAAGGTAAATATACCGCCTCCAGAACTGCTTTTGGTTTGATGGAGGAATGTTAGCAATGGCTCTTTCGTAGGTCTCTCTGATGAATTCTACATCTCCCTCTTCCTCAACTAACCTGATGTAATCAAACCACGCATCATAATTATTTGGATTTTGTAAAATTTCCTGTTCATATTGAACTTTTCGTTTCGACCCAATCACCTCGTCGATCCCACTTCTGTCACCATATTTTTTCTCGTGTATGGTGTATGCTTTATACAACTCTTTTGTCTGATCTTTGGGTATGTGATCAAGGGCATATTTGTAGATTGCCCTCGTCCGATCATGCTCCTTCTGGTTTTCCTCGAATTTAGCGAAAGCAATGTACAATTTCTCATCCAAGTACTCGTCTCCATAAAAGTGGATAGCTCGTTCATAAATCTGACGAGCAGAATGGATAAAACCATGATTTTCCTCGAATCTCGCATATTTGATCCAGTGTTTCACATCAGGGTGTGTCATTACAAACCTCTCGTATATCTGACGGGCTCTGTCAATTTCTTTGTAGCGAAGTTCAAAATTGATATAAGTCTGCCAAGCCTGTTCGTCTGGCTGCCATTCCATCCAACGTTCGAAAACTGCACGAGCTCCTGGTACATTTTCCAACATTTCCTCCATGTAAGTATATTTGTACCAGAACTGATTGATCCGAGGTAATATTGTAACAGCTCTGTCCCATAAATTCCTTGCATGGTTCACTTGTCGATTTCTCATTTCCATTTCTGTATATTTCAACCAAAGCGTTATATTCTGATGGTCCACATCTAAAGCCCTTTCCCATACTGATCTGGCTCTCTGTATTTCTTTCTGAGACTCCTCCCATTGTGCGTATTTGATCCAATTTGAAATTACTGTACGGTTTTTTCTTATGTTATCTTCGAATTGTTTTCGTCTCCTTAGTTGATAATCTGCAAGTTCGGCTGGATCAGAAATTTTCTGCTTTGGAGGAGGTGGAAGAATTTCCAAATCTCTCTCTTTAGCTTCTCTCAACAACTGCTCAGCGGTGATTTGGATTTCTGCTGGGGCTTTATTCTTGACCTAAAAATTGAAAATTCCATAAGTAAACAAATCAAATTGACTAAAAATAATTCTGTTTTGGAACAATATTACTCAGAGTGATATTGAATTTCTTGGTGAAGGCCAGAAAAACTGGTCGCAATTTCAGCGCGACGAAATTTGAACAATTGGCAAAGAAAAGCCAAATTTTTAAAATAGCCATATGAAAATAAATACCTTAGCCACTTTGGGCATTTTCTGGGGTTTGGTAGTATCCATGATTTCCTTCTTGAGATCTAATCGACAAAACCTTCTGGCCAATGTAAAGTCACAGATCAGTCAGTCACCTACAAATATAAAAAAATAAAAACAAAATTAACAAAAACTAAAACTGAGGTTCACTTTTCGTTTGCTCCGACGGACTTTAGGATAACACGCATGGTTGCCAAGTGTTAACTGTTCAGAGTAATTTGAATTTCTGCTGTGGTTTTATGCTTGACCTGAAAAACGAAAAATTCCATTAGTAAATAATTTCTCACTTCACTTCCTAGCGATAAAAATCAATCGGAGCTTGGTAAAGTTTTTACTTTGATTTAAAAAACCCATTTGTTAGTGAAATATTTTCGAATAGCGATACCAATAACGTATATGCCCAGCAATCTTCTTGAAATATGTTAAGATAAAAAATACAAAATATGTGTTCACTGTGTTGGAATTCATTCCTAGGAGGTATTTTGCAGTATGCAACTGGAAAAGTATCTGAGTTTGTGCCAAGATGGATTGGATAAGCTGTAGGTAGGTACATTGATTTCGCATAATAAAATTAATAAGTTTGATTTGACTGAATAAGAATATTCCAAAATTATTTGATCAAACTGTAAGCGAAATGACCTGTAGAGTTTCCGTCGATAATCATTATTCAATGGGATTTTTTCAATTCATGGCGATTCGTGACTCTATACCAGAACTGTCCTCACAGAAATAAAATAGCACCATGGAGGTGAAGCAAGACGCATAGTATTAAGTTTGAGGTTCTCTCTCAGACGAAACGGAACGGTTACTTGACTACAGTATATACAATGAACAGGGAATCGTTTCATTTTTTCAACTTGATCATTTGATTCTAGTTGAAGGGCCAAGATGGTGAAATATATGCACTATTCCAAATGTAATAGACTTCGACCGAGGTCGATGGCGTTTTGTATATATGACAAAATAAATCACATTTACTTCTATACACTATAAAATACATCAAACCAAACTCATTTTCAGAAATTCCTACGAATTCCTAACTGCTTTCAGATACCCCCCAAAAATTGGGATTGAAAATCCTCAAAAGTGAGAATTTTCCCCTACACTTGGCAACCACGATAATATGGTAACTAACTTTGTAATTCTTCTTCTTATTTGGTTCTAGTTTCTAGTCATTCGTTGCAATTTTCCAACTAACCACGTTGAAGATGGACAAATGCGCCTTGGAGGAATCAAAGGCCAATAACAGACAGAGAACCACGTTGAAAGTGATCTCCATCATTATCTTCTCATGTGATTGGTGTGTGATTCGTGATTTGTAATTCGACAAACGTTTGCTATTTCGTGCCTTTGCTTAATTTGCTTTTCTCCATCTGTCTTCGTCTTCTCTCATCGGATTGGCATTTGGCATTATGGCAATGACTGCGTCTAACAGCTTAGCCACTGAACAAAATAGGATATTTCACCATGGACAACTGACAAATTTTTTTCAGCAGCTTTAAAGGCTGTAAGCTGTTAGACGCAGCCATTATGTCATTTGCAAATGGCAACACTGAAACGATAAACGAGTGCGGAGTGAGGAGTGAGGTTGAGTGAGGCTTGTCGAAAGTCGAAGTGATGTGAAGTTGTAGAAATGTTTTTTTATGGAAGTTATTTTTTTAAACTATTTTTTCAGTGAAAAACAAATAGTTCTATAAAGGTTGGTGCTGCGAATCATGGTAAAGTACCGAATTTTTTGTAGTATTCATACAACAAAAGTCATTGAGAAAGCATTTGACAGTTCTCATTATAAGAAAGTAAATAAGTAATACCAGAAATGGTATGATTCATTTTTTTATGATTTAACCCTGTTGAAGGGCGTATCGAATTAGCTGTTCATTACTTCAGTAGCGTGACTGGAGTCTTGATTGTATAGGAATATTTAGAGGTATGAACTATTTCACAGACAATGAGTAAAATCCAAATGGATATTAAAATCGATAACAACTTATAGGTAAATTAAATTGATCAACTTTTCCTTTCAACAAATACCAGTGAATTCGGTTGCAACAAATTAATCACCCCAATTTTATTATTCTAGGCAGAGATTTTCTATCCGATGTATTCCCAATAATCTCTTACAATTAAACATTTATAATGGTAACACTTGCCAAATTATATAAATAAAAAATTCGGTACTGATGATATACCTACCTAGATTAGTATCGTATTTTTTGAAATCAAAATCAAATTATTGTATGAGTAGTTTCTTTAGTTGTGTTGTTTGCTACATTTCAGTTCGAAAAGTATGTTGAGTATTGGATTGAAAAAGCTTTTAAAAAGCCTGCCTCAACCCCTGTATCAACATATTATCCTAATAGCTGGTTAAGGCAGAAATACTTAATGACTGAGCCCAACACAAATAACTAAAGGTGGATTCATGCAAGCCAATTTAACATCTATTTAACTCAACTTATCTTAAAACGTTGTAATAAATAAGAGGCATTTATGCAACAATTCTCAAACTTGAATAGCGAAGATATGCGCCACTGATTTTAACAGCTGACAAAATTTTGGAGCGTTAGCGAAAAAAAAATTATAAGTTGCTAAATATAATGCATGAATGTTTCTATTTGATTTTGAACATCGAACTTCCTAAGTAACCAAGTATAATTAAATACAAGTTTAGTTGGCTTGCATGAATTCACCTTAAGAGTTCAATATCAGCAATTCAAATAATACGTTCATGCAGTCATAATCATTTTTTCTTAGTACTACAACTTCACGAACATCTTGCTGCCTGAATTAGCCATATCTTGTTGAGTAACAGTTTGAAGAAACTCTTATTGCTGCCAGTATCAACATATCTTGCAATTTAAAGAAAGAATTGTATTTTTGTAGATATTTTTTCAATTTGAAACTTTGTTTCGAATTGGTACAGATTCATTCATTCGTTTTTGGCTGCATTGAAATGTTTGATATTTAAGGAGAGGAGTGCATTTTTAAAGATAGGTATTTGATCAAATATAAAAATTTTCCAGTAGTACCTATTCAAAGACGTAACAACAATATTCAGTGAAGGAGGGGAGGGGGGGGATTAAAAAATGAGATTCGGGGTAATTTCAACAAAAGCACGTAATGTTGAGAGGAAAATATTCCGTTTTCTTCAGATTCGTGTCATTCAAACTTTTAATAGAAGGCACGTTCAACCTCCAGTTGCCTTCCGCGACTTATTACATCCAATACCTACTGTTTTCCGCAAATATACCTAAGTATTTTTCATGACAAGTGCTAACATTACTTTCAGAAAAATGAAATGTTACCTATCTCCTGTATTGTTATGCCATGCAAGATCACATGCCACATTCAGTACTCAATTTTCCTAGAATCTTGTAACCTTTAATATTGGCAATGAACTTGAGCTAGTATCAGAAAAATATTTCAGGGGGGGGATTTAATCAAGGGGGAAATACTTCAAATGAAACATTTACTTTTTCTTGCAAGTTCCTCTTCAATATTGAATTTTTATTCCGACTCAATCATCTCACCGATGCCTTTTCTGTCACCTCATTTTTTCTCATGTATGGGGTATGCTTCATATAGCTCTTTGGTCTGATTTTTGGGCACTTGATCAGAGGCACGTTTGGGGCAAGGCCCAGACCTTCAGGTTAACTGACAGTCATGCGATATCTGAAGACCGCGTCGATATCCCATACAACTGAAGCAAAATAGCATGTCATAGCTCGCATCAATGAGCACAAGATATATTGAAAAAATGCCGTCCTTCGGAGGAGGCGTAAAGCCGGCCGTCCCGAGTGCAAGAAGGTGGGCCTCGTAAAAGATCCCTACCTCTGGTTGGAATACCAGAGGTTTCGGCAAAATTTTCGGTTGGGGTCGTGTGCTCACCGACGTCGGTGATTGGCCTTGGTAGCGGAAATAGGCCGACGTTGAATGAAGAATTAAGAAAAAAAGATGCACATTTGTTGATTCCCCTCGACTGGTGATGCTCCTTTTGGTTTTCCCCAAATTAAGTAAATTGTTTTTTGGGAAATGGAACTTACCTTGTCTTGTCATAACCCTGTTGGCAATATCAATTGTTCTTCCAGTATGTAGCGTGCGGGGATGTCATTACCGGTTTCGCAGTATGAGGCTCTGCTGGCAGAGGTTCGCGGCCTCAGACGCAAAGCGCAACACGTCCAGCAGCTAGCGAGGCCCCTGCTCCACGGCGAACCGTCGGGCGCGTTCCAGCTGGAGTCGAGCAGGGCTCTCAAGAAATTCGGATCGCCGACGGACGATCTGCCTCCCTCTAGTGTCCGGGTGAGTGTCTATTCGTGTATTTGTTAACCCAACTGGGAGTGGGGGGCATGCATGATTTTTGGTTACGTTTCAAGTGAATCATTCACACCGTTAAAGCGTAGAATGAATATAAATAGGCATCAAAATATTCAAATTATTGTTCAAAGTGAATTTATAACGCTGAACAAATTTGACCCGTTCAAACACCTTCCTGTAGCGTGCGCTTTTTAGGACGTCACAGAACATGTCCCGTGTTTGTTTACTCTGAGCGTGTCATTTACTCAAACTCATTTTCAGTTTTGATTGCTATATAAATCGTGGAAGTAGGTAAAGAACCTTACAGGTTGTACCGAAGAGCAAAAACACTATTAGAAATACACCCGATAACATTTTTTTGTATTCCACGCGATGCCAACGTACGAAAAAATTGGTGTAAGATATGGTGTTTATATTGTTGTGAAGATTGTTTCAATGTGTGTGTGAAATAGTCAAGTAAGTTTTGTATCAGCTAATTTAGCAGTAGAAAATACGTTTAAAAATAACCTAACCCATATCGATTCATGATATACATCAAATCGAATCATATTTATCTGATGAATAAACGTAAATATTATATAATATTTATTAAGTATCCATTCTTATGGTATAGACGTAAAAAAGGAATTTTGGCGCAATTTCAATGTTATGTTTTGTTATATTATAAATAGATGTGGAAGTAAAATATATCATACAACATATTTACATTTACATTTATTTATTAACTTGAGGTCATTACATAAATGATGAAAGAAGTGTCGTCAAATCAGCATACAATAGAAAAATACATATACATTCACAGCATTCAAAGCACAACAAAAAAGATATATTACATATTCACGACATACATATATATTTTTCACGAGAGAAAAAAAAGAAAAACAAGTAATCAGCGGGACTGACAGAAGACAATGAACTCCTCCAGGCCATAAAAGCACCCCTCAACAAGAATAAGTTTTAATTTGGTTTTGAATACCTTTATTGTCAGAGCCGACTTTATATCCGAGGGTAGCATATTGAAAAGTGGAATACCAGCACCTTCCGGCGACTTCTTGAAATATTCATGATGGTGTTTCATGGGATAGATATTCTGATTATTCCTTGTAGGATATGAGTGGATGTTACTGTACTTAACATATTTGGCTCTATTCTGCCATACATATGTCAAAATCTTGTAAAGATATATTCCAGTTAAGGTGAGAATTTTTTCTGATCTGAAAGTTTCTCTGCAAGACACTCCATATTTTAAATTGAACATTGTTCTTAGTATTTTTTTCTGTATTATGAATACACGATCTATCTAAGATGCTTTACCCCATGAAATTATGTTATAACACAAAATTGAGTGAACTGATGCAAAATAATATTGTTTGAGAGCTATTTCATTGAGATTCTCTTTCAAAGTTAAGATTGCGAAATAACATTTGTTCATTCTGGAACAAATATGGTCTATTTGACTACTCCAGCTCATGTCACCCTCAACCTGGGTTCCCAGAAACTTAATATTTTGTTTGAAAGTTATGGGCTTTTGATGCATTTCCAAATTCATTGGTTCGCTATTGATTAATTAATTAATTAATTAAAAATAACTAATTAATTAATTGATTAATATTGATTGCAGCTTTCAATTTTTCGATCTCGACTTACGTAGAATCGAGATTTTACGCAAAATATGCTATCTTTTTGTGTCCTCTGACGTGACATTGCCCTTCGACCAGTGGTGAAGCGTTTTGGGATTTTCACTTTCCTTTCCTAAATCTTCACTTTTATATAATAGTAGGGGAGCCCACGATGCTAAATCGGGATTTACTCGAGCGTCATAGAGAACTATTGGGTTGCGAAGCTTAGATGATAAAAAGAAAAAATGTTATGTAATATAATATATAATGAGGGGAGCGGCTAGAGATTTTCAAAAATGTAAAAAAAACTGTTGCATGGACACACTCGAGCGCCTCAGATATTAATATCATCTATGTCCTACATCTTTTTGAAAATGTACGTGTGTTTATCTGATTGTTCCCATGATGGGGGTGGTCGTACGTAAAGGTTGAAAATGAAAATGAAAATTTTTTTTCTCGAGCGCTTCAGATTATCTGAGGGGATGTTAAGTGAACCTAAAAAAATCTCTTATATAATAATCTGACGGTTTGGATGTTACGCAAACTCGCAGCCGTTATTAGAATGAAAAAAAAATCGACATTTTGAAATACACAAGCGCGTCAGATTAAGATATATATCGTTTATCTTTACGCCCTAGACGTTGCAGTCTCATACTCTGACGATTATCTTGAGGGATTCGCCTATTTGATTTTATTTTAATCATTGAAGTTAGATGATTAAGAAGCTCAGGAAAAAGCATGCAAATAAAAAAGTGTATGTTAATCTGCCGCGCTTTAGTAAATACCGAAATCCCCGCTTGGGCTCCCCTATTATAATATTTATTTACAAATAATACATAATGTAAGTATCATACTCATAGTTTCTCCCTCGCCGCTGACGCGGCTCAGTTTGTGAAAATTCCCCGAGATTAGTAGCTATTATTATTGACTACTATATGTGGATGTAATTTGAATGAAAAAAACCTTCCAATTATGATGTAAAAAAAACATATTTTAGACAAATATAAATTTTATGCATATTGTACTTGGATTTATTGAAGCTTTATCGTAATCTGAACACAATATTTCTATTCGAATTAAAAAAAAAACTAATTAGGTATAGGTATCAAGAAAAAAGAAAAAAAAAACAGAAAACTGAACGAACAATATAAATCACTCGATATTTTCGGCACAACTGCAAAGAGTTATCACATGATAAGGCTATCTTGGATTTTCCTGAAAAGAACATGATACTTTGATGTCAAAACTAACAGCTTTATAGAAATCGTGGAAATAATTCTGATTTATCGATTTTCTCTACAAACTCACGACTCCATTTTCATCTCCGTAGGGTTGTTGAAACGAAATATTTTCGTCATGGCTACCAGTGAAGTTATAAATTTCAGCTTCTTGAATCTCCTCCAATGTCACTGTACATGTGTACATTGTAGTATATGCGGGCAATAAAGTTATTATTGTACTAGTGCGACGAAAAACCTGTTTGTCCATCGAATATCTTTCAATAAAAGTTTGTATTTTGCACGAACGTATAAAAATTATATTTCGTTTCTTATGTCAGTTTCATAGCGAAACCCAATGACACATTTCTGTGCGTTTATGGCACAGATCCGTCATTTATGATAGAGATGCCAGAAATGTAATGAATATTTTTTTCATTCATACACTCATTAATCTGATATAAGTGAAATAAGGTCCGTTGACCCTCATCTTTGTGTCTGTGAGGTTCAGAAAATAATTATCCACTTTTGATGTGAGGTACCACATTCTAAAACTTGTCTGTAGTAGGTACTGTGCGCAGAAAACCTCTTTCGATAATCTCTCCTCTTTATATATATATATATATTATATATTTATCAGTTTCCTGATTCATCTCGCTTCATAGCAAATAACACTTTCTCTTTATATATATATATATTTTTTTTTCTACCCCCGAACTATTATAATACATTTATATGCTCATAACTCGTTTTATAATGAAATCCATTACGATACAGATTTACAACCAATAGAAACCCATTATTTTTCAATCAAGCATGATGTGCAAGCTTTCCATTTTGAAGTTTGTCAAGTCAAAATCAGTAGGTATTGAATTTTTGAAAAATATAGTCAATTTTCGATAATCGTATGAAAATGTCTTATAGCAGTGATATAGAAGAATTACCAGCGACTCCTCCACAGATGTCTCAGACAAGAAAAAAATACAATCAAAGGGATTATATTTTTCCCGATAGAAGTATTAGTGTCTGTGTGATTAACAATGGAATGAAATTATAGCGGCATTCAGACAATCATAAGAATTTGAGAAAAATTAACTTCTTCGAGCGGGATTCGAACCCACGACCTTCCGTTTTCTAGACGGATGCTCTGCCACTGAGCTATCAAAGACCCTGAGTTCTCCATCGCAAATTTCGGAAGTCATTTATCTCAAATTCTATTGTTAGTTATTATTATTCAATCGAGAACCTTCGGCGGTTTTCGACTGACAGAGGTGTTAGTTGGGAAGGATACACATTCATTATCATATGGTCTTGGTACCCAATTGTACCTTTCAACCGAAGCGTCGTCGATGTTTATCGACTTCAGCAGGTATCAGGTGTAGATACCAACCAGATGATTTCAAGCCGGAAAATTTACACGATAGAAGTATTAGTGTCTGTGTGATTAACAATGGAATGAAATTATAGCGGCATTCAGACAATCATAAGAATTTGAGAAAAATTAACTTCTTCGAGCGGGATTCGAACCCACGACCTTCCGTTTTCTAGACGGATGCTCTGCCACTGAGCTATCAAAGACCCTGAGTTCTCCATCGCAAATTTCGGAAGTCATTTATCTCAAATTCTATTGTTAGTTATTATTATTCAATCGAGAACCTTCGGCGGTTTTCGACTGACAGAGGTGTTAGTTGGGAAGGATACACATTCATTATCATATGGTCTTGGTACCCAATTGTACCTTTCAACCGAAGCGTCGTCGATGTTTATCGAATGCCGCTATAATTTCATTCCATTGTTAATCACACAGACACTAATACTTCTATCGTGTAAATTTTCCGGCTTGAAATCATCTGGTTGGTATCTACACCTGATACCTGCTGAAGTCGATAAACATCGACGACGCTTCGTTTGAAAGGTACAATTGGGTACCAAGACCATATGATAATGAATGTGTATCCTTCCCAACTAACACCTCTGTCAGTCGAAAACCGCCGAAGGTTCTCGATTGAATAATAATAACTAACAATAGAATTTGAGATAAATGACTTCCGAAATTTGCGATGGAGAACTCAGGGTCTTTGATAGCTCAGTGGCAGAGCATCCGTCTAGAAAACGGAAGGTCGTGGGTTCGAATCCCGCTCGAAGAAGTTAATTTTTCTCAAATTCTTATGATTGTCTGAATGCCGCTATAATTTCATTCCATTATATTTTTCATTTGACAAATGCAACACATATGTTTTTATTTTCGACCAAACCAAGTGAGCTCTCATGACCGAGTCGTCATTGGCGCCGGCAGAGATCAGACACGTCCTGGTTCAATCCTGACCTCGGCAGATATTTTTTTCCATTTTTTTCTCTTCATTTCTCATTGTTGTATTTTCCGTTGTTATACCATTAATTATAATTTTCTAGAATTTTTCAAAGAAATACGATTGATCACCTACTATTATTGTGTTCAATATAAATACACTTTGATATAATATTTATAGTTCTTAATTATTTATTGGATGTAGACAAAATAGCGTATGCAACTCTCATGTAATGGTTACTTGTCTGTAGTACATAACCATCATTACAGGATCGTTGCATAATATACTAATACATGTATATATATATATATGTAATAATAATAGCTTTTTTCCATAATACTTTACAGTGTGGAACAGGGTACAAATCGAAGAATTAAAATTAATCATACTAATCGGAAACGCTATAAAATGTTTTCTCTATCAAATATTGTTTAAATTTCTTCTTGAACTTGTAGTTGGAGAGTCTTCTGAATTCTTGAGGAACACTCAAAATTTTCAAAATTTGATATACAACATTCTGTAGGTATTTGGTCGAATTTCGTTTGGGGTAATTTCAGTGTCAAGAATCTGGTGCAGTTGGAATGATATATTTTTTCTAACCAAACGCTTATTCGTAGCATCTGTTAGTATTCTTATGCATGGGTAGTATCAGGAAACAATCTCACACGCGGTTAAAATTCTGCTTTACTCATCTCGGCCATAAACCATATGTTTGTTATCGCTCGATGTTGAAAGGAAACAGTTGAAGTACCATTAAAGATTGTTATGTTCGTGCTATAACCGAAATGTGGTGTATATATTGATTGAATCCGTCTATTGCTCCACTTTCGGAGTATTTGGTCTGCCTTAGAAACTACTCAAAGCTGAAACGAATCATAATCTGCAAAAATATGTACGCGCTGCGTAGTACAAAAAATTTGCGCCCGTTGTGTTTATCAATAATTTAAAAAGGAGCCTTTTTACAGGCTGCCTTGTATTTGTTACACACAAAAAATGTCGCACAAAAATCACGAAGGAACACTATTTCGAATGATACAGGGTGACTTACAACTTACCCGCGAATGTATTGCAAAAAAATGTGATGAGAAGCAACTATTCACAGTATGTCCATTCCAACTTGAACAAGTTTCATCGTGGAATTGACAAAAATTAATGCAACATACTCTTTGGAAGTATACAGTGTGTTCCGACACTCGAAAAATCTGGGTTTGACATGGAGTACCACGCAGGGCGTTTTTTTGAAGTATTTTTGATATATTTCAGCTACAAATACTTCCTCTTTCTATGGCGGTGAGAAATTGATTCAAAAAATCTGTCACTAGCGTCTAGATTGAGTATAGTATGAAAACTTTTTTTTCATTACATTTTTTCGCAGCACATTCGTGGAAGTTTCAAGTCACCTTGACATCATTTCGAAAACGTTATGCCTCCATTATTTATGTAATATAAGCGATATATTTGTGTACCTAGTCAAAAATTTCTGTTTATTACTGGTTGTTGCCCGCGACTTCTTCCGCGTAAAAGTCGAACCGAACCGATTAGACAGCGCACGCCGTTAAATCATCACATCTTGCCCGCTTTTCATCGAATTTTTTGTTCCATCATAGTAAAATATATCCTGTATCACTCTTGAATAGTGTACCTTTCTATTAGTGAAATCATTTTCATGATCGGATCAGTATTTCTGAAGATTACCTCCTACAAACAATCTAATCTCTATTAGAAGTATAGATTCAAAAGATTGAAACCTATTGAGAGGATGTATATTTTGTCATTGAGAGAAAATGAAGTATTGCTTGTATGGCTAGCATGGGAATTGTCTAAGGGCTCTTAGGGGAATCCGCTAACCATCGTAACTACACAGCTTTTCTATGAACAACAGTACATTTTTTCTCGGAACGATGAATTGCAAGTCCATGGAATATTGGACAGAGTGAATATTATCGAGCATGAGTTCGAACAACAGGTGCGCCCTTTTCATATATCTCGACTACCCGAATGATTTTGTCTAGAAGAATTCTGGTACAGGCACTTGGTTGACCTTTATTCTTTCCACCTATTGATTCAAACTTGGAAATGGTCACTTTAACTGGGAGTCTAGTGTAGTCCAGTGAAAACAATCTGAAACTGATCAAGAATGTGTACGATATAAGGTTGATCGATGCATTCGAGAGTCTTTAATCAGAATAGTGAATAGAGAAAGTCCTGGTCGCACAGAGAAAATACTTCTGCAGGTAGTGCTTACCTGGAGGACAGCCAGTTCACTAAAAAGGAAAGATAAAATAAACTAGATCTGAATATTAGTAAATGCAAGGTAATGTCATTTTTCCGAAAACAGCACCCACTTAATTTCAATTACATAATTAATAATTGTAACTTGGAACGAGTTACAGAATGCAACGACCTTGGTGTAATATTTGACCCCAAGTTAACTTTTTCCAGACACATTGATACAATAGTGTCTAAAGCAACCAGGTCTCTGGGATTTCTGGTCAGAAACTGTAAAGAATTCATTTCGTTGGATACATTACGCATTCTGTACTTTTCTCATGTTAGAAGTAAACTCGAATATTGTAGTCCTGTTTGGAATCCCAATCAAACTAAGTATATCTCACTCATTGAGAGCGTCCAGAAAAAATTCTTGAAATTTTGTTTCTATAAAAAGCATGGTCATTACCCAGATAGGGAGTACACCTATGAAGTGCTTCTGAATGAATTCAAGTTCCATTCATTACGAAAGCATCGTGAAAAAGGTGACTTGATTTTTATGTATAAGATTATCAACAACTTGATCGATTCAAATTCACTTTTATCATCCTTCAATTTCAATATTCCTCGAGTGTCCACTAGATCTCAAATATCCTTCAGCATTGAGGTTTCGAACACGCAACATCACTTTCACTGTCCTATCTCAACGATGTGTAGAAGTTATAACAGTCTGAACAATGTTGACATATTTTTCTGCAGTTTACCCCAATTCAAACGAGAGATTCATGACTGTATTCCCGACTGATCTTGGTATAGTTTGTTATTCAGTGCATTATTTACTCATTATCAGGATAATTTCCATTTTTTCTTTTTGTACTTGAGCTTGTGCTCGCACAAATTCATTCGATTATGTACACCTGTAATTGGGTTTTCGAACCTGTTGGATGTTACTAATAAATAAATAAATAAATAAATAACTTTACCTTGTAATTATAGACCAATTGCATTGCTTTCTATCATTTCCAAAGTCATGGAAAAAGAAATCAATATAAAGCTTATCAAATATCTAGAGAAATCAGGAATAATTAATGATCGACAATACGGATTTTGCATTCAAAGATCAAACAGTGACTTATTGGCTTATGTTTCTCATATTTGCCAGCATTCAATCGAAAAATTCAGAGAAACGATAGCTGTTGCACTCGATATTTCAAAAGCGTTTGATCGAGTTTGGCATCGGGGTCTCCTCTCTAAACTGCCGTCTTATGGTTTGTCTCCTCAATTGTGTGCTTTGTTGAAGAGTTTCTTGTCTGATAGGCATGTGGTTGTTGATGAAGTAGTATCTGATATTCTCCCAGTAAACGCGGGTGTTCAACAGGGTTCAGTTCTGGCGCCCTCTTTGTTTCTGCTTCATATCAATGATTTGCTCGAGAAAATTTCTGGTTCAGTACATAGTTTTGTGCTAGTTTCTCTTCCAGAGTCCCGATACCAGAACGAGGAACAAAAATTTAGAGAAGCATCAGGGTCAATAAAATTAACAATGACTTGCTGGAAATGATAGAATGAGGTAGCATCAAATTGGGCGAATTCAATGCTTGGACAACCCAGATATGTCTCTTCTCAAAGAAAGCTGATCTATCATTATCTAGTATTCAGATGTCAGGAGTAACTATTCCTTCAAATTGAAGTATCTCAATGCTAGGAATTTCGATCAGTAATAAACTCTCATAGGAAAACCATGTTGGATCGATCGCTAAAGGTGCTTTCCAGAAACTTGGATTCCTATTTCGTGCGAAGAAATACTTCACTTCTCGCCAGCTTCTTAGGATCTAATAGGCTCAGATACGACATGTCTTGGAATATGGTTCTCATGTATGGAGTTCGGCACCAAAACATTCATTGAAGCTTCTCGATTCTATTCAGAGAAAGGCAATCCGTCTTGTTGGCGATTATTCGCTCACAGATTCGCTCACTTTATTGGAGCATCGTAAAAGGGTCGGAGACCTCTCTTCTATAGATATTTTCAAGGTCGGTGCCCTTCTGAATTGTTATCAATCCTTCCACCCTTGTCAATATCTGCACGAATGACTCGACGAGTACAGAATTCCCACCCCTTTGTCCTGAACTTGGAGACGTGCCGAACCTCTCTTGTCCAGGGATCTTTTTTTCCTGAGGCTTACAAACTTCAAAAATTCAAAGTGATTGTTAATTCAATGTCCCTTGATTCACGCGGTGTTCTTTGAACATTACAGGGTTTCCCTTTTGTGTGAATCTGCATATTAAAAAATACAGAGTGGTAAAACGAAAAGTACGCACCTAGGTTTTTTCCTTCAAGTAGAAATTGAAGCAAAAAGGCTCGGACACGTAAAGTTTGTTTTCGAAGGGGGCACATTTTACACATATTCTTCCAATTCTGCTCTTTCCAAAAAAAATTTTTTTTCTAGACTTACTGCTCACTCATTCGAGGACATTCATCAGGATAAATTGATTCGTATGTTACCAAGTTATTTAGGAATTTTGTTGATACCTGATTCTTCTGTAATGTGAAACATTAACTTTAGAACCCAATCAAAATAAAATTTCAGAAATTAATTTCAACAAAATCTATATTGTATGGGAGCAAACGGATCACATTTTCAACTCTTGTATGAAGTAACGTTTCACTATATCAGTTCAACAACTTGTTTACTTTTTCTACAATGCACCGTTACAAATAATAAACATTGAAATATACCACTAATTGTAAATGTTTTGATTCCTATTACCAAACACTGGATCACTCTGTATAAATAATACTAACTCTATAGTGTAGCTGCTGAAAAGATAGAATGATCACGTGAACGGCACGCACTCTTTGAATGTTCCTCTCCCCAATGTTACAAGTCCAATTTATACCATTCAACAAAAACGTAGTCGCGTCGTCCTCCCATCAACTCTTGGGATGCTTAAAGTGTTGATTATTACACCTTTTTCCTCTACAGTTAAATGTCTTTTTTTTTATCTTTTTCTTGGAGGTGAACGAGTGTTTCCATCCATATTATTTAATTAACGTAACACACGTAAATACAAAGCACAAATGAGTACAGTACAGTGTTAACAGTTCTTCATTTATTTCAGTTTAGAAGGCGTGGCTATGCAGGCATTTACTGTTCACGCGTCCTTGAATTATATCTTTTGAACAGCACGACTATAGTCCTTAGGTTGAGTATCGATATTTTTATCTCGAAGATGTTAACCTTGTTAGCGAAACGCGCGTCGAGTGCAAGTAGTATAAGTTGGCGTTGGGGTAACTGATCTCTAGAAAAACTCCTAGCAGTGATGACGATTTAAATTCGATAGAACATCAACAGTCGTGTTTGATGTCGGTCACAAAACGTCATATTTTTCCGGTGAGAAAAAAATTCAACCCACAGTTTCGCTTTCTCTCCGCCATCGCGTCTGTCATCCGAATTCGTGAATCACAACTGTGTATTTATGCAGCCTACCTCGATTGAGTGAGGATTCTCTGTAAAAGGCGAACCTTTAATTGGTCAATGTCAACAACGTTGGGCGAGTGTCGCTTTATATGGAAAAGTCGTCCTAGTAGGAGTATCCCGAGTTGTTATTTTCATGATCGATGCGGTGAACTGAATTATGTAATGAATGAATATGTATGAATTATAAATAAAGTAATTTTTCGTTATTTTATAATTTGCGTGAACTGAATCAGGATCGCTTGTATTACTTTTTTCTCTTTCGTATAGACCGGGAGGTCATGACAGGTGACGTTCCAACATTTTTTCGTGCATGCCTTTTTAAGGCTTGATAAATAACCCTCAAATATCAAAGATAGTCGGGTTTTCAGCCCCCCCGCGCGTCCTCCTCATAAGGAAAAACGCTTTTCTTTCTGTAGCGAATTTTCGTGTTTTTCCGTGATATTTTACTGCATGCCATTGTAATATACGGAAGTTCAAACTAATTGAAGCTCTAGTAATTGATGGCATGCACCCCGCAGCGGCCCAAGATGCTCAAAAGGTTGTGAAAACCTGAAAAAAAAATTAGGAAAATTCCGTGTTTTCAAATTGCATGCCGATGTGAAGAATTGAAGTTTCTGTAATAAAAACACTATGAAAAAATTGGCATGCACCCTCGTAGGACCAACGGTGAAAAATTTCCGGAAAATTCTGTAAAATTTTAACACCGATTTTCCGTGATTCCAAACTGCATGCCATTGAAAAAATACTTAATTCGTACCATTATTCAATAGAAGGAAATTTGGCATGCACACCAGGGTGTTGCAAAATAGAGGCATGCGTGACGAAAGTTGCAAAAAACACTGAGCAAATTTAGGTGACTTGTTTTTGCATGCCGTTTTGAAATTCATGAATTTACCTAATTTCAAGTCATGAATGTAAATGGCATGCATGTAGCTACAGACCAATACACAAAAATTGTGAAAAAATTGAATAAACATCAATTTTTTAATTGAAAAAAAATCTAAAAAATGGCGTGACTTCTTTTAGCGCCGGCCCTGACGAGATCGTAAACGCAGATGAGGGATCACGTCGTCATTTTCCAAGAACTGTTGCCGCCTGGAGAATTCGAGACACGTCATCGGGGCTTCTCTCGAGGATTCTCGATAAGTACGCAGGTATATAAGCATCGTGATATCGCGGCTGAGAGAAGTTTTATTCGGAGAGTTAGTTATTGACAGAGTTAGTTGAGTGACAAATTTTATTCAGAGCTAAGTGGTGAAAGTTATTGGGAGCTAAGTGGAGCAGAGCTTTGTGCGGAAGTAGAATTTTTAGTACAGAGAGTTTTGGTACCGAGCATTGGAAAGTTATCGGAGGGATTTAAGTGATTGTGTTGTATTGTATTGTGATAGAGAGTTATAATAAAAGGAGTTCAGTGTTGTTCGGTGTTTTAATCGACGAACCCAGGGATAAATCGTAACAGTAGTGTCAGAAGTTGGATTTTGAAAGGATATATCTTAACAGTGGTGTCTCGTGCTAGTCGACGTATGACAGGCCACGTTTAGACTAGAGACCGGGATATTCGAGTCATTTGAATTTATTTTTTTACAATTCTTGAATGTTGGACTGTGATAACATGTATGTTATTTCATCCATCAACTTGAAATAATGTTTATTCAAACAATTTTCATGGAGCTACATGCATGCCATTTCGTATTTCAACTTAAAATAGTATCTACAAACAAAATACAAAGTGGCATGCAAGAAGAAGTCACGGCATTTTTAGATTTTTTTTTCAATCCAAAAATTGATGTTTATTCAATTTTTTCACAATTTTTGTGTATTGGGCTGTAGCTACATGCATGCCATTTACATTCATGACTTGAAATAAGGTATATTCATCAAATACAAAACGGCATGCAAAAACAAGTCACCTAAATTTGCACTGTTTTTTTGCAACTTTTATTATTATTTATAATACGATGGGCTTATTCAACATGGATGCCATTTGAATTAGATAATTATTTCGTTATAAAATTGATATGCATCCTTATTAGGAGTAATTTGGAATCACGGAAAATCGGTGTTAGAATTTTACAGAATTTTCCGTAAATTTTTCACCGTTGGTCCTACTGGGGGTGCATGCCAATTTTCCCATAGTATTTTTATTACAAAAACTTCAATTCTTCACATCGGCATGCAATTTGAAAACACGGAATTTTCCTAAATTTTTTTTCAGGTTTTCACAACCCTTTGTTTATCTTGGGCCGCTGCGGGGTGCATGCCATCAATTATTAGAGCTTCAATTAGTTTAAACTTCCGTATATTACAATGGCATGCAGTAAAATATCACGGAAAAACACGAAAATTCGCTACAGAAAGAAAAGCGTCTTTCCTTATGAAGAGGACGCGCGGGGTGGCTAAAAACCCGACTATCTTTAATATTTTAGGGTTATTTATCAAGTCTTGAAAAGGCATGCACGAAAAAATGGTAGAACGTCACCTGTCATGACCTCCCGGTCTAGTAGTGTCCGCATGAAATTTCGTTGGTTGAGATGAGTTTTCCTAGCATTTACAATTTTACAGGAAGTTAGCTGAACTTCGGAATGTCTAATGGAAAACCCAGTATATTTGAACATTTTTGAATTCAGCAAATCATTTTCTTCGCGGATGTTCTTGTAAAGAATACAGCGGTATTAAATCTGGTGATCTTGCAGGCCACCTCTTGGATTCCTAGTGTTTATGTTGAGAGTTTAATAACTTCATTTTTCGTCAATACAGAAAAACATACTGTAACGATGAAAAAATTGAAAACTGGACGGCTGTTCCCACACGTTACAGCTACACTGTCTCATTGTATTGTTGCTAAAATACGAAATCGATAAAGCAGTATTGTTGGTTTGTGGTTTTGACAACTCAAAGTTTTGATGACTTTCGCTATAAATATCCAGCACAGTTTATTGTTTCTGAATCTCAAAAGGAAACGTGTATGTGAGCATCCAATTCTGGACCCAGAAGATATGAGAGACATCCAGCAATCAACCTGTACAAACTTGCATAGGGAACAAGGTTGCTGGAATACAGCTTTCTTGATTACTTACGGTATCTATTGTCAAAACGGTAGGTCTTGTTTACTAGTTGCTAGGCCATTGTATGGGGCGTCGATAAGTGAACTACCCATCTACACCTAAATCACTCGACGACGTCTTCATAATATAGTATGTTGAATCCAACAACTGATTATGTTTGTCAATGATGATACTAACGTTCACCACCACCAACCTGGGAATTATGGTGAATCTGGAAGAGTCAGGGAATTGGTTCATGGGTCCTGGAAGTCAGGGAAAAACGTTAAAAAACGCCCAAACTCAGGGAAAGTCAGGGCCATCAAGGATATATACATATACATAATTGGGCCCAGTATCTGCTTGGACAGTGGAAGTTTTTTTAACATATCTGTTACTGGCCATGAAAACCCTAAAAATCAGACCTGGAAGAGTCTGGGATGTTAATTTTGGCGAAATTGGTGGGCACCCTAAAACACTACCGATCTCCTACAACAATGGTCTTCTATCGATAAATTGTGCTTACTATCCTTGATATACCATTAGAAATCAGGAGGGAGTTCCATCACTCTAGCCTCGTCACACCAATTAACAATTGGTATGGTTTAGTGACTAACTATTAGACTATCCAATTGCATTCGTTATAGTATTCAAGCATAGTATAATATTAATCTAGTTGATAGCTGAACTATTAGCCAAATTATGGCCCGCGTACCAACTCTGTCATAGTCCAAAATAAAACCATTGCTTATAGAGATATAGTAAGTTAACCTTATGGAAATGTTATTTAAAAGGATAGATACTACAGGTAGATGACACTAGTGATTTTTTCCAAGTCATCTTGTTTCTTTCATTTTTTTACGGACGTCGTAGCTTGAATCACACATCTTGCTTACTTATAGCTTAGTGATGACAATCAATTCAGACAGAACTCTTTACCTATATTTTCCTCCAGACTCCAGAGAAGGAAACTTTGTCGCAACAAAAATTCTTCAAATCTGTTTTACACACTATGTATCTATAAACAATGATAAAACCATACACTTTGGAGAAATTCTCAGGGCTCTGAAGTCCTCCTTAAATTCGTTCTATTTCAAAACGATATATCGAGATATATGTTCTGAATATTTCAGTTGTTCTAATGTATACCAAAGAAGAAGGAAATCCTTAGTTTTGATCATCTGAAACGTCACGAAATCTAGTCAAGAGTATAACTACGACCGTCCCCCGTATACGCCGAAAATAGATGCTGGGATCCGTCGATTTCAGCAGCAGGAGCAGGCGCAGTTTTCTGCTTTCCTGCAATGCACCACGTTTGACATTTAGATTTCAGCTGACGAGAAATACACTGCAAGTTTTCCTGCACAGGCTCGCGTGTGTTTACTTTTATCCGTGCTCTTGAAAATAACAATAATTCGAGGTGTCCGTTTTGGGTGTTTTCGTTTCCGAGTGCTGTTAATGGAGTGCAAAGTGAATCGGAACGTTCTATTCGACTAGTTCTGGTTGGTGTGTACCAGAAGCCGCTTTTTTTTTGTGGTAGGTTTTTGATTTCGTGTTGCTGTGTCCCTGCGTTACTGATGGATTTTCTGTTTCGAAACCGAACCAACAAACCTGCTCAATGGACGAAATGCCGATTTAGATTCTTGTACAGGGTGAAGATCGGGAGTTTATATTCATATAGATTGTTATAACTAGTAGAAAAATTTTCTGCTAGTGTGTGTCCTGACTTTCTCGTTTTATGTGAAACAAGGAGTTGTAGTTTATGGATGACTCAGAAATAGTTATTTCTGCTTCACGCCAGGTTTCCATGTATTCACCATTTTAATAAAATTTGAGGAAAGTTCAAGAGCAAGAGCTAGACCACGTAAAAAGTGAAGCATGATATACCCCTAAATTATTACATCTGACTGGTTGATTGAAGCAATAGTGGGTTATCAAAGAAGTCAAATTTCGTTTTATTGTCTGTAAAAATTGCCATGACTCTCAAATTATATCAGAGTTCAATCTGAATGAAAATGCGTTGACCCTTTCATGACATTCTGTTGAAAGATCCAAAAAGGTATAGAGAATGAGTTTTTTTTTTCTGAAAAATAATAATACTCGTTTTATATGTTTGTCGTGGCAACAAGGTGTCACAAAAGTCTCTCCCCCATCTGAGAAAAAAAATTGGAACCTCCCTCTTCGCAACAAGTGACATCACACAAATATTTTCATTGAAAATCATGGTGAGTCTTTTTCCGAAAGCCCTGTTAATATAAGAATAACTCGCTCAAAGCATGAATAATAATAGATAATGCTTTGAGTTGAGCCTTTTGTTATTGTATTCGATAAAAATGAAATCTCAAACATTTTTCGTTAAAAAAATGATCAATTCGTTGGAGAGTCCGGAGTTTTTTTTTCTAGCGATAATTATTCCATATATACCTATCGGTCTTTAGATCCATATTTTGCACCAAATCAAAGCATTTTGACGATGTGAATGAAAAAAAAAACGGAACAAATTTCGATCACTGAATCTTTTAATAATCCATGGTAATACCATTCATTGCAATTTGTTAGATTTTTTAAATACGAGTAATTACTGTTATTGTATTCAGTAAGGATATAAAAATAACATTTATAGTTTCATTATTTATCGGGTGTAGAAAAAATAGCGTATGCAGCTCTCATGTTATGGTTATTAATACATGACCGTTGCATATTATATATATATATATATATATATATATATATATATATATATATATATATCATATACTTTTCCCATGAAAGTTTCGAATTACTTTTGAAATGAAGAACAAAAAGCCAAAAAATGATGTTCCTACATCTTCTTTCTTCCACGATCACGCTTATAAATTGAGGTAATTTGGCGATGCCACGAACTCTGAGACGTATACTTGATTCTAGAGATGCGTATAAAACAATCTGTTCTACTCATTAAATTGAATTTCTTCGAAAGTATACCGCAAAAGCAGTTTCGATATGATTATCGTGGGAATTTTGCGTTAATGGCCAGGCATTTTACGTTACACTTTTCCATTTACATAACATGTGATCAGTTGATTTCGAATTTACTAAGATATGGAGTCCATGTGTATCTTTCATTCTCGATTCCTAGTATAGAGAGTTTAGAAAAAGTTTGTGAACTGACTCCAATTCGTATTATAAGTAGAATATAATTTGCCTGTCTTTTAGTGAAAGTAAAGTTGATTTCGAATCAGTTTCAAATTGAATAAAAAATCGAGAAGAACTTTGCATCATGAATAAGCTGATTTTTGGAGGTGCGTTTCGTCCAAAAATCTGAAATGCCAAAAAGGTTAATTTAAAAAAAAATCAAGACTAATTGTATGAATGAGCGTAAAATTGAAAATTGAGAAATTCTTCCCTTAGGCGTTTTTTAAGTATTTCTTTTGAAAACACATTTTATTATGATAATTATAAAAGTAGGGCTGAATTCTGATTATTTTTCTATATGAAGTTTGTCTAAGAGTGTTCAGCTAATCGTGATTTTGTGGCCTCTTTTGTGTTCACTCATTCGGACTTCCAATGATCTTTTGGTTTGGCCTATGTGAGACTTGCTTAGTATCCGGTACGCAGTTCTCGAAGTCGGTTTTTTAAAGTTTTGACTACGTACGTTGTCTTCTTAATTTAATTTCTGTGTACAACGGTGGCGTCTTCATTTAACGATCGTAAGTCTTAGCCAGTTACGCAACATAATGTCACACGCCTAAAATTATACTTGACATTTACACACGAGGCGAGCTACGGCTTTCGTCTTTCTGTTTGGATTCTCGTCACCGAAATAGAAACTGACATTTGAAATTATATTTTCATTCAGATCGTATCGATAGTTTGGTTTAAATTTGAATCGAGATGGTTGTTTTTGAGAATTGTAGATTTGTTTCCGTGTCAGAGTTGTGGAGTTGACGGAAAGCAGTATTAATGAAGTGGTAAATCAAAAATGTTCGACTATCTGAACACTTTTTCAAGTTCGAAAATGAACAGTACGCAGTGTCAACATTATGAACTCATGATACAGATTTTTTATTACGATACATATTTTTAATCGATTGGAAATCCAATTCAGTAGCAGAAGGCTACATTGAAAATTAGGTTCAGAATGAAATCATCATTCCCAATACGATATTGAACTCTATTGAGACTAGCAATAGTAGAATAATAGTCATTATTGCGAGTAGTATACTCTAATTTTATTTACGACTGATTTATTTATCATAAATAAATAATTCATCAGTTTCATTCATCTCAATGAAAATTAGGCATTCCAGATACTTGTCAAAAATGTCAAATGAATCGAAATGAACCAATACGGCGCCATCCGCCCACCAGAATCTATCGTTTGTTTTTTGCAAATGAGTGTGTGATTGGTTGAAACTTGTGTAAGCCACCCAGACAGAAACACTACCTACGCGTTTGACACTGACACTTTGGAGTTTGGTTAGGGGCCGTTCATAAAATACGTTCGCATACAAGGGGAGGGGAGGGGTCTGGCTGAATGTGACAAGGGGGGACGGGGGGGTATACGGCAACGTGACGTTCGCCGTTTATTATTTTTTGACATGAGCGCTAGCCAGTCTGACCACTTTTGGTAGAAATCTACTTTTTCAGTAGATTTCTGACGAAAATGGGAAAATTTTGGTAGGAGATGGAAGAAGATGGTGCAATACCGATTGTAGATATTTCGGCCCATTTAAAAAATTCTTGGACTTCTGAATAATAGAAATATTATTTATTATTTATATGTTCGTTATGAAAGATATTTATTAATTTATTTAAATTTTATTATAATAACTAAATAAATATTTTTAATTTTCAGAATTTGTGTACTATCATTTAGAATTTATCATACTCAGCAGGGGGGGTCTTAGTTTTTGTGACGGAATATTTCAAGGGGGGGTCACAAAAAGTGTGACACAGCGTGACAATGGGGGGGGGGGGTCAAAAAAAGCTGATTTTAGTGTGACGTATTTTATGAACGACCCCTTATATCTCGCCTTATATCGTTTCCATGGTAATATTCAATTCGAGAAATTTTGTGATAGGATTACAAGAGGGAATAAGGACTGCAGAAACTATCAGTATAACACTTACATGTATTAGTCGTAAATAAATGTTACTATTCCTTCTATTTCCAGAGTTTTTCATTATTTATCGTGCGTTGGAAAAATAGCATATGAAAATCCCATATGATGGTTATTTATACACTCGCATAAACCACACGGAACTCAACCTAGGCTCGTTTCGTATCCCGGTTTATGCGCAATTTTCATTTTCAAAGAGTAAAATTGTCTTCCGAACAAAGTTTTCTTACTCACATATCGCTTGTCAGTTTAACGTCTTTCACAAATAATAATAATAATAGTGACCTTCATTAACCATATGTGTATGAAATATAACCACAGAGTAATAGTATGGTTGAAAGGAGCCCGATCAGTTAAGACTGGTCTTCCTCGGGAACCTGGGATACAAATAAAGTTATAAAAAAAAATCGAATATCGAAGAATGAAGATTTGAAGACTCTCAAAGAAAAGTATTTATGTGATTATCATTGGGAATTGAGATGGAATTCAAGAAAAACATATTAACTAAAATTCAAACATTGCTCTTCGAAAATTATTTTCTGTAGGTGTTTTCGAAACCTGACCAATTTGTAAAGATCGACTGGAAAAGAATGTTTGCTGAGAGAATAAATCCAAAACAAATATTGCAATATTCATTCATTTATTTTTTCAATCGATCAAAAATACCATAAATTTATGAAAAAATAATATATACCATGTGACACAGACTCATGGTACACACCCGTTTACTCTTGTTTTTCTAGCTATATTTTTGAAATTCGGAACATTGAATATGCTCACTGAACAGCATTTCTCGACATATCTGAAAGAAAAAAACAACTTCCAATTTTTCCAGAAATGACATCAACTTTCGATTCTTGAATGGGACACCCTGTATATTGTTACATGATCGGTTAGGGATGATCATGAGGAATCCAACGATACCAGGTTTTATGGTGTTATACCCGATGACTACGGAGATATCGCCATTTATTTTATTCAAAAGCTCAATGAGTGGGAGAGAGAATTGGATTGACCTTCCAGAAAAAGTTTCTCTCTCCTACTCGTTGAGCTTATGGATAATATAAATGGCGACATCTCCGCAGTCATTGGAGATAACATCATCAAACCTGGTATTGTTGGATTTCTCATGATCATCCCTAGCCGATCATGTAACAATATACAGGGTGTCCCATTCAAGAATCGAAAGTTGCTGTCATTTCCGGAAAAATTGAAAGTTGTATTTTTCTTTCAGATATGTCGAGAAATGCTGTTCAGTGAGCATTTTCAATGTTTCGAATTTCAAAAATTTAGCTAGAAAAACAAAGAAGAAAGCGGGGGTGTACCATGAGTCTGTGTCACACGGTTTATTGGAAAAAATAATGAAATATGATGCAATATGTTAAGAGCTATAAAACAATCGAAATGTAGCAAAAAATAGATTAGTAACATTAAGGGTAGGTATTACGGTGAATTATCAAGAAAAAAATTAATCGATAAAAAATTGAGCTAAAATTCAGCAGAAATCAAAAAGGATGATGAGAGTGAAACGAACCAAAGAAAATGGAAAATTTACAAAAATAAAATTGCCATTCGAGATTGACATGTTATTGAAAATAGTAATTACATTCCATCAGTAATCTTGAGGGATGAAATGTTCACGAGATGATACCTCAAATATCACTTCCGATAAAAAAATATGTCTGAATATTTTTAGAATTCGCCTTAAAAACCTCCAATTCTCAACCGGGACACTGCAAAATCCTCAACCTAATGTCCCTTTGGTATGAATATCATCGTGGTCTTCCTTTATCTGAAATATTTTTGGTCGTTCCGCCTTAGGTTTCATCACGGTTGACCCTACAAGTGCAGTTCCCCCTTTCTTATCTTAGAAAAAAACTTGTGAGTGATTTGATCCATAACGTAGTGCGTTTATATGTTGTATTTTATATTAAACTCATTTATATCCATATCTATTACGCCCGGCTGGTGTATTTATCGAAAAAAATTAATGGTAAAAATTCTGAATCGTCAAATTTTTTTTTGACTTGAAAGTATCTGAGAAATTTTGTGAAATTTGCCAAAACTAGTTTCCCGGGCCACTCCGAGCCTGCTTGGGCCGACCGGTATAATTTTTCCGGTTATTAAACAAAAAAGATTGATAATTAAAAGTGGGGCAATAACGGCCGTTTCGCTCCGTAGTAAAGAATTAGATTCGTAGTGTAATAAGAGTGTAATCTTCTGTAATGGGCATATGGTAATGTATAACATAATGCTGTGTGATTGGCGGAACTGTTTGCTGTACACGATTTCCCTTTATTTGCTGCATGAAATCACAGTCGGGTCCGTTTTAGTTTCTACATGTCGCAATACTCACGATTTTTTTCACTACCATAAACATATAAACCAATGAAGATAGCGTCATTGTTGGCAGATAGATTTTGCTCCAGAAATATTTCAAACATGCAAACGAAGCAAATTACATTTTCTGTCAATTTGACAATTAATGGTATATGGTAAGGTGGGTATATACTGGTATTTTCACTCCATATGAAAGATTTTCAGCAAATCAGACGACCGATCTGGCCTACTTGATCAAGAATTGATGACGTAGACCGGAGTAATAACGCAAAAAATTCGCCAGGTATCGTCACTCTCGCAGTGGAGATGACAGTCATGCGCACGTCCTGTGTTGCCAAGTGGCTATGTCGTTGTGAATTCTGGTCTATGTGCTGAAAAAATTAGTTTATTGTTGATAGTTTCATTTGAGCAATATAATATTGTTATCTCAATTCAAAAAATCGGTTTAGAAGTAGTATCACAATTCAGACGAATATTATTCACGTTAATGCGTGTGAGCGAATGTGGGTGAGAACTGTTTTATTTCAAATTTTATGGATATGTGAAGTGAGAAAATGGCATTTTTTGTGGTGAGTGAAATCATTATTATTTTTTATAATCTTCTGGGTTTAACTGAAAATATATAAAACACACACACTGCATTTATATAATATTCAGAACGCGTGCACACTCTAGAATGTTGTTGCCAGCAAACTTCTCTTGTTTTTTTTATGATCACTACGAAATTTTTAAATGGTTATTGAATATACTAGAAAGTGAGACTATTCTTGGAGGTCATTGAATATGAAGTTTGTTTTCATCAAACGTCAGATTGATCTCGCGTTCTATTCTCTGTTGTAACCAAAAGTGATCTGTATTGGCAACAACGTGTTCCATGGATCGAGTGATCTCGAAAATTTTTAGGAATTTCAACCACAAGCTCACATTAAGGCGTAATTTTGAACAACTACACCCTGTCTACAGGTTTGTCTGAAACAATATCGCAACACTGAAAGCACCAGTATTTACCTGGACGACTGTGAAGATTGCTTGCTACTGGACTCAGCAACACAGAGTCCAGAAATGTGGCTTTTTCTCCAAGGTGAACACTGTTTTTCCGCAAATCGTTTGAAAGTTGATAGATATCAATTAATTTCGAAAAAATCGCGAATAATTTTATTATTATATTGTAGAACATTAACGACTGTACGGAAATATCATTTCCTTTGAGTATTTCCGCACAATAAAGAAATCTTGACTTTCTTTCACTTTGAGGAATCGTCTGGAATAGTAAAAAGCCTGGTGGTGGGATTTCAAGATAAGCGATACGCTCTCTGGTGAGAAGTTTAAAACGATGTCGAAGTGGTGCTCAGTACTTGAAGTTTTGATCAAAATGGCGCTGCGATATTATTTCGAAATGTTGGAAAATGATCAAAATTATTACTACTCAATGTTTATCAAGCATAACTAATGGTTAACTTTTACATAAAAAGTGAACAAACACTAAAAACTGCAATAGTCGCTCACAAAATTCTACGGTTTAGAATTTTGAAACAACGTCAATTTCCTTACCTTAAATAGCAATAGTTGTCAAAGTGTTGCTTATTAGTTGGAGTTTCCTTGAATGTGGCTTTGCGATATCAATTTGAAATCCCAATGCCTATGAGAGTTTGCTGCTTATGATCAAACCAAAATTAAATACCCCCTAATATAAACAACAAGCTATATGCGACATATAAGTAGAAGGTAATAATTCGGTCGCTATGAGCACCTTTTTTTGAGTTTTTTTTTGGAACTTACGTAATTCGGTCTCTTCTACAAAAAATGTAAATGAAATTATCGGCGGTCTCTTATATTTTCGGAGATACAGGGCCTTTTTGGTGTAAAACTTCACAATTTTCCACATCAAATTTCTGTTATTTGAACACACAAAATTCCTCCTTCTGATCATACCCCACACACTCTCTTATTTACTCGTTTTTAACATTTTCAAGCAGAAAAAAACATTAGTTTTCCAAAAATACAATTATTTTCAAACCATAACCAATTTGTTGTGATGTCATAGTGCAAGGACAGTCGAAAGTGATGTATTTGCAGTGTTGCCACTCTCATTGTTATTGTTAAGAACTGAATGCATTAATGTTGACTTTTGGAGAAAGTTGGATTTTTTGAAAAAATAATGTTTTTTTTTCTGCCTAAAAATGTTGAAAACGAGTGAATAAGAGAGTGACTAACGTTTGATCAGAAGAAGAAGGAATCTTTTCTGTTAACAACAGAAATTAGATGTGGAAAATTGTGAAGTTTTACACCGAAAAGGCCCTGTATCTCCGAAAATATAAGAGACCGCCGATAATTTCATTTACATTTTTTGTAGAGGAGACCGAATTACGTAAGTTCCACCAAAAAAATTCAAAAAAAAGGTGCTCATAGCGACCGAAGTATTACCAAGTAGAAATGTCTATAATTCATTATTGGACTTCATTCTACCAGTACCAGAGCATCAGAAAATTAAATTACGGTGCGAGTTCCAATGAACGAGTCCAGTCTTAATTCATGGTCTTCTTTCGAAATGATATTCCCTCATAAATTATTTGGGTGAATGAATTCTAATTCGATGTACAAATAAATGAAAGATCCATTCGTGAAAATGGAACCATGGAATTCAAGAGGAACTTTCTCTTCTCGTGTATTGGCCTTTGCATCCTCCAAAGGTATTCGGCTAGGATTTTTTCAAAGTAGTTAACCAAATGACAGAGATGACACAACTGAAAACTTAACTAGTGACATCTATGCTTTCCACAACATTTGCCATAGATAGGAATCTATTTTTTTTATATCCAGATTCACTCGAAAGGGAAGCCCTGTAATGTTCAAAGAAAACCGCGTGAATCAAGTGACAGGAAATACGAATTAACATTTACTTTGAATTTCTGAAGTTTGTAAGCCTCAGGAAAAACCTCTTCTGGCAAGGAGTTCCAAAGCTCAGCTGTTCTATTGAAAAAAGATCCCTGAGCAAGAGAGGTTTGACTGGTTTCCAAATTCACAACAAAGGGGTGGGAATTCTGTACTCTTCGAGTCATCCGTGTACATATTGCCAAGGGGGGAACAATTCTGAAGAGGATCGACCGTGAAAGTATCTATAGAAGAGAGACAAGTCTCCGACCCTTCTACGATGTTCCAATGAAGCGGGCGAGTCTGTGAGCAAAGAATCACCAACAAGACAGATTGCATTTCTCTGAATAGAATCGAGAAGCCTCAATGAATGTTTCGGTGCCGAACTCCACACATGAGAACTGTAGTCCATGACAGGTCATATCTGAGCCTTGTAGATCATTAGAAGCTGACGAGAAGTGAAGTATTTCTTCGCACGAAATAGAAATCAAGTTTCTGGGAAACACTTTTAGCGGTCGATCTCACATGGTTTTTCCATGAGAGATTATCACTGATCGTAATTCCTAGCATCGAGATACTTGATTTTGTAGGAATAGTTACTCCTGACATCTGAATATTTGATGATGATAGATCGGCTTTTCTTGAGAAGAGACATGCCTGGGTTTTCGTAGCATTAAATTCCATCAAGTTCATGTTTCCCCATTCTATTATTTTTGCCAAGTCGTCGTTAATTTTATTGACGTGAATGTTTCTTTGAATTTTTGTTTCTCGAGCTGGTATGGGGACTCTGAAAGAGAAACTGGTATGAAGAGTACTGTCGTATCTTTTCTATAGGACCATTCCAAAGTTGATAGCATTAGGCACGTCCTAGTAATTTTTTAGGTGATTTACTTCAGCTATCAACTACTAGATGGATATTTACGATGCTTGGGAAATATGGATGGAGTTCGAAATCCAAATAACTGAACAATATCAATTGTTAGTTGGTATAATGTGACCATTGACTTTTTATAACTAGTTCCTCTACAAAACTTCTACCTCAGAAGAAAAAAAGAACATTGGAAGTGGAACAAACTCTTTTGTTAGAGTTGATTATTATGATGATTTTGTTCAGGTTGGAATGACCTGCAACTAATGTGATAGGAACTGGATTGGAAGAGTGAGAGAGCGAGGAAGAGGAAGGGAGAGATTGAGGATTTGTTCTAGCAGCACGTTTGACTTATCATAAACAGTCAGAAGCACGCACGAAATAAATTTTCATTCTAATAATAGTTATTATGCGCATAAATCTAACTAACATTTTCTGATCGGTCAAATGTGTTTGCTGGAAAAAACTTTTTTCTTCTTCTAGATGGGGCAACCCAGACGGTGATTATGCTTGTACGATTGCGGTTGACAATGTTCCGGTTAAGTGGTTGTTGATTATCAGATAATTTCGCATCTTTCCACCGGTTCATATCCTGCACTTTGCATGTTGTGATACACATGTCGAACATGGGAGAGTTGCACGCGATAAATTGACGTTTGAACTCTTGATACACTCGACCATAATATGGGATGACTAATGAATCCGCGAATAGAAGGCCGTATAATTGAGGCTCCGGTCATTAAGCTACCAGTTTACAGTTCTACGAGGATATAATTGACTTTTTGCGGCTTTGAGAAGAAACGATGTGTTTTTACTGAAATTATCCGTTGATTCGAAGGCTGCTTTCAACTTGGGTATTCTCAAAACACCGGGTCTGGTATGACCATGAATATTTTTGTTGAACGAAGTTCGACGTTATATTCATTACATTATTTTACCTGAATGATAATGGTTCGGACTTCCATTGTCTATATTATTAACTCAATTGAAACCTGTTGCTATGAACGAAAGGATCAAAATACAAATCGAATAATCCAAACGAAAAGTTGAAATGGATTTTTTGTTCAAAAAACAAAATTGAAGGTTTGACTGATCAAAGAAAATAATGCGACAAAAAATTGAGATATCGAATATTATATAATAGTCAAAACATTATTTTCTTTGATCAATTAATTAATTTTATTGTTGACCAAAATATCCATTTCAACCATTTGGTTGGATTTGATTACCTTATTTGATTTGTATTTTTATCCTTCCGTTCATAGCAAGTCCGAACCATTACCATTCAGCAAAGAACATTATCAACCACACTCAAGCATGAGTGTTTACCTCTTGAAAATTATTTTCTCAAATTCATTTTTTTTTTCAGTTACCTCCATTGCGTGAATGGTCTGGCGAGAAACAGAGTCATGAATTTTATTCTTTATTCAAAAAAAAATATATCAGGAAACTTGATTCGCGTGACAAGGAATGAGGATTTTGAAATTGATTTTTGAAATATCTAGAATCACTCCAAAGTTATCATGAAAAAAGAATATTTTCTTGAAACTGCATCACCGTGCAGTTTGAAAGTTATGAATTTTGGGCAATATATTGATTTATATTTCTGAAAATGGATTCGTGATTAACCTCCTTGATATTAGCATGTTATTAAGAAACACCCTGTATAAATTCAGAGTTAGAGCGACCCACCGAATCGTATCTCGGCGAGATAGCAGTAGTCGAATGACAAATCGAAAAATAGTGTGTTTGAAGTTGAAGTATTCTGCTTTCTCTTTTATACAATGAAATACCTTCCTTCTTTATCAACACTTCACTTTTACACCTCATTCTACCTTCCTCGACTTTCTTTCCAGCAAATATTCAAATTTTTAATGGGAAAACGCCTTAAATTTCCGCGGCGAAAATTTTGTGGTCTGTGCCCGGCGTTGCTACCAAATTTTTTAATCGAAGATTAGAAAATTTCAATAACTACCCTTCAAGAACGTTTATACTTGAGGTACCAAAGCATAAAACAACTTTAAAAAATCGACCTTTTACAACTGCACATCCCTTGACTTACTATAAGTTGCCAAAGTTCCTGAAGCATATCAATGACAAGTTCAAAAAAGTAAGAAATAGCTCGAGAAACAAAAATTCAAAGAAACATTCACGTCAATAAAATTACCGATGATTTGGTGAAAATAATAGAAAGGGGTGACATGAACTTGATGGAATTTAATGCTAGGAAAACCCAGGCATGTCTCTTCTCAAAGAAAGCCGATCTATCATCTAGTATTCTGTCAGGAGAAACTATTCCTACAAAGTCGAGTATCTCGAAGCTAGGAATTACGATTAGAAATAATCTCTCATGGGAAAACCATATGAGATCGATCGCTAATGGTGCTTCCCAGAAATTAGGTTATCTATTTCGTGCGAAAAAAAAAATTCACTTCTCGTCACCTTCTAATGATCTACAAGGCTCAGATACGACCTGTCTTGGAATATAGTTCTCATGTAAGGAGTTCGGCAAAACATTCATCGAAGCTTTTCGATTTTATTCAGAGAAAGGCAATCCGTCTTTTTACGGTCGATGCTTTTCTGAATTGTTATAAATCTTTCCACGCTTGGCAATATCTACACGTATGACTAGACGAGTACAGAATTCCCACCCTTTGTTGTGAACTTGGAGACCTATCGAACCTCTCTTGCTCAGGGATCTCTTTTCAATAGAACAGCTGAGCTTTGGAACTCCTTGCCGAAAGAGGTTTTTCGTGAGGCTCATAAAATTCAAAAATTCAAAGTGACTGTTTATTCGTATCTCCTGTCCCTCGGGGGACGCGATGTTCTTTGAACATTACAGGGCTTTCCTTTAGTGTGAATCTGCACAAAAAAAAAACGTAACGATGGGGGATAAATGCCAATTACGAACGAGCGAAAAATCGTGAGCACAAGGCGCTAGCCGAGTGCGGTAATTCGCGTATGGACGTTATTGGCCGCGTACTTACAATCCACGTGTATTGTAAGTGAGCCATTACGTTACATCTGTCATTATGGTTGGAGTAAAGTACATTACGCAACTCGATAAGGCCAATTACGTGCACTCGTTAATTGTCGCACTCGGCTAATGCTTCGTGCTCACAATTTTTTGTTTTTTTTTGTATATAGATTCCACCAAAGGGGAAGCCTGTAATGTTCAAAGAACATTGTGAATGGCACTTTTTCCCCCTCGTTACGTAATACACTGTTATTGACGGGTTGAGGAGTTACTTGGCTAAAGAGTTTATCATTTTTAATGAATAGAACTTATTACATCACTAGTTTTCTACCAATAACATTATTCTATTATTCTCTCATATGATCTTTGAACTATATTTCATTAATCTGTATGTGTGCGTGTATATTTGAGTTTTAGTAAACATGACTTGTCCATTTGTGATATCTACTCCAGGGGTGCTCAAACTTGAACTGTTGGCGATCTACCTCAATATTGTCAGACTACGATCGATCGACTCTGAGCGTAGGTCTACTCTAAAATGTCAATGAAGAAATTATTCAAAATTGCGAGTTTATTGGTTCTTAAAAACAAACGAGTTGTAGTGTCTAAACCTAACTAAAGGGTGACCTTGGATATTGAAGCGTGACACTGCATGTCCTCAGCATACTTTTCATAAGAGGGTACGTAATTACCGAGTGCAAATCATGTTCGTCAGTTAGTCGATTGCGATATTTTGACTTAATTATCTTCATATCAGAAAATGCAGACTCGCACAAATAAATTGACCCAAACGCGGCTTTCCTTGGACAAGTACCGCCGCCTTTTCCTGCTAGCAGGGGTTTATTACGATGAGAGAAAGTGGTGAGGGTGTTATTCTGGCCTAATTGTGGATCGAATAAATTTTGGTAGTTTATTCATTTCATTTTGTTCTAGTGACCTATCTTCTAAAACAAAATCTGTGAATAGTTCTATATCGGCTTCACAAGATCGACTCAAAAAGCACTTCCGATCGACTAGTCGATCGCGATCGACCGTTTGAGCACCCCTGATGTACTCTCTTCGTAGTTGAATGAAAACTACTACAACTACCATTATATTTGCCATTTCTAAATAGGTTAGGTATTCCAGAAAACAGTCGCCACTCGCTCATCAAATGAGTCGATTGATGTAGAGACGGCGATTAGAGGGCGGGAGGAGGAAGACCCATTAAATTTATTATACTTGTTCGTTTGATTTTCCTCTTTGTCGCCTTCGGATTGGGTAACCGATGTGATAAAATGATTTATCTACACCATTACTATAATAATACACTCATATGCCCATATATCTCCCATAATGAGATCCATTATGATACAGATTTCCAACCAATAGAAACCCATTATTTTTCAATAAATCGTGCTGTGCATTTTATGTTTGTCAAAATTACTAGGTATCAAATTTTTTATTGAATATAGCTAAACTTCGATAATTATATCAACAAAATGTAAAATGTCTAATATCAGCGATATAGAAGAATAATAGTTCCCAACGAGACGGCCCAAAAACTAGGTGCCATTTTATTACTCTAGAGACCGTGTAAAAAGTATGGGGAACGACGTAACTAAGACTTTTGGACCACTGCCGTCAATTTCTGGTGGCCCGATTTTCCGCCATAATTAAATGAACATTGCATCTGGAAACGTCATTTTGTATAAAATTATTACTGACGGCATACTGTTTATATTAACAGTAGTAGTTGAAAATTAAATTTAAACTTATTGCCGTCAAAAAAAAATGGCACCGGAAGTCAGGAAAAATTTTGAAAATTTGAAAGTTGAGTATCCATTTTAGTATCAAATCATTATTGACGGCAATAGCATAATTTATTATACTTTTTGATGTTATTTCGTGTTTTATTAATGCCGTCAAAATTTACTGGCACCGGGGTTGAAAAAAGGGGGTGGTAACCCCTTACGTTGAATAGGGTTTTAGTATTATTTCATTACAAAATTTTTTTTAATATTATTAAACTACTTGAGAATACAATATTATAAATTATTGTGCCGTCAATTTTTAATGGCACCGAAGGCTATTAAAATTAAAAAAAGTTTATAGCGTACAAGACGTGATACGCCGTCAAAAATATTTTTATGGCACTTGAAATATTTAAAAGAAAAGTTATAAAAAACAGAAACCACATGTTTAGGACAGAAATTAAACTATTTTTCAATAATTAACAGTATCGTTAAAAAAAAATTAAAAATTTTTATGTTTTTGAAAAAAAAGAAACCTATAAATGGATTTATGTGTAGAAAAAGTTTTGTGGGTGCTGAAAACAAATTCTTCTCTCCATGTAGAGATTTGAAAAAGATGTTGAGAGAAAAATTATTTTTGTTAAAATTAGTTTTTTTATAAATAATAGCACCCCTCGGTAGGTGTTCAGATTCCTAGATTCTTAATCCACGCAATTTCTTTAACTAATTTACTTAGAAAAAGGCCGTCTTCCTGACTTTTTCGTTTTTTCCGAATTTTTAGTTTAATATTTTAGGCTGCAAGCATCAAAGGCGGCCGTCCACCCCCTTTTCTCAACCCCCGGGCCACCAAATTTTGACGGCGATGATAAAAAATCAAATAACATGATAAAATAAAATAAATTTTACAACTGCCGTCAATAATAATTTGATACAAAAATAGTACCTCTACTAGACGTAAATAAACAATTTTTCTGACTTCGTTTACTGTTTTTTTTGACGGCACCAACTTTAAATCGATTTTTTATTGATTTTGATGTGAAATATAATTTTTTTGTAAGTGCCAAACACTATGCAAAAATTCTGCACCCAGGGTGCCCGAGGTTGGGGTGACCACCATTTTTTTCAACCCCGGTGCCAGTAAATTTTGACGGCATTAATAAAACACGAAATAACATCAAAAAGTAATAAATTATGCTATTGCCGTCAATAATGAATTGATACTATAATGGATACTCAACTTTCAAATTTTCAAAATTTTTCCTGACTTCCGGTGCCATTTTTTTTTGACGGCAATAAGTTTAAATTTAATTTTTAACTACTACTGTTAATATAAACAGTATGCCGTCAGTAATAATTTTATACAAAATGACGTTTCCAGATGCAATGTTTATTTAATTATGGCGGAAAATCGGGCCACCAGAAATTGACGGCAGTGGTCCAAAAGTCTTAGTTACGTCGTTCCCCATACTTTTTACACGGTCTCTAGAGTAATAAAATGGCACCTAGTTTTTGGGCCGTCTCGTTGGGAACAACCATCTGCTCCTCAACACATATTAGAGGAAGCAGAAAATGCAGTACAGAATATTTTATCCCAAAAATCTAGGAAAGTGTATTTGTAATTCAGTAAGTTAGCTCGTGGCGAAGCAGCTAAGGCGCTTGATTAGAGCTAGACCACAATATGAGACGAGGTTCGAAACTAATGATTACTCCAGAGCTTTTTTTGTCGAAATAAACTTGACATTTCGATGAGAATTTTGTTGCCTAGCAACTCAACGAAAAAAATTGCCTCTGGCAGTTTTTCGAGCTAATTTGCCGGAAGGCAACTAAACTCGAATCATAAATGTCAAGTTTTCTTCTACAAAAAAAAGCTCGAGTGTAATTCGGTACGACAATTTAATGAATACAGTTTAGTTTATTTAATTCAATGGAAAAGTACAGTCGTTAAAAACACAACGAAACACAATTATTATATTTCATTTTCACAGATCAGATATACTCTTTTGACAACGCAAGTGAAAAATTGACAAAGGCGCAGTCAAAGTTTTGTTTACAATTCTGGTTGCCATGCTTTCAAGAGTTAGGTTCCGTTTTGCCGCTGAAAAACTTAGGGCAAAGTTTTTTCGCTGTCATAATGACAGAATCACGGCAGCTTATGGGATATTTTATACATGTGTTAAATTGTCATTTTTCTTTTCTTGTATTTTTTAATAACAATGTATAAGTTTTCGAAGAACTACGATAAATTACTATTATTATGTTCAATAGAAATATAATTATAATATTTATATTTCATTATTTATAGTGTGTAGACAAAATAGCGTATGTAACTCCCATGTAATGGTTATTATTACATGATCGTTGCATAACATATATATACTATTGCAACACGGGATTTTTTTTGGAAGTTCTACTATGATTCATTTCCTTCAATTGCCATCCTTGTTTTTTTCTGAACAGTTGTCTTTCTAACGGATGATCTATTTTTATGTGATGTGAGATCAATCAATTCAAGCAAGCCAGCTTCCCATGAATAACTCAACTCTTCTTAAGCGAAGGATAGAAGATGGGAACTTTCCAACTTGAGTTGAGAACTTGTCTGAATGCCCGTATTGGATCCTGATGATCTATTTTTCTCAAGTCTATAAGTTAAGTTATTCATAAGTTAAGTTGGCTTGCTTGGATCCGCCTTAACATGTGACGAACTTATTAATTTGTGAACATTCAACTCTTGGATACGGGTTCCGTCACTCTTGCCATCCTCTTGTTCATCTAGGTCCTGTACCTTGAATGGATAATGCATTTCCTTATGATGCACGTAAATTACAATTTGAGGAGAATTTCTATTTCCGAAATTCAATTTTACACATAATGACCCGACCGTGATGCGAACAGCTGCACCTGTCACCTAAAAATAGCATTGCCAACAGTTTATACCACTGATAGTGCTTTCCGTTTGACTGACTTCGCACTGAAATAATTTGGCGGTCATATACAGGGTGTCCCAGACCAAAGAAACAAACACCATGTCATTAATATTTCACTTTTCACAAATATCGCAATTATTTGTAAAATGCCATTTTCCATGGATTTCATGGCTGGATTGCTAAAGTGGCCATCGATGGGAATATTTTATAACAATAAATATCAGTCGGACATCTGACAATACCGAAACAATTGTTTATAGTGAAATAGAATATGATTTGCTTGAGAAAACATCTTGTTCAATACATAGTTTTGCGGACGACAGTACTCTTCATACCAGTTTCTTTTCCAGAGTCCCCATACCAGCCCGAGAAACAAAAATTCAAAGAAACATTCACGTCAGTAAAATTAACGAAGACTTGGTAAAAATGATAGAATGGGGTAACATGAACTTAGTGGAATTTAATGCTACTAAAACCCAGGCATGTCTCTTCTCAAGAAAAGCCGATCTATAATCATATAATATTCAGATGTCAAGAGTAACTATTCCTACATAATCAAGTATCTCGATGCTAGGAATTACGATCAGTGATAATCTCTCATGGGAAAACCATGTGAGATCGATCGCTATAAGTGCTTCCCAGTAACTTGAATTTCTATTTCGTGCGAAGAAATACTTCACTTCTCGTCAGCTTCTAATGATCTACAAGGCTCAGATACGACCATTCATGAAATACAGTTCTCATGTGTCGGCACCAAAACATTCATTGAGGCTTCTCGATTCTATTCAGAAAAAGGCAATCCGTCTTGTTGGTGATTCTTCGCTCACAGACTCACTCACTTCATTGGAACATCGTAGAAGGGTGGGAGACATGTCTCTCTTCTATAGATACTTTCACGGTCGGTGCTCTTCTGATTTGTTATCAATCGTTCCACTCTCGGCAATATCTACACGGATGACTCGACAAGTACAGAATTCCCACCCCTTTGTTGTGAATTTGGAGACCTGTCGGACCTCTCTTGCTCAGGGATCTGTTTTCAATAGAACATCTGAGCTTTGGAACTTCTTGTCGAAGGAGGTTTTTCCTGAGGCTCACAAACTTCAAAAATTCAAAGTAAATGTTAATTCGTATCTCCTATCCCTTGATTCACGCGGTGTTCTTTGAACATAACAGGGCTTCCCTTTCGCGTGAATCTGCATATAAAAAATCATAGAAATTATGCGTCACCCCGTATTGTTGGGATCTATCTTTTCTCAAACCTGTTCATTGAAAGTGCCGAACGTATTCTACCTGCATTGTCTTGAAATTCATAAAATTAACATACACGAATATATTATTAACACTTCCTCTCCAAACCATTATTTTTGCGAAGGAATTTGTTTTGTTGTAGGCATACTTCGTGGGAATAATGAACACCTCCATATCGATGATTCAAGTCGTACATTTGTCCTTGCGATTCTTTGGGAAGGTGTTATTACAGATTACAGAAACAAGAAAAATGCAGAATACTGTATTATTAACGAGCTGATGACGAATTTTCAGTACTTTAATCGTTCGATACAAACCGATCAATAATAAAAATTCATATCGCCACAAATTACAACACATATCCTGCGAGAGAAGCAGTTTCTCCAGAATACATGACGTCAGATACCCTAAGACGACTTACATCATATGACGCAGTTCGATACCTTATTTTCTGTGATTCACCTAGAGAGCATTATGTAAGTCTTTCAAAAACGCATTACACGTCAGATATACGTCAGGGCGGTTACATTTCTGAATTTTTTTCTGTGTTCTGTGGGTGTAATATTATTGAATAATCAATTTTTGAGAAATACCTCGTCATTTGACGAATCACATAATAGTTACTAGAACGATAATTGTCGTCCGTTTTTCAGCTAATCGCAAGGTATGATTATGCAAATCAGACGAGAATAATCTCTATAATACAGGTCTACTAACTCGTTACTAGGTAATATAATATTAGTCCGGTTGAATTGGCAGCGAACGAGGAAATAAATTCTGTTGAAAAAACCCTTTTAGGGGATTATTTTCTGATGATGCATTTTAATTTCTTCAAAGATTGTAAACTTTTACGGCCAATAAAAAATGACTTGCTGGGTGTTTTCGGTTTTCCAAGCCGTGGTCCGCAGGATTTTGGCCCATTATCAAAGGCGATGCGGCAATGGCTGAAGTATCCTCCTCTGCTGTTTTGATTATGTATGGTTCAGATGATGTCTCTACTTATCTGGGAATGTCAATTGTCTCTAATTAATTTCTCCGAACCGTCTTCTCTCTCATTGGAAGAGTCCGTGTTTTTTGAACCGCTGGCATCCATATCGTATGGATCATGGGACTTTCATATTTTCGGTTGTAGTTGTTTTTATGCTTGATGTCTATGGTTTCCCTAGAGAGCCGTGGGAGATAGCTCATAGTCTTCCCACTTGCATTCTATCAAAGTCAATACCATGATCATCCAACAGAGCGTGTTCAACCTCCGCCGATTGTTGTGTTTGGCGATATCGACAATTCTTTTGTGTTTCGTTGACCGCGTTTTTATGATCCTTTTTGTGGTTCCGGTATAGGCAGAACTACAACCATCGTCCATAGATATTCTAATAAGTCCGCTCACTCTCAGCAGCGACCCAAATCATCACCGTCCGTCCTCGCGCGTCCCTTGCCTGGCCGGTCGGTCGTCAGTGCCCGTCTGACGGGGGAGCCAGTTTAACAGAGTGTCTCCGATTGAACAGTTCGCATCGTTCCGGCCGGTTAAACTGAGTGCGCGAAATGAACATTCTATTTGAACTTTTATTCTTGTAGATATTTGAACATTTTTTGATGAGGAAAGAAAGTTACGAATTCTCTGGAATTTATTTTTGGTTGGAGGCTTACTATCTCCTCCGTTTTGAATTTATGGAAAATAAGAAAATTGAAAATTATAAGTTTTTATTGACGCGTAATCTCAATCAGGATTGTCTCGAGAATTACTTTGGTCAAATCAGAAATGCTTGTGGAAACGCTAGAAATCCAACTGCCATTCAGTTTACCAGAGCATTTAAAAAACTTTTTGCTATAGGATATTTGCACGAAACAGAAGGCAGCAATTTTATGGAAGACAGTAGCGATATTTTGCTTAATATAACATCGGAGTCATTGAAAAATATTGAAAGTTTTCAGGATAAAAATTAAGAAAATATTTCTCCAATTATAAAAATAGAATCAACCGATTATAGGAATTTGATATCAGAGGAGGGAAATAATGCACTGGTCTATGTTGGTGGATATTTTTTACGTAGATGTCTCTTTAAACATTCCTGTCATATTTGTTAGGAATATTGTTCATCATCCGAAAGAGACAAGTCTACTTCATTTTGTGAGCTCAAAGCTTACAAAGGTAGTAAAAATATATTTGGTGGCTTAACAGTCCCTCCCAATGATTTTTGTAAGTATTTAATAGAAAATATTTTTGTTTCGAATTTTAATGATTGATGATTTTAATGATGATTACTGCATACATGATGGTGTAGGAAACATATTTCTGAAAGAATATTCCAATGTAGAATTCAGCCATCCATGTAGCAATTTTCCGAAAGACTATTTACTTTCATTGTTTACAAGAGTTCGAATCTATTACACAATCAAATTTGCAAACAGGCAAATAAGATCTCAATGTTCAAATGAACAACTGAACTGAAACCACTAATATCGTTGCCGACTTTTCGACTTTTATAAAGTCATCCTCAGGGCATTACAAAGTTGCAGTGAATCAGATATATATATACACACATACAGGTGAAAAATTATTAAAATTTGCGACTAGAATCACTTCTGCGAACGAGAGGTCAAGATTGAGTAAATTTGGTACAATTCAATTGACAGTAAAAATGTAAAAAGAGACATGAACAACAATTTCAAAAATGTAGGAAACGGTAGAACCCAATCTCTGGTTTCTTGTCTATTAGAATAAAAATAAAAGGACATTTACATAAAAATTCCCAGTTTTTGATACTGAAATATACAGAAGCATATTTCTGACCGACGAAAAGTCCACTGTGTTAGCGACCATTGAAAATAAAATTAGGAACTCACTTACTTCCTGCACTCAAACAGAGTTTTGATATATATATATATGTTATATATATATATATATATATATATATATATATTATATATAAACAAAATATGTATTTCAGTATCGAAAACTGGGAATTGTACCAAACTAATGTACTCAATCTTGACCTCTCATTCGCAGAAGTGATTCTTGTCGCAAATTTCAATAATTTTTTACCTTGTGTGTATGTATATCTGATTTAATGTAACTTTGTAGTACCTTGACGATGACTTTATACAAGTCGAAACGTCGGCAAAGAAATAATAGTAGTTTCATTTATTCGACCTAACTCCAACCAACCCCCAGCTAAATATTTGAAATGTGTCTAAATATATGTGCCAAAGTACTGAATAGATTATAATAATACTATTAGGGTATACTCAAGGAAACAACAAATCACCATTCAATTAGGTAATATGTAAATAAAGATTATTCATCTTCATTTTTTCTTTATTATGAAGTCCCTTTATAAGTATCTCACCTTTTTACCTGCCCATAATTTAAGGAATCAGGTGATTCATGCCAGTTATTACAACGAAATATTCCTCAATTTATTGTTATTAGAATCTTATATAATATAATCATCTCAATGAAAGATCATACAAAAACATAAATAATATATAATGAATATGATCAATACTTGAGGCCTGACCCTCGTAGACACACTATCGAGTAAACATATTGTTCGCGCTGCTGACTGACCCTCGTATAACGTATTTCTGCTTGTAGCCCGCATGATTTGCGACCGCTCGCAAAAAAAGCGGCATATTTTACCCACATCAAAGGAGTTACCAGACTTATTAGAATATCTATGGACGATGCTACAACTGCACGGTATTCGGTACACTCTCGGAGTAGATAATGGATCTCGAGGGTCCTTTTTTTTCAGGAAAGCCTCAGATCTACAAAAAACACATTCAAACTTATCAAGTTTAGAAGTTATAAGTATTTTTATATTTCAAGAATGATTATTCCTCTGTCGATTAGTTTTCGAGTGTTTTCACTTTAATAATACACGAGAGCTTTTTTTGTCGAAGTAAACTTGACATTTCGATGGAAATTTTGTTGCCTGGCAACTCAACGAAAAAAACTGCCTCTGAAAAAATTACGAGTCCGTAGGAGAAGTAATTTTTTCTGTCAGTTTTTTGAGTTAATTCGCCGGAAGGCAACTAAACTCGAATCATAAATGTCAAATTTTCTTAGACAAAAAAAAGCTCGAGTGTAATTCGATACAATTTAATGAATAGAGTTTAGTTTATTCAATTCAACGGAAAAGTGAAATTGTTAAAAACACAATTCTTATATTTCATTTTCACCGATCAGACATACTCTTTTGACAACGCAAGTGAAAAATTGACAAAGACGCCGTCAAAAATTTCTTCACAATTCTGGTTGCCATGCTTTCAAGATTTAGGTTCCGTTTTGTCGCTGGAAAAGATTTTTCGTTGTCATAATCACAAAATCACGGCGGCTCATGGGATATTTTATACATGATTTAAATTGTCAATTAAATTTTATGAATGGTGGTTTTCAGGTATGTTGAATATGAATACGAAAACTATTATTATTCAGCTTGTTATCTAATAAAATTCAAGGAGAGTTACGACAATTGTTATAATTACGAAAAAATGCAAAATTTTACCTCTTTTCGTCCGCCACTGCTTATGTCCCACAGTCTGAACTGGCAGACTGTTGAATTAGTGCTTTGCCACACCAATGGAGCCTTTGTACTCAATATATCTTCCGTGTACCTCATCTAAATGTTAATTGAAAATAATTTTTGTTGCAGAATAATGGTCCATCTGAACCATTAGACTATACCATGGAATCGCTTCTGCTGGGTCGACACAACAATGCCACGTCACCAAATGTAAGTTCTTTATAATTACAATACATTCTGTTGTTCTGACTTTAAATATCTGTTGCGGAATGAAAATAAACACAAGTTTGTTTTCAACTTGCAGGGTTACTGATTATCAGTGAATAATAAAAAAACATATTGAAACTTTTCCTTACAGCAGGGCTGTAGCAAAAAATGATCCACATTAATGAAAGATTCCCATTTTCGTATGTGAAATTCATTAAATCTACTCATCGTTTTGTCCCATTTCATACATTTTGATTTTCATCAATTGAAAGTACACGTTTAATTTCGATTGGAAATTTCGGCACTCTTCCGATTCTAGTTCAAAACTCGAAAAGGGGCTATTCTGCATCTTTTTTGTAAAATTACGATCGGAAAACACGTTTTCGTTAGTCAGGTGCATTTTAAACCTCATTTCCTATTTTTAAACATTTTTAAACACTTCTCTCCCGACTTATAAGAATGGTTCACTATGATATCAGAATCCAAATTACCGATACGATTAGGGGGTTATAAAAAATAAAAGAACGTACATCACTATGCGATGCACGTTCATTTGTTTTGCCACTGTGAAGAATGTAGAATGAGGTGTAATGGCATCAGCCGAATGAAAAAGTATTCAATCTGATGGTCCAGAAAAGAATAAAGAATTTGCTTTTTTAAGCGCGAATCCCACTATACGTAACGTCACCGTCACGTCCCCGCGCCGTCACCGAACCGAAATATCATCTTTAATTCATACTAGCCGACAACCGGCAAGCAGCAGTCCGTGAAAATTTGAACATGAGTGAATTTACAAATGAAGAGCTTGGACACATTGCGCTTATTCTGGATATAGAAGAAGAAAAGTTTGAAGTTAAGAAGAAAAGGCAATTATGGTTGCATGATATATTTCTGAGAAGGAAGGACGAGGGCGAATATCACACATTATTTTCAGCATTAGAAGATGATGAATTAAAATTTTATAAATATTTCAGAATGTCACAACAGCAATTCTTCCCTCTCTCGCATAGAATTAAAGGCAGAATAACAAAGAAAAACACTAAGTTTATATTATTTTCAAACAAATATTAAACCTACGTGAACAGAGACGTCAGTCAATGCCAATGCACACTAACGTATTACACACGTACAGTCAACCCACCGACAAGCACCGACACGTCAAATATTCTCTCGCTACAATCGCCGACGGAGGTGACGGCGATGGGAGGTGGACGTGACTGATAGTGTGATTATGTTCATTGCTTGCAATGTAAGAATATTTATCGTGATGGTGACGGACCGGAGACGTGACGGTGACGTTACGTATAGTGGGATTCGCGCCTTACCGTGCTTTGAACAGCTATATCTTTCGTATGATGAGAAAGTGCCGTGTTTTGGTCTCTGCTCAAAATGGTTGCAATGATTCAAAAATTGTATCGAAAATAGGTGATGTTAGGTAAACGAATGTTCAAGACTTTTTTTAGCGATTAATTACCCTAATACCAAACTGATAACAAGGTTAACATCTTCAAATCTAAATACTAGGTTTTGTTATTCATATATCTTACAATCTAAGGTACTGCAGGCAAGCAGACCTGTTTGATACCTACTGGAGAAACCATGTGGAAGATCTGTTTTTTTCCTGTAGATATAAGACTTGTACTTTCATGAAATAGTCTCCAGGACTTCCTCTAATAATTATTATAATAAATTTCTCAACATTCAACTAAATATATTCAGATTGTTTTCACTATAGTCTATTCTCATTAAAGATGGAGTACGCGTAAAAAATGCATCTAGCGTGATCAGCACGTGGATAGTTGGTCCTCGCGTTTCGATTGGCTGGCTGGATAACGAGAAACGCACAGAGTCGTATTAGGCTGTCACAGTCTGGTACTGAATTACCGAATAGTAGTAATACTTGAAGTTAGCAGCGCATGTGTTACCTTAGTCAATATGTCCAGTACATATATGGATGATTTTTTTAACAATGTCGTATCAAATGCTAATAGTCTTCGAACAAGAATAATGATTAGGCGTTTGAGTAGTATCTTGAAGAATCTGATCTCAACGTATACCAAGATGAAGTGCTTCAAAGTCCCGATAGTTTGGTTGGTCATATTCTTACGAAAGTATCCACTCAAACAGGCATATGTGAAGCCAGAGTATATTAGAATTGTTTGTGACCTTCTCCAACACAAAAAAGCAATGAAGTGGATCTGAAATTATGCGTTTTCTGGATGAATTCAATGAAATCGCCAAATACCTCTTTTCAGTGGTTCCAAGTCCTGCCCTGATCTACCCGACCCATCACGTGTATTTGTTTACGAACACTCTATCTTTAACGTGAATGCACTGTATCAAATATGATCATTGTCCAGTGTGTCCATTGTGCTTAGTGTTTCTTGAAACGGGTTTTGATAGCTCGTCAACTGTGACCAATGTTTTCATTGTTACATTCAACTGATTTCTGGTATTCCCGACTTTTCTGTTTCTATTTCATTATTATTTGGAAGTCATTTTTGTTGTGGATGATATTTCTCCCGTTAACCTAGTTTGCGAAACGCGCGTCAAGTAATATCATTTTGCTGTTGAGGTGATTAATATCTGGATAACTTCTTCACTTTTACACCAAGGGTTTTTTTTTTTCGTTGCAGTACGAGCTCGGAGTGGCGAGCAGCGCTGAAGGCGACACGACGTGCAGCGAAGACGAATGCGGTGCCGGCTCCGCCCGAAGCAGCACGAAGCTGTCCGTCAGCAGCGAACCGGTGTCAAATCGCAACCGCAACAACATGTCGTCGTTGTACCACGGCACGTGGCCGGTCGAGAAGACGATGTGGAATTCGGAGCCAACGAGGCTCGCTGCGACGCGCGATCAAACGGCGAAAAACAACTTCGGCAACCACATGGTGAGACTCCCGCCAAAATTGGAGGCAATTCTTTTGTATATTTGTGTGTGCCAACCTTGTTTTTTCATTTTTTGAAGCGCTGCCTACCTCCCGAAGGTGGTAAAATCCCGAAACGCTGGTCGCGCGATCAGAGCCGTACGATTCTGGTTCAACGACTTGCAAGGGCACTTGTCATTACTAATGATCTGGCACAGCCTATAGAATAACCTACTCGTATGCCAATACATTGGACCTATTTTTAACCAGTCTCACTGATCTTTATCTTCGGGTAATACTGATCATACGATTTCGACCACTTATTCGTATTCAGCTTCCACACGTCGTGTCTGAAATCACGAGTCATCCGACTAGGAAAGTCTTCGAATGTTTTTCTCTTATTTTCCTTGGATAAGGGTTTGTTTTTCATCTGATGATCCCACTCACTCTATGTGCTCAAGGAATTTCTGATACCATAATTCTGGGAATGATTTATTTCAAGTAGTTCAAAGACACCACAGTCTGTAAAACCTTGGTTTCTCAGACCGGCGCCAAAATTCCGGTTCATAAACGAGATCTGAGTATGTAAACGCATGAAATAGCCTTAGTGAAACAATTGAAGCTGCTAAAGAAGCACATGGTTCTCGTTTAATTTGGTTATTTGCTAAAGCTGTCGATAAAAATTTTACTTTTAGTTCACATCCCCCTCAAACCAAAGAGGAAGAATAACAAGCCGCCACTGCCCAACCAAAAGCGAATATATATGCTGATTTGCTGGAAATTCTCATCAGAAAAAGAACCCCCGAATATCACGCCTGGTCGACAGTTGACAGTCATATTCCTGAAATAATTTCTCACCAACAAAATATAAGAAATATTTCAATGAACAATCTCTGGTTTTTTGGGCTTGAGGGCCGTTTGGTGGAATCTTGACTTCCGGAGCTATCGGCTACATCTGCGGCAGCCATCTTCAGCGGCGTGGTCTCAGTTGAACTCCTCTATGTGAGTTTACTACGATTGGTTGCAAATCTGGAATTGACTCGTTATTATCTTTCGGTCCGACAGCGTTCTGTTGGTCGTACGATTCCCTGGTTCTATCTGGCTTCGTCTTAGCTGTTCTTAGAACTGGATACCAAATTTTGTTCAAATTTAGTCCCTCTTCCTTTCTGTTGAAGTTATCCTTGTGCTTATGTATCTTAATCGCTTCCCGGTATAAGCGAGTGGAGTAATGCGTCGTCGTTGACAGAATTGAAGTTTTGTCGAATGGTATATTATGGTTGTTCAGAAGGGCGTGTTCAGCTACAGCTGATTTGTCCGTTTGTCCCAACCGACAATTTCGACTGTGTCACAATACGGTGATTACGATATTTTTCAGGAAGTCACAAGCGTCATGAGTTTCGCCTCTAGCTCGGGCGGTGTCCCATTGGACAGGGTGTTGGGTAGTCCGGATCCGAATAAATGGTCGTCTCAGCAATTAGAAGCGAAGATGGATGTAGTCCATAGCCTGTTAGCTATGCTAGGAGGCCAAGATCACGTCGACATGGGAGAAACGCTGCTAGCTTTGAGCAGTTGCCCGGAAAGTTGTCTTGCTATGCGGCAATCAGGTACGTTCATGATTTTGATCATTATATCGTTCATCGTTTGCGGTCGTTTTCCAATCCAGAATTGTTTGCTTTGTACAATTTTTTTATGTGAAATAACCGAGAAAGTAAAACCCACAGATTACAGAAACAAGTTTTGATAGGAAACAGCATACTGGTATATATAAAAGACTGATTATTGACCCCAAATATACAACAGAATAGGAATGTTCACAAAAATATAAAATCCCGTTTGATATGTGTGAAAAGATAGACTGATCCTAACAATGAACGCTCAGAAGATTACAAAACTAAAATGATCCTTTCCTTTTAAAAACTCGAATACTTGAACTTGAATACAGGAACGCTCTGTGACGTCAGTACCCTTATTTAACGGCACGCGAGCATTTAACAGTTGTTGTTCACTTATTTGAGCGCTACAAAAGCAAGATAGTAGGTACTATATTTTTAATTGGTGAATTATTTGTGAAAAGGGTCGCTAGATGTCTCTCCTAGCGGCAACAAACCACTTCTTTTTACGTTCTATTTTTCTCGGAACTTTTCGTGGAATATTTTTTTGAGGTATTTACACATCCAGGATCAAAACACCACTCATTTAAATTCAACCCTTATTATTCCAAATAGGATAAGGGGTCGAAAAGGGCATTTATTTCTCTTTCAAATGACATCTAGTTCGTAAAATTCGGTCAGATAGTATCCCAGATAAGTATCTAATTGTGTAATGATTTTTCTGATTTATTTATTCGACTAACAAATACTAGTAATTGAATCTTATATAAAACGTATGTAATTTTTTTACACAGATGTTCAAAGTGACCACCACGGACTTCCATGCAATGATAAGGGTGTGATTCAAATATTCCACTAACTACAATTCGTTCTCTCAGGTCTTTTTGAACATCTGTGTAAATGATTACGTACGTTCTGTGTTACATCTCATCGTTAGTATTTTGTTAGTCAAATAATTAGATTAGAAAAACCATTACACAATTAAATACTTATCTCGAAACCTATCTGACCGAATTTCACAAATGATATATTATTTGAAAGTTAATTGAAACATATCAAAAAACCTCCTTGACCAATGTACGACAGTTTTTTTAAATGAGCGTGAAAATAGATACTGCGTCTTTTTCGTTTCAAATGGTGACCGCTATATAATAATATTCAAACTTCTCCCAATAACGACAGTTGACGATATGCCGTCCTGTTTTCACCTTTCAAGGATGATTTTTTGCAGGCTGTATCCCGTTGTTAGTGAAATTAGTGCAATCAGACAGAGACGGAGATACGAGACGGAAAGCCGCACAAGCATTACACAATTTAGTTAATTCTCAAACGGACGAAAAACTCCGGAAACGCGAAACGAGAGTGTTGAAGCTCACGGAACAATGCAGAGCGTACACGGATGCTCTTAGGAATAATACAGACTACGAACCTTTGGAAAGTAGCAGCTCTATTTCGGAAGGTGAAGTATTCCTTTCGTTTCAGTGATCCTTTTTTCTAGTTCCTCGTCGTTTTCAGATGGTGATAAACATCCCGTACAAACAGTTGCGCATCTCATGAAGTTGTCTTTCGACGAAGGCCATCGACAGGCCATTTGCCAGCTTGGAGGGATATACACGATTGCTTCTCTAGTAGAGGTGAGTGAATTAAAAAAAATTGTGGAGCCCACGGAAGTTGGCTTACGACAAAAAATCCAAATGGAATTTCGTCGGTCACGTCTATTTTCGGAGAAACAGGTTCATTTTGTTGTAAAACTTCACCATTTTTCACATCGAATTTCTGTTTATAACGCACAAAAGTTGTCTTTTTTCTTATCAAAACATCACACACGCTCTTATTGACTTGTTAAGCAGAAATAACAGAATTTCTTCAAAAAATTAACCCTTCTTCAAAACGTCAACATTAGTATGTTCAGTTGTCAACGATCAATGAAGGCGGCAGCATTGCAAATTAATCAGTGTTGAACTATGACATGCCAACGAACTGTTAAGAGGGGTAAATTTTTTGAAATAGTAATGGTTTCATAAATTATTTTTTTCATTTTTTTTTCGAATCAAAAAGTGGAAATAAGTTCTGTAAGAGAAGTAAAATAAAAAAAATACAATCACTCTCTTTTGGTAGGTACGCGTATATCAATCAAAGACCTTTGATTACTTCACAAAAAGGAAGAAAAAGTCCATCTGCTTGAAAATGTTGAAAACATTAAATGAGGGGCTGGGTGGTATCAAAATCAAAAGATTGGACAAATTTCGTGTGTTTTCAATAACAGAAATTTGGATCTGTATCTCAAAAAATAGACGTAACGGCCAAAAATTTGATTTGAATTTTTGTGGGTGGAGGAGACAGGATTACGTAAGATTCGCAATTTTTTCTTTGAAATTCAGATATTCACTATAAGCCAAGTTTTATCCAATATTTATTTATCCAATATTTATTTCTATGAAACAGGAAATGCTTTTCAAAAAAAATATGTGCTGCGTCAAACCCAGAATTTGTTTTTTATGGAATACACTGTTCACTTCCAAAGATATGGCCTATGAATTTTCGGAAATCTCACAATGAAACTAGTTCAATTTGTAATGGGAGTAATCTGAAGAGTTAATTTTCATTAAATTTTTCCGCAATACATTCAGACAAGTTGTAAGTCACCCATTTATCATTTGAAACAGTATACAGTCACGATTTTTGTGCTTTAGACGATGTTTTAATGTGAAACGAATTCAAGGAAGCCTTTATAAAGACTTCTATCTCATCTATTGTTGATCTTATCGAATGCAAGATCTGCGTTTGTCTGTGTGTTGTTCTGTAAATTTCTTTTACAGGTTACAATTTGTTTTTTCATAGGTTACTTTTCCTTCCAAAGGCACACTGCAAAAAAAATGTTACAAAAATATGTTAGTGCTGCTCGGTCTGTATTTACAAGCAAGTGAAATTGTCGATATTCGAATATTTGGGTTCATATTTATTTATTTATTTGCTGGTAACTGAAGATTGTTTATATGAATTATTGAAAAATGTTGAGTAGAAAATTATCCATTGCTTTTCGAAAATCTGTCAGAAATCTGCCCTCTCAAGGTGGATTCACACAGATCCGAAATCCGATGATAAGACGATCCGACAGCTTTCTGATTGGTCTGAATTTAAATTTAAACCAATTAGAAAGCTGTCGGAACGACGCACCATCGGATTTCGCATCTGTCTAAATCGAGCTTTACACTCTTATAGATTCCAACATGATTTCTTGATTTTGTCAGGTGGGTTAACAACCCAGAAAAGATTTATCCACCACAAAATGAAGATATACAAACAGTTATCATCTAATTCTATTGCAATTCTATACCTGCACATAATCTCATAGTTATTTGTGCATAATCATCTACTGAACGATTTTCAAGATAATGTATCATGCTCCCAAAACCCATCTGGGATTTGATTCATTTTGCATGATGAGTATATTTTAGATGGAATCAACGTATATAGAAATTATTCCTGAAATGTTTTTGCTTATGTTTACAAGGTGGAAGTTTTTTACATGTACTATATATTGCACAATCTTTGTTTGTACCTTTCTTCACCTGGAACCATCAATTCATACTCGAAGGCAGTTAATTTGATAATTCATTAAGAGCCACTCCTTCGTTATTCTATAAAAGCTGAAAGTTTCTCTGTGCATATCAATAACATAGGTAAGAACAATCAGCGACTATGGAGTTTGGATCTTGGTTAATTGGGCAGGAAACAGGCAGCAGATTCCTTTTGAAGTCATGTGTTTTTTTTTGTTGTTGTTCTAAAATTGTTCGTTCCGTTAACCAGCTGACGAACGTCAACCCTCAGAAGTCGAAACTTGTGCGAGCAATGAATCAACGAGGTCTTACCTTCTAACGTGCGATTACCCAGCACGGTGGCCCGGCGAGGATTCGAACCCCGGCCTTCCGCTTTACAGGCAGATACGCTAACCACTACTCTACCGAGACCACATTTGCATTTTACTTACGGATGTCGTAGTTTCGAGCGCACATTTTCTTGATAACTTATGCATAATGCAAAATAATGGCAATCAATTTAAAAACAAGTGGAATATTTCATCAATTTCGTAGATCATTCATATTTTTCTGAGTATTGTCAAGCTTAAACTTTGATTTTCCGTATAAACTTCTATTGTCAACACTGTTTCAAAGCTTCATTAGCTTTCTGTGAAAATTTCTGTCGAAGCATTTTGTCAAACTGACAAATAAATATCTGCACCTTACCGTCCAGAGAAGATAACTTTGTTTTACATTGTCAAGTAAACGGAAATATCAACATTATAGGGTAGATGGTGTCACAAAAAAGCTTCAAATATTGTCAAACGTAGGTATAATTATAATTCAATGAAGTTTAGGGGTGTCTGGCAGGGGGTTATAACAATAAGTGTCCGGCAAAGGATGATATGATTGCTGATATCATCCCGAAAAAAATATAAAAAAACTGAGCTGTATACTTCGACGAACTTGTGGTTCTATTTTATAAGCCTTTGCTATTTTGTACCTGCCCAAGTAACCATCATCCAGATTTCATAATCGCTGATCGTTGTCACCTGTCTCAAAGACATGTACAGAGAAACTATCGACTTTTATAAAATAACGACGGTCTGGCGGTCGCGAGCTCTTGCTCTAATATCATTTACGGGTTTTGCTTCTCTCACTGAACCGATCGCACCCTTTCAGGTGGAACATACGATGCACGGTAGCACGTCGACTGAATCCCACTGTATCTTGATGCGTAGGTACGCATGTATGGCACTCACGAATCTCACTTTCGGCGACAGCGGCAACAAGGCTTTGCTCTGCTCGATTAGAGAATTCATGAAGGCTTTGGTGGTGCAGCTGCAGAGTCCCAGCGATGAACTGCGACAGGTAATGCATGTCTTTTTTCGATCGTCAATAGTGGTAGGGTTATTGAAGCAGTTCTGAAAAGTGGCACTTGTAACCTTTATAAGTCCAGTAACTGAAGAACCGAAACTAGGGAAAGCTGTGAACAAGTCAATGCGTTCTTCACTTGTGGCTCAATTTGTAGGTCGTCACAGATGTTTTCAAAGGACCCAAAACCTAACACGATTGCGTTCGTGGCAATGGCCGAAAATGGCCCCCAAACCCAGAAAAATGGGTTTCCCGCCAATATCTGGCTGAAAATACGAATTAGAGAATTTTCGTTTATAGGTACAAAAATTAAAGATCGTCTCATTATCTACAAAAATGACCCTCTTCAGTTTTTCCGAGAACTCAACAGTTTTCGGGATAAAGGGACCCAAAACTCTCCTCATTTCAGCTGCCACTTTCTCTATAGGAATTCTGTTGTCTATGCATTCGCTTGGAGGCGGGCGGACGAATTGTTTCATAATTCAGGCAAAAACTGACATTTTTCAATGATTCAAAGTTCAAGATAATGAGGAAACCCGTAGCTATCATTCCATGTATTTCGAAGTTCTTTCTTATTTGGCAAAAAGATTTAATAAGCTGTGAAAGTTTTTTTCTGCACCATTTCGACATTGTTTCATTAATTTACATTTTTTTCAAAAATAGTCTTTTATCGGAAATTTTTCTTTATAATGGGTCCTTGGGGGGGTCTTGAATAATCTTTGAATTTTTTTTTGTACTTTTCCCGCGTTCTAATAAATGATCCATTTGTTTATTTACATTTTTCATGCGATTTCGGAGTTATGTAGAATCTGCGGAACAACCGCGAATTAAAAAATTATTAGCCATAAAAAATATATATGTATTCGGAAACTAGAGGTTTGTTCTGGTTCTGAAAAATTGTGGTTCTCGGACGTCAGGATCATGCGCAGTTAATAAAGAGCGTTCTGGTTTGTCGAGGAAAAGTTCGGATTGATGAATCCTCTGTTCTGGTTTCGCATTTAAAATGATCTCGGACCGTCCTGAACTATCACGACTTGTTTTTGCTCTTGAGCGAGAACTGATGAAAACTGTTCTCGATGCGCATGCGCAGTCAAGTTCAAGTCGCAGGTAGGGTAGGTGTTTGCTTATAGTTTATTAAGCTGTAAGCTGTGGCATAGGCTTTGGTTTCTTCTTGTTAAAGTTGATTATTGTTGTCAGCCACTTTTTTATAGGATCGCTCCGATACTTTAAATTTGTTTTCACATTTCGAAGGGTGAATGGTGATATGGCATCTATTGGATAACTCTATGGATAATTTTTCCCACATTTTTTTCATACTCTTAATTTCTCCTCTACCTACTTTTGGTTTGTATGATTTATACAAATCCAAAAGTATTAGGATTCTCTCCCTGCTAAAAAAGTTATCTCCATCCCTATCGTCATTTTTTTCATTTTATATTAGAAAGTCTGACAACTGATATTCTTCTGAAAAATATTTATTTTTTTAGGTATATCGGGACCATGCACTTTTTCACTCAATGTTTACCTGACATGGTGTTAAAGAAAAATAATGAAAATATAAAAAAACTAAAGAATACGATTCAAACTGCGATTACGAATGACGAACAAACAGTGAACTGAGTGAACTCCCAAAGTCCCAAAATACTTTTTAATGATAGCCAACTCAAAACTCAAACCTACTGTGTTGAAACTATTAATTTCCAAGCTGCCCACTTGTCCAATAAAAGCTCCCTGTATACGAAAGATGGCGCAGTGGTCACTCAAAAAGAGCGTTCTGGTTCAACCAAGTGTTCGAGACTGTCCTGGACTGTCTGGGATTTTTTGCTTCTACGCATCATGTCCTGCGCAGGTTTGAAACAGTTCTGGATCTTCGAACCAGAACAAACCTAATAGCATCTTGGCTTCAAAACGATGTGCATGGCAAGTCGATAAAATGGCTAATAATTTAATTTAATAATCGTTTTGGGTCCCTTTATCCCGAAAACTGTTGAGTTCTCGGAAAAAATGATAAGGGTCATTTTTGTAGATAATGAGACGATCTTTAATTTTTGTATGAACGAAAATTTTCTAATTCGTATATTTACCAGGTATTGGCGAGAAACCCATTTTTTTGGGTTTGGGGGGCCATTTTCGGCCATTTCCATGAACGCAATCGTGTTAAGTTTTGGGTCCTCATAGACGTATTCACAGGTTCGTACCTTCATTTACTGGAATATATGTAGATCTGTCATATTTGTGTGTTTGGGATATTTCACGAATTGTTTGGATCTTTCTTACTCTCAATTTATGGGTATATTCGGATATTAGCCACCGGTACTAACTGGAAGTTTTGACAGTGATTATCTGTAATAAAAACAATAATTCAGTAGTTCAATTCAGGGTGTGGTCTTTCCAATATTTCTATTTTTTGATGAGTGTGACCGAAGCAGTTAGTTTTAAGACACGACAAATATATAGGGAATTCATATCACATGAAAAAAATTGAACTTGTTGGCACACAAACTAGTTTCTGCCATATGGGCATCATTGTTTTCCTAGTAGTTAGGTTAGGTTGGGTTTGTACTTAGGTAGGAAATATTGAATTTCTGATTATTTTCGGAGTTTTACTGATGTTGAAGACTAATATTTGAAGAAGAGTGATTTCCTAACGACATAAATTATTCAAAACAGAGACATTGGTGAGAGGTATGCTTGAAAGTGAATGTGAATCTTTTGTTTGCATTTTAGCATGCATTGAATATTTCTGAGCTGAATTATACAATTTATGGTATCCCTCCTGTTACAAAATGAATATTATTCAGTATTTGGTTTCAAATCACAGCTTTTATTATCAACTGCAGATGAAGGTCTATGAAAGTTTGGAGTCCTTAATGAAAACCTAAACTTTTAATTTAAAGATAATGTTTCTTGCGTTTTCTGAAAATACTGGATCAAAAACCAGCTGTGGAACCCTTCTTTGCAAAATATGGAGCATAATTGGCATAATGGGCCAGGCAATAATTATGAGGGTCCTGTTCAATAAAAAAATAACTTTTACGATTAAGCAGCGATACTCTGTGTCATATTGAATTCTACCACTCTTTTTTTACAGTCGTTTACTATATTGTAAGCGACGGTCACATCATTTGCCACTCTGTGCCTCAGTCGCCTACACATCGGGCTCATTCGGCAACATACAGATGAATTTGCCAAAATTTGGTGGTATTTTAGTGATATTTCATATTCTTGGGTCCGAAATTATTGTCATTATGATTTGAGCATTTCATTTCAAATGAATTGTCACACTATTGGATTATATTGCTGGAAACGGATTGGGCTTATTGGCCGTGGAAGAAGAAGAAAAACTAAAAGAGATTCATTCAGAAAATATTAAGAGAAGAGCCATGGAAGGTTCATGCAACGTTCCCAAGAATTAGGCCTATGATTAGGAATTAATAACTAAGATTTCAACACCTGGACATCAACAAGGGTGTTTACGCAATCATTATAAGTACTAAAGACGATGACCTAAAAGTTGACCAATTTTCAACTAAAAACTATGTCCTTTGTCAAAAATCCGAGTATGCAAGCGCCAGATATAACTAAAAATGAATGATAGCCTTCTTATAGAAAAGTACTGATTGCCGTGAGATAAGAAAAATAAGCTCTTAAAAATTAAAGCAAGCGGGAAAAATGTTTGACGAATTAAATTTTTTTGAGCATGGGCAATTTTTTTCTCTAAGAGCTAACACGAAATGGCATAAACACAACAGCTTCCTCAGTTATACTGCTTAGCAAGGTTGGGCTGATTAAAGTCAAGTGATTAAAATCATGATTTAAATTGCTTGAGTTTTTAAATTAAAATCATGATTTAAATCAATTTTTGTTTTTTATATTTAGAACCAGATAACAACATAATATAAAAGTTTTCTCGAAGATCAAAAGGAGTATCTGCTTTTAGCAAAAACATCAAAGTACATAATTCCAAATTCTTAAACTAAACGTAACACCTAAATTTTATTACCGTATATTTTCAGTCTATTCATTTTCTTTATACAATTTAAACAAAAACATAAGTTTTCCCCCTTTTTCTATGCCTAATCTGTTTCTAATATCCGAGTGTACAACTAGCGAAATGCGTGAAATTGTTGGTCAACATCAATTTATAGGTTGAGAAGGAAAACGAGCCTCGACAGGAATATTCTTGCAAAAAGCACAACAAACGCGTTCGTGACTCACTCGGCACTGTATAGCCAGTGTATAGGACAGAAGGAAAACAAATAGCGACTAGAAATTTCTTGCAAGAAGCGCGACAAATGCGTTGTCACAAGTTTTTGAGCCGCAAATTGTATTAAAATTTTTAGACTTATACATTAAAATAATCAAAAATAATTTCAAAGAATCAAAATGTTCAAATTTTATATTCAAATTTAAAAAGTCAAACAAATCTTGATTTTTTTTTAATCAATGATTTTTGATTTTTTCAATAAAAATCAGATTCTGCCCCACCCTGGTACTTAGTTACTAGTTGTTAGTGTTAGGTATTAAGAAATGTTGCATTCACCTTCCATCAAATCCATTTTCAATAGAAGATACGAGGTTTGAATAAATTTTCAAAATAAAGATATGGCTCGATATATTTTTTTACAGTATCTTGTTCCAGTTGAATAGCCCTGTGGCTATACCCCCAATATCATACTTTTCAGTGACCTGAGTTTTTATGGAACAGGAACATACCAAAGAGTAATTTGTAGGAGTCATGATATTTCTATAGAGCTCAGCAATCAGTATCGAGGGCCTTAGGAAAGTTAATCATTGCTATTGCAAATATATGTTATTTGACAGGAATCACTACATACACTTTTTATATAACATTTCAATTCATTTTCTTTCGTAATTGTGATTATATTGGGGTTACAACATTGACAGGATAAATTGAAAGAGAAAAGTGGGATTAATCACATTAAATAAGATATCATATGTTATGACGTCTTGTTTTCTGGCTACCAGGAAAGTCAAGTTCAGGCAATAATTTTCATGCACTGAGTACCAGTCATGTGGAATTTAGTTGATAGATGGAATTCAATACAACACAGAGTCCCGCTGCAATTGATGATCAATGAGTACCTTCTCAATCGGTGTCAGTTTTGATAGAAAATTACTTGTCTCATGTTTTTTTTTTCCAAGAATTCTACTATCTTCAATTCATTGTACAGGTAACAGCAAGCGTTCTGAGGAACCTCTCTTGGCGAGCTGACCCTACTTCTAAGGAAATTCTTAGAGAAGTCGGTGCTGTGACTGGCCTCATGAAAGCCGCCATGATGGACAATAAAGAAAACACATTGAAGTCCATTCTCTCTGCCTTGTGGAATCTTTCCGCTCACTGCACGGAAAATAAGTCTGAAATATGCGCGGTCGAAAACGCCTTGGGATTCTTGGTCAATATGTTAACCTACAAAACCCCTTCGAAATCGATGGCGATCATCGAGAACTCCGGAGGTATTTTGAGGAATATTTCCAGTCAGATCGCAGTCCGGGAAGACTACCGAGAAATTTTACGCCAACACAATTGCCTGCAAATACTCTTGGATCAGTTGAAGTCGCCCAGTTTGACTATCGTCAGTAACGCCTGCGGTACTTTGTGGAACCTGTCGGCGAAATGCGCGACCGATCAGGAAATTCTCTGGGAATTGGGCGCTCCCAGCATGCTTAGGAGCCTGAACCACTCCAAACACAAGATGATCGCTATGGGCTCCAGCGCGGCTTTGAAAAATTTGCTCAGCGCTAGGCCTCAACAAGCCGTGCCACAGCAATTAGACTCCACCGCTCTCTCCCTGGACTTGCCGGCGTTGCCAACTCTGGGCGCTAGAAAGCAGAAAGCTCTGCTGCAAGACTTGGACCAAAACTTGAGCGAGACGTACGAGAATATCGAGAAGGATTCTCCGGTGAGGAAGTATGACAAGGACGATTCTCGACGCAGATCCAAACCGACATCTTCCAGTCCCAATTTTTTAGATGACAGTCATCTATGCACCAATTTTTCTAACCTCAATTTGAACGAACCTTCTACGAGCTTCACCAGCGACATGAGACTGAAACCGAAAATGCAACAGAACTACGGGAGTTCCAGTTTGCCGTACATGAGCCCCTCGAACAATCCTTCCGCCTACATACCCGTTAGGAATAAGTTTTCCGATTGCGCCGCTTACGAAGACGAAATCGACGCGAACGATCAGCCCATAGACTACAGCAAGAAATATTCCGAGACCAAGTTGCCGAATAGCGACGTCAACGACGTGTCGTCCACCAAAGAACACAATTTTTCGTACGGCCAGCAAGAGACCGAAAAAGAGAATTTTAGTATGTACGCAGAGACCGATCTCGATCAGCCCACGGACTATTCCCTGAGGTACGCCGAAAACGATTCGGATTCCGAGATTCGCGGAAAGATAACCGAGGAGCAGCCGCAGGAGTACGTGCAAGACACGGTGAAGACTTATTGCACCGAAGACACGCCTTACGAAACGCCTTACAACTTCTCCACCGCTACTTCGATGTCCGATCTCAGGGTGGACGACAAACCGGTTATAGACAACGATAAGTTGAACGTGTGTCGGCCGAAAGTCAAGAAGGAAGTCAGCGAAAACGCGGAGGAAAAAGATCGATGTTCCGTGGAGGATATTTCTGAACTGGATACTCGTGCCAAGTTGTCCGATAAAATACCCAAGTCTGAACTGAGCTCCGGGCTGTTGTCTCCCGAAAAGCCGGTGAACTACGCCGAAGAAGGCACTCCCGGGTACTTTTCTCGGGTCAGTAGCTTCGGCTCGCTGACCTCTATACCGGCGAATGAAAATCTCAAGGACGTCAAGGAAACGGAGACGCCGCCCTTGGAGCAGGAAAACGTAGCGGAGATGAAAGCAAATGAGAAAGCGTCGCCGAAAACTCCCGGAGAAACTAAAGCGGTGAAGTTCGAGAGGGTCGTCAATTATGCCGAAGAGACGCCGCTGATGTTCTCCAGGTCCAGTTCTCTGGCGTCTCTGGACAGCATAGAGCAACATTCCATACACGACGATAGGAGTTCGGTCGTGTCGGATTTCAGGTTGGTACCGCTCGGTTTTCTAATGATTACGTTGTACTACGTCAATCAATCAATCATTTATTCATCATCTGAAACTATTGTACATGTCACAAAATATAACTTATACAAAAGCTCATTGGACTAGTCAAAAAAATCACATAAGGTTTGAAGTCCTTACACTATTCAATCTAAAATTACACTCATACATATATATTGTTACGATTTTCCTTGCAAAATCTTACTTCTGACACTACTGTTACGATTTTCCTTGGGTTCGTTGATTTAAACACCAAACAACACTAAACTACTTTTTTTATAACTCTTTGTCACAACACAATACAATACGATCACTTAAACTGCTCTCTAATACAAACTCTGTTATACAAGTTTTCTGTACTAAAATTTCTACACTTCGACTACTTGCACTTAGCAATAACAAAACTCTCTACACTTAGCTCCACTAAACTCGCTCCACTTAGCTCTGAATACAAACTTTACACTTAACTAACTCTCCCCGCGACGAAGTAACTCCCGTATATATACCTGCGTACGCCTATGAAGAATCTGCGCGAATTCTCCACGCGCCATTTTCGGGTTCTTGGAAAATGACGTTCGCTACGACGCGGTCTCTCACCTGCGTTTACGATCTCGTCAGGGCCGGCGCTAGGAGAGCGCTAGGAGATTCGTAACAATATGTATCGTTATAGGGTAAAATATTACATCACAGAATACATTCACAGGTTTAACAATTCCTAGGTAGAGTAAAACGCCATTCTTAATTGATATTCACTTGATGCTCTTTATAATTTCGATTTATTTTCTATATATCCAAAGAGATCCAAAAACAAGACAAAACATACCAAGCTTAATTTAGCCACTGTCATATTAATGTGTTTTTTCCACGTCATTTTATTGTCTAGCACAATTCCTAAAAATTTTGTAGAGGCAACTTCTTGAATACAGTGAACGTTCACTTTCAATAAACTGTTGAAATTGTGACATATATTTTTTGGAAGAAAAGTCATGAAAACCGTTTTGCTTTCATTTATTGTTGGGTCATTGCTTTTACAATATTGATGAAACTCGTCTGAACTGGAATTTGTCAACATTATACTATTATTTTTTTATTCACTACTAATACCAAAGTTAGTGTCATCCGCGTAAACCACCCTCAAATTTGGGATTGTACAAAACTTGTATGACGTTTGATTATAATATTGAGTCGTCCTGAAATTTCATGAAAACTTTAAATCTATTTTTTTCAAATGAATGTAAAATAAAATGTAATCGGACCAGTCGCCGCTAAATTATTATAAAAAATGAGAAAAAAAAAATAAAAAATGAACTGACATTGAATAGTTGAGATAAAAATACAAGAAAACACAATACAATTACAATATACTGCTAACCAGCAGGATTGTCGAAAAGGGGATGTGCTGCATTCCTAAAAATGCCATGGAATTGTTTCTGAAGAGTGTAATCCAATCAAATTAACTGTTCAAGAGCCCAAAATGACGATTTTCGCCTACCCGAAAAGTAGCTGTGGATTCCGGCAGATACATGTGTCCTTATTATCCCCTAAAGTTTGCGCCAGATTCTGTCCGTGCGTTTAGCAACAATTAGCACTTGAATGCCGGAAATCATTATTTTTTTTTGTTTTTTGCTTATATAATGAAAACTATTGATCGGATCGAAAAAAAGTTGGATTAAAAGTTGTAGATAATCGAAAAATCTATCGATTAGCGTTGGCCCGATTTCGATATTCCGATTTGTTGCTTAACTATTGCGCTCGGAATTTGAAAAAAGGCGTTTTTTCCATTACTCTATTAAAAAATGTTGAAATGCATTCGGGAGTTGCAACTGTGAATTTGGGAAGCTTTCAACTAGTAGAAACCACAGTTTCAATTTGGGCGAAAACCAATTGATAGGTTAGCAACAATCTAATTTGTTACTAAAAAAAGTGTCCCACTAGATTGTTATTTCTTGCCCTACGGATAATCGTAGAGCAATGAACGAAACAGTTTTGGATAGTCAAAGAGTTGAACTACAAAGTATCGTTTTTGGAAAATCGATTTTTCCAATGTGATACCTTTAAAAATGGCGTCAAAAAAACAACGTTTTTCAAACTAAAAAACAATTAGGAAAAAATGGTCGTATCAAAATGAGAGAAAATGCATGGGAAAGCTGCTATTTTTCTACGAATTTTGACAACCTTACTTTTGTTCCACGATAATTAGGAGCCTAGATAATTCTTTTTTTCATTCAGTTTCCCCTTCATTTGTTTGTTTATATGAAGCAACGAGACCTCTACGACTGCACAGAGCAAGAGTCATATTATCCATAGGAACCAGCAGAATTTGTTTTCCACAATTATTTATCATAATTATTGATAGGATAAGTGGAGGTTCTTCCGGGACCGTTCGACGTGCCGTGTAGAGGGGGAAGCCGGAGAGAGCGATCTACCGCTAGCGGCCGTCGAGTTCACCGCGTGAAATAAACTGATCAAAGCCCAAAATGACCACGCTGTCTGTATCTCGGGAAATACTGGACAAGTTTTGTTTTTGTTTTATTCTCAATAGTGCATCGAGATATGATCGAATATCACTATGGCTTACCCGGTTTGTTTCCGGAAATCCCTAAAATCGCAAATAATTCAATTTTTACGCTGCAAATGTAGTGAATTATTCGTTCATTTCAAATTCAACTCTGATAATACGGTGTCAAATGTTACCTTAGTTAGACGGAGAAAGCAAGTTTTCTCTGGCATTCGAAAATGAATAAAGCACGGCTCATCTCCTTTCCAATTGATATTTTTACAAATGTGTATATATGAATGTTATTCAATATTAAGATTTTTGGCCCATTTATGTGCAACATTATTTTTTGATATTTACAGCTTGTAACTGAAAATGTCCATTAACATTCATCTATATTCACATGTTTATTTTGTCTCCGTTGGGTTAGTCAGGTCCTATAAATTTTCGTTTGTTTCTTTCAGCAGAGTGTGATTTCCATGTTAATACTACTGTACAGAGTGTCCCCGATTGAACAGTTTGTATCGTTCCGGCCGGTTATACTGAGTGCGCGAAATAAACATTCCATTTGAACTTTTATTTTGGTAGTGATTTGAACATGTAATATTGTTAAGCTGACTTCTGTGATAGTTCACGTGAGAGTATTCAATTTTTTTCATTTCCTAAAAAGGTAAGGTTATTCATTACCTATACATAATTTCAATTACATCTATATGTCAAAAATGTTTCGGTAGTAGTATAATTTAGATACTATCCTTTGAGTAATGTTCAAACTTTATTTCATTTTATTTTGGATTCACTTACAAACACATTTTACGGTACTAACATGTAAGGATAGGTACTTAAAAACTACCTTTTGCCAACCAGAGAAAGACAATACTACTATAGAAGGAAGTCATAACGATATTCCCAGAGGAATAGTGTTAAGAGCGTTCTAGGTATTCAACGCATTAAAAGGAGAAAAAAAAAAGAAAATACATGTACAAGACAATTATAAGATTCAATTGAAATATACAAGCTCTAATATCATTTTGACTGGTCATTAAGAGATCCAGGTCATTCCTGATGATTAGGAGATTGCATTGTTGCATCATGTTATTAAAGTAGTTCCCGAGATACAGACAGCGAGGTCATTTGGGCTCTGATCAGTTTATTTCACGCGATGCATACGACGGCCGTCTCCCTCGGCTTTCCCCTCCACACGGCACGTCGAACGGCCACGTAAGAACCTCCACTGATCCCATCAATAAAGACTATGAATAATTGTAAAAAACAAATCCTGCTGGTTTCTATCGATAATATGACTCTTGCTCTGTGCAGTCGTCAAGGTCTCATAATTTCATATAAACAAACAAATGGAGGGGAAACTAAATGATAAAAAGTGTTATCTTGGCTCCTAATTATCGTGGAACAAAAGTAAGGTTGTCAAAATTCGTAGAAAAATAGCAGCTTTCCGATGCATTTTCCCTCATTTTGATACAACCATTTTTTCCTAATTGTTTTTTAGTTTGAAAAACGTTGTTTCTTTGACACCATTTTTAAAGGTATCGCATTGAAAAAATCGATTTTCCGAAAACGATAATTTGTAGTTCAACTCTTTGACTATCCAAAACTGTTTCGTTCATTGCTCTACGATTATCCGTATGGCAAGAAATAACAATTTAGTGGGACACTTTTTTTAGTAACAAATTAGATTGTTGCTAACCTATCAATTGGTTTTCAACCAAATTGAAACTGTGGTTTCTACTAGTTGAAAGCTTTCCAAATTCACAGTTGCAACCCCAAAATGCATTTCAACATTTTTTAATAGAGTAATGGAAAAAATGCCTTTTTTCAACTTCCGAGCTCAATAGTTGAGCAACAAATCGGAATATCGAAATCGAGCCAACGCTAATCGATAGATTTTTCGATTATCTACAACTTTTAATCCAACTTTTTTTCGATCCGATCAATAGTTTTCATTATATGAGCAAAAAATAAAAAAAACTAATGTTTTCCGGAATTCAACTGCTAATTGTTGCAAAACGCACGAACAGAATGTGGCGCAAACTTTAAGGGATACTAAGGACACCTGTTTCTGCCGGAATCCACAGCTACTTTTCGGGTTGGTGAAAATCGTCATTTTGGGTTCTTGAACAGTTTATTTCACTCTTATATCGAATCGATGGCTTTATGCGCTGGATCGCTCTCTCCGGCTTTCCCCTCCACACGGCACGTCGAACGGTCCCGGAAGAACCTCCACTGCTCCTATCAATAAATATGATAAATGATTGTGGAATACAAATTCTGCTGGTTCCTATGGATAATATAACTCTTGCTCTGTGCAGTCGTCGAGGTCTCGTTGCTTCATATAAACAAACAAATGGAGGGGAAACTAAATGATAAAAAGTGTTATCTTGGCTCCTAATGATCGTGGAACGAAAGTAAGGTTGTCAAAATTCGTAGAAAAATAGCAGCTTTCCCATGCATTTCCTCTCATTTTGATACGACCATTTTTTCCTAATTGTTTTTTAGTTTGGAAAACGTTGTTTTTTTGACGCCATTTTTAAAGGTATCACATTGAAAAAATCGATTTTCCAAAAACCATAATTTGTAGTTCAACTCTTTGACTATCCAAAACTGTTTCGTTCATTGCTCTACGATTATCCGTAGGGCAAGAAATAACAATCTAGTGGGACACTTTTTTTAGTAACAAATTTGATTGTTGCTAACCTATCAATTGGTTTTCGACCAAATTGAAACTGTGGTTTCTACTAGTTGAAAGCTTCCCAAATTCACAGTTGCAACTCCCAAATGCATTTCAACATTTTTTAATAGAGTAATGGAAAAAACGCCTTTTTTCAAATTCCGAGCGCAATAGTTAAGCAACAAATCGGAATATCGAAATCGGGCCAACGCTAATCGATAGATTTTTCGATTATCTACAACTTTTAATCCAACTTTTTTTCGATCCGATCAATAGTTTTCATTATATAAGCAAAAAACAAAAAAAAATAATGATTTCCGGCATTCAAGTGCTAATTGTTGCTAAACGCACGGACAGAATCTGGCGCAAACTTTAGGGGATAATAAGGACACATGTATCTGCCGGAATCCACAGCTACTTTTCGGGTAGGCAGAAATTTTACGAAAAAAGTTTATTTGATTGGACTAGTGATCAATGAATACAGAATGACTTTTCTGAATACTGAATAATGATCTTGACCTCCCTCAATATTTATAAAGATTCATATGCTGGGGTTGCAACTTTGCTCCGATCACCGTACTAAGGCTGAATGCTTAGCTCGCATCTGTGCAAGTTTGCGGGTTTTGGAGATGGTTAAGTATTTCTATAGCCTGTTATCTTATCAATTTGATGTCTATGAACTTGGAATAATAAAAAATGGAATTGTGAATACTGAGTGTTTTTGTTTTAGAATATTGAAGTTGTGGTTGGAACATCTCTCAATTCGTGTATTTGCTTGATCGGATTTGAATTATTTCATGAAATTTTTCGTTATTGAAAAACAAAAAAAAACGCATTCGACAGCGATTCTAAAAATACCATTCATATTAATGGACTAAATATACAAAGTGAAAGAAATGGAGTATTTGGGTGTATTTATTGATGAACATTTGAATTTTTCAAAACATGCTGGTTATGTAGCAAAGAAACTATTGGAATGAAAATCAATTTCTTTGGACAAATTAGCAGTAATATCTTATACTGGACAAAAGTATTGATATATGAAACCAAGATTCATTGCCATTTTAATTAATGTTCCTTTATTTTATTTTCACTGAATGAGACAAATTAAAATTCTTCAAAAAAAAAACAAAATCGTGCATTGAGAATAGTTCTCAACTGTGATAGATATACTCCTATCAAACAGATGCTAGAGAAAACTCAAATTCTCTGTGTCAAACAAATTATAATAATGAATACAATGATAATAATTTACAAAATTCTCAATAATTCATATCCAACTCATTTTTCAAACAGTATATCTTTAGTTAATGATATTCATACCTATTCTACTAGAAGTTGTGAAAAATTGCATATTAAAACTGTTAGGACAAATTTTCAACAAAATAGTATTTTCCACAAAAAGCTTTTTTTTTTTTAATAATAATAATAAAAACGATTTATTTCCCAAGAAACATATACATGCTTAGAATTTATAATAATCTTTCAAGAGAAACGAAACATGAAAATATAAATATATCCAAAAGAAATTGCAACTATTATGTTCTCAAGCATATTTCTATTTGAAATAATGTATTTAATTTTTTTTTGTGAATTTTGTATTTGCTCAATGTAATGTAATTCAACATATTTGCTAGTAATAAAATATCATTATTATTATTTCCAGCCGTCTCCCTAGCGGTATCGTCTCTCCAAGCGAATTACCTGATTCGCCGACTCAAACCGTGCCACCCAGCCCCAAACCGAGGAAAACTCCGTTGGATTTTCCTTCGACGTCGAAACCTAGAATATTACCGGACGGCAGATCGCATATCGCCGTCAGATCTATTCCGAAACCTAGTATCTTCGAAGATAACGTTACTAAATTCAAGGAGGAAAGTACTCCCGTTCAATTTTCGACGGCCACCAGTTTGAGCAGTCTGACGATTGACGATCACGAGGATGCGAATGAACAGGTTTGATTTATTTAATTCAACAATATTGAAAGTTGTACTTATGAATTATTCAGCATATCGCCACATCACTTGGAGAAATATGAAAAATCATTAGATCATCATTCTGTGGAGATCGAGAAAAATATAAATATTTTATCAAAGGTAATACCACGAGTCCTTCAAATTTAATCGATAAATTTTCATTTTCCACAAAAACTTTTTTATTTGGCAAAAGTATGAAAACAAACCGATTGATAAAATCACGAGTCCGTAGGACGAGTGATTTTATCTAATTTGGTTTGTTTGAATGCTTTTGCCTCAAAATAAAAAAATTGGAGTGTTTCGAAAATGAAAATTTATCTTATTAAATTTGAAGAACGAGTTGTATTTGGAAAGATTATTTTTTGAACAAATAGAAGGAAGAACAATTCAATTGATCATTATTTCATTTACATAAGAAGAAAACGAGAAAAGGTGAAAATTTTACTGATTTGAAATGTCAACAACGATGTAGGCCCTCTATGATCCAGAAGAGATATAATGCTTACGCATTGAATATGATATGACGATACCAAGAGATGGCGTCACACCTCTCATTGTACAAGGTTGATAATTGAAAATTTCTTATGACATGAAAATCGCGCCAGAAGGAACATAAAATCATTCGTTATGTCGTTGTATCAAAATCTGCATACAACGGTTTCTTCTCATACAACAAAAAATGAATTGTATTTAATGAAAACTAATTGTACACCATCTTCATTTGAAGGAAACCTTAAATATTTGAATCGCTATATCTGTCATAAAGTTGAGGTTATGAGTTATTTACGTGTTCATTGAAATGTGTTATGTTATTATTATGCTGAAAAAGTGAAAAGTGAATGACTATTAATAATAAGGTAACTGTTCATTCATGATAATTTATATAAATATGAGCCAGTTCAATAGAATCGACGCGGTAAACCGTATCGTTTTGACAGTTCAAAGGTAAACAAGGTTTTATCGAAACAATCGAAAGGACCAGCCAGTTTTATCAGTATAATACCCAATGATTGGCTAGAATAACCATAGAATAACCCGCTACTATTGGTTGAAATGCCAAAAACGTCACATTTTCACAAGTGAAAAAAATAATCATGGATATCTCTTGTAGCAGTATCATTGGCATTACAACTGATAGACTGGCCTCAAGACATTTTTCTGCATAACACGATACAGAAGAAAGGATATGTACCTTTAAGAGATATTGTGAAGAACAGAATTATCATTTTATACAAAAAAATAAATAAAATGTGGTGTACCACAAGGATCAGTTCTTGGACCAACATTGTTTCTCATATACATAAACGCTATATCCAAACTAGATCTATGTGTGGCCAAATTAAATTATTTGCAGATGATACGACAATCGTATAATTTTCTGAAACATTTGAAACAGATTTATTTTGGATTGATACATTCAAAACTGCAATATTAAATTTCATCTTGGGGAATAGCCAATAAATCAATATTGAGGCACTTAAAAGCCTTACAAAATAAAATAGTAAAATGTATTTTCAAATTAGATGCCTCGGAACCTACTGTGAATTTATACAAGCCAAGGAAGTTATTGATTTTGAATCAAATTTTCAGAAAAATATGCTTATTTGTTCATTTTGTCTTGAAAAATATCAAACACTCTATTCTGAAATTTACAATTAATTCTGATTCAGAAGTTGCAAAGAAATCCCTTCTCCATAATGGTGTTAAAATTTACAACAATTCACCCCCTTATTTGAAAAAAGATGAAGATGCTGTTAAATTCAAAAGGTTCTTCAAAGATTTTTATCTTAACTGAAAAATGGCATTTGATGTTTGTGCCTGTTTTTCATTTTCTACTACTCTGAAGCTTCTGGAAAACATTTTTTGCCAGTAATGATTAATATTTATAACTATTTGAACTGATCTATCTGTTTTCTTTTTATGTTATATTACATTATTTATTTTAGTATGTCCCTGTTATAAACATCAAATGGGATAAATGAAGATATTATTCTTATTAGAAATACTCGCTCATTCGCCTCTCTTTATCTGCTACGTTGAGAAAGAAATACATTATTATACTAAGTGTTCTATATTTCTTATTCCAGTCTTCTCTCTCTCAGGGCCAGTCCATTAATTGTTTATACACAATTCGAACATAGGTATAGATTGAAGGTGAAGTTGAAACATATAGTTTCATGACCAATCTCTCTACTTAGTTTTTTTAAACATCAAAGAGGGTTCATATTCATTATTGAATCAAGAAAATATTATTTGCTCTACAAATTATTATTTGTACTTTTATGAAACAGGCCCCTGGACACACCAAAATTACAAGAATACCAAAAAATTGTTTCAACGTATGGGTGTAGTCATATCCAATCTAACGAAACTAAAACAAAAAAAAAACTGAAACAAATGTTTTGTTACTTTTGACTAGTTGGATAACCTTGTGAATTTCAACTGCAGAAGTTTCGAGGGATGAACAAGTTCCATTCTATTCTGTGGAGCTTAATATTTTGCTTTCAGTCCTCGTTCCAATTTGTTGATTATTTTTATATTTCTTCTGCGTGCCTCGATATGTGACAGATTCAACTTTGTTTTTCAATCAGGGAAATCAACTAAAGCATGATGAAATTATTAGTGAAGAGGATGAGATACGGAAAGACGAGGAGAGTGAAAAAAAGGATGCTGAAAAAGAGACAGCTGCCTCCGATACCAATGACGAATTTGTCGTAGAATCCGAAGATGATGGTGATGAGGACATTCTAGCTGATTGTATCAATATTGGTATGCAAACAAACAGGTGAGGGTAAAATTAATTTTCAACAAAGATTTTACATTCTTGAAAAAAAAATGAGTGTCGCTTGAGGTAATATTTGACCATGCATTATATTTTCTTGGATTTTTTCTTCAATCCACTATGCAAAAAATTGGAAAATTTGAAGATTCCGTCTGGTATGAGAAAGATTTCCAATTAGCAACAAGTTGTTTTTGAAAATGTATCAGTCATCATCATTGAAAATAAAATGATACCATGAGAGTCATAAATGATTTTTCTGTGCAATCTTTTACGAAAAGATGCCATTTTGTAATAGCGCGATTTTCGTCGCAAATGAGAGAAATTCTCAACATTTTTTTTGCTGTGGTGACGAAAGTTGAATTTATATTTTTATCAATCATTTTCCGTTCTCGTTTATTAACCATCATAAGTTATGTTCGAGGAATTTTTTTCATTTAATTTTATCATATTATTATGACATAAACTGCTTTGTAGAAAAAGGGTAGTGTTCGGCTTATGAACTGTTCTCTTGCTTCAAACAATCTTACTTAGTTACTCGTAAAAAAGTAATCAGCGTTTAATACAGGATTCAAAGTGCTATAAGCGAGGTAATACAAGACCCCCTTTCCATCAAAAAATATAATAGCACCCTCTCGGTGATGTCACACTATTTTTAGCAAAGACTGGTCTATTAGCGATATATAGTTTTGCAATATATTTCGTTCTGTGTTATTTATTGTTTAGTGAATAAATTAGTTCTGTTTTCGATATATCGAGTGTCATTTATCACCGAACCCACAGAGATAACGTGTATCTTAAATGATTTAATTATTTTCAGGTGGTGATTACTTGTCATATTTAATAAAAAAAAGTTCATATGAACGTGTGTCCTAACCTGCTTCGTTTCCGAATAAAGGGGTGTCAAAGCTCCACTAAAAATATTTTTATTATTATTAATAACTCAAAATTATTTTCGCCGATTTTGATTTAACTACTTCTTTTCCTGAAATTAGATTATGAATTTTGATTTCAGTGGCGTCGCAGAGGGTTACCTGTTTGATTTTTTCAAATAGCTAAACTCTATCTTAATCAGAGTCTGTGGCGTAGAAATGATAGTAACGCATCATTTGAGTGATAAAATGTGTTTTGATATTCGTCGCAATTTGAACGAATTTTGAGATGAAAATCTGGTTGGATAGTATGTGGAAAATGTATTCGAACTGCTAGTTACTTGATATCTTAATCAAATAACAGCATAAGCAAAAGCAAAAGATTCGTCGTCACCGCGCCCCTAGATAAAATGGAGGAAATGTATAGCGCAGAATTCTGGCCTAAAAATGTGGGAGTGAACAGATTTGATTTCAACAAACATAGGGACTTTCTCAACCAGCAGAGAGGAGGCGAATTTTTTCTTTAAGAAAACCGAAAGAACATCTCATAGTGAAAGATAAGCCTTGTGAAGAACTGAACAAAACCAATCTCAGTTCAAAAAAGGATGAGAGCATCTTGAAACAACATAACCTGAATGAAATAAAATGTTCAGATTTCAAACCATCCCAAAACCTGAGGATAGTTCATATAAACCCAAGGTCTATTTGCAACAAATTTAGTGATGTTAGAATCTTCATTGAGAAAAGTCATGCACAAATTATTGGGCTATCGGAAACTTGGCTGAGTCCAGAGTATGAAAGCTCAAATTTCAAAATTGATGGTTTTACTCTGATGAGGTGTGATAGAATCGCAAGAGGAGGAGGAGTAGCTGCCTTTATAAACAGTAAACTCAAACCGAAACAACTGTCCCTAAACCACTTAGCACTTCCACATGAAATTGACCAATTGTGGGTATCTATCAAATACGAAAAGATTAAATTCACTGTTGGAATTATATACAAGCCTCCAAACACACATTTTTCTAACTTAGAATGCTTGTATGAAATATTAGCAGAGGTATCCCAATCAAACGAGATGTACTTTGTTCTGGGCGACTTGAACATCAACATAGAGGGAAATTCCCCAGATGTCACCTTCCTCGAAGACTTGAGTCAAAGCTTTGGTCTCAGTCAGCTCATCAAAAAGCCAACGAGAATAACACCAACAAGTGTATCTACAATTGACTTGGCATTTGCAAGTAATGTGGATTGTCTTCTCAAAAGTGATGTCATTAATTGTGATCCGATAAATAGTGATCATGAGGCGGTATATGTTGATTTTAATTGTTCATGTTTCAAGCCAAAAAGTAATCTGAGGTATGTTCGGAATTTTCGAAATATTGATCACCAACATTTTAGTGATGACTTGTACAAAACTGATTTCACCCCTCTGTACTACATGGAAGATATAGATTTGAAACTGAATTTTTTCAACGAAAAAATTCTCGACATTTTCAATAAGCATGCACCCCTAAGATGCGTAATATCTAAAAAACCTCCCAATCCATGGTTGACATATAACATCAAAAAAATGATCAATTTAAAAAATAGGGCATTCAAAAAATACACAAAGGATAGAACTGAGGCAAACAAAAGATACTATTGTGATATGAAAAACATTGTATCATCGTCCATTAAAAGTGAGAAAAAAGCATTTTTTACATACTGTTTTAATTCTTGTAATAGGGATTCGAAGTGTTTATGGAGTCAAGTAAACAGGTTGAAAATAACTAATAAGAGTAAAATCGAAATTCCTGAAGAAATTGCTGATGCTAATTTGATTAACAAATATTTTATTAACTGTGTGCCACAACTGAATGTTAGTAGTGATAATGTGAATAAATACATATCTGAACAAGCCATTTTGAATGACAGTTTTCACTTCACACTTGTGACACAAAATGATGTTGAAGATGCGCTTTTGTCTATTAAATCTAACGCAACAGGAGTGGATGAAATCAGTGCAACAATGCTAAAACTTTGTCTCCCACACTGTCTTGATCCGTTGACAAACATAATAAACTTTTGTATGGAAAAAGGGAATCTACCAAAATTATGGAAAACAGCACTTGTGCTACCGCTTCCCAAAAAGGAAGCTCCATCTTTGAAAGATTTGAGGCCCATAAGTCTGTTACCCACATCATCTAAAATCATGGAAAAAATTGTTCACAGTCAGATAACCACATATCTGAATATCAATAATATTATACCATCTTGCCAATCTGGGTTTAGGAAAAATCATAGCTGTACAACAGCGCTCTTAAAGATTACTAATGATATTGTTGAAGCACAAGATAAAGGAAAAAGTACAGCCTTGATTCTCCTTGACATGTCTAAAGCATTTGACTCCATCAACTTCAAGCTACTACTTGCTAAACTATATCATTACAACTTTGATGAAACGTCTGTGAATTGGTTCCTTGATTATCTATTCGAGAGAGATCAAATAGTGAAAGTATCCGATGGCAATGGTAACTATGAAATATCAAGCACAGAAACCATCAGATCAGGAGTTCCGCAAGGGTCCATACTTGGTCCCTTACTGTTCTCAATTTTTACTGCTGATGTCACCAAAATAATCAAAAACTGCAAATGCCATATGTATGCAGATGACTTAACCATTTATTTGCCATTTCACTCTGAAGATCATGCCAATGCCAGTACACTTATCAATAAGGATTTGGAAAACATCAGTAAATGGGCTAGTAGTGGCTCATTGATATTAAATGCGGACAAAACACAGGCAATTCTTTTCAACAAAAGTGGAACTCACACAAATAACCTCAATATCAATGTAAATGGTACCAGACTGGCTTGGGTTAATGAAGTTAGATGTCTTGGTCTACAACTTGATTCTCGTCTCAGTTTTGACAAACATGTTAATTTGATCGTAAAAAGGACTTACTATGCTCTCAAAAATATTCATGAATACAAAAATATGTTGCCCAGTAAAACAAAGTTATTTTTAACGGAATCACTTGTACTGTCAATACCTAATTTTATGGATTGTGTTTATGGTCCATTTTTATCAGAAGTCAACAAAAATAGAATTCAAAAAATACAGAATTCTGTTATGAGATATGTATATAATTTGAGAAGACAAGAACATATTACCCCTCCTCTTCGGAGTGCAGGGTTATTGAAAATGGGAGAGAGAAGATTTCTTCACATGAGTGGCCTGATAGTTGATATTATGAATAATAAATCCCCACAATACTTGTTTGAACTATTCACCAAACACAGTGATATTCATAACTTGAATACTAGAAATAATAGCAACCTATCGATACCAAAACATAGAACAGAATTCTTTAAAAATAGTTTCACTTATCAGGCAGCTCGCATATATAATATATTGCCAATAAAATCCAAAACATGTGCCAAGTCATTTAAAACAAAGTTGAAGAAATGTATTGTAGACTTTAGCTGGAGCCTGTGAACTCAAATACTGATATTTTCAATATGTATGTATGTGTGGTAGTCATATCGGCCGAGAATTTCTATATTGTGTGCATATGTGTGATCGTTTTTCTCAATGCATTTTTTTTTTTTTTTCTAGTCATGGTACATATGAAAATATGCTAAGCAGTACTATGTACCTTTTGTTACAAATACTCTGTATTTTGTTGCAATAAATGTTATTATTATTATTATTATTATAAGTAATAACGAAAAATTATTAAAATCTGATGCTCAAAATGAGAACCTCGACTTGAAATTCGAGCATCAAGTCTTCAAATATGTTACAGAACCTATATCAAACCACGTTATTTCTTTAACTTGTGCATTTGTATAAGAACGTGGCTTTGAACGTGTTTCTGGTTAAATTTTTGTTATGTTCAATTCAATAAAAATATCAAACTTGAACAAAATCATTGGCGACAATTATTTTTACCATCAGGTAACATTCTGTGACGCCACTGGAATAATAATCCGTAATCTAATTTCATGAAAAAAAGTCCCTTGTTACAGTTATCAAACACACCTAGTTTGATCAAAATCAGCGGAAAAGACTTATCAGTAATTGATAATAGAATATTTTTAGTGAAGCTTTGACACCCCCTGTTAGTCGGATACGAATCCATTAGGACACACGTTCATATAAACTTTTTTAATTAAAAAATAACATCATTTGAGATACACTCTGTATATCTGGCGGATAGCCAATCGATCTGAAAGTTCAAATAATACGCATGTCTTTTACGAAAACTACACAAGAACAAATTTCGGAAATATCATTTACGCGCTACATAACGATTATCAGACCAGACCAATCTTCATTTCAGGCACAACCAGACGAACTCGAACGCATCTTCCAATTCCATAAAACTGCCCCTTTCCAATTTCAAATATACCAAAACGCCTCCCAACCCCGGCGTACCTCAGTCTTTCAACAACGCTCGAACTGTGCCGCAGCCGAAGGTTTCTAAACAATCTTTCAAGGGCCAGACGGTGGACCCTTCGATGGATCACAGCGATACCGTGAGGGCATACTACACGGAAGACACCCCCGTCAGGTTGAGTAGGACGGGTTCGAACTCCGACTTGAGTCTGCTGTCGGATTTGAACGAAACGAAAGGGGGTTCGAGGCGCGGAGACTATTTGTCAGATGACAGCAGTAATTTGTCGGGTGAGTGGTTTATTGTTTTGTTTGAACTCGAGTTTGTCGGAAATTAATGTCTGGAATTCTTGCTGATTGATTTCAGACTATAAGATACCCCAGACGGCATTTTCAAAAAAACGAGTGTGGTTTAGATATTAAAGACTGTTGGTAATACTTTCATATAATTACTTCACTTCCATTCATAAAATCTCGAATATATTGTATACAAAACTATCTTAAGGCTTCATTCTTCTATAATATGATCAACATATATGGTATATGTGGCCAAACATATACCATATAACATAATAATTACCTTGCAGCTTTCACCCTTTGATCTCTGCTAACGTAAAATTTCAACTAGAAGGTAACACTGACTTTTGGAACACCCTAACCCTAAAGTATATTCCAATCCAAGATTCAGCCCATTTAAACAATGATCAGAGCGTTTGCAGATTCAGTGCATCGTTCTTGCATCCGCTTCCTGCTTGAGAATAATTGTGTTGTTTGAATTGCATCTTTTAGATACCATTCATTGTAGTTTGGATATTATTATTGTTTCATTCGAATACTCTTCATATAATAATTGAATGTTTTTTTCTCCTCGAGCATAAACCGAAATTTTTAGTGTATTTTTTAATTACTAGTTGGGTATAGTACAGAATCTATCTGGTACACCTAAACATATCTAACTCGGCTACAGCTGATGAGTCTACAGAAGTGCTATTAAACAAAGAATCCTTAAGCGTAACATAACAAAACATGCAATTTTTACAAAACAATCAGAAAATCCATTGGAAAAGCTAGTTTTTAAGCTTTTCCCACTACTTCTTGGTTGCATATATCCGAATCTACAATTGCAAAGGATGAAAATATTATTTGAAAGTCATCATTTTGTGGTCGTTCGATTTTTCGCAAATATGCTTGAAGACTGACATTAAATCAAATGACAAAATAGTTAAGGCTTTCGCGGCCGAGGTTTTCAGTATCACTACTTTTACTCGGGTTTGAAGGCCGTCGTTTTTTTGAATTTCTTCCTGACGTTTCGCTGGCGCGAGTGGCTAGCTTCTTCAGAGGTTCACTCATCTTGGAATTGAGTCATCGGAGTGAATTCCAAGATGAATGAACCTCTGAAGAAGCTAGCCACTCGAGCCAGCGAAACGTCAGGAAGAAATTCCAAAAAACGACGGCCTTCAAACCCGAATAAAATAGTGATACTATTAAATCAAATATTTCAAATGAACAACTTGTTCAGGTCAGCCTCAACTCACCTACACTGTAGGTTGATGGACTAACACCTATCAGAAAACAACTCCTCTGCCTAATTCCACGGAGGGCATTGGATTACATCCAACAGGTGTTAGCGCGGGATTCTTCACAGAAGAAATTCCCGCATATGATCTTGGCGATACAACTGCCAGAATTAATTTTCAATTATTGGGGCGGGACACACTTGCAGTTTCGGGCTATTTGGCCTCTCGTCAGTGCAAGGCAGTGCCATTATCAACATAAGTCGAGGACTTTCCACAATTAAAATTCATATTTGAACGGAGTATCTTCCCTAGACCTAGGCTGATACAAACAACAAGGAAAATAGCAGTGGCTGCGCCATATGCCCGTAGACTAAGTACTAACCAAGAGCATATCTCTTGGCCCAATTCTTAGTACAAGGAAATAACGATTACCTATCGCAATTATCCAACAGCAAATACTTGTTGTTTATACTCCAGTCAGATTAGGGTTACCCATTTATCTAATTTACAATATAATGTAGTTCAACGACTACCTGCAAAGTTTTTTGGTCGGATATGGACTTTGTCTGTCACCACTACTAATTCCGATTAATTTCTCATTTCTCAACAATTAAAATTAAAAAAGAATAATTAGTAGTAACAGAGGAAGTCCACATCAGGCCAAAAAACGTTGCAGGTAGTTGTTGCACTACCTTATATTGTAAATTATATAAATAGCTAACCCCAATAACACAATGTGATTAGTTTTCACAAAAATTATCTTAAATAGATTGAGTTGGACTTTTTTTTTTGGTCAACCGTTGAGTTAAATTGGAAAACCTAATTTTTCGTACCTTTAATCCAAGATGGCGGATTGTGCGCCCCCCCTCAAGGTCGAAAACTTGTATTTTTCGTCGGGGTCCCTACCCTAATAACATATCCAAAAATCAGAATTTCTCCACCTTTCGCACGGCAAAGGACTTTTTTGCTCCCCATTGACTGGACTATTAGCCAAAGACCCGTCTTTTCCAGGCGACAACGACAACATTCTAGCCGAATGCATCCAGTCCGCCATGCCGAAAGCGAAAAAAGAATCTCCGAAAGTACTTCCGAAACCGTCGTCGTTGCCGTCTTGCTTGCCGCGAAGGAACGTCCAAACTAACAACGCCGCCGCAACGAAACGCAACCCTCCTCCGAGTAACGCGAGACGGAGCGAAGCCGCAAAAGTTGGGGATATAAATAGGAGAGATAATTCGTTGCCGCCTTACTTGCATAGCGGGGACGAGGTGGAAAATTACGCGGTGGAAAACAGCCCGTGTCAATTTTCGTTGAGGAGCAGCCTGAGCGATTTGACCGTCGACGGCAGCGTGGCTGGATTGAAGAGGTACGTGATGGTAGATAGCCTGATTCGCTTGCGAAAACACAAACTTTTGTTATACAGCTCTGCCAAAAATTTGTCTAAATACGTCATATAGGTGAAGATGCGAACAAAATAAGTTTGAAGACATTTTTCAAAGTCTTTCAGTACTAAAATTTAAAATTGAACTTACCAAAAATATCAGGACATTTTAAATATCTGTATATGCAGTACTAGTAATAGAGGAACACCTAAGCTATTCTGTGGAATGCCAATTTCCAATGAATGGTGTCCTTTTTTGAAATTGCGAATTTTTTTACATCTGAAACTCATCTCTCTCTAGTATATTCCAAACTCAAGTATTTAATTTCAGTTTGGGAAGCGGTAACAAAAACCCTAGTAAAAACTGTGAAAACCCTACAAAATAAATTGATTAAATGTATATATACTTGCTTATCGAAAACAAACAAAAAATTTAGATAAACCTAATAAACTTCTGGATATAGCATCATCATGTACACTTAAACTCTGTACCTTCATACATTTGGTAAGAAATAAACTAAAACATTTGAATCTTATCTTCAAAATTAATAGTGATCAGCACAAACATTCAACCAGATATTCCAAAAATGTATCAACGATGAAATTCAAATCTAACATGGACGACAGTCAATTTATCACACAGGAATCATTTTGTATAATGGATTACCAAATGCAATTAGGAAATAAAAGGGAAACACCGTTTCAAAGTCAACTTTAAAAAATATTTAATGAAATAGGAAATTGGCAATTTTTCATTTATTTTTTTTTATTACCATTATTCTTTCATTTTCTATATTGAAAGAGTCCGATTTTATTGGCTTTTTTTCCCTTTGATGTATGATCTTCTTAGAGTTCATTTTTTTCCCTTCTATAAACTTTGTGAGTTCCTTGGGAAATAAACATTATTATAATTATTATTATTTGGTAATGCACTGTTTTTTTATCCTAGTCAGTTTTAAGACAGTCTGGGAAAGATTAACCTGGGCAATCGAAAATGAAACATTGCAAGTCTTTCGGGCTCAAGGGCCATGTCCTGGAATTTTGAATTCCGGAGCTTTTTGCTGCATCTGCGGCAGCCATCTCTCCGATTGTTTTTATTTTCGAACTTTTTTCACCTAACTGAAATAGCAACAAAATGTTTATAACCACTTACCCACATAATTTACAAAAAATGTATCCCTAATCAGAAATAAGTTGTAACATGTACTAACATCACAATGATCTTCACAATAATAGACACAATTTTTAGTTCTGAATGGATCAGTCTTCTTCATGATCTGCATAAATTTTTTTCGAATTTTGATTAAAATACTCAATATCTCGGAATTCATTCGTCGTGTCAGGAAAAAAATTGTATCATTTTTTTATAGTGTGTAGTAAGATAAATATCATTACTTGGTGATATTTTTAATTTTTAACATATTTTGTCATCATAACAAAACCCAAATACAAAGGGACTCAATTATATTCAATGGCATTAAACTTTTCAATCACCTGCCAGTCCAAATAAAGGAGACCGTGGCGTACAATAAGTTCAGAAAGGCAGTCAAAAAGCTACTCGTTGATGGGGCCTATTATACAGTTCAGGAGTATTTTGATGATACTTTTGACTCATGATATACTTACGAAGCCATATATTATATATATACACTTAATATTCCTGTGCTTGCTGCTGCATTTATATGTCTTTGATTTGTGCTCATGTACCTTCCGCTCGTTTTAATCTGTATTTCATATATTCATTTTTATTTATATTATGTTTGTCTTATTTATTTACATGTTTTAAAAGATTTTCCCTGTAAGATTATTTTTATTATTAGGAATAATTTATAAGACTTTGTCTATAAGTTGTATTTACTTCAGACAATAAAGTATATTTTGATTTGATTTGATAGAAAATTCACTTATTTTATATTTCAAATTCAACAGAAACCTATTTTGTCATTAAATTTTTGCACTTCAGGTTCTTGGTCGTGAATTCAAGTATTGGCTTATTCAACTGATATTTTTGTCACAAATATAGATAACTGCTAAAAAGTAATGTTTGTTCTTGATAAAACAATGAATTCGGCTATAAAATAAACCTGTGTATGGTAAATGAAAATATACATGTCTCATTTCACATTCACCTTCTGAATTTTCTCCGAATTTAAAAATGATATGTTCAGAAGATGAAATAATTAATCTTGCGATATCAGATTTTTCTGCAGATCTAAATTTATCTGTAATTCATCATCTGTAGAAGTTATCTGATAAAATTATTCTAATAATAATAGATTCTGTACGAATTTCAGCCGCCTGGCGTTTTTAACGTTGATTTTAATGCTTATCTTATCTCCGTTCTATTATTTGCAGCAATAAAAATGTAGGCTATACCCTCATATACTGCATGAATCGACCTAGTAATTCAGTTTACAGTTTGGTAACATGAATACAAACATATATTGTTAGTTGTTTCTATGAATTCTCGTTTAACATCCTGCATTTTTGAAACTATTCGTTCAATCAACAGGTCCGGGCCCAGTAATGGTGCAGAAGATACTTTGGATAAAGGTGCCTCCGCTTCAGGTATGTTGTGTTTTGAAAATATTCCACAATAAGTTGAGTTCGAGCCATTAGAATGAGTTTTATACATATAAGTAGACAAATAATAAATAATATAGGTTGTAGAAAACTTTTCACCGTATCGTTTCGCAACAGTTGTAATAGTAAGTCTTCCAAATATTCTACAGTTATTCATTTAAAAATTATTACTTGATTTGCAGAATATTCATTGTGAACCCTATATAAAAAACTATAATTTTTTCCACCAGTGACTTGAGAAATAACCATTAACTTAGTATTTCCTCAGAGAAAATAACACTTTTTCAACCTAGGTAAATTATGGTAAAGGATGAAACCGTCAATATTGTAGTCGATTTGGTTGGTAAAAAATCACTATTAAATTTGCATCGTTTGCGATCATGTTTTGTTTTCATTTACAATTTCAGCTGGAATTTTAATACATCCTCCCTTTTCTGACAGCCAAATCGTTTAGTTTTAGTTTTTTTAACAACTGCACTCCCTAGCTACTTGATATATCGACATTTTTGTAATATGCCTAATAATCATTCCTCCAGTGGAAATGAAAATCTGAATCAATAATTGATGTTGATATTTCAGTGTCAGTAATGAAAAAAAATATATATATATATACCTCGAGTGAGAATGCTACTCATTATATAGCTCGCACATTTACCTTCGGCGCTTTTTGTCTCAGAATATAAAAGTAGGTACTCGCTATATAATAGCTCACTTTTCACCCTAGTTGTATGATAACCTCATCAAACCAAAACGGTTATGGTCTTATTTTATGAAGTTTATGATTAACCTTTTTGCATTAAAAGTATTAAGAATTGTAAGTAGCTAGTCAGTTCTGTTAGGGACTCAATTATATTATTGTATCAATAAACTATTCAATCACCTACCAGTCCAAATTTAAAGAATCATTGAGAAAAGCGTTCAAAATACTACTTGCTGACGGGGCTTATTTCTACTCTTTATACTTAGGAACTTATATGCTTAGTATGTTTATGGTTGCCATTGTATATTTTTTCTTGCTCATTTACCTTCCGCCCATCTAAGTACTGTATTTCTCATCATCATTTTCATTCATATTGTGTTTGTTTGATCGAGAATTGCATATTTCTATCGAATTTTCACCTTTAGAATTGTTTTTGTTGACAATAATTATAAGACTGTCTATAACGTATTTTTCTCTTGAAAGCTTATATAGTGTCCGTAGTATCAATTTTTTTCTCCTGAAGGTGCTAAACTTGTTAGCGAAACGCGCGTCGAGTGCAAAAATATCAGTTTGGTGTTAGGGTAATTGATCTCTAGGAAAAGCTTCAACTTTCACACGAAAGCTTTCAATCTCATCGTTTATCTCTATTTTAATATGATTCGGCAGAAAATAAAAAAACTGAGCTTTATACTTCAACGAAATTGGGGTTCTATTTTATACACCTTTGCTACCTGGTACCTACCCAAGTAACCATCATCGAAACTCAATAGTTACTGATCGTTCTCACATGTGTTGCAGAGAAATTTTTATAAGATAACGAAGGTCTGGTGGTCGCGGGCTCTTGCTCTAATATTTAAGTAACTGACTGATTGAAATGACATAGGTATTTATGAACATCCTGACTTTTCAGTACATCCGAACGTGTCCTTCGAACAAGGTGCCTCCCAGTCGAACAAATCAAGGCATGAATCCTTGTCCTCGATAAGCGTAGAGTCGTTGGGTTCTCTAGAAGCCGACCAAGCGCTCTTGGAGCAATGCATTTCTTCCGGAATGCCGAAGAGCCACGCCGAATCTGATGCGAGACTCGCCGATATCGAACTGTCTAAAGAAAGGTGAGTTCCCGTAATTTCATAATGGTGATTATGTGTTACTAGAAACGGTAAAAGATACAGGGTCGGGCAAATTGGTGCATGTTCTATTGAATCGCATGGAAACTCGCTAGGGAACACAGAAATGATTTTAGAAATGTAGCCTCTGCCCATGGACATTAATTTAACTAATGGACTGGCCATAAGAGAGAGAGAGAGGACTGCATAGTGAGCAAGATAGAATACTTCGAGTATAACCTCTAAGCTAAGATGCAAGATGAATAAAAACCCTGGTGCGTTGACCGATATGTTTTTGTTTAGCCAATTCCTCTCGACCTGTGAAATCCAAGAGTAAACTTACATTTTTTGACGGTAGGTGGTGATACAAATGCGATTTTCTAAGGGTACATTTTCATTGAGGCGGTAGCTTACGAGTGATTTTCGATTGGATAAACTTGCGGGATCTTTCGTTCACCAATAGAATTATCAGTATACAAAATACGTAAGGTCAAGTTCGTCTAATAAAAAGCTATTAATTTTTTTGAAATGTTTGACAGTTCGAATTGAATTTGAATGCATTTTAAAATTCCATAAATATTCTAAATATTGTACCTAGTTTTTGTTTCTTTTCACGTTTTTCTTGTTTATATTCTTTTTAAGTGTTCATCGCTGCTGTTCTTGTATTTGTTTGATTTTATAGTGATAGATTCATTATGAACCTATTTACAAAGCTCAAAATAAAACGCTCGTGTGAGGTGTAGGTATTACTTATCCCTTATAACATCGGCTTGTAATCACATCAAAATTGCATTTTTTTACACTATGAAGAAAAAAGTACTTACCTATTTTCGGTTCCTCAGAAAGTAGAAAGATATTAGATTTCAATACTTTCCAGTTTCACATCACAATCACTGAGTTTTTGATTTATTTTTCATTAAATTGAAGGCAAAAGGAATACCTAATAATCAGTCAAAATGTGATGACTACATAAATTCTAGCAGTTCGCAAAAAAGCAAGAAATTGCATGCAAAACATGAGACCATGAAATAAACATAACCTATAAATCTATAAATAATCGAATGGCCGTCGAGCAGACGGATATCATGGCATCACAGATTAAATAAAACCACGTAAGGTGCGCCTCTGCTGGCAAACTCTCGAAGGCATCTCTTCAGTTAAAATTGATCAAAATCAAGATAGCGAAAAGTCGAGAAAATTTTCTTACAATCTATTAGGTATTAGTCAACACACCAGGGCTTTTATTCATCTGGCTAAGATGGCTATATACTGGTGTTTTCACTCCGTATAAAAGATTGTCAGCAAATCAGACGACCGATCTGGCCTACTTGATCAAGAATTGATGACGTAGACCGTAGTAATAGCTCAAAAAATTCGCCAGGTATCGTCACTCTCGCAGTTGAGATGACAGTCATGTGCACGTCCTGTGTTGCCGAGTGGCTATGTCGTTGCGAATTCTGGTCTATGTGCTGAAAAAATTAGTTGATTGTTGATATTTTCATTTGAGCAATATAATATTGTGATCTCAATTCGAAAGTTCGTTGAAGAAGTAGTATCACAATTCAGCAAAATATTATTCACGTTAATGCGTCTGAGCGAATAGGAGTGAGAATTGTGATCAAATTTTATGGATATGTGAAGTGAGAAAATGGCAATTTTTCTGGTGAGTGAAATCATTATTATTTTTTATAATCTTCTGGGTTGAACTGAAAATATTAAAAACATATCACTGCATTTATAGAATATTCAGAACGCGTGTACACTCTAGAATGTTGTTGCCAGCAAACTTCTCGCGTGTTTTTTTATGATCACTACGACATTTTCTATATGTATATCCCCGTATAAGCAATAGCTTCTTGGGATCAGTTACTCAATAAACAATAATAAACTATTTTTAAAATGGTTATTGAATATATCAAAACGTGAGATTGTTCTTGGAGCTAGGCCATCGAAGATGAAGTTTGTTTTCATCAAACGTCAGATTGATCTCGCGTTCTATTCTCTATTCCAACCAAAAGTGATCTGTATCGACAAAGTGTTCCATGGATCGAGTGATCTCGAAAATTTTTAAGAATTTCATCCACAAGCGCACACTTAAGTCGTGATTTTGAATGACTAATTTTGACACCCTGTCTACATGTTTGTCTGAAACAATATTGCAACACTGAATGCACCAGTATGTAGCCATCTTACTCTTAAACGAATTCCTTTCTCTTCATGTCGACATCGTTGACGTGCAAAGTTTTTGAGTACTATGCACTATAAAGTTGTTTCTGTAAGCTTTGGTTGTACCGTAAGGTCCGTAAGTCTGTCTCACGGTATATTCGATAGCTGATGCAGATAGGGTCACTGGATCTAGTCAGCTTCGCTTACTCGGGTACGGACAATGGGCGAGGCCCTGGCGAAAATTGTTGTAAATTGGCCAATCCCAGAAGATACCCAAATATCGGCCAATCGTACTGTAGGATAATTTGTTTATACGAATTCGGAGAATATGAGAAGAAGAAGTGTTTGAGTTCAGGCGAGTTCTGAAATTCAACAGTAAATTCCATCAGTTCTGTCACTGATGTCTCTCTTTCTGTTTGTGACGAACGACAAACAGAGAGAGAGGCATCGGTGATAGAACTGACGGAAGTTACTGTTGAATTACAGAACTCGCCTTTCGTGTATGCTTGTTGAGCAAAAATAATTAACGTGGTCTGTGTTGTTCAGGTAGAGGCACAGGGTAGAGGCTATTTTAAATTCCCGACCTTTAACTCCATTATCCAACGATCCTTGTGATCTCATCCCATTAACCCCATCCCATTTCCTTATCGAAGACGTACTCACTTCCATACCACAGTTGGATATTCAAGATGTAATTTCAAATCGACTATCTCATTTTCAACAAAAAATACAGCATTTTTGGAAGCGTTGGGGCAACGAATATTTGTCAACGCTACAGCAACGATCCAAGTGGAAAACCGATCGAAGTCTTGATCTGAAAGTTGGTGATATGGTCCTACTAAAAGGTGAAAATACTCCTCCAATGAATTGGCATTTAGGACGGATTTTGAAACTTTATCTCGGCGCAGACCAGTTGGTACGTGTAGCATCTATCAAGACTCAAAGTGGTGAAGTGAAACGCGCGATAAATAAACTATGCAAGCTGCCTATCAATGTTGATGCATCATGAACAATTTATTTATTTTCTTCTTGAAACGCTCAGCCTTTCAACGGAGGCGGCAATGTTGAACCCTTTCCGTTTCATACCCGTGTGATTGATCCGCTTATGGTGGGCGAAAACACGTTGTTACAGTCCATTTGTTGAATATATGTTTATGAAAAGTGAATTGAAGTTTAAATTCGAAAACAAGTAAGCCAAATAATCCATTACATTGTGAACTCCATCTCTACATTTCATTGCCAAATATTATTGTTTGACAAAGTACCTAGGTACTTACTTCACTGCTTAAATTTTCAAATCAGGTTTATCATTTTCTTGAAAGTTCCAGGAAAATCTTCAGAATTTACTCGAATTTAATGTCTAGCGACCTAAAATATGATTTGTACTAAAGAACTCCTGTTATTGTTTCAACATTCCTCTAGCCTCTTTACAAAATATTATACTTGCAGTATTGTCAATATGGCGTGCACATGCAAAATTATTGGAATTCAACTCGAAAAATTAAAAGGAAATTAAAATTAGTCAAATATCCATAGGAAACACCCAAAATTTTATTCGAAAACCCTTGTGATTGTTTACATTTTGCATCGGGCATCAAAATGTCAATGTCACGTCAATTTGAAAAATGACAGTTTGTCTTCTTCTTTTCTAAATTGTTTAAACAAATTAAAGTGCAATGCCATTGGTCAATTTTTGGGTAATCGTTCCGATTAGCTCCACCCAATGTCCGTACCCGTGTAAGCGGAGCTTACTAGATCCAGTGACCCTAGATGCAGAACCGTTGACGCGCCATCTATCGGATCCTAGATTAATTTCGAATGGGGTATAACTTCCGTATCCAGCCGGTCGAGTTTCTTAATGAAACTTTGTACACTTATAGAACTTGACATGCTGAATTCGAATATCCGGGTCATTTTATGCGGAAACGCCCCCTAGCGGAGAAAATCAAAATTTTGTAAAAATGCGTTTTAGGCCATTTCTAGCATTGCGCATTCGCAAATTAGGTATTTTTTCATGCTGAAGACCATAAAAACTTTGCTTAATATCTGTGCCAATTTTGCAGTATCATATTATAATATTGCTGAAGATACAACTAATTTATGGAAATTGCACTTAACGTTATGGGAATATAGCTACGAACTCTTTTGCTGTCATACTATTGAATAGTAGCTACATTGGTATGCCACATGCTAACCTATGCTAACCTAACCTAAGTTAGGAGTTTTAATATCTTCATAACTATGATAGCTAAAGGCTTGAAACTTATTACACAGTTGCGAATTGCCTAAATCTGACCTTCAGCGATCTGAGACTGACTCTCGCGCATGCGCAGTGCTAGAAATGGCCCAAAACGCATTTTTACAAAATTTCGATTTTCTCCGCTAGGGGGCGTTTCCGCATAAAATGACCCGGATATTCGGACTCAGCATGTCAAGTTCTATAAGTGTACAAAGTTTCATTAAGAAACTCGACCGGCTTGATACGGAAGTTTAGCCAATGGTCCTCGAATTTTCGATTTTTTCACGTTGTTTCCAGCGAGATTTCGAGAAAACCGATGGGCAAATCGCAGAGCCGCGACAGGCAACAACGCCCCACCGAAGCCGAAGCAGCATCCGTCCACCCGCCAAAAAACGCGAATGCTGCGTCTGTTGCCGGGAGCACGACAACCCGAGCCGAAGAGAGCGCGTGCCCCACAGCGCGACCCGCGGCAGCAGGCGTAGAAGAAAATCCAGGACGGGGGATCGCGGCGACAAGGCGGCAGGAGGAACAGGGGGAGCGAGAGAGGCGCGCGCCTCTTCCAGAGGAGCGAGAGAGAACAGAGACCCGAACAGGGAGCCCGCGGCGGCGAGAGGAGGGGACGTCGGAAGGCAGTCGCACCACAGATACGTCACCGGACAAATGCTCGCGTTCAGGAGAGATCTCATACACAGGTAGGCGGGGTTCGTTGCGGGGTTGCCGGTCACGCGGTAAATTCTCGATTGTGGGGATTTTTTCAATCTTTGAGATTTTTTGTGGGGGGTTTCAGAACGTGGGAATTTTGAAAGAAAGATTGGTGTCGGATGGAGAAAAAGTGTGGATTTCATCAATATTCGAATTCTATTTTCATTTCATCATTGGTTGGAAGGAATAAAATTAAGCTAGGTTCAAACTATAGATTCGTCCTTCTTACATCTCAACAGCACAAATTATTTTTTTTTGATATTTACATAACACTTCGAAATTGACGGAAATGTCGAAATGTCAATCACGATTTTATATTTTTTCTCTCAACAGTTATTCAACTTCACAGAACTTAACAAACTTGTCAAAGACGTCAAACTGACAAGCGATATGTTAAATTTGATAGTTGGAAAATTTTGTTGAGTAGACAATTCTACTGTTTCAAAATGATGAAATAATATTTTCCATCAGAATTAGAAAAAATCTTGTATGTAACATAGAAAATTCCATTTTGTTCAACCCAAGCTATTTCACAGGATCTCGCTACGCTCATTCCGCTGAAATTCTTATTCTAATCAGTTTTATCCCAAGAAACATTACATGTTTATAATAAGGAAATAACTATAAGCACAGAACCATGATTAAGAAGTATTTTTGCAAGAATGTAATTTTTTCTGAGTGGTTACATAAATAGCTCTTGTCTCAAAAAATTCTAGCATTTTCGGATGTACCCCAACAGAATATTTTTTGGTGTATTTATTTTTAAGAAACAAGACTGTTACCAGAAGCTTTTATATTCTATTGATTCTATAGAAATTCAAAACTGTCTTGGAGTGCAGTTGTACCCTACACAATGCTAAATTACATATTGATGCCAATGTCGTTTTCTATCAATAATTAGGTTAGAATGAATATATGTTTTACCTCTGCCACTTGGTGCAAACTTTCTACAATCTTAAACTTCATTTTTGAAAAAAGAAAAGTGTCGATGAAGATGATTATTAATCTTTAGTCTATCAAGAAGAGGGACAAGTGACAGTTGCAGGGAAGTATGTAAACAACAAAAAATCCATACTTTGTGCTGTATATATATTTATGAATATTTTGCGATGACAAATTACAAAAAATGCATGGAACAGTACTAATTAGTTCATTCCCATGGCAGCAGATTTTTGTAATTGAAATTACCTAAAACAAAATACAGGAGAATTTCGTGTCAGATTTTGAAAATTTTCAACAATGTATCTGAATAATTCAGAAGATTTTCGAAACAGTTTTTTCCTCTGTGAACAAACGTCCCAATGAGAATTGGTTCTTACTAGATTGTAACAAATATGAGACAGTATTGAGAGTTTAACTTTTTTTACATCATTCGAGAAGGAGGCGTCAGCCAAAAATCGAAAGTTGAAATATCTTGTTTTAGACGAATATTTCGAAAAACAACTTCTGATATTCTCGATCAGAAAAGAGATTATTCTAGTTACCCACAATAGGAATCTCTTGACGGTTTCAACCGACCCTGTAATTTTTACCGTTCCCGAGATAGCGATAGAGGAAGAAAAACGGCCTGTATTTTTAAGGTCAAAGAATACAGCTACATAATTTTTAAATTATCAAACTATTACTCGTTGTATCTACAGTTATCAATCAGAAATTATTTCGAGCTAACCTCGAACTCATTTAGAGAGAGGTAGATCATGATATTGAGAGGGTAAGTTGTCATTAGACTGAGTACCTGTTGAAAGGATTCTGAATCCTGTTGAAGGTAACAATAATTTGTTTTCATACCTGATATCATAACCATTATCTCTTGATGAACAAATTTATTGTCTATATAATTTATGACAAACAGGACTTATATAAGTTTTGCAAATCTTTAATTTTGTCAATTATTTAGGGGTTGATTTCTTGGGGAGGTTCGTATCGTACTTTTGCATTGTAGAGTGACACCTTGACAAAAGAAAACGTGACAAAGGGTTTCATTTATTTTGATACCATTTCCCGCCATTTTTTTCGACTTGGAACATTATCCATTGACACTGCGTTATATTGTTTTATCACGTTGGTAGAACCTAAAAACTTAACCCGCTAACATCGCACCTGAAATCATCTGTTGTCTCTCCAGATCTCACGAGGAGTGGATCTAAGAAATCCATGGACGAAATCCTAAACACCACGTTCGACAGCTTGGCCATAGAAGATCGCCTCGCGAGAAGCTGCGAAGAATCGAAAACGGTCGACAATCGCATGCTAGATCCCGAAGCGATGATAGAATCCTTGGACCGTTTCACAGCGGAGCTAGTCTCGCAGGCCAGCCACCTAAACAAAGACGAAGACAAATACAAGGCTTCGACAGGCGACAATACTTGGAACGAAGATACGTCGCCGAATGACGTGACGTTCCCGAGCATATCGGGCAGCGCGCCCAACGTCATCACCTTCAGCAACGAAGAAGAAGAAATGCCGGACTTGAACGAAGCGCATGCGCCTAACGGAGTAGACGTGCCTGATGTCGGTAGTCTGGAGTTTGGAGATGGTCAACCTGCCAGAGAGTCTTCTGGGGACTTCTTGTCGATAAACACTTCTACCATGACGGACAGCACTTTGATAGCTATGGAGGCCAATAAAATGGCGACGATGTTCAAGAACGAAGCCGAGATGTCGGTGAGCATAACGAGCGTTGCGTCGCTGGAACTTGATCAGGTATGTTCTGAAATGTTTTTTCACTTTTATGTTGTCTAGGTGATTCAATTTCATCGATATTTCTTCCTTGGATAAAGGAAAATGTGTAGTTATCATGTGAAAGTTGAAGGCTAGGCAGCTACAAAGCGTTATTACCGTGTTGCTAAGATACCAAAGCGTCAAAAAGTGAGAGTGACCTGCGAAATATCCCGCTAGGATACGTTTCAGTCTATGTAGACTTGTCAGTCGATTACTCTGACAACTGTCAACGTGCGTTATTGAGGGTCCGAATCTAACAAAAATATTGGTTGTACGTTGTGATGATTACCGCTTCCTGTAGGTTATAAAAAATTGGGGAAATTGGGAACACTCTTTCTCGAATGAAACCACTTAAGTAATTTTTCGGAACAAAGCCCTGAATCAGAATTAGCAAGATATTTGAAATCCATAGAATGTCACAAACTAACAAATTTGAAATTCAATGTATTTGCAAGTCCTATCCAGTATTAATGAGGAGACCTTTGGAGGGTCAAAAGAGCTGGGTGGTGTTGGATTTCTGAATGAATTGTTTTTTTAATGAAGTAATTTGTTTAATATTTATTTTTTCAGATCATTCTTGAATTTGGTCAAGGAATTAGTTGATCTGATTTTATTAGGTAAACTATTGTAAAGAGCCATGAGACAATAATGATTTTCCTCCAAAATCGGTTCTAATTTTGTTAGTTTTCATATTACATGATAACCTGGTATCATGATAATGATATCAAGTACTTCAAGTTTCAAATGATCTCAAAGTTCTATCCTCAACCTTCAAAGCGGTGCAGATTAGTTAGCAGTTTTCTTACAAAATGGCACTGAGATCTTAATTTAACATCCTAATTGAATTTTGAGGTTGGTCCCAACAAAAGGTAATTTGAAAATCCTCTTAATTATATTATTTTGCTATTACTTGAAAGGTTTGAAATTAGATTTTTTAGCAGTGTACCATTCTGAAATCGAGTAATGAATTGAATGAATTAGATATTTTCAGATATTTGGTAGGTTTAACCGATCTCAATTTATATAGAGTTCGCATAACTGGAAAAAAATATTTTTCCGGACACTGTGAGAGATTGATCCACAAGTAGCCCTACAAATTTGAAACATAGATTAGACTCAAGATTCATAAAAACCCTCACCGTCAGCAAAAATTTTGTTGATATATTCTCGATTTCCCAGTCTGTAAAATAATTCTTCAACTGTACTTTGTGAGTTCACTATCAGTTTTTCATCAACTAATATGGCGGTTATTTTCCGCAAGAAATGTTAACTAACGTACATTTTGAACGTTAGTGCAAAATCCGTTTTATTACAGGTGCAGCCTCCCTCCCAGATGAACTCATTGAACAACAGCACCGTGGGCTTGGAGAATCTAGCCGCCAGAAGTCCCAAGTTGGTGAGAAGGAAGAAGTCTTTGCCGATCGGGCTGATGGTGAGGAGGGCTCTGAACCATTCTTCGAACCAGGGGTCCAGCTTGGAGAGTCTCTCCAACTTGGATAACGTGAATCCGCCCGACTTTTCATACGATATGGAGGGGAGCATGACGAGCGTCGCCAGTTTGCCAAGCGACAATATTCGGAAAGCTGGTGAGTCAAAAATCAGAATAGAGTGCTTAAATAAAAAAAAAATACATCTCGTTCGCTTTTCTCCGACTTGATTTACATATACTATTATTTTACACTGAATTTTTTGTTCAGTCGTAGTAAAATATAGCCTATATCATTCCTAAATAATGTAGCTTTCCGTTAGTGAAAGAATTTTTATGATTGGATCAATATTTCTGAAGATCACCCCCTACAAACAAACGAAGTGAGGAACATTACCTCTTTATAATATTAGTATAGATAAAAGTCTCACTTGAAGTTCCATATAATGTCAACTTACAGCTCATGTTACTTGCCAAAACAAGTGTTTTTTAATTGAACTGCTGTTGCCAGATTTTATACAGTCACGTCAATTCTATACATTTTAATATTCCAAAAATGTGGAAAACATTTTTTTTGGAATAAGTCATGAGTCACACTGTTTCAATATTATATATTTTTTAATGTGATTCTATCTCCTGATCTCTTGTGGTGTGAACCATAATCATTCATTTGGCAACATTAACCACGCATAGGGAATTTAAAGTCACCTGAATCAAAGATATCTATAACTCTCTGCAATTGTTGTCAAAAAAAGGGGGTGCCAAGATGTTTCAAATACGTAAAAAGAGCAACCGACTTTGTAAGCTTGTCATTAAGAATTAATATTGGAATCAAGTGTAGAAGGGCAGATTTCTAATATAGCGCGAGAAGTTTCTGCGTTAATAAAAAACAGATCCTTCTAGATGAAAAACGTCAGCAACTTTTCGTATAACGTGAACTCACAATGGTGCATGAACTAAATATATTCAAGAATACTTAGCTTGGTTGACGTTTCTGAAACAAATGTGTTTCCGTTTTCAAAACGTATTAATGAATACTTCTTATATATTGGTTTCCGGAAAATCTGTTGAATTTTTGAAAACGGAAATGAACTTGTTTTGCGAAACGTCAACAAAGTTTTTGCATATATATACTAGCTAGTGCATTTTTGTGGTGGGCTAAGTTATACAAGGAGTTCAATCAGTCAATCTTTATTGACCCCCAGAGACATTAATGTTTATGAAGAAGGGATCTTAAAACTAAATTTCTATTACAATTCATGCATTAAAAAAAGGATTTCGATAATGAATCAGAACAATGTCAGATGGAAAAAGAGAAGTGGTACTGGATCAAATAGTTTTTCAAGTTTCTTTTGGAGCATTGTCAAAAAAATCTTCAGTTAATTTCTTTGGTAGTTTGTTATATTATATTAACATTCCATTGTATAAAATTGTTTTTTTTCCGTAGATTGTTTTGATTCTACTGATAGTACTCAGATTTTTGGACTGCCTAGTTTCATATTTATAAATTGTTTCAATTGTTTTGAAGGTTAGCAAATAATGTTTATTTTTTACAAAATGGATGAAAGAACAAATTTTTAATTTATATAAAGAGGTGATATTTAAAAGCTCATTATTCACATATAAATCAGAAGTGGGATATCGAAAAAGTAATTAATTTGAATATGCATTTGATTGTTTTATTTTGCAGATTTTAGGGGACATTGAAGCGTTACCATTTCCCCATACTGATATCAAATATTGTTTTTTTGAATGAATAATGCTATAATATATTAATCCAAGATGTTCCAAACAAATACATTTGTGAATTTTGAACGAAATACCTATCAATGGTAATTTTCTTAAATGTTCAATATGATTTTTTCAAGAGAGTTATTCATCAATATAATTTTGATCCTAAAAATTTTGTTACTCCCAAATATTATATATTTTGCCCTTTAAAAATAATGTGTTTTTAGTATGATTTGGTTTTCTCTTTGCTAATAACAAATAAGGATTTTCCAATATTTAAAGTCAGCTTGTGACTATTCAACCACAACGAATTTTCTTTAAATCATCATTACGAATAATTTCGTTTTTTTATCGCAATAAATCAGTGAGGCTGACTGATGGGACGTGTTTCATTTAGGGCAGGTACTTTACGACCTGATTAAGAGCCCGTTAAAATAATCGGTGCTTAGGCTGTGCTCTCACTCTAGCAAATGACAAGATGTGGTGTCCATTCTTATCACCGATTATTTTAACGGACTCTAAATCAGGTCGTAAAGTACCCACCCTTAGAAGGAACTGTTTTTTTGAGTAACGCAGCATCTTTTCAGGGTTGGTTAGAAATCTGCTCTTCTACAATTTCATTTCATTATTGATTTTTGATCAACCCAAAAAACTACGGAGAAAAAATTCATTCCTCACAAAATAATGTCTTTCAATCAGAATTCATCAATTGTTTTCGTAAAGCAGACTTCCACATCAGCGGCAACGTGAACGGCGACCAACCGCAAAGCCTCCAACACCCGATATTCAACTTGAAGCACCCGTTCGCGGGAATCGAGAACATCGACCCTCCCTCTCTCTTCAACGAGATCACCGACTTTTGCAACTCGTTCGCCGATGACGCGCCTACACAGGCGATTCCTGCGAACGACAGCGTACGAACGCTCGATAGCGAACGAACGCTCGATAGCGAACGAACGCTCGATAGCGAACGAACGCTCGACGATCGCTACACGACCGCGCACGATTCCACTCTCGAAGAGGATTTCAGCCAGATGTCGCTGTTGTCGTCGTCCGACTCGAGATTTTGCAGCACCCCGAAAAAGTCGAGCAAGCAGCAGCACCTCAGCAAGTCGATGATGACGAAGCAGCGTCGGGATTTGGCTAGGGGGCGCTACAAGACGTACACGGTGGCGGCGGAGATGGTGATGAAGGCGGAGGTGAGGGAGGGCGGTGACGTCAGCGAGGGGTACGACACGGCGAGGGATTTTTCGGCCCAGGATAGTAGTTGCGGGAGCGCTGCGTACGATTCACAGACGTCCGGCGCGGAAGCGTCGAAGTTGACGCCGAAGGAGAAGCGACGGATGAACAGGTGAGAGTTTCGGGAGTTACAGTTTGGATGTAAATTTGAAATATTGCTTGGAAGCTTGGTTTCGCAAAAAATGTAGTGAATTAGTGATTTGCGAATGAAACAATTGGGTTTGTTGTTTACAGTTTGGATACAGAGTGATTAAACTGTTATAAAGAAGCGAATCAGTAGCCTGGACACAATTGTCCCAAAAATATTTGACCTCGATCAAATTTTAGCACTCTCATCATCACTATCTGACAATATATACCAACAATAGGAAACTACACTGAGAAAATTCAAGTGAAATGCGTCAAATAATTAGTTGTCTTCGTCCTACTCACTGGAGCAAAAGCAATAGAATATTCAAGTATGCTCTCATTGGTGCACTTTGAGAAGGCGTGGCTTTTACCGAATATGTCTTTGGATTCGCTTCTCTATAGTAGTTAAATTATTCTGTGGCTTTCAATTTTCTAGTCACAATATTATTGCATTCATTTCTTTGCTTTCACTTTTTTTTAGTAACATTACATATTCGATATCTCATTTTTTTGTCACAAAATTATTTTCTTTGATCATTCAAACGCTCAATTTTACTTTTGATCAAAAAATCCTTATCAACCTTCTGTTTGGATTTGATTACCTTATTTGAGTTATATTTCTATCCTATCGTTCTAAGCAACAGGTTTCAACAGAGTTAATAATATAGACAATGGAAGTTTGAACCATTACCATTATGTTTTTTTGATGATATATATTATAGCTTCCAGACCGAATCGTATTTTTTTCTCTAGTTTTAAATTGAAAAACGGTAAGAATGTATGAAGAAGGTGCAACCTAACCAATTCAAACTAGTACTATTATTGTCAGCACTATTTTCTTTATAAAAATTCTGTCTTGGTATGTTTTTTCATATGATAGATTAAAGCATGGAATAACTCGACCATAAAGTTATTATTATTTATTTAAATCCCAAGAAACACATGTGCTTGTAAAGGGATGTGATTATAAGAATATAAAATATATAAAAAAGAACAGATACAGATATAAATAACAGATAGATCGAAATTACCAACTGAGATAACAAAACAAAAAGAAAAAAAATACTGGGAATTATTCATTTGTTCATAAAATATTGTTTCAAGTCACGTTTAAATTTCAACATATTTTTTGAATTTTTCAACTTTTCTGGTAAATTACCTATTGTAAATATGTATTCCATTATGAAGAATTGATTTTTTGCCGAAGTTACTTTTTATCTTCACTTTATCAAAATATTGTGATTGTCTTGTCCTATGATCATGAATACTAGAATTTTGAATAAAATTCAATACAGAGTGTCTATTGTTTGTAGAGGCAAAATGTATAAACGTGCAAATTTTTAACTGATGAATGCAATCCAAATTCAATAGGTTTCTTGACTTGTATAAATTTATAGTGGGTTCTGAATACTCGTAACCTGAAAATACATTTTATTGATCTGTTTTGTAGTGTTTTCAGAGGTCTCAACAGAGAATTGGGGGTTAGAAATCTTTCTACATCATTGGCACATAATTATTTAATTTGGTTCTTTGCGAATTTGGAACAGATCTGCTCATACTTTTATTTGACGTTGAAGGAATAATTAGGGACATGTTTCTTCAGACAGTTTACAATTTCTGGTGCAGTAATATCGAAAATCACATTGCTGTCTGAATCAGAATGTTTGATGATTGCGGATACAGATGAAAGTTCACTAGAGAACGGATTGATAATCATGTTCGTTGTGAATATACTAATTACTTCCATAAACTGAGAAAAAACTTGTGGAGTCACTGTGCATTCAACCAGTTTTTGTTCATTGCAGATCCCGTTTCGAAACGCAAGTGGTGGACGAAGCCCTGACGAATATCCTGGAACAACCCGTGATAGATTCTGCTCCTCCTGTTGCGGATACTAGAACCCAGAGTTCCGGTTCGAACAGTTGCGCATCGTCTCCTACGCAGAGCCCGGCCAGAACGAAACTGAGCATTAGGCGAAATTTCATGCAGAAACGTCTAGAAAACAAGGAGAGATTTCGAACGCAAACTCTGAGCGAATCGAGTTTCTCGCCCGATTCATCTTGCGCCTCTCCTCCATTGAACGGAGAATCGGCGGTGCACCTCCACCTCCAAAAGGAGGCGGATAGGATACTGAGGACGTTGCGAGATACAAAAACGATCCAGGACGATCTCATAGAGTGCGAGACTCTGAGTTTGGTGAGCAACGACGACGACTCCGAACACAATTCTGGAGGTTCTGTCAATTACAGAACGTATCACAAGAGTTGGGGCCTCAATAAAAACATACCCGTCGTCGAGGATGGTGAGCGGAGGGAGAAAGACGCGCCTTCGGGACGAAATACGCCCGAAGGAGACGAAAACGAGTCGCGAGTCGTTCACAAGCCGAAAATCGTCAAGCCCGGCGACCGGCAACCGCCCGACGTCGAGGACGAGGGGCAGCCGAAGGGCGTGAGAGGGCGAAGGAAGCCGCTCTACTCGAAGACCGTCCCGAAGAGCATAAAGCCGGTCAAAACGGTGAATTCGAATCTCGTCAAGAACGTGACTTCGACCATGAGGTACGGGGCCGATTTGAAGTCGGTCGTCGGTAAACAGAATAAAAGTTTGCCTAGGAGGTCGGCGAGTGCGCAGAGCAACGGGTACGGGAACGGTCAGAGTTCGGTTTCTCCGAAAGCTAGTCCCGTTAGGATGCCGGCGAGTAAAAGCAGTCCTAAGCGGAATCCGGGAGTTGTCAAGCCAAATCCTCCGGCGAAAGGTAGGTGGAGTTTTCTTCAGTTCTTGTTCTTTACAGATTCTATAACACCAACTGACGACTTTTATTTTTTTGATCACCAAAAAATTGATCACTTCCTGCTGTTAGAGGTCTCCTCTACTTGTTGTAGTAGGAGTTTGAGTCTTCGGTCCAGAGAATCACAGTTCCACTTGATATTCACGTTGAGTAGTGGTTTTTAATATCGAGTCAAGCCAAGTATTCATTTATCAAGTATTCGATAAATTAAGTACTTTCTATCAAACTTCTTGATTTTTTGCAAGTTTTATAAATGATTTAAATAATGAGAATGAACCTTGCGAAAAACACTTTTATATATGAAACTTATTGGCAACAAATTATAGCGGAAATAACGAAATGAGAAAATTGATTAAAATTTTTATGATTAACCTTGCTTTATTTTGGATGAAATATAAAATTTTCAAACACCCAACTGAAACAACTAAAACATTCGAATGTGAAATATAACCCAAAAAAGGAAAATATTAAAAATATTATGTATTCCCCTGTAGTGAAATTTTTAGGAATTTGAATTGATGAACATTTAGTTTGGTTTCTCTTTTTATTGCCATGTGAAGATCTGATATAATTACTCATTTTTTTGTATTCTATTCCTATTCTACTTTTATTGTACGTATCAGTTTTATTTTCCCTACGATAAGCATGTATATGTTTCTTGGGAAATAAATCGTTATTATTATTAAATATCAGTCTTCTTTGGATTGACGTGGCCGTTACTTGATGGAAGTCCATAGTTTTGACACTATCTTTTTCGAGCGAATGAAGTATATGTAGTAGTGTTATACTACATTCGCTTGAAAAAGATACAGTGTATCGAAACATGTCGCGAAGACAGTGAATTCTGTGGAAATTTAATCGTGTTTTAACTTATAGTGTCAGCCTTCTTTGATTTCCAAAGCGGAGAACTAGTGGTAAAGTATCAAAAAAAATCAAATGAAAAAACAACACAAAAGATGGACAATACATTTGAAGCGTATTTTCTTTGATAAAAATGTCATCTGATATTTCTTCGAAGACAAATGAATGAAAATCAAATGCAAAAACAACACAAACAACAACTCCTAAACTCTTTGAAAATAGACAAAAAACAGACACCATGAAATAGTTTACATGTGATTTAGCGGTAGTTTGTGTGAAATACTTCAGTCAAAGACAGAACAAATCAGCACATCAGTTTGTGCTGTTTTATAACCTCAATAAAATAATTTGACAGTTTTGACATTTCATAATTTTAAATTTGAAAGAATGGTATGTGCCAAGAGCTGACGACCAAAAGATTTTTCAAAAGGCTGATTTTTTATATGGTATAATACTGAGTCATCTCTCCAAAGCGGATTCTTTATTTCTGAAGGAATTTTTGTAACTCTGTAATGAATTAGGAACTCCACACGCATTGTATAACCCAAATTATACTCTGGGTTGATTTGGAAATTATTTCTTAACTTGAGATATGCCATGGAAGTGGCCTATTTAATCACGTTGAATATATGGGTTTCCCATTTCAGAGCTGTGGTTATTATAATGCCCATGTCCGGTATTTTTCCGATTTCACAGAATCAGTATAGTATGAAAGACGAATTTAATGTGTGAATTGTTGGAGCCAATGTGCAATGCCTCTTTACAGTGTAGACCAATTCTCGACTATTTGTAGATCGCCTATGAGTTCTTCATACCTGTCAAGTGGGTTTGAGTGTCTTCGGCGAACTGTATAATGTTTTTTCTGATTGTCTATTCAAGTCGCTGGTGTATGAGTATAAAAGAGAAAGGGTCTCAGATATACCTCTGTGGTCATCCACTGGTTACTGTCTAATGGCTCATATACATTATTGTCGATTGTTGTGAAATGATTGTTTATCACTCCCAACTATTGAAATCTACAATTTTCAAGGGCCCCCAGCGTTAGAACGTCAAGGAACTTTCACCAAAGACGAATCGAGCGTGAGCAGCAGCACCACCAATCCTACCGCGAAACCCTCCAGCAAAATCCCCACGCCCGCCGCTGCGTCGACGACGGCGGCGGCGACCCGAATACCGACGTTCGCTTCGAAAATCGCTCGTGCGGTCGCGCCTTCAACCGCTGCGGCGTCGAAAACGCCCGGCAACACCGCCCACAAGCCTCCCGCGCCTCGCAACGGGTTCGTCAAGTCGGCCAGTTCGGACAGGGCGAACAAAAGCGCGCGGGTGTACAACAGGTCGACTAGCGCGGACAGCAGGGAGCCGGTCGGCGGGCGGATTCAGACGAGTTTGTCCGTGCAGAGTTTGAGGAACGACGGTAGGGCGACGCAAAATGGAGGCGGCGTTCTCAAGAAGTCGTCGATTCCCAGTCTGGCTCAGAGGTAAGCGTTGCTCGGAGAAATATCGTAGTTTGTTTTAATTTTTAACAAGATCTTTGTTGCTAAGCAATATCGTGAAAGCATTTGATTGCTAGTTGTTCATATACAGATGAAAAATTATCATGGGAAAAGCATATTGAAAAATTGAGACGTAACTTTCCCCCATAATTGGTGTACTTTTTAAAATTAGACATCTCATACCGATTAAATATCTACTAAATATTTATCACTGTCCAATAAATTCAAATTTACAATATCTGATATCTGTTTGGGGCACTGCTAACAAAACAATAATGAGACCAATAAAAAAATTGCAGAACAAAGCAGTAAAATGTATTCATAAATTGAATTATCTAGAACCCACCAAAAACATATATAAACCCAATAAACTACTTAATATTGATTCTCTTCATAAACTAAAAATATGCAAATTTATTCATTTTGCCAAAAATGAAATTGAATTCTCCAATTTGAAATTTTTCAGTGTAAACAACATTCATATACACAACACCCGACAAATCGATTCTTTGCGACCTTTGAATTTTAAAACGAACTTTGCTCAGAAATCAATATTACACAATGGTGTAAATACGTATAATTCTCTTCAATCTCTCAAAAATATTGAACAGGAAAACTCATTCAAGATACATTTGAAAAAATATTTTTTAACCTAACTAATATCAGAATATTCTTTATATCTCTTTAATTTTTTTCAGATTTTATCATTTATTTGATTTTGAGTTATATAATTTTTTTATTTATTTATTCAATATACAGCTTCCAGACAGAAGAACCCTGTTCTGTCTGGAAGCTGTATGAGGAAGTCAAAAAAAAAACATAAAATTGTGTACTGTTGATTATTTGACCAGTTATAAATCATTATATTACTTTGTGTATATATCCCTATCATAAACTACTGTAGTTTCTTGAGATTAATAAAAAATGAATAAAAAAAAATTGACTATATTCATCTTTTTTTGGTTGCATATGAATTCAGGATTTAATGGTTGGCATCACTGAAATCACGTTACCTGTAATAACTAAGGTGAAGGATAGATGTCGCCACTGAACATTTCTGAATTCTTGTAAAAGCAATCTTTTGCTAGTTGTTCGATGGCATGTAATCTGTAAAGCTCAAAGCATATGGCGTTTAATGGAATGGATGTTATGACAGATATCATCTTGTCAAATTTTTTTCCTCGATTCGATAGGAAAGTGATGTACTTTGTATTTATTGATTCATTTATGATGCTTTCACGGTTAGCCAACAACTTTTTCTATTATTTCTATTCCAAATCTAACAGAAATGTAGAGTAAGTGAATGTCACGCACAGTTTATTTTGTTTTTTTAGGTTTGTTTGACCCACAGAACAGATATAACTCACAGATGTATTTAGGATTTATTGGTTTGCATCACGTGACCTGTAATGATCATGATGAAGGATAGATGTCGCCACTAAACATTTCCGAGTTCTTGGTTTCAAGAAATTTGTTCTCCTTGAAATACTCATTCCCTCTCCAAATCTAATTTATATCTATCCAATCAAAAAATGGTGGCAAAATGATTTATTAAGAATATACTATAGCCAGCAAATTTTGAAAGATTCTTTACCAAGTATTTGAATCATTCATGTCAACAAAATATTCCAATAACTTTTGAGAAGGCGTATTCCAAGTATTTGATATCAAAATGAATTGGACGTACCACCTGATGAAGTATATTCAAATCTAGGAAGTCCTACCAACACTTTGGAAGGGTCAACTGGTATTAATTCTGATGGATTTGTAGGAATTGTGTCTGCTTCATATTCAAAGGTAAACGATTGGGCGATATAGGTCAATTGTGAGTTGAATGATGACAGTTAGTGTGATAAGACCAAATATTATTTGCAAAAAACTTCTTCTAGGGAGAGTTTTCAGCGGTGCATGTCACTCTGTCACTACATAACCTTAGGTAAATTAATTTTCATTATTAAGGAAAGTTTGGGCACGCGTGATAAAAAATCTGCAATAATAAACGATAAACCACATTTCGAAAAATAGTATTATTTTCCATTCTGAAATTCAATATTCTGATGATTACCAAAATCTTTGTTCGATAGTTGTTTTATGAAGTTTATATCACATTGTACGATCGCATAGGCTAATGTAATCTATGCGTGAGTACATATAAAAATTTATATTACCCGACTTATTTGTTTATAGTTCTAAAGAAATACATTTTTAAAAGTAACATTTTAGTAGAAGCGAACATTTTGAAATCAAATTAAATGCCTGAATAAACATTTTTGATGAGTTCAGGAGAACATTTTTTACTATTTTGTATTTTTTGATGATCTGATATATTTTATTTCTGGTGGTAAAGAATCCAATACTTATATTTGATTTTTAGAATTTGGTCTATTTTTGTGATAGTAAATCAAGAGAACTTTTTTTTCAGGGCTAGCAGTAACTCGAGCCTCAATTCAAATGGTAGCAGCAGCGCCAAAAAGCAAGTGACGAGTAAAATCGCCAGCCTGTGGAAAAAAATCGAGGACAGTAAAAAACAGCCGCCCAAAAAAGATACCAGGGTTTGGATCCCGTCAGAACCGGCGCCGGATCCTCCGAGATTGATAAGGAGCAACACCTTCGATAACAAGGATGGCATCGTCCTTAGGAATCAGTCGACCGATGGAGATTGTACTACGAAACGCATTTCTAGACTAGGTTCGTTTGTAGTGATGGACGAGAACGGCGCTGGACTGTCAAATGCGGTGTAGTCGTTTTCTTTTAGTGATGTGAGGGCATTCATATTTTCATTAAGATTGCCTTGAATAAGATTTCCTCCTCTTGGGTTTCATGTGATGGATAGCAATCATCAGAAAAAACAAATGGCGAATTTATTTTATTCTGATAATTCCTTTCGGGAAACGGTGGTTGACGGTATTTTTTGCACAAAAATGTTCCATCTTCCAAACCATGTTTAATAGTATTGTCGTTGGATGTTGACGATTTTTGGTACTTTTTATCGTTTTAATATTTTAAAAGCCATAAAAATGTATTTCTAGTCCTATGTTTTTTGTCGTAAAAAGCATTTACTTAGTTCAAGACTGTATATTTATGTTACGTGATACAATTAGCTTAAATACTTGTATATATCCTGTTTAGATAAACGTAGTGTTAGTTTTATAATATTTGTATATGCAATTTAATTAGTTGAAATAGTAGTTAGTGATGGTAAGTAACAGACGGAACTTTCGTGAGAGGCTCTTCCATTTCGATGAAATTTCAACGTTTGTTTCGTTTCAGACCAATGAAAATAAAAAAGAGAAACAGTGTTTTTTTTTATTCCAAAACTATTTTCAAAATCGCAAACAGTATGTACAAATCAAAAAAAATAAAAGTAATGAGGAACTTTCTAAAATTGGCGTCCCTCATTACTTTGTGTATATATCCCTGTCATAAACTACTGTAGTTTCTTGAGTTTAATAAAAAAAATGACTATATTCATCTTTTTTTGGTTGCATATGAATTTAGGATTTAATGGTTGGCATAACTGAAATCACGTTACCTATAATAACTGAGGTGAAGGATAGATGTCGCCACTAAACATTTCTGAATTCTTGTAAAAGCAATCTTTTGCTAGTTGTTCGATGGCATGTAATCTGTAAAGCTCAAAGCATATGGCGTTTGATGGGATGGAGGTTATGACAGATATCATCTTGTCAATTATTTTTCCTTGATTCGATAGGAAAGTGATGTACTTTGTATTTATTGATTCATTTATGATGCTTTGACGGTTAGCCAACAACTTTTTCTATTATTTCTATTCCAAATCTAACAGGAATGTAGAGTAAGTGAATGTCACGCCACAGTTTATTTTGTTTTTTTAAGTTTGTTTGACCCACAGAACAGATATAACTCACAGATGTATTTGGGATTTATTGGTTGGCTCAGTTTTGGCTCCAATTCTTTTTTTAATCTATATTGACAATATTAAAAGACTAAATTTATATGGAATACACTTCTCTTTTGCAGATATTGACATTTTGGAAAATTCATTGAAAGATTGTATTGACCTTATTGAAAAATGGACGTGCAGCATTAACCTAGCCGTCAATTCGGAAAAAACTGTTTTTATGATTTTTAAACAAAAAAACATGAAGAATATAAAATTAAACTTGAAGATAGATAATGAACTGATAACCGAAGTTCCTAATCATAAATATTTAGGTTTATTAATTGACACAAAATTAAATTTTGAAAATCATATTGAGAAAATAAAGAAATCTATTATTGCTTTCCTGGGGGCCATTAGAAGAATTCACATTTTGAACAAAAACGTCCAGATCCTAATATATAATGCCTTCATTGTTTCTCATATTAGATACCTCATTACAGTATGGTCTTCATGCCCTAAAAAACAAAAAAATATAATATATCGTTTAATGAACAAAGCAATAAAGGTTATATTCAGAAAACCGTGGGATACTCCTTCTGCAGATTTATATAAAGTAACAGATAATATGACTTTGGATCATCTAATTGATTATGAAAAATCTAAATATATACATAAATTAACAAAAAATCTTCAGAAATGTAATATAAAACTGTCAAAAAATTATGATTTACATGGCCAGGATACCAGAATATTAAATAATTTTCATTTGAATATGATTCATTCCAATAAAGGAAAAAATAACCCCATTTCATCAGCATTAATAACTTTCAATGAACTACCAGAAAAAATAAAATCCAAAACTATTCATATTTTTTCAAAAGAACTTAAAAAATATTTGCTTGCATAATAAAAAATATGTTGAAATTTAAACGTGACTTGAAACAATATTTTATGAACAAATGAATAATTCCCAGTTTTTTTTTTGTTTTGTTATCTCAGTTGTAATTTCGATCTATCTGTTATTTATATCTGTATCTGTTCTTTTTTATATATTTTGTATTCTTATAATCACATCCCTTTATAAGCACATGTGTTTCTTGGGATTTAAATAAATGAATAATAATAATAATGATGTTCACCAAATTATCAAATGAATATTATACTCCAATTTATTATTTTCAGTACATGATTTTATGATGTTTTTTTTTTGACTTCCTCATATTGGAACCCTGTTCTGTCTGGAAGCTGTATATTGAATAAATAAATAAATAGTTTACTAGGTTGAGGGTAAAAATAAGTAATTTTGACATGAAATTGGTCAGAAATAGGTGAATATCAAACTTAAATCAACCTTTCTGTTACCAATTATTTCCTTGGACGAATGAGTAAACAAAGAGAATGAATAGCATACATATATACATATTATCTCTATCTCAACTTCTCATAATTTGATTGCCACAATGAATCAGCTATGGTCTACATAAAATGCTGACAATAAGTATGGGAATATAAAAATTATTGTCATACAGGAGCTACATGCTCTCTCCTCAACAATATTCTCCTTGCGGCGCGAAATTTTCTGTAAAATGATGGTTCTTACCTTCATGAAATTCACGGGCCTCTTTAAATATGCGATTTAATGCAAAAATAATTAAGATTGATTGCACATGTTTACATTTTTTCTCCAAGAAACACTCTTTTAGCAAAGTTATGGTTTTAAAATGTCATATGCAGCCCTTATTCAGAAATAAATCGTCAGAATAAACTAAAATTCAATATATTATCGATATTTATTGATGGGTAAAACAGATATTCAATTCACCAATAAAGATTCATCGTTCCTGAGAATATAGTTGCAAAAAAAGGCGTAATTTTTGAAATGTACTTATAAGTCAATATTCTTCTTACGGTATGAAATCAAGTTAATAATTGAACTATTAGACCTGTTAAATAACCTTTATATTTCCTGACCGTAACGGCTTATATATCTAGTCACATTTAGGTAAATATTCACCAAGAGAGAATTCCAAAAAACAATTCATTGGGTTATGATGACATTTGCTTCGTAAATAATACCAGAAATCAAACCGCCCCAATCCTTACGATGGTTGGGTCATTTTTGAACGAGAAAATAGGTAATTTCTCGCATGTTTCTTGCTCTAAAGTGGCTCATGGAATTTGAAGGGGATTTACTTTAATTAACCAAGGTTGCTACTTATAAATTATTTATACTTTGAAGTTAAATATTCAAGGCCTGTACTACCAGTATTATCCTTTTTTTAGACATTTCTCCCCGGCATGTGGAATAACTGTCCTAAAATGTTAGTTGGGTTATAATCCGATTCGCTAATGAAGATAATTTTTCTGTTTGTGTAAAAATCCTGGTACTGAATCGGTATGGTTTAGAATATTCGGGTGAAAAACAATCGACAATAGGGAAAATGCATAAATTTGTCTCAAATATTTCATTTTATTATCGTCATTATAATTGAAAGGTATTTTTTCATTCAGTCATTATTTCAAACCAATGAAATATCAAATAAAAATCGAAGAATTGGGGATGGGAATTCAAACTTACACAACGTGTCACCATTGCTGAAAACAAAATGTGACATCATACGAAACAACAGTGTAACATCGACGTCGATATTCATACTGTGTCAGTGGTAAAATATTTCAAACCTGTATTCCTTTGGCGATAACTAGTGAATCCAGAAAGATAGTGAAACTGGTTTATCCAAGCACAATCGGACAATTCACCGAAAATAGATACATTTATGATGAAGGCATATTTTGCATCAAGTCTCTATTTTACTCACGCGGAGATCGAATAAGTGAAAGCTGCGAGGTGGACATTGTTATAAAGCATTCCAGATCACGTGATGTCCGAGGGTCAAATACCAGTTTTACCATGGAAATCACACTGACAAAAACAAACGAAAGTTTCCAGGTGGCGCAGATGCTGCCGTATTGCAAGGACAGTAAACTATTATGGAGGATGGCCAGTTCCCTATACTGCAATGTTATCCTGTCAACTGACGTCACCATGATTCCTTCCGTAGTTCAAATGTACATTTCGTGATGCAGTGGAACCAATATGATGAAGTTTGAGCTAATCTAACGAAGCGACTGTTACTGTTGTCAATTGCCATCAATGCCATGCCATATGCTTGCCATCTTTCATTTTTATTTACTTGAAATAATTGTACTATGCTTGAAACTTTTTGGTAGATATTCGAACTTGTGAAAAGTGTACTTAATATATATTATTTTTTCTAGGTAAGTATGACTATCAATAATAAAACAAAACATTAGTATTGTGAATCTGTTTTTGGTTATGTTTACGGAATCACGAAGACGTCAATGACAGCATAATGAAATTGGCGAATCGGGCCATCCTCTGTGAAAATAGTTTACTATCCTTGGCCGTATTGGTTCATTTCGTCGTTTGACAAGATGTTGACAAGAATCTGAAATGCTATGATGTATTTGAGTCCACAACCGTTAGGTTAGTTTGAAACTGATGATTCCACTTCTAAATAGCTGATGCAAAACTAACTTCTGAATGAAAAAATGGCTTTCGCGGCCGAGGTTATCAGTATAACTACTTTTCTTCGGGCTTGAAGGCCGTCGTTCTTTGGAATTTCTTCCTAACTCTTGCTAGCGAAACGTTAGGAAGAAATTCCAAAGAACGGTGGCCTTCAAGCCCGAAGAAAAGTAGTTATACTAACTTCTGAATAATTCACACCGAGCTGTATATAAATATATAGCACACACATTAAAGATATCTTGCACCAATATTTTTTAAATTCCACAGCATAGCTTACGCTATTTTTTCTACGCCCGATAGATAAACGAACTATAAATATTGTATTTGTATCGAACGGAATAATATAATACTCGTATTCTTTTAAAAAATTCCACAAAATTCCAGGTCCCACTGATCTGGAAGTGGAAGGTATATTTACATTTATTTCCTGGTGGTCTCGGTAGTGTAGTGGTTAGCATATCTGCCTATCAAGCGGAAGGCCGGGGTTCGAATCCTCGCCGGTCCACCGTGCTGGGTAATCGCACGTTAAAAGGTAAGGCCTCGTTGATCCATTGCTCGCACAAGTTTCGACTTCTGAGGGTTGACGTTCGTCAGCTGGTTAACGGAAACGAACAATTTTAGAACAAAAGAACAATTATTGCTAGTCTCGATAGAGTTCAATAAATGCTTACTCCCAGAACGAACAGTAACATTCTTGAAAATGCCAACTGGGATGTTGGCGAAACATCGAAACTTAATACCGACATATATATGTAACCGGCCAAACCCGATTTCAGGATAAACTAGTTTTGCCTAGGCTAAACTGGTTCGTCCTAAGCCCGATAGGATAAAACAGTTTATCTAACCTTACCTGGAGAGTGTGTGTTTTTCTATCAGGATAAACTAGTAACCTAGGCTAAACTGTTTTTATTCTATCGGGCTTAGGACGAACCAGTTTAGCCTAGGCAAAACTGATTTATCATGAAATATATATATATTATATACATATATATCTATATCGAATTCGAAATCCATGTAAATTATGTCACATTCTTGGTCGATTTGAACCATTTGAACGGACTCAGCTAAAAAAATCGATAATATACCAAATCGACCGAGAATGTGACATAATTTACATGGATTTTCTGTTAGATTCTTCTTGAGCGCCACTTGAAATTCAAACTCAGATTTTGTTTTTAGTGAATTCAGGCCTGGCTTACAGGAACTTCGGCCAAAGAGTCCTATCTTGAGCGCCCTCAATCCTCAAAGTATTCGTTATTTCGACGTGTTCACGGAGTGGACATCTATTTCATTCATTCATCTACTATAACCTAGAACTGGGTTGAAACAATAAATTCATTATTTACTTCAGTGGTTATAAATAAAGAAGTTACAATATCTTTCTGGTAATTTGAAATGTCTGCTGAAACGTTTACAACACCACACCAATAAGGGCCAAGTGTACGCAATGCAGTTAACTGTTAACAGATCTGATACCTTTCTGATTGGTCTAAATTTGAATTTAGAATCTTCGTACGATTGGATTCCGGATCTGTCTGAATCCTGCCTTAGCCGATAATTATCTTTTGTTGCTTGACAACCGAACTCGGTTTACTTGAACCCCAGTTAACCTGTCGTGTTACAACTCGCCCTAAATGGGATTATTAGGCATTCCAGATACTTGTCAAATGACAAATGAATCGAAATACGGCGCCATCTGCCCCCCAGAAACTATCGTTTGTTTTCTGCAAACGAGTGTGTGATTTGCAGCTTTCTTTTTGGGAGTTTCCAGCACCGGGGCAGATAATTTTAGCTTTACCATTGGTTGAAAAATGACATGTGTCAAATTCCACCAATAGTGAAGCTAGAATTAAGAGCCCCGGGGCTTGAAACACTCAAAAAGAAAGCTGCAATTGGTTAAAACTTGTGTTAGCCACCCAGACATCACGTGATCTGGAATGCTTAATTTTCTTTGTATTTCCCCAGTTTTGTCACGCCATCTGGTAGCCATTGACACCTCGTATTATAAACTAGTTTATTGTAAAATTTTCAAAACGTGTTCTGTTAACTGTGTAAATGAATTTCAATTGAAATGTCGAATAAAGTAGACTGGGCAAAATATGTATTGCAAACAGAAAAAGATCTAACCAAGAAGGTTGGTTGAATTTATATTTTTTGAAGGTAGATTCAATAATAATATTGTTGGTAGATAGAAGCAGTTGAAATATCAGGCAGTGATGAGCCTAAAAAGACGAAACCAGCTGAAGATGATGAAGCTCCTGGGCGGTTCAGTCCAGCAGAGGCCAGCTTTTTAGCAAAAATAATAGCCAAGGGTTTGATAGAAAGTAGACATGACATAGAGGTTCAGAGGCAAGAACCAAAATACCCTCTCTACCCAGTAGAGTCATTTGAGGCTCTCAATCTGAACCCCAATCTTCTTAAAGGGGTTTATGAAATGGGATTTAGTGCCCCGTCAAAAATTCAAGGAAAAGCTTTACCAACACTACTTGCGGATCCTCCACAAAATGTGATAGCTCAGTCCCAGCCAGGAACTGGTAAAACAGCCGCGTTTGTTCTAGCCATGCTCAGTAGAGTTGACGTTACAAAGAAATACCCACAGGTATTATGTCTTTCCCCAACATATGAATTGGCAATTCAAACAGGAAAGGTTGCTGCTCATTTGGCTAAGTTTTGTCCAGAAATTGAAATGAAATATGCAGTTCGAGGAGAGGAACAAGCTAGAAATACTAGATTGACTGAACATATAATAATTGGTACTCCTGGTAAGGTACTTGATTGGGGTCTCAAGTTTAAAGTCTTCCAACTGAAGAAAATCAATGTTTTTGTATTGGATGAAGCTGAAGTAATGATTGCCACCCAGGGCCATCAAGACCAATGCATAAAAATACACAAAAATTTGAGTCCTTCTTGCCAGATGATGATTTTCTCCACAACTTATGATCAAGAGGTCATGGAGTTTGCTGAACATATTGTCAAGAATCCTATCACTATTAGGTTGAAGAGAGAAGAAGAAATATTGGATAACATAACACAGTACTATGTGAGATGTAAAACACAAGAGAAATACAGTGCTGTCACAAATATATGTGAAACAGTAGGGTTAGGGCTAACCATTATTTTTTGTCATACTTGAAAGACTGCAGCTTGGTTATTCGATAAAATGTCATCAGATGGACATGGTGTGGCAGTTTTATCAGGTGACCTAACTGATAAACAGCGTATCAACGTACTTGATAGATTCAGACAAGGTCAGGAGAAAATTTTGATAACTACAAATGTTTTTCCGAGAGGAATATATGTAGAACAAGTCACTATAGTTGTTAACTTTGATCTACCAGTTGACATCCAAGGAAAACCAGATTGTGAGACATATCTTTTTCGTATACTGCGTATAGGAAGGTTTGGTAATAAGGGTATTGCCATTAATCTCATTGATTCTGATCAAGCTATGGAGATATGTGAAGCTATAGAAAAACATTTTGATATAAAAATACATAATCTACTTGAATGAAGGGGATTCAGATGAGATTGGAAATTGAATCCCAAAAAATTTGTTTATATTTCTCAATTTATGTATATGCATATAGTGTTTTGATATGTATGAATAGATCTTAATAAAGTTAAACGTGCTCCTTATTAAAATCATTATTACCATGTTTTTTACGTTAATGCAAAAATCAAAACTATTGAATCATGTGCGCAAGAACCGGCTATTTGTTGATGCACTCATCCGTCATTAGACTCAGAAGAAATGCTTATCCCGCAATGAATAAGTAAATAAAATACTGAAAGTGGCTCTTAACAAACACCAATATTCAGCAAATTCCTCAGATAAAATAATCATTCCTCATATCATGTACGTAATAAATTCAATTTAAGAACGATGTTCAAAACAGATAACACTATCAGATCTGATAGTTGAGTCAAAACAAACCTTAGAGCCCAACAGAATTCAAAAAACAAAATTAGAATAAATTTTGAATATATCCCCCCTCTCCTTTACCTCTTTCCGCTTATTGACTCAATGATATTTTTGACAAGTATCAGTGTGTCAAATATATCAGTAAAGAATATTGAAACTTCACCTGTCATTGAAAGATATGGCTGTCTCCAAAACTGTTAGTATTGGTCATTTTAATCTTTTCTGCTGGCCATTTGGATCTCTCACGTTTAAAACTAATAGTTTACTGGATTCAGAAAGTTATAAAAGTAATGAGAAACTTTCTAAAATTGGCGTCCCTCAAGGCTCAGTTTTGGCTCCAATTCTTTTTTTAATTTATATTGACAATATTGAAAGACTCAATTTATATGGAATGCACTGTTCTTTTGCAGATGATATAACATTATTTCACTTTGGTAAAAAGATATTGACATTTTGGAAAATTCATTGAAACATGATATTGACCTTATTGAAAAATGGACGTGCAGGATTAACCTAACCGTCAATACGGAAAAAACTGTTTTTATGATTTTCAAACAAAAAAACATGAAGAATATAAAATTGAACTTGAAGATAGATAATGAACTGATAGCCGAAGTTTTAACCATAAATATTTAGGTTTATTAATTGACACAAAATTAAATTTTGAAAATCATATTGAAAAAACCAAGAAATCTATCATTCCATTCCTGGGGGCCATTAGAAGAATTCATATTTTGAACAAAAACGTTTAGATTCTAATATATAATGCCTTCATTGTTTCTCATATCAGATACCTCATTACAGTTTGGTCTTCAGGGTCTAAAAAACAAAAAAATAGAATAAATCGTTTAATGAACAAAGCAATAAAGGTTATATTCAGAAAACCGTGGGATACTCCTTCTGAAGATATTATATAAAGTAACAGATAATATGACTTTGGATCATCTAATTGATTATGAAAAATTTAAGTATATATATAAATTAACAAAAAAACTTAAGAAATGTAATATAAAGTATTATGGCCATGATACCAGAATATCAAATAACTTTCATTTAAATATTATTCATTCCAATATAGAAAAAATAACCCCATTTCATCAGCATTAATAACTCTCAATGAACTACCAGAAAAAATAAAATCATCCAAATCCATTCATATTTTTCCAACAAAACTAAAAAATATTTGCTTGCATTATGATGTTCACCCAATTATCGAATGAATATTATACTCCAATTTATTATTTATAGTACATAATTTTGTTTAGTTTTTTTGACTTCCTCATACCGGAACCCTGTTCTGTCTGGAAGCTGTATATTGAATAAATACTCTCACATATATTATTCCATAAAAAATATAAATTCGAGACAAATATCTTTTTTTACGCACTTGGTACATACATAATGAAAATGTGCCTTTGATTTATCATTAATACAATTCAGAAAATTCATATGTAAGACTACGGTTTGTTCTAGTGTATCCTTTGTTCCTTGATGATGTTAACTTTCTTGAAAGTGAACTGTAAGTTCTAAGTGGTACTTGAAGGGAGCCCCAATATTATGTGCTACACTGCTCGAACCATTCAATTACCGAATACTGCGCTTATTAACAGGCTTTCTCAGGTTCCGAAGAAACCACAATAATAGGGGATATCTCCAGATGGATCACTGCTTAACCACAATTTCTTTCGGAAAAATATACTCCTGTAGAATTCGTCAAACAGCCGATTGCACCGAATTTTTATTATGGGAGCATTAAGCTAATGGGCCATTAAATATTTAACGCACTACAGCGATTGCACCGTAGTTTAGGAGATAATTAAAGACCCATTAATAAACTCACCTGAATTGAAGAGTCCCTTTGTTAATGGTCTCATAAGAAAAAGTCGGTGCAATCGGCTGTAAGTGACATGGTCAGTTTGAGTTGACGTACAGAAAGGAGACCAAATAATAAGACCACGTAATAATAATAATAGTTTATTGAGTTTAAAAACTAAAAGACAGACAGAGTCTGATCAGAGCAAAACAGGTTTTATATACAGATTCTAGTATTTTGCTGCCAATCAAACTGAATTAATACTAAACGAAACCTAAAAATAATTATGAGGCATGAACCAAAGTTAATTAACAATTCTCAGAATTTAGAATTTTTTCATTGGACGACGGGAAGTGACCCTGCGGAAAATGAGAATCAAAGACCAGAGTTCGACGACCGCTTTTGAATAATGGTCACACATCTACGATTATTTCAAAGGAAGCCTCGCTGTACCTACACAGTAAATTTCTAGGCACAAATCTGACTATTATCATGTATGTGTATCTTGTCGAAATATAAATAGCCATCCGATATTCTTCAACAGAAACACAGGCTGAAAAGTATTTGAATAACCTATCGAGTGTATGTGTGAATTAGATCAAATTCAACATCCGTCATGGTAATGGCCAAGAGAGTAGTCTAGAACAACTCGTAACCTCGAATTGGTTAGTTGAACTTCACTTGTTATGCATTATCAATACAAATTTTTGAAAGAAAAATGAATGATCTTGGAATAAATAATCAGTAGCACTATATGAATGCGGTGAATTCGAAAAAATGTGATCCTCAAATCAATTCCATTCAGATTGTGTTCAATAAATTGGTTTTGAAATATTTCGTTTTCTACAGATAGTATTAACATAATTGAAAAAAAGTGACAACATTTTACAAAACTGCTGGTCAATTATCTGTGAATTTTGATGTAATAAAATACAATATGTTGTTTATGGTTCTCATTACTAAGCCTGCCATACAATTTTACCTTCACTCGTTGGCCAAATTTCATCTTCACTCGTTGACCAAATTTCATCGTCAATTATTTTTATTACTTGAACTGTTGAAAACCAGTACATCACACTTATCAAAGTCCTTCATAAGAAATACTTTTCGAAAGATGTGCTCTTTATGTTGAGTTGAAGAAATAAAAGCTAATGAAGTAGCTCAAATTAGTATCGACCAGGGTTCGGAGTGATAATTATCTTGATAATTATCTTGATAATTATACCTTGATAAATATCATGATAATTATGAAAATCCACATCAACTCTAGTTGTACTTTGTATTATTAGCGTCTTCCACTGAACTGCCCTTTCGCACTCCAGTGCACTTGAGCGTAAGTTCGGAACGCACCCTCGTGTCCGACCGAACTCACCGAACACAAATAACCTTAAAATTTGTGTCAAAACAAACGTGTTCGTTCGTGGCCACGGTTTGCTGGGATTTTAATGTCAAATTAAAATTTAAAAATAATATACAAAAATACCGAGAATTAAAGATCCCGTGTGGAGCCAATATGTCTGTATCAAAACAAAAAAAGTGGTATGGTGGTCCTTAGAGCTGCCTTCAACATCTACTCCCACAATAATTTCAGTGGAAAATGATTCGGATGAAGGAGACAACATACCATTAAGTAATTTAACAAAGACTCAATATAAAGACTGATTTTAAAATAATAAATAATTTCCTTAACATGGTTAGAATGTGATACTATTATTTATTTTGTTTTTTCTTTAAGAAGTTTGGAATATTATTTTGTTTAACATATTATTATTTTAATTTTATACTACTAAGAAAAAGATATTTTGAATTTTTTTATTTTTTTATTTCATATCTAGTTTTATTCATTTATTTTTATTTTTGTAGTTTCAAATAATAAAAAAGTTGATATAAATGCTTTTCTTATTTTTGTACACAACATATTTGAACTGAAAAAATAATTTGTAAGTAAAAATAAAAAGAAAATAAGTTGTCTGTCAGTATGGATAATTATCAAAAAAAATTATCTTGATAATTACGAACCCTGGTATCGACTGCGATCAAAGTATGTAGCATTTAGAAAACGAATGCTTTGTCTGGGCAAGCTTTTCAACGTAATTATTAGTCCATATTCAACTTGTCATTTCGGTCAGGATCGAAAGTTGGCTACTACAGCCACAGTTTTAGTATGGCGTCATATTTAAACCTTGTTAACCCCTCTAGACGAATTTCCTATTTTCCATCGAATAGATTGATACTGAAATAATTTTTGCAACATTTTATTCACAGAAAACATTGTTTTGCATAAAAATTAACTCCCGCCCAAAATGACAAGTGAAATGTAGTTTATACCATCGTCAATACCGTTATGGTAATGAGGCTGTCAGCAAAAAATACTATCGAATATATCGGTTGTGAAGAAGGACTGATGAGGCTGGGAAAAATGGGATGGGAATTTGTACTTGTTTTTCACGGGTCTTGACATACAACCGTTGATGCGCCAGTTTAGCATCACGCGATGCTATGGAGAAAATAAGCAGAAGTAATAATAAAATAATTGCACAGTTCCATTTCCACAACCACAACGACAAACACTGGCCGGAGCGGAATACAAACTCCTACAACGAAAAAATTCACAGTCGTAATATTCCACTCGAATATACAGGAGGAACCTAAAATAACACTTTCCCGAAAGCGGAAACTCGAAAATAAAAAGTCACTAACTGGTGTTCGAAACGGTGACCTTCAGGCACTAATACAAACAATGTTTTCTTTTTGAGAGACAGTTCAGTTTATTACCAACGAAAACAGATATAGAATGATGCGTCAAACGCTTTGCGGGAAATGAGGGGAAAAACAATTGCACCTGCTGGCAACGCTGCGTTTTTAGCCGTCTTCTTTTGGAGGGGTGAACCAACCTTGAAAAAAAAACATTGATCAGTTGGAGAAAATATCCTGATGTTAAGTGTCGTTCTGGTTAGATGAACATCATCAGGATAACTCAGGGTCCGTGAAAGAACAACGTTTACTGGCATTTTCACAACGTTGTTGATCAGAAATATTCAGGGAGACCTCAGAGTTATTGATAAAATGCAAATTTTTCAATGTTAAGAAAATTCCTAAGCTGGTGACCAACAGGAATGGAGTTTTTTTCAAATCCCTCTTGTTTTACCAACTTTGGTCAATTGGAACGATGATTGGCAAGTGAAAGATCAGAATTGTGACTTTCCTGTGACTGGTGGAATTCATATCCTTCCTTATGTGATTATGAAATCATATCCTTTCAGTTTACTGGAATCATCTACTTATCCGTTTAGTAAACTATGAAGAAATCAGCATATTTACGGTTGGGAATAGAAAAATACATTTATTCACTAGATGATAGCACTAATTTCCTTTTTTCAAAACATTTCTACCGTTTTTCACCATCAATTTACGATTGGTATGGCATAGTATAATATTCATCTTGCAGTTGATAGCTGAACTATCAGTCAAAAAATGGCCCAGATGTGCTGAAACGCCTATCAACTTTGTGATAGTCCTAGATAAAACCACATACTTACAGGTAATTTTCTTTGTTCAGGTACATTTTGATTTTAATTGTTTATGCCATTTGATATTACAAAATTTGAAACTGTCATTCGTTTATAGTTCTCGGGGCTCAGAAGTCCCATACAATGTTCTGAACATTTTAATTGGTCCAATGGCAAGACTGAATGTTTAATTTCATTCATCATTCATCCATACGAGATATGAGAACAATATCACAAAAGAATACTGCGAATTTGATATCAGCATGATTGAATTACAAACCGTTTTCTTCGAACGTAACAAAATAAAGGATATAACTCAAGTTCAAATTTCCTCCAGTAAATCTGAAAGTCTCATGTCAAACAACTTCGCCAGTTATAATAATAATCACTTTATTCCATAATACTTCACAGTGTGGAACGAATATGTATAAATAAAAAAAATTAATTATAAAAATCTGAAACGCAATAAAATGCTTTCTCTGATAAATACTGCTTGAATTTCAGTTTGAATTGGTTTTTCGGCAGTTTTCTGAATTCTTTGGGAACATTGTTCAAAATTCTTAAAACTTGATTAACAACATTTTTCTGAACTTGGGCATATTGTGTCTGTTGTAATTCAAGTTTTTTATATCTGGTGTTGTAAAGATTTACTGTTTCATATTTCTTCATGAATTCTTCATAATTTTTCATTGCAAAATATGCACATTCATATATGTATATACATGGCAGAGTGAGTATTCCCTGTTCCTTGAAGACTTCCTTGTAACTGTACCTTCTTTCAAGGTGAAAGATACTTCTTATGCATGATTTTTGTATTTTGAAAATTCTGGTAATTTCGACAGAATTTCCCCAAAATATAATTCCAATGTTAGCTAGTCTCGAATTTATTATTTATTTGGCTTCAATTTGTGGACTGTATATTTCCGTTTCAAAATGTTGGTATGGATCCTTTTTCAATAAAAGACAGAAAGCTTTTAGGTTCGAAAATCATCAGATCTTATTTATGCTTATTCATCCAATGTTAACGAAACAGCAATTGTTCAAAAATAATAAAAACATGTTGATCCATCATTCATTATAATACGGGTTTACTCAAGAAAATTCAGTTGCACCAAAGTCCACATTAAATGTTTCCTGAATAACGGATATAACTGAATTATGACTCAAAAAGAGAGTTGATTTTCGACGTCTATGTAGGAGCATTTGAAGAAATATGTGTGCTTCAGTCTTCCCTTCCATCTGTCAGTGACCCTCGGGATACATGGCAGATATGCATTCGCAACTACCTGAGAGTCCTCCCTGTTATGAACCGTGGCATTCTTCAGTTTCATGGCCCTGTTGATATCAGATACACTGTATCCATTTGACCTCAAGGTCACTTGAAGATGTTCCAGTTCCTTCTCTAGATGTTCTGGTTCACAAATTCTTAGAGCACGTTCAGTTAGGGTAGATATGACTCCTCTCTTTTGACTGGGACGGTGGTGTGATAGTCCGTGCAGGTACCTATCCGTGTGCGTTGGTGTTCGGTATACTTTGTGGGTTAAGTCTAGCATCACATCGTTCAATCAGAACATCTAAGAATGCTACCTGCTCGTTCTGTTCGGTTTCCATGGTGAATTTGATGCTGTGGTGTTGAGCGTTCAGGTGGTCCAGAGAAAGGTTCAGAGCGTCCCTTTCATGTTTCCAGACGACGAAGGTGTCATCCACATAACGTAGCCACAAGGTCGGCTTCAAATCAAAGGCGTCGATTGCCTTCTCTTCAAAACGTTCTATGAAGAAGTTGGCTATCACTGGGCTCAGTGGACTTCCCATCGCCACTCCATCCAATTGTTCATAGAAGTTTCCCCTCCATTGAAAGTAAGTCCCCGTAAGGCATGCTCTAAAAAGTCCGACGATATCACTTGGGAACAGGCAGGCTACCTCCCTCAGAGAGTCTTCCAGTGGGACGTTGGTAAACAAGGACACAACATCGAAGCTGACCATGATTCCAAGGTCAAGCCTCTAATTTTACCAACGAAGTCTGTCGAATCCTTGACGTAGGAATTTGTTCTTCCGACATGAGGCTGGAGGAGTGAGGCCAGATGTTTTGCCAAGTGATAGGTAGGTGAGCCTGGGGCCCCAAATTCCTACATCAATATAAATAGGCCTTAAGAAATCGAAACGTTTAGTCATCAGAAATGAGTAAGCCTCTGAAGAAGCTGGCCACTCGCGTTAGCGAAACGTCAGGAAGAAATTCCAAAGAACGACGGCCCTCAAGCCCGAAGAAAGAAACTACTTAATAACCTCGGCCGCGCAAGCCGCAACCATTTTGTCAAACTTCATACAACATAGAATAAATGACGTACTCACCGTTTTTCTCATGTATCTGGACGAGGGATTTGAAACTTTGTTGAGCGCGAGCTAAACTGTACTGTCCTTGGGTGCATACTTTCGGTGCAGTGAACTGTATTCGCGCCTTTCCTTTGACCAATGTCGCAGATATCTGCATGATTACAGCTTCCACTGTGTAAGCGCTGGACCAACCTTGCTTCGTCAGCAACTCCATGCAAATGGCACCGCCGACAAGGACATAACCTCCTGGAAGGGAATGCGAAATAGTTATTCATGTACCGAGGGTATAAAATATATAAGTTGAGGGGGACTATCAAACAAAGCCGAGGGTCTCTGGCCCTTGGGTTGGTGATAGGCTTGGGCTGATTAAAATCAAGTGATTAAAATCATGATTTAAATCAATTTTTAGTATAACTACTTCTCTTCGGGCTTGAAGGCCGTCGTTCTTTGGAATTTCTTCCTGACGTTTCGCCAGCGCGAGTGGCCAGCTTCTTCAGAGGCTTATTCATCTCCGATGACTAAACAGTTCAATTTCTCAAGGCGTATTTATATTGATGCAGGTAGTCTGGAGTGTTAATTACTTCTGTCGGGTTCGGGGAATAATTATCATTATTAGTTGCCGCACTACCTGCTGTGATTTCATTATTTATTCTTGATTTCTTCAGAATCGGATTCTAAATTCTGTTTAGAGTCAACGCTTCTTCGTTTCTGTTAAAATTGTCCGCATGTTTTTGGATCTCTATTGCCTCCCGTACCAGTCGGCTATGGTAACCCTGGTTGGGGGCAATCAGTGTTGCATTTTCGAACAGAATCTTGTGGTCGCCCTCACTCAATGCGTGTTCCGCCACCGTCGATTTGCCTCTGAAGAAGCTGGCCACTCGCGCTGGCGAAACGTCAGGAAGAAATTCCAAAGAACGACGGCCTTCAAGCCCGAAGAGAAGTAGTTATACTAATAACCTCGGCCGCGAAAACCTTAACCATTTTGTAAATCAATTTTTGTTTTTTTTTATTCAAAACCAGATAACATAATATAAAAGCAGGGTGGGGCAAAATCTGATCATTTTGATTCCTTGAAATTATTGTTGATTATTTTAATTTATAATTCTAAAAATGTTAATACAATTTGCGGCTCAAAAACTTGTGACAACACATTTGTCGCGGTTCTTGCAAGAAAGTTCTTGTCGCGATATGTTTTCCCTCTGTCCTATACAGTGCCGAGTGAGACACGAACGCTTTTGTTGTGCTTTTTTCAAGAAAATTCCTGTCGAGGCTTGTTTTCCTTCTCGACCTATAAATTGACGTTGCCCAACAATTTCACGCATTTCGCTAGTTGTACACTCGGATATTATAAACAGATTAGGCATAGAAAAAGCAGGAAAACTTATGTTTTCGTTTAAATTGTATAACGAAAATGAATAGACTGAAAATATACAGTAATAAAATTAAGGTGTTACGTTTAGTTTAAGAATTCGGAATTATGTACTTCTTTTTTGTTGTTTTTGATAAAAGCAGATAATCCTTTTGATCTTCGAGAAAACTGGTTCTGAATAAAAAAAAACAAAAATTGATTTAAATCATAATTTTAATTCAAAAAATCAAGCGATTGAAATCATGATTTTAATCACTTGATTTCAATCATGGAAGATATTTTTTAATTAGATTTTCAATATGTATATCTCAACTGAATTTATCATCAATTCAAATGCCAAATCAAGTGATTAAAATCATGATTTTAATCACTTGATTTCAATCAGCCCAACCCTGTATAAAAGTTTTCTCGAAGATCAAAAGGAGTATCTGCTTTTAGCAAAAACAATAAAAAAGAGGCACATATTTCCAAATTCTTAAACTAAACGTAACACCTGAATTTTATTACAGTATATTTTCAGTCCATTTTTTTTCGTTATACAATTTAAACAAAAACACGAGTTTTCCTCCTTTCTCTATGCCTAATCTGTTTCTAATATCCGAGTGTGTACCAACTAGCGAAATGCGTGAAATTGTTGGGCAACGTCAATTTATAGGTTAAGAAGGAAAACAAGCCTCGACAGGAATATTCTTGCAAAAAGCACAACAACCGCGCTCGTGTTCGTGCCTCACTCGGCACTATATAGCGAGTGTATAGGACAGAAGAAAAACAAATCGCGACAAGAATTTTCTTGCAAGAAGCGCGACAAATGCGTTGTCACAAGTTTTTGAGCCGCAAATTGTATTAAAATTTTTAGACTTATACATTAAAATAATCAATAATAATTTCAAAGAATCAAAATGTTCAAATTTTATATTCAGATTGAAAAAATCAAATAAATCGTGATTTTTTAAAAAAATCAAAAAAATCAAATAAATCGTGATTTTTTGAAAAAAATCAATGATTTTTGATTTTTTTAATAAAAATCAGATTCTGCCCCATCCTGGTTTGTGAGTTGCCCAAGGTCATATACATCCATCAATAGCTGTGGCGCATTTCGTACTAGTTCGTTGTTGCATCAAAATTTAAATATTTGCAGAAAAGTCAATAATTCTATTCGTTTTCAACTAGATACTATGGTAAATATTGTTTGAAATTTTCATGAAGAGGTAGAAATGTTCTGAAATTCATTTTTTTTGGTGTTCTCTCCTGTGGAAAAAAAGGAAAAGCGGGCTATAAACTTTATGCCCGAACGGGCTGTGAAGTGATTTTAATGAGCGCAGGAGCTGTAAAGTGAACTTTATGTACTAGTATGATATGAAAATATTCTATACTTCCCCATGGCGAAGTTTCAAAAATGAGTCTGGTTCATTTCACGAGCTCGAGTTGTGTCAAAGTTTAGATAGATAGATAGATAATTGCTTCATTTGCTTAACAACAAAATAGTTTTAGCATCGTCTTCTACTGCATGACTTATTCTTCAGTAGTTCTCTATGTTTAATTTGACTCAACCTACTTTGAACTGAATTTTCCCAGTTCAACTTCCCTTTTTAAAAGAGGCATTCAACACTGATGAAAACTAGCAATTGCCTAATTTGTTCAGCGAAATGAAAATAGCCTCTGAGTTTTCTACTTGTTACAGAAAAAAGATTTCCTGACATATCTTCTTACTCAAAAAACATCAATTTATGCACGATTGGGCGTAAAGTAGCCTATTCCGATGGTTTAAATCCATGCAAAATTATTGAAACATATCTGAATTATAGAGGAGTGCACATTACAAGTCGAGAATCCATCAACCACCATTATCAGACTATCAATATATCTATTGCACTTATACGTTAATCACAATGAGCCTTCCTGTTTAATTCAAAACATCTGTTTCAATAGTTGTGATGGCTTATTTTAATATAACAATTTTCTTAATATTTCTGTGATGTTAAATTATATGATCGAACCTAAAACTTCAATCCATTTCAAAATCACTAATAAATTATCAGTGATCACAAGAATTGACAGCAAATACGGCTACTAGCCTATATAATCTAATTTCAAAAAATTGTTTTATTCTGTTTTTGATATTCCCAAAACAGCAAGGAAGTTAATAGATACCCATCAGTACATTATTGATTTTGACTTTTTTGCTTTGATTCATTGAAAGTATTTGATAATGGTGATCACATTTTATCAAGTAAATCATTTAACAATGTAAATGGAGGGTCGAAAATGATTTGAATAACAGGTAACAATTGGTGTGGAAGATAAAAAAGGTTAACTAAGAAATATGAAGAGTGGAGTTCCATAAGGTTCAATTTTGAGGCTTCTTTCGTTTTTATTATATATGTATAACCCCTATTTCAGAAAAAAGGGGTGAAATCAAGCTGCCTGCAGGCGATACCGCTTAAATTTGGCACGGAAATATATAATAATAATGATTTTATTATTCAGTGAATTCACAAACACATTCCGAAAATTTCGAGATGCAAAAAAAAACGCACTAAAAGGACGATTTCTCACCTGAAATCACCGGATATACGACTCGAACGAACGGAGGTTCGAAAGGGTAAGTGTCTTTGAACAACATGTTGAACAATATGGAGTCTTTGCCCTCTTTCTCTTTGAGGAGCTGCAGATCGTGACTGAGGGGACTGTCTGGGTCGACGCACATGAGACGGACGTTCCACTCGTACAGCGAATCGTTCACCAGCTCGATTTGATACATTTTCTTTTTGAAAGAATCCGATCTGTAAATATCTCGCAATTCTTTCATCAGTCTGTCTGTCGCTTGGACTGAGCCGGAAACTGAACCCTGAAAAAATGATTTAACGGTAAATCGAAATTCCAACATTCAATAATGGTAATGATTCTTCATATCCAGCCAAATACTTGAAATTGTTTTATCCATGAACCTGTTTTACTGATTACTTAGGGTATGTATTGTCCAAGATGCATAAAAACCTGGTGTGTTGACTGATTTACTTTTTTTCAGTTGATTTCTCTAGAACTGAGAAAATGAGAGATAGTATTGCTGTTGTCGAGTGAATTTTTTACCTCTAGATACTTTTATAATGAAGCATTTTGCATTATTTGTTGTGTTAATAGTGCCGAATCTAAATATTCGTCTCCATAATATATCAAGTAGCAAACGTAGGTAAATTATTTCTTAGTGTTAAAAATATGCTGGTTTCAACACATAGAAAACAGTTTTGAAAATCACAGAATCAAAATTGATGTCAATTGATAATTGAACGCGAGATTATTCTGACGATGATGAAAACAAAATTCACTTTGAATAATCTCACTCAACTTACTTGGGTAGAAATTATATTCTTGTGATTCACTGATTGTTTTCCAGAATTTTTTAGTTTACCAAATTTTTTCTAGCATTTGGAGAATTTGGACTTACGATTTTTCAGGTATAAGTCAACACATCAGGGTTTTTATGCATCTTGCTGATGTCGAAACAATAAGCCTTGTTTATTGGTTGATAGATCAAAACAGTGGGTATGTTATTCACACAGTTACGCCTCAATTACTTTTTCATAAAGCATGTATTCTGCGAAGCTCAAAGTAGATGGCGCTTGATATATGGGAGGTCATGTCAGCCGTCATTTGACTATGTTTTCATTGATTTGATACAAAAGTGTTCAACTTTGTGTTTCTTGACACCTTTTTTTAAGCATTGACGGTTCAAACGCCATCTCTATCTCATTTTTCTTTCAAATTCAACAAAATCAAAAATTAACCAAACTGAACTTTGGTAATAACTGCATTGTGGACAGCAAAAAAATGGTGGCACAAATATACGGTCACTCTTAACGTTTCAGTCGAAGTATTCCGTTATTTATGAAAGTAAAAAGCTGAATAATCACATACCCTACGAAATTTGGAAGGAGAAAAGCTATAAAAAGTTCAGAAATCTTGTTGAAGAAGCCCTTGCAACCAAAGTGTACTGCAACCTTGAAGAATATTACAATGAAACTTTACTGTGATTAAGATTTTTTTTTGTTTATACTGACACCTATAGGCCAAAACTCATTTTGAACCATATTTTATTTCCATGACATGTGAACTCATGTTCATAATGGTGTATTTGTGTTTTGAATTTTTTGGCAGAACTATAAAAACACTTTTTTCAACAAACTGTCAGCCTATATGTTGAATATTCTTCAATACTGTTATATCTCAGCTACTTGACAAGTGAACTTTTTCTGTTCAAATTGTGTTTCTGGGTATTTTTGCTTTCACATTGTTTCTTTTTATCATCCTTTTGAGTGCAATACTTACTACATTTTTCAACAGGTTTTGTCAATAAGAGAATATTTTTCTTTGACAAAGTATACTTCACTATTAAGTGGAAATGAATTCATTTGAATCAAGGGGAAAATGCTAGAATCGTGCAAAAAATGCTATAACCAACAAGAACGTTACACACTATCGATTTCAGTCAGATCTTCGAATTGTGCTGACCGTTTTTGATACATAATAACACTGTAAACAATATTATTACTATGTTCGATACAATTGATTGCTTGACGAACAACTATCGAATTGCGCACACTCTTCAAATTACCTTCAGATAATCCAGCCTTTGGTTTTGTCTCAAACGTTCTAAAGTTGCTAAATGTTCTACACCCATTTCGTCGGCTTTCGGTCTGCTGTCTTCCATTTCCATGGCCAGCTCCTCGTCAGCGTCGCTATCATCCTCAGGATCGGTGTCTCCTAATTCATTATCGACATCGCTGTCCAGACCTTCATCTTCCATTGCCTCAACACCGCTACTGCTTATTCTACAGACAACAGTTATAATACTGTTGAGTTCTATTCGATTGAGAGATCACAATGAGGTGTTGGGATTTCAAAATAATATCACAGCGCCACTTTGAGCAAGACTCCAAGTGATAACCATCACTTTGACATTGTTTGAAACTTCACCGAAGGGCGTATCGCTTATCTTGAAATCCCTATAACTGATGACAAGCAGTACACAGTTCGAAACATAGGGAAGTAAGGGTGATAACGCAATTGTTGCTTGCCTAAATGTAGCTTTGTCCACACGAGGCTCTGCCTTCTGTGTGCACCCTTAAAAGGGTTTGTAAAGGTAAATATGAAGTACCTCTTTCTTCAATCTATATCAACTCCGTGATATATTCAATGTTTCTTTGGTTACCACTTGTCTTTTTATTGTAATAAATGTTACTTTTCTGGCAATAGGCAAGTGTAGTGTCAGAATTATGCTCTAAACATACAGGGTGTTCCTTATCCTTAATGATATGTGAATATCCAAGGGTGTGAATTTCAAAGGGAAATTATTTAATATTTCTGAAACAATTTGAAATATTTCAATGATATTTGGTAAGCAGTGACAGTTGATAGAGGTTTTTTCAATGAAGAAATCATTTTGTACAGGATTGATATTTTAGAAGAAAAAAATGATACATCTGAGTTTTTCCTATGATACATCGTTTTGAGTGAAAAAATAAATGAAAATTCTTGAATGGTCAGAGAAATAATTAAATAATTCCATTGGATTGTATTTGATCATACATCAGTAGGCAGTGATACTTCATGAAGCTTTACATTTTTCAATACAAGAAGAGTTCTCCAATTCAACAGTGCCAGTATATATTTATATGAAAAATATATCATTATTTTTCATGTAATATTCGCATATCATCAAAGATAATCCAGTATAAGTCCAGACAACAGCTTGCATCATCTCTTGTTCATTTTATGGAAAAATTTTTGATTCGTAATATTTTCAGAAACATCATAATTTTTAGAGAGAATGAACTTTGAGGAACTTTTTGGCATTTTCTTCTCCAAGTCAACAAAATAATTCATCCAGTTGCCAACGAGTAGTTCAAGAGATCAGATGTATTTTAAATTTTTCTGATCAAAGTTACAGTTAAAGTTTAACATCACTAGAGACAGAGAAAGCCAATAACAAAATCTTGATATCCATTTTTCCACTGACAATTTTGATTCATCTCGATACTTTGTAAAAATATTGTTACATAACTTGAATGATTACATAATATAATAAATACTTTCCAAGAAATAGAGATACATTTTTTTCAGCAATTTCTTTCAGGTCATTAGCCAGCTGTTTTTTTAAATATGCACAAATATGCACCATTTTCTATATAGGTATTCTTCGTTTCCATTCATCATTTGTTTTAAAGTTGACGATATCAATTTCAGATAATTTGAGCAAATGTTCATTATACCTACTTATACTCATTTTTATTCACCTGATTTTATCAACTACCAATTTTCTCAAGAATTCATAGATGATTTTTTAGTATCAGTAAATGCAGCTCTCTTATATGAATTGTCCCTATATACAATAAATTTGCGAATTTCATCATTCTACCATACATTCTCTGCCAACTTTGCCCTTATACATATAGTTGTTATGGAAACATAAAAATTTAAAACTGAAATAAGGGTTCTCTTGTATTCTTCAGCTAGTTCATTTCAAGTTATTAGTTTCTTATAGTGGCCAGTGGATTTTGGAACAGTATGTATAGTGAATTGCAAGTTTTTTCGTTAGTCAGTATCAGATTGCTTGTATTCTGAGAATGTTGAGCCATTCTATTTAATTGATTTGTTCACAGAATAGTAAGCTTAATATAGCAGATTTTACTATAAACTGTAAGTAAACTACACCATGTTGCAACTTGGGGTTTGTCTTACAAAATAATTTCTAATAATTTTTTAACTAGCTGGTGCATTGTGGAAAAATGGTAAAAGTGTGTTATCTCCAGACCAGTGCCTTTTGAAAAATGTTTTTATCATCATCACCAGAACACGAATCTGGAATGGAAATGCGGCGCTCCCCCTTTCATTTCGGAAAGGACATATTCAGCCTTTTTTCTACCAAAAAATGCAACACTCTTTTAATCTTCTCACCTCATTCCACCTAATATTTTTCCTGTTTTGCACTATCAAACATGTTTTGCACTATTAAACACAAATCAAAATTTTTAGGGGTCAAAAAAAACAAACAAAGGTGCATCTCACATTTCACATTGGTACATTTTTCCGAACCCTGAAGAGGTGAAGGGCACCTGAAGAATGGAAAGGTTAAATCTGTTATCTGGCTACTTGAGCCTTCAGACAAAAACTGATTAGTTCTACTTTCGTAGTTGTATGCACATTCAATTGTTCTTTATACCACCAAAAGAAACACTAATTGTGCAAAAAAAAAAGAGCAAAATATCTTTTTCTCTAAATATTGAAGGACTTCAACTTCAGGATGAAGGGAAAGCGCCACATTATAAACTCAGATTTGTGATCCAACAGAGTACAACTAAAATTTGTTTTACAAAGCCCTCAGACTCTTACCAACAAAGCGTTGTTTCAAGCATTTCAAGTTTATAAACCAGCAGAAGGGTTGAGCACATATCTCAGTTTCTTTTGTATATGGTGGAAAAAAATACACTTACTGATTGGTCATTCGAGGGTCTAAGAGATGCAGTCTATCTAAATCTGGAGGTTCTGGTAAGGTATGTAGCCGACATAGTTCCCTAAGAAGTATGATTACTTGATGGAGGACGTGATTATCCAAACCTACTGTATTACTTAAAACTTGAACAGCATTAGTTATACTAGTTTCTTCTGAGTCTGCAAACCAAACTGGTGGTACAGCCGGGTAGGTTTCCTATAAACGAAAACAGGTTCAGTGTTTTTATTTATGTCGTCTTTTGACAATTACAGCTGTCTGGTATGTACATATGTTAAACGTCAAAAAAAACAAGATGGATAAAATCCTTTGTTATGCGCGTTAACTTCGATTTTTTTCACTAATTGAGCATTTCTTCGTTACAAAAATATCTTGGAATATATTAGGGAAAGCCTCACTTACCGTAATATTTGCATGAATATCATATTTTTTACCGTTGTTTCCTATAAACCTACAACTCAATTCGTCAACACTGGCCGAGATGATCTGAAACCGTTCATGGTTTTTTGAGAATACCGACTCCAAAGTTCTTATTTCTTGTTTCAGAGTATTTAGACAAGCCATAAGTATGACTAACTAGGAATTTTGAAAATTTTTCAGCTGTGAAAAATTATGCAGAACACTGATTTTCGCCACTTGAGCACTCCCCACAGTCCAAAATGGCTGCCCAATAGCCCAATCGAATCGCAAGCAGACAGCGGTCCCAAATGTCACAATTAGCATTGACAGAGAAGAAGTAACTTTTTCGGTATTCATCGGCTGTTTTCGAGTATATCTTCTTCTAGATTTCTTAGAATGGCCACTAGTGCAGAATGGCCAGCTCGTTAGAAACAGTGTCACCAACAAAGGCTAGATTCAGACAGATCCGAAACCCGATGGTACGACGATCCGATTTCGGATCTGTCTGAATCCACCTAGCGTTTGCCTTTCATAGTATATGCTTCAGGAGACCTTGAAGATTCCAGTGTGTCAACTCACAGAATATTCTGCGATATTGTTTTGACTGGTTCCGACTGCAGATCTATACCGAGCACCGAAGAAAGGTGCTTCGAGCACTAATCACTTTTCGAAAAGATTATGCTGTTAAACACTTGAATTACTTTTTGACAGGGTTTTTATATTTCTTGTAGATCCAATCACGTTAAATTAAGTGAGACCCCAACAAATAAAATGTTCTCTTATAGCTAAGTTCAAAAAATTATTACGATACAGGCGTGGAGCTGTCGAGGAGTGACTAATCATTCCAAAGTTTTTCAAGGAACAAAAATAGAAGTACATTAGTGACTGTCAAAGTCAAATTCGTCGAAAAATAAACAAGTTTGCGTTGAATTGTTTGTGTGAAATTTTATTGTGATGAAGATTGAAATGAATCAATATATCCCTGTGGTTAGTCTTGCTCGAAATTCATTATTTTTCAGCGGCTCATTCTCTATATCACTAGAGGAAGTACAGCTGTTCTGTACATGATATGACCACAGTTTGAAGCACACAACAAAAGAAACCCTGTTTCCGTCCCTAGACTGAAAGTCCAGCTACCATCCGGAGGCATGGCAAGCCTGCGTGTGTCATCCATTTGTCATATTTGCTTTCTGCTTTCGGTGAGTGGTCAGATCGCAGCAAGACACTTGGAGACCGAAGCACGATCAGGGCTGCAATTCTTGAGTCATACGGATTTCATTTTCATACGAATAGAGTGACGTAGAGATATATGGACTGAATGTGTTGAACTGCAACACAACACATAGTCATATACATGTACTCGTCGTTCGACAGTACCTGTTTCGCGACAGATTAGCAATGATCTCCCAGATTATCTGACAGTCGCGCTACAGGAGATATTCCGGCTACATAGATGAGCAATGATCTGCTAGATCCTATCAGTGGCAATATAATGTTTTTGGAATAGATAGGTTGAGAATGTAATAATGAACAATGGAAAGTTTCTGGAATTTTTGAAGGTAATTTCATATCTGGATATACCCATGATGAAATTAAAATATTTCTGAGAGCCCACAGGTAAATATAATAATTACAGACTGCCGGAACAGTGGGCATGACCTATTTCATAACTTTAGAGCTCAGTCGGTTCTCCGTATGGATATGAATAGTCTGGCCCTGATAATGACGAAAATAATTCAGAATTACAGGGATATCAAACCTCAGCTTTGGAAGGCCTTCTTTGTTTCGATGTAATATACATCATCAGAATAGCATCTACACACTAACTCGATTGTATTAGTATCCAAGCAGAAGCAGGAATCGATAATGAAACGTTTTCAGGATGCTCCACAAGGCATTGAACCCAAATATAGGTAGCAGTTGGAAATAGAATCTGGGCATGTACCTATACTAGAAACCATAAGGGGAACGGTGTTGTTTCCCAAGAGATCCTAGAAATAATGATTTATCCAATATTTTCCTGTGAGGCAAATGGAATTCAGCAGGATTCGTATTAGACTTGGCAGAGGTACGTCCCGGAGATTGGTAAAAATAACAAGAGAACGACTAGTGATATAGAGGACAAGCCGCTGAAATATAAACGATTAAACGAACATACCTGTGAAGTTCAATCGTAATTATATGAAGCGGCTCTTCCGAATATATCACAACCCTCCCACGGTCCCGCCCAGTGAAAGTTGCGATTTTGAACTGGACTATAACAACAGAAGACCTAGAGAGTACGGTGAGCAAAACTCCGAAACGGAGATAAACATTTATTACAGTTCAATGGTATAACCACAGATGGCATTGGTAGAGCACTAAAAGTGCCTTAGCATTGGAATCTGTGGTAATACTTCCTAGGTTCAGGATGCTTTGAACAAATGAAAAATGGACGACGCACGCAGGGTTGCCATTTATCCGGATGGTGGCTGGGCGTACAGTATAGAGACGGAAACAAACAGGGTTTTTGTGCTTCAAACTTAGGTCATTCAGTACAGAATAGCTATACTACCTCTAGTAATATATTGGAACGATCCGCTTCGTGTAACTACGGTTGAGCTTCACAGGTTAGTTCGTTTGATCGTAAAATTCAAACTACATCAAAAGAGTTGTCCATTCATTGTATTTCTGAAATACCGAATGACACAAGTTGCACTCTATTCACTCTGGATATAAAATCCGAACGATTGACGAGTGAAAATAGTCGATGAAGTTAATATCCGAAATGACTTTTCAAATGATTAATATTCGATATCACTTACATATTGCAGAAAATGAGAACAATATTCGTTGGGAAAACTGGTTTTTCTCAACTTCAATACCCTGTGTCCCCTAAAGTAGACAAAGGACTGAGTTGTGTCAATGAACATTATTGTTCAAGAAGTCGATAACTGCGTCATTAATTTGGAAAATTACTCTGGATACCATTTCACCATGAGCCGCCGACAATGAACATAACTTATCAATACAGCCATGAAATTTTTCGATATAACTTATATCTATCTATACTGCATACTGCGCTGAGAACTTACACAACTCGTAACATTCAAAACAAGACTGTGGTTTTTCGAAGATGCATTTGGAAGTGATCAAGACTAGAGAGTTCGTCTTGAGTGGTGTACTTAGTAAGTATGGAAAGGCTTAGTGCTGATAGTAATCCAGAAAAGTGCTCCCGAGCACTGCTTACCTTATTTTTTTTCCCGAGCATTGCTGTGCTCGGGAGCACTTTTTGGGATTACCAAGTATTGACCTTTTCGTGAAATGCTCGAAGCACTGAGCACTGGTTCAAAAAAATACTCGGGAACACAAATGTGCTCTAGGTGCTTACATGAGCACCAAGCACAATGTTTTGGGACAGCTCTGGATCCGAGGAAAGAGAACCAAGAGAATCCCAAAATTATTTCCTCAGCGGATTTAGATGCTCTTCTTGACCCCTTCGACTCTCACTCCTGGAATATTTCAGAAGAATGCATTTGCGATATTGAAATAACATCATGAAGTGATGATCTCCTTATATCGCGAAGCGACATCGATGTTAGTTCGCAATCGGACATCCCTATGATATCGAGTGAAGTAGGGCATTTGTAGGTCCCCGCGATATCTATTCAATGTCATTGGCGGCGATATAGTGGTATTCGTGTGATGTGATGTAGCCATATATGATGGTATTGTGTGTTATAAGATACAGATTTGGCCAGCAATAGATTGACCTGCACTCGCAGTTGAAAGGCTATATCATTTCAAGTTAAACAATTATAAACCTAGATGAAAAATATCAATTTCGAATGTTCATTATTGTTCACGCAATTGTTCCTTCTTCACATATCCTTCAATCTGTTGTGATGTTCCATCCCACCAAAAAGAAAACAATTCATCCAAGGAATAAACTCTGTTTTCTTGATATTTCTGTGCAATTACTCCCTATCGCATTCAGATATTAGTGCTCGAAAAATATTAATCTGTATCATTTGTAGAAAAAACTTCAGTCTAGTGAATAAAAACAATCAACCATTTGAAAAAAGTTTTTATTCTACAATCTCTCCTCGGTTTCCACTCTCAAAAAGGCGTCCTGTCTCCTTTTCACGTTTGGTATTTTGTACGTCAAGTAGGTTCCAGCAAGAAGAAGAATAATTTGGCTCACCATCGACCAAGCAGCACCGAACCTTTCATTGAGCTGTCCCAGCATCAAGACGATGAAAACTCCAAATGCTTGCGTTGAGGCGTTGAGCATACCGGCGCTTGTACTTTCATCTGAAGGGAACGTGATTTCTACCGCAACTTCGAATCCCACCGACATGTAGCAGTTGGAAAATAAACTGAAAATTCAGGACATGTGTTCAACAAATTATTCAGATATAATCTATGTTATGAGAATGAGAGAGAGATTTTCGGGCCATGGCCTGCATACTTCTGGGCGGTAGACATTTTGGAAGGACTTTGACAACATGCATATACCGCAGTTTCAAACGAAACTCCAGGCCCGAAAGCCTGCAGACCACGGCTAACCAACCCAAAAACCGCAATCAATTCAGATACCGACCGTGATAGCCTACACTATAATAATGATGATTGAAGAAAGAGAGATTTCACGATTGTTGCAGTGAACTACAAGGCTCAATATTGGGCCCACTTTCATTCGTCATTCATTTAAATAATTTCTATGATTCCATTTATTGGTGATTTCGAAGAAGATAGTTGCTAATAATACAAATCATATTTCACACAGCTGTAGCACTAATTTTGAAACAAGATGAAATGTGAAACTGAAAAACTACTAAAAATACCGACGATGAGACAGAAAGACTGTTCAAAACTATTGGGATTTCAGGATAAGTGATACGGCCTCTGGTGAAGAGTTCCAAACAATGTCAAAATATTGTCAAAGTGAAGCTTATTAGTCGAAGTCTTGGTCGAAGTGGCGCTGCGATATTGTTTTGAAATATGATCAAATCTATTATTGATGTTGATCAAGCAGTTGTGTTTATCATTTGGACTTTTCTTGAATATGGCGCTACGTTAATTTGAAATTCCAATTGGGATTAACAGGAATCACCATTGATCTCATTATAGTCAGGAATCTTTGTCAAAAATTCCTTTTACACCTTTTTCCAGTTGTAATTCAGCAAAGATATCAGCTGATTTTCGGAAAACATTAATTGTTATTCAAATAAGTCAACTGAAATTCAGACAATATCAATTGTAATGTAGATGATTTGTGAGGAGTAAATCAAAAAATATCAATAGTAATCCAAATGAGCCAAATGAAATTCAGATTTAGTGAACTGTTATTCAGAAAATATTAATTGTAATTCAGAGTATTCGAATGTATTTCAAAAGACAATATCAATTGCTTTTTAGATTGATCATCTGTGATTTAGAAAGTATCAATTGTAATTCAGATCAAATCGAATGTGAATCGGAAACTTCAGGGAGGTGGGGTGCGTGTAACTATTTTACAGATCTGCAATTTGTTTTGATGGTAATTTGTGAATCCAATTACCTGTCTCTCGGTATGCAAGCCAGATATGTTCCATATAACACTCGGATTACTTCGAAATATAATCAAAAACACTAACCAGATGCCAGCAAAAATCATATCCGAAGGTCGGCATGAATCCTGGATTCATTGGTGCTTTTGAAACGAAAGTCTATGCGGTATCAAAACTTTTTTGACAAAAAATCTTTTAGAACGATCAATATAGTACACAGTGTGCTCCACTAAGTCTGCAACAAATGGGAAACTTTTTTATTATCGATTTCTCAGAGAATTTCATTCTTGACAAAAGTTGGTGCATGTTCCAAAACTATACCAAGTGTACCTGAAATGGCTTTATGACAATCACCATACAGGATAGGCCAAAAAATATAAATTTTGTTCAAGAGTAAAGTACCCTTATTTCAGAAAATATAGAAATATGTTGAGGAGAAAAGTTGCTTTGAATTAAAAGTTATGTTCAGATACGAAGTTATGGCCTGCTATTCAAATTTTTTTTCTTTTGGAAAATTTTGAATTACCCCCGTATGATACATATTTTTACTATTTTGATTCAATATGTATTTGAAGTAGCTACAATCAAATCGGTTTGGAGTATTTCTCATCAAATTAAAGTGAATTTGTATAATTTACATGGATTTGTATTTTTTTAGGTGACCGTCAACTTCTTGTTCGTTGCAACGATATTTAACAGAAGTCTAAAATAACACAAATATTTTTATGTAGTTAGTAAAGTAATTGCCTCGTTAAAAAAAGTATTTGTGTTATTTTAGAGTTCTGTTAAATATCGTTGCAACAAACAAGAAGTTGACGGTCATCTAAAAAAATACAAATCCATGTAAATTATACAAATTCACTTTGATTTAATAAGAAATACTCCAAACCGATTTGATTGTAGCTACTTCAAATACATATTGAATCAAAATAGTAAAAATATGTATCATACGGGGGTAATTCAAAATTTTCCAGAAGAAAAAAAAATTCGAATAGCAGGCCATGACTTCGTATCTGAACATAACTTTTAATTCTAAGCAACTTCTCTCCTTAACATATTTCTATATTTTCTGAAATAAGGGTACTTTACTCATCATCTTGAACGAAATTAATATTTTTTGGCCTGTCCTGTATGGTGATTTTCATAAAGCCATTTCAGGTACACTCGGTATAGTTTTGGAACATGCACCAACTTTTGTCAAGAATAAAATTTTCTGAGAAATCGATAATAAAAAAGTTTCCCATTTGTTGCAGACTTAGTGGACCACACTGTATATAAGTTTATTCGTCGTGTGTAACTATTGACCACATTTGATATTTTCTAAAATGCAATCGAAGGTGTATATAAGTGGACATTTTTATTGAAAGTGTTTTCTTTTGTGAGTTTTGATACATTGAAAACATAAAAATAATATGCCCTCTCAATGAAGATTATTTTATGCAATCTCAGTATGAGGTTGCAGGTCTGTCAGACATGCTTTCAAGAAATTAATAATAATCTGATGACGATAACAGATTCGAGCTCTCTATATATTTGTATTTCTTTAAAGAGTAAAGTTCAAACAAATAAGTGTACTGTGCTTTCGGATGACAAGTGAACTATCAAACCAAAGTTATTATTCGAACACAAATGATTAGTAGGTACCATCATTCATTTTCTCACCCAAACATAATGTAAGTTAAATACGTCAACGCCTTCTGTTTCAACAGCATTGTGGCCAAGAAGAGGGCAGCACTTACGGCAGTTAACAGGTAATTGAATAAAGCGGCTTCTCTGAAATGGAATGTTATTGAACCAGTATCAAATTGAGTCGTATTAAGCCTACTTGTATTTTTTAGTTTTGTCTAGAAATATCCCATTCATGACGGATCCGATAATTCCACAGGTAACAGCAATGAACGCCATTCTTCCACCATCTTCCTCACTATCCTTGAAATAAAGAATGATGTGAAATGGCTTGTATCTAACCTCGCAATAAGAAACAATTTTAGTTTGATCATAGCCCCCAAGGTGTCTTGTAGCCCACAGTAATAGTGGGTTCAATGAAGTTATTCAGTCGCGAGAACTTCCACAAAACCAGTTGAAAGCTTTCATGTAGAGGCCAGCTAGGACCAATTCCGAATGAGGTTGATAAGAATACACTTTTCATTGTCATCTTGAAATCTACAATTTACAATAGCCGTATTCGGGTTCGCAATGAATACTCATCTAGGACGGTTCAAAATATTCACCCAGTCCAACTATTTCGAACCGTTCCTGGACTGTTTCTGTTGTGAACCCGAACACACCTAATATTCAAACCACTGTGTACAAACAGTATAAAACCAATTCCGCATTCTCGGATGTAGTGGTATTAACCTTAATCTCATCAATTTCAAATGAATGAACAAATCAACAACAGTCAAAGAGGGTTTAATTGTCCTTTGATAGAACTAATTTGGTGTACAGCTTATCCAATTCAACTTGTCACAGAAAATTATTTCCACATCCGATTGCGCACTAAACTGACAGTAGATTTCAAATGGCTGCTTGTCCCGCATTGAGTAATACGTCATCATTTCCGTGCCAAGATGAAATGGGCAAGATGTATTTCATTTGCTCCTTGGCTATAAGTCGTAAAAGCGATATTACATGTTATGTTGTTCAATAAGATAAAGCATTGTTGTTAATGTCCTGATTAGTTTTTTCTGATGACGTGATTTCAGATAGGTCTTCAAATACTGAATGCTCATAATAATGATATCTGAAGGATCAACACTTCAATCGTTTCGTTACTTTTTAATATTATTTCTTCCTCACGAAATATATGGAGGTCACCCATTATTCACACCTAATTACTCTCATTTTCAAAACATTTATATCATCCTAATGAAATCCAAAAAAAAAAAATCCAAAAAAAAAATATTTGGGAGAAGTCGTCGTCTAGGATCATACTCTAAAAATGTCTATGCAACTTGCGATGACAACTGTTTCCAGGCTATGAATATCTCTCTACTCGCTGTTAACAGTTTTCACCAGTAAAAAAAATGTATCGAACACCATGTTGTCCTAGTTTTATGAAATGGCGAAGGAAAGATATTTGGGAGAAGTCGTCGTGTGAAATCATACTCTAAAAATGTCTACGTAACTTGCGATGACAACTGTTTCCAGGCTATGAATATCTCTCTACTCGCAGTTAACAGTTTTCACCAGTGAAAAAAACTGTATCGAACACCATGTTGTCCTAGTTCTAAGAAATGGCGAAGGAAAGGTATTTGGGAGAAGTTGTCGTGTGAAATCATACTCTAAAAATATCTATGCAACTTGCGATGACAACTATTTCCAGGCTATGAATATCTCTCTACTCGCTGTTAACACTTTTCACCACTAAAAAAACTGTATCGAACACCATGTTGTCCTAGTTCTATGAAATGGCGAAGGAAAGATATTTGGGAGAAGTCGTCGTGTAAAATCATACTCTAAAAATGCCTATGCAACTTGCGATGACAACTGTTTCCAGGCTATGAATATCTCTCTACTCTCTGTTAACAATTTCCACCAGTAAAAAAACTGTATCGAACACCATATGTTGTCCTAGTTCTATGAAATGGCGAAGGAAATATATTTGGAGAAGTCGTCGTGTAAAATCATACTCTAAAAATGTCTATGCAACTTGCGATGACAACTGTTTCCAGGCTATGAATATTTCTCTACTCTCTGTTAACAATTTTCACCAGTAGAAAAAACTGTATCGAACACCTTGTTGTCCTAGTTCTATGAAATGGCGAAGGAAGTGATCATGAAATTATAAACAAATACCTACCTGAGGAAAGATAGTGGTCAGATTAATGAGTCTCAATTCCGTAAAAATCTACCAAAAATATGATTTTTGATTTAAATTCACAAAGAATTTGAAGCCTATATTCACTGAATCTGGCTTTTGGAAAATTGAAAAAATCAGGAAGCGGCCTTATCCTCGAGTTACATACTATACTTTTTCTACTTCCACCATCCCTGTGTGGTAATTTCTGCTGGTGTAGCACAAATTTCTTCGTTATTCCTCATTCGCAATGATCAACGAAACACTGCATGATAGCAAGAGGTAAAACAGTTGCCTGTCTATTCATGGATATGACTAGGTACAGTACCAATCCTCAAATTTATCAGATCATATGTTACATATCCCATCATTTCAAAAAAAAAGGAAGCGGCCACTTTCATTCTAAAATACACGTATATAGCTATAGCTATTACATAACTGCTGTCAAATACGTATCGAACGGTTTGAAAAAGTGGGAGTAGAAAAACTTAATTTTCAAAACAAAATCTCAAAATTTCTGTTCCATAATGAAAATACAACTATTTATGAATACTACTCGTAAGAGCAATCAACATTCATATGTAGATATACGAACTGTTCCTTGATTTGATGTTATAGCGTTTCTCAAGATTATCTGATAAGAAAATACCGTACAGAATGGATTCTGGTTTTATTGTGGGATTCTGAAATTGCACTAAGGGCTTCTGTGAAACGACTTTTCGGGATTATAACACTTACTCAAATAGTCGTCCATTTATTTTTCTACGTTTCATCTGAACGGGAAACTTACTGCAAAATACTGAAGTAGAAACTGATTCAGTAAGGTCCCCACAGATGCAAAAACTCCTACGTTCAAGCCAAACGCTAGAACGTGGTATATAAAGCCTTTTTCTGTCATCAGGGCTTTGAACGAAATCAGGAATTCTCGAAATGTTGGAGGTTTGATTTTTCGCGCCTGTTCCTGAGCAACACTTGGCGGTAAAGGTGGTTGTCGAGGAAAAACTGAAAAATAAAAGATCAGTGGTAATTGTCTGCGAGAAGTAATGTCTTACTAGCGATAATTTGTATAAATTGATGAGACAAATCAAAACCCAACATGACATATATTATTGATAATAGTATATTATGCAACGATCCTGTGATAACCATAACGTGAAAGTTGCGAGAGTCAGGAGTTCTTGATGGAATTAGGAGTTGAATACTAAATCATATTTTGATGCCCTTTTACCAGTAAACTGGGTACATCACGAGGTGGATCTGAAAATGGGCTTTGCAATTTAATCGCAAATTCACGGACATCTTTCCATTCAAGTGGATGATTTCAAATCTGATTTTGATTTAGACATTATCTGGAATTTTGTATATCGATTTCGCTAAGGGAGAACACGAGGAAGAATATTATTTAAAAAAAATCAGTTCTCTTATATAGTAACTGCAATGAGTTATTGTCTCTTAGTACTTGAAAACTTAATGAGCGAAATGAGGAAATCGAATTATTCAAAATATTTTATTGATAATATAACGATAACTTTGATATCGTGACCAAAATACAGAGTGTTGATGATATCCGAATATTCAGGGTTTATATAAAAAAATAATGATAGTTTGATATATTACCTATGGAACAAACATGTTTCGTTACGAAATTTTTCAAAAAAAAATTATTTCTAACTTCAACAGTGGCGGAAACTGACTTCAATATTTTCGTAAAAAAAATGATAAGCCTATGGATTTTTCTCAGATAAACACTGAACACCTCGTTCATTTTGGGATGGCAAAGTTTGTGTCTATGATACTTCGTTTTTGGGTGAAAAAATAAAAACTCTTGTATGATCCCAGAAATAATTGGAAAATTCCATTGAATTGAATTCGGTTTTACTTCAAAAAAGCTGCACATTCTCCAATGCGACAGTGCAATGCGCCCTGCCATTTACTTCGACTATTTCCATGGTATGTTGAAAATCCCATATGAAGCGGGACATTTTCGATCAATTATAGCGATAAATTCCCGGCGGGACATTTTCGGGCTGGTAAATACCCGGTAGGAATCGAAAAATACCCGCTCGGTCCGTGTATCTATAGTAACGATTGTTGAAATGTACATTTGTCATCTTGACAAGCATAAATACTGAATTTTAAACGTCGTTATTTCAACTCCAGATATGAAAATAAACTCATGCAGTTTTTAGACAAAATGCTTTCATGGAAAATTATGGGTAATTTTGAAGCACTTGTGTAATTACTCCCGATAATTTCTACATTTTTCCTTTTTTTAAAACTCTAACATCTCTTCGTCGTAAGGAAACATTTCAGGACCATATTTTTCCATGTAGATTTACACTCTTGAATATTCTTATATCAATAAGGAACACCCTGTATTTTCAATAGGTAGACGTCGAAAAGCCAGTCTTTGGAATGTTAAAGTAACAAATAGTAATGATAATAGTGATCTACTAAACTCATACTTCGTCTCTTCAATTTGATAGGTACTTACAAAATATGATTGCTATGGAAACAGGTATCATGTAGATGGCCAATCCTCGACACAAAACGTGCATATCAGATTCTATCAAGGAAACGTCGTCATGATTTTTAACCAGTGTTGGCGGAATCAGAAATCCCAAAGCAAAACCCAACTGACAGCCAAAAACAGCAAGGGCACAAGCTGTTGAAGCCTGGAAACGATAAACTTTTTGAATCTTCTTGTCAGGGAGTGTGATTTCAAATATGTGATTGAAACTTGAGGCAACAAGTCTGTGAAAGAGAATGAGAGTAAAAAAAAGAATCAATCAACATTCACAAAATGAAAAATGTGATGAACTATTTTCCATTTGAATTTCGTGGTAATTGAAGTATTTTTCTGAACAGCAAAGTGAATATTCTACTCAATTTTTGATAATAATAGTATGGAAAGTAAAATTCCAATCTTTTTTGTGAACTTTCTGTGAATACTTCCCAAAATTACGTACGTTTTCAAAAATCATAGGTTATGTTATTAGGTACTGACGATGTATTTTTACAACAAGTTTATGTGAAATGAAATTGGAGTAAAGTTACATGTAATTATGCCCCATTTATGTAACAATTAAAAATGATTAATAAATCGATCGTATTAACAGTGTTGAGTATACAGGGTGTCTCAACAACGAACTGCCAAAAAAAGTAGATAATAGAGAATATTATTTCCAATCAAAATTAGTATATTTATTAAAATCCCATTGTTGTTGGTTCCAAAGTTCTTCGGATTTTCGTGACTTTAATCAAAAGGGCTCAATGAATGCATTGAGAGTTATAATAAACGATGAGATCGGAACTTTTTCTAGAGATAAATTACCCAATTATCACTTCCATTGGACGTGTGTTTCGTTAACAAAAACAGCATCTTCACGAGAAGAAAATTGATATTTACTTGTCAATTTGATTCTCCTGAAGATGCTTACCTTGTTAGCGAAACGCACATCGAGTTGAAGTGATATATCACTTCATTTATAACAAGAATATCAAACTTCAAACGTCATTTGTTGAGAATGTGACCTTGATAAGAGTGACTTCTCATAGATATGTTTTACATACACACTGGTTATTTTCAGTTGTTGGATAAACATCATTTTGTTTCAGTTGAACATATAAAACATTTGCGCTGCTACAACAATAGTATGAAAAATCAACAAGTATCACAAAAAGTTGCCTATTTAATTCAGATTACCAGAAACGACAATCAGATAATAATGTAATGGAATTCTATCAACTCCTTTTGCTTGAACGTCGGTTTTTGGGATACCCTATATAACATATTTCAGCTCATTATCGATAAAGAGCCCCGAACAATTATTTTCTCCTAGATTGGCAATTAGTTCTGTTTACAAGAATAGCAATTGATGTAACCATTTAAAAAAAGTTTCATCTTGAATAACGAACACAAAATAGCGTGAGTTTAATAAAATGACATTTTTCATCGTGTTACATATTATACGTATTTTTCTGAATTCAAATAATAATATTCTTTTACCATTTCAAAAGTAAAGTTGTCTACCTAACGAAATTTTCTATCAACTTCGTTCATTCGCTTGTCAGTTTATTAACGTCTTTCACAAGTTTGTAAAGTTCGACTGGACATGGATTTTTACAGTGATTATGGGCTTACTGAATGATATGGAAAAGACGATAGAAAACGTTTTACATTTCATATTTCATCCCGAGAGTCAAGTATAGAAATCTTTGATAAATGCTTGTGGACTCTGTGAAAATCTAGGAGAATAAGATATGCTTGTTTATTCAAAATGAAAATGGACAGAAATTTTTAACGCTAGTGTGTCACTATAGTCAGTGTTTTCAAAGGAAGTCATCTGAGATTGCGAACACTACAAATATTCCAACCTAATAACACTTTTTGAAGGATAACAAGCGAGTGACAAGGTAAAAGACTATAGGCAGGAGGCTTTTTTTCAACATGAGATTTTAATATTTTTAGGGTACGATGATTATTTTGAGTGCTTGTGAAAGGGCAGACAAAAACTTCTCACATCAACATATTGCAAAGGGAGGAACGTATCATTATGCCGTGTTTTCTTGAGTACATGAATGTTTACGTCACGATTGAAAGCGGTTCGAAATCAAACTTGAATGCGGTTAAACAAGAAAAAAACAGCTAAAGTGTTTCGATATTTCCGTCAATTTTGAAAACTACCACTTCATGTGTCAAAAGTAAAAAAATATCATTCAATACTCGCAATAATGAAAAAATGTGTATTGTTTATTCAAAGACCTAGATCATATTCATAGTATTTCGAACACTTTGCGTTACTAGTATAACTACTGCTCTCCGGGCTTGAAGGCCGTCGTACTTTGGAATTTCTTCCTGACGTTTCGCTAGCGCGAGTGGCCAGCTTCTTCAGAGGCTTATTCATCTCCGATGACTAGTCTAGTCATCGGAGATGAATAAGCCTCTGAAGAAGCTGGCCACTCGCGCTAGCGAAACGTCAGGAAGAAATTCCAAAGTACGACGGCCTTCAAGCCCGGAGAGCAGTAGTTATACTAATAACCTCGGCCGCGAAAGCCTCAACCACTTTGCGTTACCTCAGACGGTTTAAACCAAACTGCGGCGATTTTGGTAGGGAGACATAAGACGAATACTTGAGAAGTAGATCCAATTGCTTGTCCTATGAGTGCTACATAGAAGAGATCTCTTTTGACCGAAAAAACTTTCACAGCTGCAGCTAGGGCTGTTCCCAGCCCTCCAAATAAGGCTGCCACTCTCAATCCCTGAAAAAAAATTGCTGAGTCAATCTGTATATACGAATTCAAAATATCGCACTATAATTGAGCGATTTATGTTTAAACATTCTTGGGAATAAATAGGGGTTTGTATGGAGGGAGCATTTTGTTTTCACGTGTTGTATTTCACATTTCAGTGTGAGATGTGGGTGGAATCCTAATCACACGGTTTACGAGAATAAGTTTGGTGTTAGGGTAATTGATTTCTAAACTTAACTTTCACACCAATGGCTCTGATCTTAGTTATGGTCTACTAATGATGATTGTGGATTGTTCAAAATAATTTTGATGGAAATCGTCAATTCCTGGATTTTTTAAAGATCATACTAGCCTAATATGCATTGATCAATGGATTACCTCAAGTTCTTTGCAATTTTTAAAAAAAACTCATATTAATTGATTCAAATGAATCGTTTCAATAGTGTAATTATATTCTGTGTCCTCGTTACCGCATATTCCTCGGAACTTTGAATAATAAACAAATTATTTTCTATTCTTTGAAATATTTCACATCATCGAGATATATCTTACGTGAAGTGGCTTGGAATTACCTGAGACTATAGGAATAGCGCTCCTTTTTTATTGAAATCGAATAATATCTTCACGATTAGTTGAAACCTGCTTTTTGTTGAAGTTCATAGGTGCACCAATAGGTGATACCTAGAACTACAGCGTAGAATTTTCTCAACTAGAGAGTATAAACGATGAGATTTGAACATTTGGTGTAAAATTTGGAACTTTCTGTAGAGATCAATTACCCTAACACCAAACTGACACTACTTGCACTCAACTCGCTATCAATATACTGATATGATATGAGAGGATTATGAAAGCTTGTGCAGTGGAACATACTCAAAAGCTAATCTGAGGTTTTCAAACACCTTTTTTTATATGATCAGACTCCAATTTCAATGACTCAAACCAAGTCTACAGATTTTCGTGTTTGGAGCTTGTGTATTTGGTAATATCCAGCAGATGGCGTATCACCTTCACAGTAAACACAATCCGCATTAGATTTCAAGTTTGCGTTTCTTGAGGAACTGGCTGTTCGACATGCATTGTATTTGCTAGTCTTGCCGAGTGTTACTGATGAGGCTTTGAAAAATTTGAAAAGGCGTTTTATTTGATAGGGACGCGGGTTCTTTTTGAACCCTGATATTTATTGTATTACATAATGAACTTAATGAACCTTCTATGAAAACGCAAAAGTAAAGGGGATCAGCAAGTGATAGCAAATCACCCAAGAATCACAACAAAATAATATTTTTTTTTTGGTGCCGGTGAACTACAACCTGATACTGACTGTTTTTGTTGTGATGAATTAGAACATGTTTGGCATTTTATCGTAGCAGCTCTAGTTCTTCAGATACAGGCCAATCAATTTTAGTTCTGATAACGAGTAAAAATAATGAAATAATGATATCTTTGCAGGTCAAAATCGAAATTTCTCACCTAAAATTGGCACATATTCACCCCATTTTGGGTACTTGTTAGTGCCCATGATTGTAAATACCGACCTGTATATTTATACCCTTGAAGGTTTCAGTTTACCCTTGAGCCTTTGTAGAAGAAGTTGCTTCATTATTGTGTGTACGTTTTCCGAATATTAAATTAAAGGCATGGTATCCACAAGTAGAAGTTGTTCAAATCAATCAGATATGTTATTCATGTGGTGAATACACTTTTAAGGAAAGTAGAAAACCTGTTTCTGACTTTCTGAAGAGAGCTTATCTGACCTATTTTGGCGCCCACTTGGGAGACCAAGATAAATCCTATAGGCTCCACATTTGCTATGTTAAACATGCTTTGAACATTTGCGGCAATGGTCAATTGGAAAGAGGACGTTCCTAAAGTTTGAATTACCAATGGTTTGGAGGGAACCAAAAAACCATCACGATGATTGTTATTTTTGTATCGTGAATATCGAAGGTATCAATCGAAACAATAGACAAACATGGACATATCCTGATATAGACTCAGCAAGGAGGCCTGTACCTCATTCTGAAGAAATACCCCTTCAATATTCAGCAGTTTTTCTACACTCTCAGAAGATGATCAAGATACATCAACGTCTGATGAAGTTCAGGATTTGCAATTAGAAACAGACAGTGATTTTGAAGCAGATACAGCAAATTCCTAAAGCTTCAATCAACAAAAACTGAATGAGTGATATATATATATATATATATATATATATATATATATATATATATATATATATATATACTGCTTTTTTATGTCTATATGTAATAGAGATAATTACCTTACTTATTTTTGTGTTTTGCAATGGTAGTAGCGTAGTAGGAGTAAATAATAAAATAGTAATAGTATAAAATGTATATAAAAGAAAAAATGAGATTAGTTTATTAAAAAAAGCGTCAATATTACGTATCTCAAAAATTATATCTGATATACCAAATATGACAATTATTTTGGATCCTGCGCTCGAAAACTACCTAAAAACAACTAAAAAGTTGTAGGCACCAAATTGGCTATCTTGTGAATTTAACCCAAAATTGAGATGTATGAGGATGAGAGTAGACGTTCTTTCATTTCTCGATGAAATATCTTTTGATAGGTATATTTGCAGCACGAAAATTTCATCAAGATGAAACATTTTTTAACCATTGCACACTCTTGTTCCTCGCATGTCGATCGGAACGATCCTTTCAGGAAAAAAAACGGTAACAATCCAAGGAGATTTCAAGGAGTTTTCGAATTCTTCAATCAATTAGCGAATGTATAATCGAATATGTGCACGCGTTAATTGTGAATGCGATTGATACAAAATAAATGTATCTCTATGAATTATTTGTATCAAATATGAAATTAAAATCAGGAAAAATTGAGCGGTAAAAGAATATTTAGTAAAGAACCAGACCTACTCTACTGTGGGTTGGAAGTCGAAACGGCTGTCTGCTATTGGACTTGTCAATGTAATCATTTCGTATATCGTAATTTAGAACGATTCTGTTGTTAATGGTTTATTTGATCATCAAATATTTATTTGGAGCTTTATTTTGATACGACACAACTGTATCCAAAAACTGACTGAAACGGATTGGAGAATACGAGTTACTATTCTACGGATATCATAAAGATAACTTGACAAATCTTGTACCTGATTTACAGCTCGCAATACTTATTGCGGCAAGTTTCATTGCCGGCAATAATTATTATTGCAGGTTTGCTTTATACTTGGAAATATTAAAAGTTTTTGTGTCAGGTTGAAACAAAACCATAATATGAAATTGTACATACATCTTCGAAAAATATAAATAAAATGGACTTAACTGATATTGAATTTCCACTCATCGTCAGTGTTATTATTACCTGCTGTGCTTTACTCTCAAGGAGGGAAAGGAGAAAGTATTTTCAAAGAGATACTTCAGAAAACATATAAATTATTCACAAACATCATGATCCAGACTATTTGATTTCTGACGATCAATTTCGACTACTCAAAAGGGTCTTCGAAGAATTGAAAACCTACAACCTCCTTTCGGAAGAACTCAGTCAATTTTATAAAAAACTAAATTTTTACCGATTGACATCAAATATTAATTTCGCAGACACATATCAATCAGCAAAGTAAGTACTTTTCTGCCTAGGCAGCATAAGTAATACTTTGCCGATTGATACATGTCTGGAGGAGTTAGTACTTTTATGACGCTAGAACTGTCCATATTGATGTCAAACTATAATCATTACTATGAACATATACATTTCCATAGAAACCAACCAATTTCAATTTTCAATTTCAAATTTTATTCAGTGTAGTGTACATTCATCAACTTTTACGAATTACTATAAGTGAAGAACACTAGTTTGAGACAAGGCCATCTAGGCATGAATTGCCTGTGTTATGACCCAGTCCCAACTGCCCTTTTCATACAAGTGTACCATAAATGTTGATAACAGCGAGTGTTTAGAGTTAACAGACAGAAAAAGCGAGGAAGACGAGGACAAGAGGAGGGGAAAGACAGTTCATTGCAACAGAACATCGAATTTTTTGGGATGACTCATTATACATTTTTTACGTCTTGTTTGTATTTAATAAATTTTTTTGTAGATCTCAGTTCAACTGGGAGGGCATTACATAATTCAAGTGCGAAATAAAAGAATGATCTTTGAGTAATTGTCTTTTTGAAAAGTTGTGAATATATATATTTTGGGTAGATTTTGATCTGGTTATTCTACTGTTATGATTTCAAAAGTTTCATTCTGGAAAAACATTTTTTTTAGACACTGATATTCGTAGAGCTGACGACATTTCATAATATTAACCTCTTTGTATAATAAATTAGTTGAACAAGTCCATTTCTTTTTGAGGATCAATTTACTAATATATTTTGAGCAGTTTGAGCAGTTCGAGGATTTTGAAGTGTACTTTTAAATGTTCCACCCCAAGCCATTATGCAATATGTTATAATTGATTCGGCTAGTGCATTATATAACTTTATAAGCGTTTTTTTCGTAAGTATATCTCTCAAGGAATGAAATTTGTGAAATAGTTTTCTAATTTTTTTCGAAATATATATAACGTGATCATTCCATCTCGAATGTTTGTTTATAATAACACCTAAATATTTCATGTTGTCAATTTTTTGTATGTTCGGGCATTTACAATTAATATTATTACATTGTAGATCATGTAATTTTAAAACGAGTTCTGAGGGTTGATCGACAATAGTTGGAGAAAATGTTATGCATTTTGTTTCAGGTATGTTCAAGCTCAGTAAATTGTCATTCAACCACAATCGCAAACATTTATGATAAGACAAAGAGGTTATATAATGTGACTATGAATATCTTTTATTAATTTTGTGTGGATACTATCAGGTCCAGGGGAGCAATTATTTTTGAGTTCCGAGATCAGAGTTATAATTTCGTTTTCTGTTACAGGTTATAGAATGATAGAAGAATCAATGTATGTGTCATCTAGAAATTGATTGGGTAGAGTAACTTCTTCTATATCGTTTGCCATTATTTGCCCAGCTCAATAAAAAATTTCATGAAAAGAGTTGGCTTTTCCTTGATCATCTTTAATGGTTTGGCCATTTGAATCTGTAATTTGAATGTTTTCCACTGAGTTTTTACTTTTTGTTCCCGATATGTTATTGACTATATTCCATATTTTCTTTAAATTCCCACCCGATTGCTTTATTTCGTTTTGATAGAAATCATTTTTTGTTTTCTTCATTAGAGAGTTCAATTTATTTCTGTATTCTTTATATTCTCTTCCACGTTTGGTTGTGTTTTTTTTTGAAAAGATCCCTTTTTTTAATTGATGTAATGAGACCACCAGTAATCCATGGTTTTGGTTTTTAATTTTTTGTAGAATCGCTCATATATTTTCCTAACTTGATCAAAAATTTATCGTATGCATTTTGTGGGTCTGTAAGAGTGATAAAATAATCCCAGGTTTCTACATTTAAAAGTGAGTTTAATTCAGTAAAGTCTATTTTATGTATTTTTTATAATCAGGTATCTCTTCAGTGTTTTTTCTTGTTGTTCCAAAGTAATCTACAGGGATATACGGGGTGAAATGATCAGTCATATCAGTATGAAATGAAACTGAATCAATTTTGATTGAATTATTCAAACACTTTTCTCTGCTTATGAAAATGTGGTCAATTATTGATTCTGTATTTTGTGTAACTCTAGTAGGGGTGTTTATTTATGATACAAATCCATTATAGTTAAGTGCATTGAGATAATTATTTTTTTCATGTGATAGGTTATTCATTAGATTGATATTTATATCACCCAAGAACACCTCAATATTTTGTTTGGTTAGTCTTCCGAAATATTCCTGTAGGTTACTTATAAAGCATTAAGAATTCCAACACTTGCGATTTGCAATTTGCAAATACAATATGCTATATACATCATAATGAACAATCGGGGAAAAAATTGTATGTTCAACTCTGCATCAAAGTAGATTGTCAATAACAAACCTTTTTATCGATGATGTAAGACACAGGAACGACGATAATCGGATAGATGATCATGTAAATGATGGAAGTCCAGTCCACATCTAGCGAATCGACATCGTACAGTTTCATTATGATATTCGTTATGATGGAGTATTCCAGCCATTGGAAGGAGTTGGCTGCACAATACGCGATGTATATGACCAGTATCGCCCATCTTTTCTTGTAGACTTTGATGTGTGTAGTCGAGCATTTTTCTGACAGATCAGTACATTCTGTCGGTACCATTATCGATCATAACCTGAACTGAACAAACCAATGGGAGTTATCGTGATCCACATGAGTCGTCTAATTATAGGTTCACTAATTGGTGGGATTATGAACACGATATATCACTCAATCCTTGAAGAGTAATAGGAATAAGGTTGAATATATTTTCGATAATTACATTCTCGATGATTGCTTTTCCAATTGCAGAAAAAAGCAGTATAGCGATAAAAACTGATGGCTAAAAAGCTATTGCTGAGTATCTTCACAGCGATTTCACCATAAAAATAGGGAAAGGATTCATTAGATCAATGTTAGGGGAATATTTTCAGACGTTATTGTCTCTTTTGAACAGTTTCAGGTGCGATACATTGCGATTTGTTTATGTTGCTTATAAGTTGGTGATTCTTCGCTCAAAGACTCGCTCATTCCATTAGAGCATCGTAGAAGGGTCGAAGACTTGTCTCTCTTCTATAGATATTTTCACGGATGACTCGACGAGTACAGAATTCCCACCCCTTTGTTGCAAACTTGGAGACCTGTCGAACCTCTATTGCTCGAGGATCTTTTTTGATAAAACATCTGAACTTTGGAACACCTTGCCGAGAGAGGTTTCTCCTGAGGCTTACAAACCCCTGTCTCTTTATTCACGCGGTGTTCTTTGAACATTAAAGGTCTCCCCTTTCGTGTGAAACTGCATTTAAAAAAATATATGCAGTTTTATAAGCAACATAAATAATTTTTGCAAATATAATCATAAGTGATGCAATTGCATGTCTACTGGTTCGACAAAATCGGAGGAAATATGCCTGGATATTTCCTCCGTAGTTTTTTCGGTTATTAACCTAACACAAACTGAGAAAATCAACAAACCCATAAACCTACGAAAATAATATTCATCCAACACTAAATAACGATTTTCAAATAGTACTCAAAGCCTGGATTTGTTTCCAGAGCAATATTAGTTAGTAAACATTAAAAATCAATATTTACGGTTTGCCAAATTGTTGATTCCAAAAGTGAACTATAGAACCATTATTTGTTCCGTAGTTTTCTGGGTTTGAAACCTACGACAATATGGAAAAATAAGAATTAATATTGGAATCCATACAAGTGTAGAAGGGCAGATTTTCAATCTACGTCTATTGAGAAACAGTTCTTTCTGGATAGAACAAGCCCAATCAGTCAACAACTTCTCGTATAACTCAAATTTTGCCTATATATTACCGATAATTTTGCAAGAAAGCGTGATATCTGAGAATTGCAAAATTATCTGGTCATTTTTATGCACTCGTGCAATTATAACCGAAATTTTTTTGACATAAGCAGAGCATATTTTGTTTGACAACAGGTCAATTACTCGCTTTGAGCAGAGGTAAACAAAATGGAACGTTCAAATAGAGCACCAGAACAATTATTGAGCAGACTAATGAAAATAAAATAATAAACCACATCTTTATTTACGAGCCACTGACACGGTAGTTTCTTGACCGAATCGATTCATTTTGTTAAAGCTCACGCAATAACCTAAATCAAATGTGACAGAACAAGGCAATTTCGATTCAATTGTTCAATCGGTGATGTATTCCAAAGCCTATCTCGACAAACTTTGAAACGCTAAAACATGAATTTCAAATAATTCGTCGAAGTTCAATATGGGGTGAAATTCATTGGAATATTTCACGAATAAAGAAATTCTCAAGGAAATGTTATTTTTTGTTCATTTATACTTTCCTCTATAGATTGTAAGGAGCACTCACCAAAACGCAAAATGTTTTTCTATTTTTGAAGTCTATCTGACATTTATTTGTGTTGTTTACTGACTTCTAGCGATACGGTTTCAAATGTGTTGTTATGGTGACTTGATACAATGCAATTACCGCTGTAAGTTTTCGATAATTGCATTGCTCTTATGGGACATTTTATATATGAGAGAAATATTCACTACAATTTGCAGTAGGTTACCCATGCGGGAAAAAATTTCAGATAAACTTTTCAAAAATACCCGAGTTGCCAATTTAATAGGAAACAAAATAAGCATTTCATTGGTCAATGTGAAAATTTCACATAAACTTATTTTTCGATGTGTAGATTACGAATGAGCAGGCAAAACGGGCTGTTCTTTCTTGATTCAGAAGATATCGCCCTTCAAATATGGAACGACAGGCATATTTCACCTTTTTTGCACTATAAAACCGTTAAACCACATTTTTACTCGTCACAATAACACCTTCCCCCTACTTCTCGACATAAATTATATTATGAAGATATCGGTGAGTAAACTACTTATATAGGGTTAAGTCTAAGATCCGAATATAAATAGACATTCACCGAGCTGAATAAAACACATTTTATAATGATTTTAGTATATTAGAAAATATATTAAAAATGGGTTTGCTAAAAAAATCCTGGACAGACTATTTTTAATTATTTTTCAAAAAAAGATTCTTGATAAAATTTTGCAACATCAAGATAATAAGAAAATTTTATCCTGACATAAAGTATAGAACGTATAGAATGTGCAGCTGTTGGGTTGTCTATTATTTACCTGGCCGAACTACTTGGTTGTCAGGTATAAACAGGTATGTCGATGCCAGTTACTTTCACTTGATATGATAATGGAAAAAAATTTATATCACCCTAAGCGCTGTTTTATTGTGAAGACGTTGATATGAGGTTGTCTGCAAAAAAATCGGCCCTACTAGGGGTTTGCGAATTTTGAAGATTTGAATTTGAACGCGCTCGGGAATGTATGACAGAGAGATCCGAGGTAAGTATACCGTATAATAATAACGGACCCAACATCGCAGTCGCTCAGGATGGGACCCTGAATATTACGAATTAGGCTTATGGTGATATAAAATATTTTCTATTATCAAATCAAGTGAAAGTAACTGGCATCGACATATCTGTTTATACCTGACAACCCAGTAGTTCGGCCAGGTAAATAATGGACAACCCAACGGCTGCACTTTCTATACGTTCTATACTTTATGTAAGGATAAAATTTTATTATTATCTTGATGTTGCAAAATTTTATTGAAAATCATTTTTTGAAAAATAATTAAAAATAGTCTGTCCAGGATTTTTTTAGGAAACCCATTTTTAATATATTTTCTGATATACTAAAACATTATAAAATATGTTTCATTCTATTATCAGCTCGGTGAAGGTCGATTTAGGTTCGGATCTTCTACTAATACCGACGCTTTTGGCGTATCAACCAGTAAAGAAGACTTACCGTTTTGACAGCAGACACCATATATACCATATATAAGTAATCAAGAAAACTGGATCTCGCATCAATAAATCAAAGCACTCACAACAATTCAAATCAACTGAACTGCATCTTTCACTAGACTGTATATCCAGGGTAAAACCACCAATGCGGTAACTGAGAATGAAATGCGGTTGTGCATATATTTTAGTTCTGTCTCAGTTGTTGTTGGAAGAACCATTCGATGAAAAAAATATTCAAATCAAATTCCACTGTGATTTCACCTCGTCGACTAGTGCAAACAATGGAAACTTTGCTGATTGAAGGTGGCAATAAGAGAAACAAACAGCAGAATGGTATGAAACCATTGAACTTTGGTTGATGAACGTTTTCATATATAGAATGTAAGGTGTTCAATTCAAAAAGAAAAATTGTTACAACACAATACACACTCTTGTATATAAAACGAAAGTAATAGTACTGTTTTGATGTCATTATTCTGTGATGGATGCATTCTTTCTTCTAGTTTTTGGGGTTCTCAACCTACCACAATCTTAAAAAATAAGAATCAATATTGGAATCTATACAAGTGTAGAAGGGAACATTTTCAATCTACCTCGATGAGTTTCTGCGAATATTTCCCTCATATATAAAATGTCCCATAAGAGCAATGCAGTTATCTAAAACTCACAGCGGTAATTGCATTGTATCAAGTCACCATAAGAGCACATTTGAAACCGTATCGCTAGACGTCAGAAAACAAGAAGAAACGAAGTGATAGTATTTGTGACTGCATTCTTTCAATATTATAATGATACTATCCATTATGATTGAAAATCGAAAAATTTTGTCGAGGAAAAATATTAGTAGCATAGCAGAAAGTGCTCACGATTGCGATCATGGAGGACATGCATTTTTTTTCGGAGATTCAGGAAAATAATGTTGAGAAGCAATAGTGAAACTACAATCATCTCGAGGTTTCTGACACCACACCAGCCTAATTGAAAACCCCAATTATGCCTGTTTCGAAAGGAATTTCATTATTTTATGACTATTAGGTGTGTTCTATTCGTACTGTTTTTCTACTATAGGAGTATAGTATTGGAAAATTTCACTTGTTTTCCATGAGCTCCTACCTAATTTTTAATTTGAGTTGTGCAATGCCATCAAGTTGTGAATAAAACTCTCACTCGCGATTATCACCATGTTTTAATTTCGAACCTGTCCTAATGACATATATCTAGATCGGTAACTCTTATTGAAGTTTGAGTTTGACATAATTAATCACTTTTATTCGAGGTTTTCTCTTATTCAACTTTAGCCATCAATCATAATAGCAATATATGCCCCCTTTCAAACCGACACTAATCGCTTCTTAGACTTTGAAGTATTTCCGGGGTTTGATTTCAAGTTCGCGGGCGATTTAGTACGAAAATTTCATCGAAAGTGATATTAGATTCGTGATCATAAAGCAGAACTCTGGACATTTATAATGAGCAACTTGATGAAATCCTTTGCTGAAATCATTTATTTTTAGAATATTTTGTGCCAAAATCAGAAAAATTACGTTGACAGATGACAGTGATATGTCACACCAGGATAATTTCCTCTTGCCAAGACAATTTCCACGTTGTTATAACAAATTGTCAAAATGTAAGTGGGTATAACAGAGGCGCATTGATTATCCCTGTGAAAGTTGTTCCATATTTTTCAATTTTGTATACGTGAATAGATTATTTAATGTTTAATTTAGAAGAAAACTTGTGTCTATTATCTATTTACTATTTTCTCTAGCGTTATATGGAGGCCATTGAAGTTCTGCTTTGAATATTCATCCCACTTTTCACCATTCCACAACTCGTTTCAATATTTTGTGAAAGTAATGTCATTTCTTGGATTTATCACATTCAACTTAAATGCGCTTGAATCTGCAGACATACTTGAAATAATAATGATGATTGAAAGAACTTAAACTATGATGAGAAGAGTATTGAATAACTTACCAAATACTTGCAGTAATTTGAGAATACACCCTTTATCTAGATTTCTTCTGTTATTTCCTTCTAATACAACATCAGCCATTATTAGACTTCAGGACACAATTGACAAATCGAGACGAATATCTATGAGGTAAAATATATCTCCTAATCCAGACTCATCTGCGATAAGGACGACAATGAATATGTGAGCTGAGTGGTAAATAAGGCGGCTAATAAACTAAATGCACGGTTATTATTCTATTGAATCAGTGACGTTTCGGTGATATGAAGCAGAATACAAGGGCGCCGTTTCTAAAGGGCAAGGGGGGGGGGGCGGCGCCGTTTCTCAAAGGCAAGGGGGGGGCAGCGCCCCTCCCTGGATTTCAGATTTTTCAGTCCATACGCCGCGTAAGACACGATATCGACGATATCAAAAAATCCAACTTTCTCCAAAAGTCAACATCAATACATTCAATTCTCAACAACAACAATGAGGGTTCAACACTACAAATAGATCACCTTCGACTGTCATTGCACTATGACATAACAACATATTGATTATGGTTTGAAAATAAATGCATTTTTGAAAAACTAATGGTTTTTTCTGCTTGAAAATGTTGAAAACGAGTGAATAAGAGAGTGTGTGGTGTTTCATCAGAAGAAGAACGAATTGTGTGTTCAAACAACAGAAATTTGATGTGAAAAATTACGAAGTTTCACAACAAAATAGGTCTGTATCTCTGAAAATATACGAGACCGCCTAAAATTTCATTTGGATTTTTTGTAGAGGAAACAGAAGTACGTAAATAAATAAAGTACGTTGAAAAATCAAAAAAGGTTCTCATAGTGACCAAAGTATTACCGATTATTTTTAAACCACACTCGTGAGTATTGTCCGAAAGGATTTTCATTTCAATTTAATGCATTACTTTGATTTAAAAAAAATGTGCCCCCTCTAACATTTTTTGTAACGGCGCCCATGGCAGAAAACCACTTTTGAACCGTCTCAAACAAACGATTCCGACAAAATTGAGTTAATAACAATGAACTCCCCTCATGGGCCTACCTATTTTTGTGTGTGTTTATTTTAATCCATATACTTTCGTAAATATTTATTTCAGCACTCAAGTTTCTGCGACAGAAATTCTTGAGCTCTAGGAAATAATAATTACAAAGTGATAATTTTCGAACACTAACCAGTTAAATCACCATTTTTCAAGTATTTTGTACTGATGAGAAATAGCAATCTTCCGAACTTTGTGTGGATATCAATTAACATATCATCAAATTGATAATATTTTCAACCGACGCCCGTTCTGCTTACGAGGTTAGCATCATCAGGAAAAAAAAATGATAGTGAGCGTTTTTCTTGGTCCGATATGGACGTCTGTTCAGTACTCATTATTGTGATTAATTTCTCAACCATGAACTGAAAGCAAGCTGAAATGGATAGGCTATTTTTATAAGCCTCGAGTAACCTTTTACCATGCTCGATGCATCTGAGAGTCTAGATATAGTAGAATGTAAAACAGTTTGAATGTTGACCCTTGTATTCAGATTATTGTTGGTAAATAGATTAGAATGATTACTAGTTTACAGTTTATACTTGAGATTGTTGAAAATATAAATGACTATTACCCGATTCTTTGGTTCGATATTGAATTTTTTCTCCTGAAGATGCTAACCTTGATAGCGAAACGCGCGTCGAGTGCATATAATATCGGTTTGAAAATCAGTTTTGAAATCCTAAACTGTACAATTTTGTGATGCGAGTGACTATTACAGTTTTTGGCGTTTTTTTCACTTTTATGTGAACTATAACAATGAATCGTGCTTGATAAACATTGCTGATAGTTTTAATCATATTCCAACATTTCAAAATGATATCGCATCGCCACTTTCACTAATAAGCACCACTTCGACATTGTTTCAACCTTTTTACCAGAGGGCGTATCGCTCCACAATACAAGCCGTTCGTAAACTGGTGTCTGACATAGTCGAGGTCTTCGAAAATGGCCAACAAACTGTAGTAACTCTATGTGACCTCAGCAAAGCCTTCGACTGTGTTCCGCATCGGGGCTCACTTGACAAGCTTGAACTGTATGGAGTAAGAGGGTCAGCTTACTCATTTTTCGAGTCATAATAAGTGGTAGAACCCAATATGTAACATGTAATAACAGTACATCGGTGTGCAAGCCGATATCCTCAGGAGTGCCCCAAGGATCAGTTCTTGGGCCACTCCTGTTCATAATATTTATAAATGTCATTTTCTATCACATCAAACCATCCCAGTGCATCCTGTTCGCTGACGATATAATTTTTTATAATTCTGCTATGAATCTAACAGAATTTCATCAGCAGGACGTTGAAGCATCTAACAGAATCAGCGAGTGGCTCACCCCTAACAAACTGATTCAGAATGACACAAAAACACAACAAATTACATTTTCTACCAACACGCTTCTTGCCTCAGACGTACCAGTCAAGCTGTTAGGAATCAGCCTAGACAGCAAACTAAAATGGGATGATCACATTGACATTCTATGCAAAAAATTATCAAGTCAAATCTTTGTACTCAGGCGACTGAGAGATACTGTTGATGAGGAAGTCCTGAGAATGTCATACTTTTCACTGTTCCACTCTCATCTAAGCTATGGCGTAATTTTATGGGGGAACTCTACCCACGCAAATCGTGCCTTCATTCAGCAGAAAAAAGCAGTCAGGGTTATCGCTAAAGCAGGTTATAGAGACTCGTGCAAATCGTTATTCAGATCATTGGGAATACTGACCCTACCTGCCCTTTACGTTTATTACTGTTCGATCGAAATACATAACTATATCCAGCGCTATAACAATTACAAATGTTTACACAGCTATCCCACCAGAAATAGCTCCCAGCTCATCAATCCTTAGATTCCGACTCAATATTTCATCGAAAAATTCAATAAATCTAAATATGTATAATAGAGTGCCTGAATCATTCAAAAAGCTCAACTCCTCTGAATTCAAACGAGCGTTCAAACAGCTTCTACTGAAACATAGCTTTTATACTGTAAATGAATATCTGTCAAGTGATCTATCAGACTATAATATTGTGTAAACACCCTGATAAGTGAAAGTACCCATCTTATTATCCCAAACATATTTTAAACCACAATTTGTTGTGTACGTATAAATATTGTTTTTATTTGTTATGTACGCAATGACATTTTTACAATGGACATGTTCCAAACTCTTTGACGTGTGTAATGAAAAATACTTCAAAAACACCAATAAAGTTCTATTCTATTCTATTCTATTCTATTCTATTCTATTCTATTCTATTCTATTCTATTCTATTCTATTCTATTCTATTCTATTCTATTCTATTCTATTCTATTCTATTCTATTCTATTCTATCTTGAAATCCCAATAGATACAGTCAATGCCTGTGTAAAAAGGATTCGAATCGTATTTGTTGCGCCATCTACAGTATAATGTCGATATTTTCGTTTACTTGACGATGCACGACAAAGTTTCCTACTCTGAAAGGAGAAATAGGTGCAGAGTTCTGTCAGTCGGTTTGACCATGTTTGACTGAAATGTTGAAGGAAATATAATGAAGCCTCAAAATAGAGTTGATAATGAAGTTTACGGGGAAATGAAAGTTCAGGTATTAAATTAATCTTCAAAATATGAATGATCTACGACATTGACAAAAAATTCCAATTCTGTTTTTGAATGGATTGCCATCTTTTGGTATTAGAGATATCATTTTAAGGGAGGGATACTACCGGTAGATGGCACTTGCGATTTCGTTTCCAAGTCATTTTTTTTCTTCGCTTTTCTTACGGACGCCGTAGCCGGAATCACACATTTTCTTGATTACTTATACATAATACTGAAAGATGGCAATCAAATCAAAAACAGAAGTGGAATTCCTGGTCAATGTCTTAGATCATCCATGTTTTGAAGATTATTTTAATGACTAAACTTTCATTCCCTTAATAAACTGCTATCGTCAACTCTATTTTCAAGCTTTATTATCTTTCTGTCAACATTTCAGTCAAACTTTGTCGTGAAGTGTCAAGTAAACGAAAGTATCGACATTACACAGTAGATGGCGTAACAAAAACGCTTCAAATAAGGTCACTGGATCTAGTGAGCTTTGCTTGAAGCTTAGCAGATCCAGTGACCCTAGCTTTAAATCCATTTTCCACAGGCATTGACTAACTATTTCTCTATAAACAATGGTGTAAGTAATCAAAAAAATCAAGCTACGACGTTCATAAAAAATATTAAAGGAAATACATGATTTGGAAACGAAATCAGTGCCTTCTACCCGTAGTACCTATCCATAACTTCAAATGATATTTTCGTAAGGTTTACTAACTATATCTGTATGAACAATGATAGAAGTGAGGTATTTGTGAATATTTCCATCGTATGTTAAAAATCCCATATGAAGCGGGTCATTTTCGGGCTGGTAAATACCCGGTAGGTATCGACAAATACCCGCTCGGTCCGTGTATCTATAGTAACGATTGTTGAAATGTACATTTGTCATCTTGACATGCATAGATACTGAATTTTAAACGTCGCTGTTTCAACTCCGGAAATATTCTACCGAATTGCACTCGTGCATCAAAATAAACCTGATAATTTTCCATTCAAGCTTGTTGTCAGTAAAAAAACTGCATCCGGTTATTTTGATATTTTGCTAAACAAAATATGAAAATAAACTCATGCAGTTTTTAGACAACATGCTTTCATGGAAACTTATCGGTAATTTTGAAGCACTTGTGTAATTACTGCCGAATATTTCCATCGTATGTTAAAAATCCCATAAGAAGCGGGACATTTTCAATCAATTACAGCGATAAATTTCCGGCGGGACATTTTCAGGCTGGTAAATACCCGGTAGGTATCGAAAAATACCTGCTCGGTTCGTGTATCTATAGTAACGATTGTTAAAATGTACATTTGTCATCTTGACAGGCATAAATACTGAATTTTTAACGTCGTTGTTTTAACTCCGGAAATATTCTACCGAATTACACTCGTGCATCAAAATAAACCTGATAATTTTCCATTCAAGCATGTTGTCAGTAAAAAAACTGCATCCGGTTATTTTGATATTTTGCTAAAAGAGCCCTCCTCCAACGGAGTCGGGCTCTTTCGACGAAATATGAACATAAACTCATGCAGTTTTTAGACAACATGCTTTCATGGAAAATTATCGGTAATTTTGAAGCACTTGTGTAATTACTTCCAAATAAGTTTCAATGACGGGAAAAGATTCGCTTTTTTGAAACGTTAACAAAGATAAGTGTTTCATAAATATTAGTTCTTTTTGTTCACGTTAAACGAGAAGTTGCTGAAAAATAGGACGTGTTTCATTTGGAAAGAACCGATTTTAAACATCGTAGCAACTTTCTGGAGTAAATTGCAAACTTTATATTTTATAGATTTCAATAATAAAACCTAATTTTTCCAGAACAACTCAAAAAACTGTGAAGGAAACATTCCCACATCACAAAATAAAGGCTTCCAAACAGGACTCATCTCTATTCATTAAGTTCGGTCAGTCTATTGAGTCTATCACTCAATGAACAAGAACATTTGAACAATTGTAATAATAATTTATTCACACGAAATGTGTCAACGAATTTCATTCCAGATCGTGATAGAAGGTATATTCATATGGCGGTTCTTGTTTAACACAAGTAATTGTATCCTTCCACAGAACTGCTTTCGACACTTCAAGATATCTTCGTATCGTATATCTACCGACTTCTAGGTACATAGTACCTATATATACTTGATAATATCACAGACTTGAGCCTTGTTTCACGCATAATCGTTCTTCTCCTGCTGAGGAACTGGCGTAAACTGTATGCCTTCACTTTTCCTGAAGGCTTCCTGCCTTCTCAACTTGTTCGGAGTCAATATCGTCAGACCGCAACCCAGTGCCAGCATCGCTATCATTCCCGATAGAGACCAAGATGAACCGTATTTCGCAGTAATCTCCCCAAATATTAGCGTGAGGATCACTCCCATAACCTGGGAAGTGGCGTAGAGGAATCCCATTACAGTGCTTTCTGGTGACGGGTATGTTATTTCGTTGGCAAACTCCACTCCAGCTGGCAAATAAGCGTTCAGGAACAGTCTGAAAAGGTTGAAACGACAGAAGTTAGATCGCTGGAGCTCAAAGTGAAGAGGAACATTTCCAACAACTGCACTTTGTTTTTGGGCGTTTGATGCCACCTTCGACCTCCAGTTTACTTGTACTACTTTTTCAACTGATACTACCTATAAAGCGGCGTTTACATTGGTATAACTACTTGTACACTAGAACAAGTAACTGGCCTGCTAGTGAGCTATCTCAAGTCCAAGGTTAAGTAGGTGTCTACATTAATTTCGATACTAGTATCACTAGTAGCTAGTAAACATAGCGATAAACATGTCTCTTCGTCGTAGAATTTCGCGTTCACAATACATTCGAATAAGAAAATGTATTTTGAATGTGTCCCTGTGCCTAATTGAAGAAATCAACCTATGACCTATATAAGGATGAAGTGGAAGAAGGTACCAGAAAAAGAATGTGGACAAGACAATGGATATGGAGAAGAAATACTAGAGGAACATCTGCATTCCTTTTGAAAGAACTGTCAACAGAGGATCCTGAGGAATATAGATTGTGTATAAACTCCTAAGCAATTAGAAACTTTGCTAACTATGGTATCACCAGTAATTCAACGTTCTGATACTCAAATGAGAGATGCCATAACTGCTCGGACAAAACTAGAAATAACTCTTCATTTTTTAGTTACGGGAAATAGTTATAGAACCATCCAACATTTGTTTCGTGTTCCGAAACCTACAATATCAAAATTCATACCAGAAGTTTGTGATGCAATTTTTGAAGCGTTAAAAGATTTTGTGAAAGTAAGTATGGATTGGTTTTAACTTATTTTTTGTTTTTATTGCCAAAATATACTATTTAAAGTAACATAGTATGGAATACAGAATAGTTGCATAGTATGGAATACAAAACGAATACTGTTTCTAATAATACAAGGTGACTTACAACTAGCACAAATGTGTTCCCAAAAAAAAAATTGTTGAAAGCCAATTTCAAACTGTATGCCTATTACGAAGTGAAATGATCTCATTGTGAAATTGACTAAACTTGTTTGAAAGTTTACATTGTGTTACAAGAAATGCAAATTCTGACTATGAAGAAATGGTTTCAAAAAATTTGTCACCACCTGGTAGGTATATAAGCTTTATGCTATCTAGGAAACGGTTGGACCTACAAGGTTGGTGGAAGATAAAAAATTCCTATTTGAGGAGATAAATTTATTATTGGTTCCGTTTTGTGATCTACTGCCTACATTTTAAATAACACGAAACTTGGTCTCGACATTCTTTTTCAATTTTTTTTCCTTCTATTTTGTTTTGTTTGTTACTAGCTGGTGTGATTCAATTTTCAATGCGACGTTCCATTCATTGAATTCTATCCTTGATAATTTTCGAGGACCTGTTTTATTTCAATTAAAAAAAAAATATCGACGTTTCTGTCTTACAGAAATATTATCAGCATCTCATTATTCAATTCCCTGGCTGAAAGAGGTCGAAATAAGAAAATGTTAGGTCGGTGCAGCTGATAGGAAAGAGAAACATTGTCAACAAAGTCATGCAATTTTTGAACACTTAATGCCATATTCAAATTTTATCCATATATTGGTTGTTTTTTAGATTGATAACTATTTCGTAAACAGTTGAACCTACCAATAATTGCAAAAAAATCTATTTGTGGGGACAATTATATTGTCGGTCCTCGTTTTTCCTTTCTACTGACTATATTTTGAATAATATAGAAATTAGTCGAAATAAATTTTTGTCCTAATCATTTTCATTTCAACAGATATCTTTTTAAACAATTTTAGTAGATATTTCCTCAATGAATTCAATGGAATATAACATATTTGTTCTCAATATATCTATTTAGAAAACATCATCAATATCTGTTGATATATGTCAGAAAGGCCTCAAAGCAGTGGAGGCAATATTTTTTGTAATTAGAACTCGAAGCCATATGTTTACTCCGATCCTTTCTGGTCAATTTGATGTGAAAATTTAACAAAAGTTATAAAGTGAGTAAATACTATGCTCATGCAAATTCTACATGGAGAACTATATTAATTGGAAGTAATTTCCGAGATTTGAAGTTATTGATTGTTTGAAGGAAAAAATCAAGGGATACTTGGCTGTGTGATAATGTGACTACCAAAACTGAAAGATAGCGGGTCTGTTTTCGAACAAAAAATGAGGATGTCTAACAGTTACTTTTGAGTAAAAATACTAATCACTACTCTTTAATTTTAATTTTTTCCATCGATTGCATATTGAATTTTCTTTTTTGGCAACTGTTTGTTAACAAGTTTTGCGACTGTGGCAAGCTACTTGGGTTCATAGTTAGGTTAAGTAACAATTCTAGCCCGAAAACGTTCTTTCCAACACTCAAAATTGACGGTTTTTTTTTGGGGAAGAAGGAAAATACCTATTATTGTTTGATTACTCAGTGAGTATATTAGTATTAAGTTGTATATTTATATAGTAAAGTATACTTGTCTTGTCAACTGTTATCCGATGTTGTGTTGTGTATGTTTTGTGTAATCTGACCACTGAATCTGGACAATTGACAGAATTGACAGATACAGAAATTGGAATCACTTTTAGATGATGACTGCTGTGTAACTAACAAGTGAAATGGGTTGAAAGAGAATAAGGTATAATAGAAAAAATAGATACATTATTAAACTGTTAACACTATAGATATTTTGAAACATTGTGTCAGAAGTGATTAAGAACCAAAACTAGTGAATTCAAGGAAACTCAAAGAGGTCAGAAACCACGAATAATAAAAAACTATCACGACAAAACTCAAGGACAGAATATTTCAAGAGTACTAGATTATTTGATATCAATGAGACTCAAGGATGGCCAAAATGGAAGCAGACATTTGATATATTCCATTGGCTCCTGAGAAAAGTTAATCGGAGAACAAAATACAGATAGCCTTATTGCTAATTTTCCTAGGAGCGAGCTGTTCAGATATTTGTAATAACTCCGGCAAAGACGAGTATACTTTACTACATAAATATACAACTTACCCCTGATATAAGTATACATCTTACTAGTAAGTAATTACAAAACACCTATTGAGCAATACTTGGCCGATATTCTATATATGACTCGGATAGTCCTCCACTGATTGCCGAAACTCATCTTCGTCTGTTAGATGCTCAAAAATGGACTCGTAATCGTTATTCACTATTACCAATAAGTATCTCTGATTAGCTACTTACCCGAATATAGTTATCGCTAGATATGCCAACCATTTGATTTGTTCTGCTAAGGCATACAAAACGCCTCCCAATGCGATAGCACTCAATAAAAACAAGATAACTGACGTCTCTCTGGAATCCAAAAAAAATGTGAGACGAAAGATGAGGAATGAAAACTCTTTGAACGAGTTGGGAGATAAAATATACGAATATCATGACCGTAATTTTGGAAATCAATCAATGGAGAAAGTGAATCGATAAAGAATAAGTTCAGAGGACAGATAACCATGATAAAGTAAAAGAAAAACAAAAAAAAATTATTCCTTCAACGAAATCAGTGGGTGAGAGATACCATCTAGAAAAAAACATGTCAGGAATTGGATGAGGCATAGCATTATGAAAAGTAAAACAAGATCTAACAGATGTGAAAATGAAAAGATGAAATGGGTAATGATAATGAAATTCATTCGGAATGGTAAGCAAGCAGGTTCAAGATAACCAAGCAAGCAACATTTGTCATCAAGTTATCAACAGAAGCCAGCCGCGTATTTTACATGTTACAGAAAGTCGTCTGGTAAGAGTATGTGGTAGATCAATCCAGTAAGTTCAGTCTACAAAATTCTTGGGAGTACATGTTGACAACCCATTGAACTGGGAAACACATATCAATTTTCTTTGCAAAAAGCTTGCCTCTGCTTGTTTTGCTTTGTATAGATTAAGACACATCACAAATAAGTCGGTTCTACTATCGTATTACTATGCACATTGTTACTCTCAATTAAAATATGGAATCATTTTCTAGGGATCCTCTAGTTTTGTACAAAGGGCTTTTGTTTTTTAGAAAAGAACTGTGAGGAATATTGCATCCTTGAAAGTTAGACAGTCGTGTAGAAATAAATTTAGAGAACTGGAAATCCTACCCTTACCTCGTATTTACATCCTAGAACTGTTGATGTATGTTAAATCAAACTTCAATACATTTATACCTGACAATTTTAATCACAACTATTTCACACGAAATTGTAATGATTTGTTAATCCCATCACACTCTCGTGCATTTTATGAAAAGAGCCCTAGGTATGTAGGAATTATCATATATAACAAGCTCCCCCATGATTTTAAAACAATTACAAGCCTCAAATTATTCTAACAGGCTGTGAAAAAAATGCTATCAAACAGTTCATTTTATTCTGTGCAAGAGTATCTAGATTTTAACTTTTAGTATTTTGACTCCTGTTCACCTATTTCATTTATATTCTGTTTTATTTATATTGAATAATTGAAAGACTTTGTTCTCAAGAATACTTTTCTGACGTCTCCCATATCATGTGAATGATCTTGAAACTTGACGTTAAGGAAGCACAATTGAAGACAACATGAAAGAAGCTGTGACTAACAGAGAGAGCGAAACGAAACAATATCATGATGAAAATGCTCAATTTACTTCAAAATATCAGGAATATAGTTGATACATTCAGCTGCAGCGATACCTATCGTATTATGAATTTTGTAACTGTTCAATAGGGAAAAAAATAAAGGCTTTCAATAGGAATGGTCCAATGAAATTAATAGGGATGGAAGAAGATGAAATGGAGAGTTTCAGAGACAGTATTCATACTCACTTGAATCTGTGTGTTTTGTCGAGTACGAATCCTATTATAAGAGACCCAATGATGCCAGCTATGATCATCACCAATCCCATCCTTCCAGCATCTTCCTGGGCACCCTGTGCAATTCAAAATCAAGTGATGAAATATCAATTCTCATTAGTTTATCTTGAAGTTATACATCGAGTGTATATTACGGAATAAAAATTCTGTATTCAATTACGGAAGTAAAACATTTTTTCAACTTGTTATAAAAATTAAGGCTTTTTCATCTAGGGATTTTTGATGAAATATCACTAAAAAAAACAGTGAATCGATGTTCTAGAACAAGATGCAATAAACTCTGGTTTATATATATATATATTTTTAACAAAGTCTTGTGATTCTGGTAATCGGTAATTTTTATACTATAAATTCAGAACATTCCTAAATAATATTGAAGATTACTTATTATTAATCGCCACCGATTTTGGTTCTAGTAATTCTGAAACTATTTGAGTTTTTTGATATTATGCGTTGGAAAGATTGTTCATTTTTCAACAAGGAGAAATCATCAACCTACGATAAATCCTTCGAATGGAGATGGATATATGATTCTGCACCGATACCACGAATAATGCAAAATTGCTTCATCACAAAACTTACCTCAGGTGAAACATTAGACTCAACAACAAGACCAGTAACATGAAAAACGTTAAATGAAGCAAGAACAAAACTGAATAGAAGATATTGAATACTAATCTGGAAATTATCGGAACTTCCGAACCAATCTAGGTAATCTGGATTGTACACGGAGATTCGGTATACTTATCATGAATTATATGATGAACGAAAGATCTACCCAGATTTGTCCAAAATTTACCAGTCAGCTGTTGCTTGATTGGCATTACTGCTTGGGAAAATTGCATTTACATCACGACCTACTATCAAGAAATGTAAACACTCACTTCGTAGACAAAAGCATATCATTGACATACAAGGGTTTTTATGCTTCTTGTTTTTGAATATAGATTCGTTTTTATTCGTTTTGGTTGGTTTTACAAGTATTCGAAAAAGTACATATTTACAACAACATATCACCAAGTGAAAAAGCATATAATTACATTGAGTTGTTTTTGGATGTTCTAAAACATGGAAATTATTCAAACCTAAGAACACGCTGTATACCGCGGTGAAGAAGTAACTCGCCAGATATTCAACGGGATTCCAGTTCATTGGAATATATTTTTAGTGAACGTTGGAATTTAAAATAACTATTTGCGAAAATATTTATATTTGTAGATTCTGCTACTTTATTGTAGGATTTGAGTATTCTATGAAGAGGGGAATTCAAATAATAATTCGTGTTTGCTTGATTGGTATAAAACAAAGAGAAATGTCTGGTGATATAAACAGGAACTGAAATTTGTATCAGGTGAAGAATTTCTATCGAGTCAATTTCTTGGTTGATAACTTTGTACAAAAATTTAACATCCGAAATCATTCTTCGTTCTTCCAAAGATATAAAGTTCAATTCTTTACGAATAAGACTTCTTTCGGTAATCCGTGGAAAACATTTCCTATTGATATATTTGATAAATTTGTTTTGAATACTTTCAAGTTTATGAATATATATGTTGTAGTGTGGATTCCAGATCACCGAGCCATAAGTCAAGACACTATTCACGTAAGACATGTACAGAGTCCTCAGAGTTCGTGGATTCCTCAAATCACTGCAGGATCTGAACAAAAAGCCCAGCATCCTGTTTGCTTTTTAAGAGACTGCCAATACATGTTGATAAAACTTTGACACTCTGGAATTTTTTAATTTATGATTTGAAATGTTGTAAGAAGTCGAAATTAGGTTTGTGTTTCTGCTGAAAGTTATGTGATAACATTTGGTTGGGTTCAGAAATAAACTATTCTGGTTGCAGTATTCGTATAACCTGTCCAGATCTTCTTGGATTAAACTCTTATCCTGACTGGAAGTAATGGGAAGAAATATTTTCAGATCATCTACATACATAAGAAATCGAGCAGACTGAAAGCATTTTTTAATATCGTTGATGTATATGTTAAACAGCAGAGGTCCTAGATGAGAGCCCTGAGGAACCCCTGACGTGACAAAAATTTCAGTTGATTTGCAGTTATCAATAGTGATAATTTGACTCCTTCCATCAACATAAGACCCCATCCATTTCAGAAATTCTCCATGCACACCGAGATCAGAAAGCTTGGACAATAGTATTGAGTGATCAATCTTGTCGAAAGCCTTACTGAAGTCCGTATACACAGAGTCAATCTGAGTTCTTTGATTCAGATATTTTGGGATGAATTTCACATATAAAAAATCACAATCACTATACCATACATAGCATGGACAAGGGTTGGTATTGGTCAAACCAATATCACGTACTGACTTACCGGAAAATAACTCAACACAAATTGGTTCAGGAGCGTTCCAATGGCAGAATATGTTCCTAGATTACATCCGAAGGCTAGATTGTGTACAAGAAAAGACTTTCTCTTGACCAGGTTCATGATCGATGTTGCGAATGCAGATACGGTAACTTCTTGTTTATTGGTTCTCTCCTCGAACATAGCATGACTTGGAGGATTTTGAGGTTCTTTCGGAAAATCTGTGAAAATTCATTTGTTACCCAAAATTCAATTATGTACAAGAGCAAGGAGTTGTTCAATTGTCTTTCCAAAAGTTTGAGGCAAATATATAATTTATGCAGGTTAAGAAAAGCAGTGAAATAGCTTCTGGTTCCGAATACCTATTATAGTATCGACGGATTCTGCCAAGACTTTTTTTGATTATGTGTGGTGATTGCCTAATTTTGTTAAAAGCTTTCATCTATGCAAATTTTATATCTATGTTCAATTATATCCATACAACTCTTATATTTTCAAGTTTTGGAGAAACACATGTCCTTTTATGGTTTGTCGTCACTGATTTTATTTATGACTATATTTGTTACTAGAAATTTTTTTATTTTTGTATATTGACTGACTTTTCAATCTGTGACGCTTCATCAACAAGAATGTTCTTTTTTTGACAGGGAGCAAAAGTTCAGCTGTTCTATTGGAAACAGATCCCTGTGCAAGATAAGTTCGACAGGTCTCCAAGCTCACAACAAAGGGGTGGAGTAATAATACTGTAATACAGCTGTTATAGATGCTATTTACCATATAGGAGAGAACCATTATAATCTGGGGGAATACCAACGATGGTATTGATTTCATTTATAAATTAAGACCGCAGGAGAGTCAGTAATTTTTTTCATTACTATGCATCACCTACATCACCTACAAATTGACAGTTTTCCCTACTCATTCAACAGTATGTGCTAGTTCATTTGGTGTGGGTAGAAACTGAATTTTGAACTTATCACCATTAAATTTCAATATCACAATTCCATGAAAAAATATTTTCAATGACGAGTTCAACACAAAAGGCTGCAAAATTCTCCATCGTTGAATGAGATTCAATATTTGACATGAATATAATCCTGACAGTAGGTCAAGCGTCAACTCAGATTGGATTATTCACTGGAGTTGTCCACGCATATATATTCAATCTGATGAGGTCTATTATTGTTATTCTATTAGGTTCTATTAGTCGTAGGTACTTACAGAAAAATACTATGAGAAGTACGGGAGTAGATGCAATGAATATACTCCAACACATCATTTTGAGATCTGCAGCAATGTCATCCAGATTGTCACTATCCCTCACGAGTATGGGTGGAGCAAAAAAACTGAGAGCCGTGCCCAAAGTCATGCCCAGAATACCAAGAGAACAAACAGTGGAAATCTACAAAAGAACAGGATTGGTATATATTTATGTCTTCAAAAATGGAGTAGAAATTGATTCCAGAGGATAAATCACAATTTATTGGTAGAAGTTTTGACAGCGAGTAGATTTTCTAGATATTATAACTTTCCTCTGGCAGTGACTCCATAATTTCAAAATTTGATTGGACGCCATTCTCCTCCTTCCATGAAAATATGTTTATTTATAATTCCTCACTAAGTCAGCTCTCATTCCGCGTTATATTTTTATTTCATTGAATTTTAGCATTATTTGCTATTTACGAGGATGACTGGGAATATTTTTTCATTATTTATGTATTTCATATTGAGATTTTCGATAAATATCCCATAATCATCTTCACTGTTGAATATGACACGTTTACAAAGTATATTACCTGGGTTTTATTTTCCTCAGTGCGGATAACCTATGAAAAAGTTGAAGGTTAGACTGCTTTCACAGACTTTTACAGCATTTGCACTAGATAGTCCAGGCGACAGTGACAGATTTTTTGCACAAATTTTTCAGTCTGCTTATGGAATAGGAAATACTTGAATCTGAAACAAATCATAATCTGAAAAAAAATACGCGCTGCGTGGTACTTCATGGCTAACCCAGAATTTTTTCTTGATGGAACACACTGTATACTTCCGAAGAGTATACCTCATAAATTTTCGTTATTCTCACGATGTGACTAATTTATGTTGTAATTGGCGTACTGGAAAAAGTTGGTTTTCATTAATTTTTTTCGCAATACATTCGGGGAGTTTGTAAATCATCCTATATCATTTGAAACAGTATATCTTCATGTTTTTTAACTTTGATCGATGTTTTTGTTGAACTTAATGAACGCAAATTATGGGTTTTACATAAAGTACCACGCAGGGCGTAATTTTTTTTGCGGATTACGATTTGTTTCATCTTGAAATACTTTCCTTTCCAAAGGCAGACTGTCTAAAACCTGTTTGAACGAATAAACCTATTAAAATAAACCTGGATTTTGTCTCACTTGTCAGGTACTGTTTACATTTTTTCTGGAAATAATCTCAACATATATCCCTTCTACAACAAGTTCAATGGACCAAAATGCAGGCATTTCCATAATTTTCAAATTTTCGCTAATGAGAACACGCGTTTGTAAAAATCATCAAATTATTCTACACTCAAGTCATTTGCTAAGCAAGATTTCGAAAATCATGGATGTCCACGCAATTCAAATCATCTACACTCGGGATACAACCCTTGAATACAAACCACTCACTTATTGGTTGATTACAGTTTCTGGGGCTTTCCTTTCATTCTTTGTTTTCTATAGTTTCAGATCATTTTTGTGATGATCATTATATATTATCACAGTAAGGCTGCAGAAGAGTCTTTTATTTCATTATGGTTTAGTGTTAGGTGATATTAGATTGATACACAAATATAATAACAATATACGGTGAGTGTACATCAAACCAGTATCAACTAGCTACACAGCAGATTTTTGGCCTAGCACCTGTCATAAACAACCACTTTCCTGGCACCACGGAGTCCATTGCCAGTGCAGGATTCACAACAAAAGAAGTTTCCGGGTGTGTTTTTGGTGACACAAGTGCTGGAATTATTTTTAATTATTGGGACGGTCTCACTTTCAAACCGGTTTCGTGTTAGTTGACATCTCGTTAGTACGAGATGTCAACTACAACAGCTACAATAACGTTAATTGTTTTCGCTATCAACTTGAAGTCGACGGTTTTCCATATTTGAAAATCATTTTCGTCAAAACGTCTTTCAAGACCTAGTAAATATTGCGGTGACGGTAGAGGCAAATTCATCAACAGTCATTTTCACTTTACCTCTCATTTCTGTTTGAGGTTGAATTTGCATTTTCAGAGAGAAAATATGTTTTTTTGCGTAGCAATTCCTATAGAAACTACGCATGTGCATCAATCATAGACGTCATTGTATAAGAGGGGAATGTTTCAAAATCAGACTCTTTCATTGCCCAACTAACATTTTTAGTTATAATTACGTTGATCTTACCTTCGATCAGGTCGGCGACTTTTCTGAAAGAAGACTAGGCTACGTAATTTTTACCTTGTAATTACCAATGTGGGGAAAAAATTCGAAGTAATTTGGACGTCGAAAATTGGAATATTTGGACATTTAGGTTGAGGGTAAAAATAAGTAATTTCGACATGAAATTGGTCAGAAATAAGTGAATATCAAGCTTAAATCAACCTTTCTGTTACCAATTATTCCCTTGGACGAATGAGTGAACAAAGAGAGGTTTCTTTATATGAATAGCATACATATATACATATTATCTCTATCTCAACTTCTCATAATTTCGTTGCCACAACGAATCAGCTATGGTCTACATAAAATGATGACAATAAGTATGGGAATATAAAAATTATTGTCATACGGTAGCTACATGCTCTCTCAACAATATTCTCCTTGCAGCGCGTAATTTTCTGTGAAATGATGGTTCTTACCTTCATAAAATTCACGGGCCTCTTTAAATTTGCGATTTAATGCAAAAATAATTCAGATTGATTGCACATGTTTAATTTTTTTTCCCAAAAAACACTCTTTTAGCAAAGTTATGGTTTTAAAATGTCATATGCAGCCACTATTGAAAAATAAATCGTCAGAATAAACCAAAATTCAATATATTATCTATATTTATTGATGGGTATCACAGATATTCTAATAAAATATGGCGTAACTTTTGAAATGTACCTATAAGTCAATATTCTCCTTCTTACGGTATGAAATCAAGTTGATAATTGAACTATTAGACCTGTTGAATAACCTTTATATTTTCTGACCGTAACGGCTTATATCTGGTCACATTTAGGTAAATATTCACCAAGAGAGAATACCAAAACATTCATTTGGTTATGATGACATTTGCTTCGTAAATTATACCTCAAATAATACCAGAATTCAAACCGCCTCAATCCTTGCGACGGTTAGGTCATTTTTGAAGGAGAAAATAGGTAATTTCTCACATGTTTCTTGCTCTGAAGTGGCTTATGGAATTTGAAGGGGATTTACTGGTGATTACTTTCCTGTAATTAACCAACGTTTCTACGTATAAATTATTTATACTTTGAAGTTAAATATTCAAGACCTGTACTACCAGTATTATCCTTTTTTTTAGACATTTCTCCCCGGCATGTCCTAAAATGTTAGTTGGGTGGTGGCCCTTACAGTGCCAGTTTTATTGTCAATCTTTCTGTAATTCACGCTTGCACAGAAGCGAATTACACTTTCACTTCGGAAAGTTGGATTTTTGGGGTAGTGAAAAAGTGAAAATGTCAGTGCGTGAGAGGGTCCAATGAAAAGAGAGGTTCCATGATGGGAATGTAAGTGGAAGTTAAAGTGAAAATCACTGATGCATTCATTTTCTTTTTGGGTGGGTTATGAACTGTACATTGGCTTACCTCTTCAGGTTTGAACCACGTCACAGCTAGTTTAGACGGAAGATTCAAAATGAATGTTTGGGAGATGGAGACGATTATCTGCCCCAGGAGAACCACATAAAATAAATCTTCGCCCACGGATAACACCTTCACACCGGCTCCTAGCGTTGTAGCAATAACCCCAATCAGAGCAGCAACTCTCAAACCCTGAAAATGGAAAAGGATTGTGAATATTACATATCACCAAATCAGTAATAGTATATTATGCAACGATCATGTAATAACCATTACATGATAGTTGCATACGCTATTTTATCTACACCCGATAAATAGTGAAGAACTACAAATATTATATTTATATTTGTATTGCACACAATAATAATAATTGAACGAATTTCTTCAAAGAATTCTACAAAATTGTAATTAATGGTATTACTTCGAGAAATAAAACGATCAGAAATGAAAAGAAAAAAAATTAGAAAAAAGAAATTACTCGAGGCCGGAATCGAACCAATGTTTCTTCCAACTAAACCAACTAGCAAATATAATCTCAGCGCCATAGACCGCTCGGCTACAGAGAGCTCAGAAAACTAAATTGAAAGTAATTCTCCCATATCGCTGATATCAGACATTTTGTTATGATTATCGAAGTTTGGGTATATTCTTCAAAAATTCAATACATATACCGATTTTGACTTGACAAACGTCAAATGAACTGCATGCACATCTTGCTTGATTGAAAAATAATGGGTTTCTATTGGTTGAAAATCTGTATCGTAATGAAAAATCTGTATCGTAATGAACTTCATTATAAAACGGGTTGTGGGCATATAAGTGTATTATTAGAGTACGGGTGTAGATAATAGTATATTATGCAACGATCATGTGATAACCATTACAAGAGAGTTGCATACGCTATTTTTTCTACAATGAAGAACTATACAGATTATCTCTAGTGAGTTATTCGATAGTTCGCTCGTCTGAAATGACATTAATAATGACAGTCATTACTGTCATGAGTTGGATAAATACATTCAACTATTTGGGATCGCTCAGCATAATTCAACACTGGTAATAAGAATGATAACAATGGAGCAAGAAGTTGGCATAGGTTAGTGGAGTGGGTACACAATCATCAGTTACCTTCCCACTTTATCGACTATATTTCGTTTATTTTTTATTTTGATATCTTTCCAATTTTCGAAAGTCGTATGTTGTATGTGCATTTTCGGAAATCAAAATAAAAAATACATGCCGCCCTTCAAAATTTGCTGCCCTAGGCTCCAGATTACTCAGCCTGCTGGTAAATCCACCACTGATTAAACGTCCACAAAAATCATCACAGATGATATGGTTATCCGCCATAAAATACAATTCGACCAGACTATAACTCCTAAATCACACACACGTACAAATCTAACGATGAATTATGCATATCAGTGGATTAATCTGTTTATAGATATCCACAATCCACCTTATATCGATGATATGAGTAATCCGCGATACTACACTAAAAAAAGACTATCAACCAATTAAATCATCAGTCATCAAGTCGTGATAAAGAAATTCATGATACTTGGTTTACTTGTAAGAGAATGGTTGAATAATCTTTATTTTTTTGCTCAGGTTATTTGATTATATCATGAAATCATGAGTGATACACAGGGGATTAGAGGGAATCAAGTAAGATTAAAGAAAATAATCCTCAATACGATTTCCAGATTTTTCATTGATAAATCACGTTAGCGATAACGAGCTCAGAATGATTAAGGACTTGGAATTGGTAATATCAAAAATCTGATTTTTGAAAAATCGATTGAGCGTTTCAAAGTTATCTATGCTATGAAAAACAAGTATGTATAAAACACAAAAAATAATTATGAAGATAATATCTACTACTACTTAACTTTATGATCTGTAAATAACGTACCAATAAACCGAAGGAAATTGAAGATGTCGAGTTTCATGGAGAAGGAAGAGGTTATTTTAATGTGAAGTGTTATTGATTGGTTGATTATTATTATTATTACGATATTTCGTTCACAACTCTTTATCACAACACAATATAATACAATCACTTAAATTGCTCAGCTAAACTATCCAACGCTCTGTACTGACACACTCTGATAAACTCTCTACTCCGACCTCTACACTTAGCAATACCAAAGCTCTCTCCACTAGAAACTCTGAATTACTCTCCGATAAACTCTCTCCGCGATGAAGTGTCTCCCTTTTATACTTGCGTACGCATATGGAGAATCGACCTCTCATATTATTTTGCGTTTACGAGCGACAGGGCCGGTGCCAGGATATTTCGTATTGTTACAAGGAAAGCACGATTTGAATCTTTGATGTTTCATATTTTATCGTGATTGAGGTGTTCTTATGCGTTGTTACAAAACAACAACTGTTGGGTAATAATAACATTTGATTTGTGCCTTGAGAATATACATATTCGTTGCTCTCTGCCTAAGAGGTGAATTCATAATGGTGCCAAAGGCTTCCATAAAGTAGTACCGCTAGTGTCTATTTGAATACAATGGATTGCTGTGTTCTGAGGTCGTTGTAAAGGAGACTTTATGGAAGCACTTTGCTTGTCACTTGTCAAATTGAATTGTGCCTGAATATCTCAAAACAACGTACTGACATGGTTAGTATTTGCTTGCCAGAAGTTTTGTGGATAAGTAACAGTGAAACGAATGTGTCTTTATCGAATGTTGTTTATCATAACAGAGTTTGTTTAAGGCCTCTCGAATTAAAACATTCCCTAGTCAAATGTCTTCTGGAGAGAGGGGTGTATATAGGGTTATATATTTCAATTTTATCATGTTGATTGCTCATATTGATTCATCAAGGTTTATGAACCATCTTGATTCATTCAGCATTTCTTTGTATAAATTGAAATGGCATCTCTATTATAAAAGAAGGAATTGGCAAAAAATAAAAAATGAACCTCGTTTGATTCTTAAGAAAAAAAAAATTGAAAGTTCCCCACAGTGAATTACTTGTTGAAAGGTGTTATAATCGGCGGGTGTTATAACTGCCCAGTATAACGATATTGTGAGATATGGACAACAATAAAATTGAAAATTTGCAAACAATACTCAATTAATATCAAGAATAATACGAAGAATCATTATTATTCTCTTGAAACCGCATTTTATATAGAAAAACCAACTTACGTAGTTTACAATTATAAAATTCACGATTGAAATAAAATTAATTCAATTGCTGCTTGCACCAACTAATTTCGTTTTGATGAATATACAGGGTGTTTCACTTTTCACGAATCCATGCACAAAGTAAGCCAAAATTATATTCTCAAATGATGGAAAAAGATTTATGATTATCCTAACGGCTATCAAAAAAGAAGTAGTTTCTAGCTTCTGAGGAGCACCTTTGACAATCGATCTCACTTGGTTTTCCTATACGCCAATATGTCACTGGTTGATTTTTGATGTCGAAATCCGTACTTTTGTTGATTGCCTTTTCACGTTTTTAGAAATGATAGAAAGCAATGTTATTCGTCTATATTTACAAGATGGAGTTTTCTTCCCTTTTTTAGGAACTGGCTGAACTCCGGCTGTTTTCCATGACTTAGGAAAAGCCCTTCAAGTTATGCAAAGGCTGAACAATTTGCAAAGTACCATTAGTAATTCCTGTTCACGTCTTCTTCTGTTTCAATAACTTATATATGTCTATTCGCCAGACTCACTGTCATATCTGAATTTGATTGGCCTATCTAATTGTGAATATAAAGTCTTGCGTTCTCGTTCTATTGAATCCACAATATCTTTCTTTGAAGTTTGTTTCGATTTTATCCATTTTTTTATGTTTTGGCAATATTTCATCCGGTTCTTCTCATTTTATATTCTATCATGTTTTGTGATCGTTGCACTGTGTTCTACCAAATCTATTCCTTATTGCCTCTCTCAATTCTCCTGATTGAATTAGTGCCAATTTTTTCTTTTATGTGAATTTCATACCTACATTTTATCGAGGAAAGACTGATAGTTATGTCCAATGAATATGAAGTTCGCAAATCATTAGAGTGGAAAAATACCATTCCATGCGAGTTATGCACTATACTATTTCAACGGCTCTTTCAGACACAAGCGAAATATTCCAAAAAACAACTCCATTCTTCATGTCATTCAACATTTCCTTTCAGGTACAACTTAATACTCAGATGGAGCTGTCACTGCTTGAAATTTAACATTACATGGGAGACCTGATTGATTGTTAAATAATAACAACTGTATCACAATGAAATGAAATTGAAGACATACAATGTAACTCATTATTCTATCTAGAAAAGTTGGAGCAGTTTTGTGATATAGCCATAGAAAAATATTGTTTGCGGCATTTTTGAATAGAATCTCAGTGAGTAGTTCTTACTTGGGTTTTATTCCATCCACTCGATGCTAGTTGTTTTATAACACCTATGCAATGGAATATTCAAATTCACGCTGTGCATATAACCATACATCTGTTAATCAAATAACCCTGATGCAAGTCAGATAGAAAAGTGAAGGGAATGGACTGTCACGTGTTCACAATTCGTTCAGTTATTCTTGTGATTCTCACTGGGCGAAGTTGGGTAATATTTCGATCTTTCGTATCGGATATTCTAGTATGCTCTTTGAAACGAGTTTCAATAGCTCGTTGACTCTGTTCAATGTATCTTCTGCTAAACTCCTTTACAAATGATTTCGCATGTACCTTACTTTCCCCATCTTCCATTTTATATTCTAGACTACCTAAGAACTGTGAAAGTTCAATTGATTGTTGTTTAATTTTGCAAATCATTGACTCCTTCAGTGAACTGATTATTGCAAACAATTTTAGAACAACAACGAACAATCTGTTAATCAAATAACCCTGATGCAAGTCAGATAGAAAAGTGAAGGGAATGGACTGTCACGTGTTCACAATTCGTTCAGTTATTCTTGTGATTCTCACTGGGCGAAGTTGGGTAATATTTCGATCTTTCGTATCGGATATTCTAGTATGCTCTTTGAAACGAGTTTCAATAGCTCGTTGACTCTGTTCAATGTATCTTCTGCTGAACTCCTTTACAAATGATTTCGCATGTACCTTACTTTCCCCATTTCCATTTTATATTCTAGACTACCTAAGAACTGTGAAAGTTCAATTGATTGTTGTTGAATTTTGCAAATCATTGACTACTTCAGTGAACTGATAATTGCAAACCTCGGAGGACCTAGTCTAGATTGATCGAAGATTTATGAAGAGTTTCTATGAACTTGCTTTCGAACGCTTGTAGATTGCAAGTATTTTCACTTGTAATACCACTAGAGCTTGAATTATTTCCGGAAATTTTAATTATATTTCGAAAATATTCGTGAGCAAAAAAAAATTTCCAAGGATAAATCAAGTACGCGTGGTATTCGATGAGAAAACTTCACACCCTACCCACCGGGTATCTTGTCAAACATATCAATTAACATGTTCGTCATAAAGATATCAACTTAAAAAAAAACAATCCTCAAATCGTATCGCAATGACTATTTGGACATTTGGTAAGTCTCAGTTCAGAAATGAGCACTCGAAATAATTATAGTAGTAATCCCGATTCCACCTACAGTGAATATAACCCCAAATATCTATTCATTTCAGCTGGTGTGTAATTTTCAGTTCAATATTCGGGTATTTGAGATCTATTATGGAAGGTTCCACTCGTACACCAAAAGCTCTCATCATAGGTTCGAATTAAGACGGGAGTTATTCCAAATTTGTGGTAACTTTCGCAGCTCAAGCCAATGCAGATATCTGTCCACTGCTAGGTCAACAAAGTTTGTATCGGTTCCCTACAGCAGTTCACTTCGAATATTTTCCTGTCTTTTTCTCAATATTTCGAAGGTGTTTCTCGCTCATACAAGACCACTGACAAGACGATAGGCTCTAAGGAGAGTAAGAGTGAACTCACCTGAGTTGTTATGCGATTGTTTTCTATTCTTCTGCCAGGCCATCTATATTGTGGTGCTGTTTATAGCAATATCCTACGCGAGTCGCACAATTGAAACTAAATGAATCAACACATCCTTCATTATTTAGGAATTGAGAGAGAGAGAGAATATGTTTATTGTCCAAGATACAAAATCTTATTGACAAACACTAGTAAAAGGAAAGTATGTAAATAACTACATTCAGATAACTATACAATTACACAATTACATGAAAACAAAACACTTAAACACTCACATCTAGGTAAAAGAACACATATATCATTACATATAAGCACAGTCAATTTCATATATTTTCGTCATTAAAATATTCTGTCAGATTATAATAGGCTTTGGATGTCAGTCTTTCATGTAACTTTTTCCTGAAGGTTTTGAGAGAATCTATGTTCCTTATGTCTGCAGGTAGCTTATTATACATTTTGACACCACCGTAAATTATCGAGTCTCTGATCAGTGTGGATTTAGGGATGATCAATGACAGATTCGCTGCATTTCGTGCAGTGCAATTGTTATTTTCATATGAAGCTTTATTCTTGTATATTAGACATGTAGTTTCTAAAATGTAGATTGAGGTTAGTGTCAGTATTCCGTGTTTCCGGAAAAGAGGTTTGCAGGAACTCAACCTATTTACTTGACACAAACAACGCACCGCCCGCTTTTGCAGTAAAAATACACTCTCAAAGAGTTCATTACTACACGAACCCCAGAACTGAATTGCGTACCTCAGGTTTGATTCAATGAGAGGAAAATAGACATTTTTGGCTGCGGCCTAACCTGACTCTTTAGCTGTAGATCGAAGGGCAAAACAGCCGGATGACAATTTTTTGTTTAGCAGGATAATATGATTCGAAAATTTCAAATTGGTATCTATGTTGAGTCCCAAAAATTTCATTTTGCTGTCTGATGGGATGGAGTCAGCATCTAATTCTATATCCGGAAGAAGACATTTAAATGTTAGTAATTTGGTTTTATTAAAATTCAGACAAAGAAAATTTGCATCGCACCACGACTTGATTTTTTGTAGGTCTCTTGAAACATTTTCACGAAGCAAATTCACATCTTCGGAGTGCCATAGAATGGTAGTGTCGTCAGCAAACAAAGTGAAAGCACCAGATATATCCAAAAGAGAAATATCATTTATATAAAGGAGAAATAGATATGGACCTAAAACTGATCCTTGGGGTACTCCCCAATTAACGTTTAGTAATCCAGATGTATGGTCAGTTTTAACCAGTTGGTTTCGTCCTGTCAAATATGACTCCATCCACTTCAGGGCCATGTCTCTGATACCATAATGAGAGAGTTTCCGCAGTAATAATGTGTGATTGACACAATCAAAAGCTTTAGTCATATCGCAGAATACTGCCGCCACGTTCTTGCCTACATTGATGTTGTTGTATGCCATTTCTAGACAATTAAACATGGCATCAGACGTATTCTTGTTATTCCTGAATCCAAATTGTTCATCGCTTATTAATTTGTTTGCTTCAAGATAATTTATCAGTCGAATTTTCACGAGCTTCTCTATCACTTTTCCTAGAGTCGGAATAAGAGAGATGGGTCTGAAGTTTGATGGATCTAGAGTATCACCTCCTTTGTGAAGAGGAATTATCACACTTGTTTTCAGAAACTCAGGAAATGTACCCTTTTTGAACCCGTCATTAATCAGCATTGAAAGTACTATCAAAGCCGAATGAGAAAGATTTTTAAAGATTTTTATTGACAACTCATCGTATCCCACAGCATTTTGATTTTTTATCGATTTGAAGACTTCAATCAACTCTGATGGAGTGGTGTCAGAACGAAATGCTCATCCTGGAGAGCTGTACGAATTGACAGAGAAAAGAGGCTGTCTCAAGCTAAACCTCGAGTAAATCAATCAAAAGCCATCCATGTCGCTGCTTGCAACAACACAAGAATATATTCGTTAGCTTCCTTGAAAGAAACAGCAATGTGATCGGAAGAATGCAAATAGCAACTCAAAAAGCATATCAGGACTTTGAAAACTCAGCAACTCAGAAAGCATATCAGGACTTTGAAAACCCTTCAGAAGTTTGAAACATGTTCAGAAAAGAGCAAACACCAATAACACTCAGATAAATGTAATAAAAATGAGCATTCCTTATATCTATCTAAGGCTTATCGAGACAAATCGACCGTATAGGGGGCCGTTCATAAAATACGTCACACTAAAATCAACTTTTTTTGACCCCCCCCCCATTGTCACGCTGTGTCACACTTTTTGTGACCCCCCCCCCCCTACGAATATTTCGTCACAAAAACTAAGACCCCCCCCCTGCTGAGTATGATAAATTCTAAATGATAGTACACAAATTCTGAAAATGAAATATATTTATTTAGTTATTATAATAAAATTTAAATAAATTAATAAATATCTTTCATAACGAACATATAAATAATAAATAATATTTCAATCTTTCAGAAGTCCAAGGATTTTCTAATTACATAATCAGAAGATTCAATGCTCAATAATACAATGAAACAGTAAAAAATCGCTTTATTATGTTTCATTTGTATAGTGAAATACAGTGTACTGTAACAAGATTAATTCGCATTCTCAACTGAAAATTCATTCGCAAAGATGGAGTCACTGTATAGATTTGATTGAAAATTCTGACGAGTCTAGGATTAGAAGATGTCGCACATGTAGATTTCTACCAAAATCTACTGATTTCAAAGAATAATAAACCGCGAATGTCACGTTGCCGTATACCCCCCGTCCCCCCTTGTCACATCTTGTCACACTCAGCCAGACCCCCCCCCCCTTGTATGCGAACGTATTTTATGAACGGCCCCTAGGTAATAAATTCAATATGAGAATGAGATTCAAAACAGAGAACCAAATTAGATCTTCATTGAGTCTTAACAATTATTTAAACAGGGAACAGAATTCCAAAATCGTATTCATAGTATTTCATAAGATAGTGTTTATACTGGTGACACATCAAGGCCATTAGAAATAAGAACAGCTGAGCATAAAAACAACTTTAGATCTGCCGCAGTCGCATGGTATCCGGTAAACGCGGTTGTTGGTGTCGCTGAAGAAATCGCTACTTGTTTATTGAATAAAGATCAATGTTGGATGCATCTTCCTAGGAGGCAATTTGAATTGAGAAGATTCGGTTCGAAGTAGGTTGTGTCAAAATCATCACTTGGTATTGATTCATTGTCACATTTTGAAACACTTAACAGATACAAATTAGAATGGACAATCAGAATCTTCTTCAATAATTTTTCAAAAGAGCTTGAAAAAGGAAGCAGGCGTTTCTCAAGCGTCCAAGGGGAATATTTTTTGACACACTTTTCATATTCAATGACTAAATTCATAAATGATACGATGAGCACTGACAAAAATGTAAGGTGGGAGTCCTAATGGACGAAATTATTGCATATTCATGATTATTTTGTCATATTGTTCTCATATCAGGATTGGGTGAATAATTCTAAATTTGGTACACATATAAATGAAATATTTATTCATGACATTAGACCATTTAGAATGATCAGAACATTGTATATATCTCAATGTATCGTTTTGAAGTGAAACAAATTCAAGGGGACAATTTCAAATTTTAACATCTCGAATGGCATGAACCTTGGGAATCAGAATATACCTGAACAAAGAAAATAACTTTAAAGCGGGTATTATCTAGTTGATGAGCGTTTAGGTACGCCCTGGCCATTTTTTGGCTCATAAGTCAGCTATTAAGTACTAGATGATTATGCTTGAGTACTTTAATATTGAATCCAATTCTATAGTCGAATACCCACTAAACGATACCAAAGGTGAATTGGTGTGATGAAGCTAGAGTGACTGAACTCCCTCTTTTTTCCTTTTTTAAATACCACACTCTCGTAAATTGTTAAATTATCTGAGCATCTGGGAGATGTAATCCAACGTCCTGTGTGGTATATTTCCAGGGGAGTACTTGTCTCTGGGGGTTGAATGCCCTCCATATGACTATATAGGTGGAAAAAATAGTTTTCTGAATGTAGTTTTCGAATTTGCTAGCATCATATTGTATCTGCATACATGCTTCCAACAATGTTACGCATCAGAACCACTTCTGGAGATATTGATGCTACTAGTGGTAATGCTGCTTTCATATAATAGCTACTCGTAAGCAAAGGCGAAAAGAAGAGAGTGGCAGAGGGACTTTTCGAAAAATGGAACAAGCCATGGCAATAACTTCGTATAGTTGTTCCTAGAATCTCCGAAAGGAATACTAATCACAGTGCTGTTTTTCCACTATTATTAGAGCTGGCAGTTACTCTTTCATGTCAGGCTACCGGAAATTTGCTTATTAGTAAGCATTTCTTCAAATTCACCAAACAATTCATATCTCAAATTGCACCCGAGGTGTGTGAATCGTCCTTACATTTCTACACATAGCATCTACAAAACTAAATCGTACCACCTGGGGCCTGTTTCAAGAACGTACAAGTCTTGTAGCTACAAGAGAAATACAAAGAAAGACGATGATAAATAATTTTTTTTTACTCGTTTTTTACCTGTACCTGCATTGTCTTCCTCTGGTAGCTACAAGACTTGTAATTTTATGAAACAGGCCCCAGCAGTGTTGTTGTTGTTGAAATCATTTTTTCTCTTTCAAATTGAAAACAAGGACACAAATATCGATGAAAAAATTCCTATGATGCCACTGACCGATATTTCATGTTCAGAATTTTCATTCACGAAATTATAGAATAGCAATCACGAATCTAGTGCCCAGCAACTGTTGCGACACGTCATAGGTCTCGTCAGTGGCACTTGGCAGAACTGCTGAATACAACGAATTTAATCTTCTGAACCAATGGAAAAAAAATCAGTATTTCGAATAATTATCGTGAAGAGAGCTAAAGACATAACTCCATTTATAACAACTTATGAGAATCCGAAATTAAGATCTTCTCTCGGGGTTGGAGTTCCCTCTTCAAGTACACAAAATACCATTATCTCCTGGGTGTCGCTGATGACAGTATTTTTCTCCCAGAATGGTTTATACGCTCGAACCGATACTGGGATTTTTTGGTTTCAACTTGATGAAACTTTGTATTTTAACAAAACTCTTGTAAGAGACACTTCAGTGAACCTGGAGCAGTTCGACTGTCTCACCACATGAACTTAGATATTAGATGAAGGTAATCGATAAAACTGAATCCTTTCGGATCAAGGATTGCGAGATAAACGCAGTCTGTAAAGGCTTTGCTATACGATGTAACCGTTGTTATCTTCATTACTTGGTATGCTTGGAGTTTGAATCTTATTTGGTCAAATCCTTGAAGATTGCTCATCTTGTGGTAAACACCACATACCAATTGGACCATTCGAGTTGTTGCTACCGAACTTTGCACTGAGAAGAGTCAATTATCTCAAATCACTCTGTAAGTGGTCTGTTCAATACAAGTTTGGACTGTTGAATACAACAGACACGTTCAGAACATGACTAAATCTAGACTTTGACTCTGTAAGATATGAATTAAAATCCTTTTTGATATTCGACAGGGGTATGTATATCTTATTTTCAGTGGACGCTTTTGAAATAATTCAGTATTATTAATCTTGGATCAATTCGCTTGAAATTCATATAGTTTGCTTCAGATGTTTTGCTTCTATTCCTAATTCAGATGTTTTGTTGAAAAGGCTTCAGAATATATATGTAGATGAAAGGATACGTACCTCATTTCTTGATATTCTGTCAGGGATAACCCACAGTTTAATGCTTTATTTTATCAATTATTGATCATTCTCTAGGCCACTGACTTCGTTCCGTTTGAGAAAAACAGTAAAACACATGATAACAAGCAAATTTGAATTCAATAGATGATTTGGTTCATGTCAAAGAATGATGGATGTATCAATCTGGGAATTTGGCAGTGACCTTTTATGAATATGATCGATGATCTGAAAATATTAAGAGATTTTGTAGAAGCGCAGTTTTGCCGGTCGTACAAAATTTACAAAACAAAAACCTTCTTCATTTCCAGTCATTACATTTCGAAAAACTCCTACTGAAATTAGTTTCTCAATATACGATTTTGGAAATTCAAGAATATGGAATATACTGAAGCACATTTTTTTATGCTGATTTAGACTTACTCCAACATGTAGCTTAATGATTGTGAAACTATGGACAAGTTTCAGTCACAGGAGTAGGAAATTTGCTTAAGATAGTCATCATTCATTACTTCCCACTATTATAAATTCTTGTGGTTGAAAACTGGTTGGTGTCACTTGGACATCTGTCCACATATGAACTATTCGTACGTTCATTGATAGGGCACTGTGTTGTATTTTTCTACTTCCCTAGGGTAATCTAAGCTCAACACACTGTGAAATTTTATATTTCAATTGAAGTAGGTATTGATAATTTTTTGACATAAAAAAAATTGCTTCTTGTTGACTGTCATGAAATATTTTTGAACTGATGTATTTCATTTTTACAAGTTAGAATTGAAAGTTTTTCTAGTTGAGAATTGTATTGCTCTCAATTTCACAACAGGTTATGGGCCCAGAGCATTAACCATAGCGTATCTGTTCATAATACATTTCACGGGTGAAATTTTTCAAAAGTAACAACCCAGTCATGCAAAGTGGAACGACTTCAAATGGAGGTGAAACGAATGTGAATATTCATTCAAGCAGTGTGTCTTTGGCTGTTATTAAACCTCTTCATGATAGGAATGGATATAGTGCTTGGAAATTCAAAATGAAAATGTATTTGATGCATGAAGGTCTCTGGGAAGCTGTAGCAGGATATCCAGTAGCTGATAGAACAACCAAAGAAATGAAAGAGTTGAAGTGTATGAAAGCCTTCACTAAAATTTCCTTAACTCTGGAAGGAGCTGCTCTTACACTTGTAAAAAGATGTGAAACAGCTAGGGAAGCTTGGGATGCACTTACTAAATCTTATGAAGATAGAGGACTTGGACGACGCCTCAATCTACAAAGAAAGTTGTATCGATTACGTTTGCCCGATTTCCGATCCATGGAGGATTACCTTACTGAAATTACTGATACAGCTCATCAACTAGCCGATATTGGAAAAGAAATTGATGATGAGTCCGTAGGAGCAATTATGCTTGGTGGTTTGATATCCAGATACGATCCTCTCGTCATGGCACTAGAGAACTCGAATGTTCAGATCACATCAGAAATGGTGAAGTCAAAGTTGCTCAATGAAATGACTTCTAGTTCTGTAGCAGAATCGGCAATGGCAGCAACAGATAAGAAAATATGGAAAAAACAAGACAAGTTCAGAAGAAAGAAAGGTGAAGGATTGGTGAAGAAGGATGAAGTTTGCTTCAACTGCAAAGAACCAGGTCACATCAAGCCAAGATGCCCAAAATTGAAAAGTCGAAGCGAAAACTCCGAAGTGAAAAAGCACTATAGACTTTTAACGGTTTTTCCTTCAAACGTAGGCTCGAATAGTTGGTATGTTGATTCTGGTGCTTCAGCACACATGACTCCATCGAAAGGTATGTTACAGAATTTTTCTCTTGAACAAGCTGGTTTAGAAGTTACTGTTGCAAATAATGAAAAACTTTATAGCGAAGGTTCAGGGACAATTTATTTTTCTAACCCTTCTAGTCAAATAAATTCAATGACAGGTGTCGTGTATGTGCCAAATTTGAATGCTAATCTCATTTCCGTTTCAAACGCTGTTGAAAAGGGTTTTTCTATTGTATTTGATTCTGTAGGTTGCTCTTTTTATAGACAGGATCAGTGTAAAATAGATGGAAATGTATTATTATCTGCTTCCTCACAGAATGGTATGTATAAATTGGATATATCATCTACTTCGAGAGAGCATGTGTTCAAAGTCGAAGGGAAGGACAATGCGGATCTGTGGCACTCAAGATTGGGACACTTGTGCCGATATGGTATGGACCTTCTTAGAACCAAAATGGCGTTTGGTGTGAGTTTTTCGAGGACAAACGATCATATTTGTGAAGTCTGCATCGGTGGAAAGCAACACCGATTACCGTTTAAACAAATCAAACACAGAAGAGGTAAGAAAACCCTTGATTTAGTTCATTCTGATGTTTGTGGTCCTTTGAGTAGTGAATCTTTATATGGTAATAAATACATGTTGATTTTTGTTGATGATTTTACAAGGAAGATATACGTGTATTGTATCAGTTCTAAATGTGAAGTGAAAAGTAAATTCATGGAGTTTCAGGCTCGAGTAGAGAATGAAACTGGCAATAAAATCAATACTTTGAGAACTGATAATGGTACTGAATATGTTCAGAAAGAATTCAGTGAATATCTGAGAATTAAAGGTATCAAGCATGAGACATCAGTGCCATATACACCGGAACAGAATGGTGTTGCAGAGCGCACCAATCGTTCAGTTGTTGAAAAGGCTAGATGCATGTTGCTTGAGGCTGGTTTACCGAAGGGATATTGGGAAGATGCTATTGAAACAGCAGTCTATTTGAAGGATAGATCTCCACATAGGTCTGTAGCAGAAATGACCCCAGAGGAAAAATGGTCAGGCTATAAACCAGATTTGAGTCATTTGAGGATTTTCGGCTGTAAGGCTCATGTTCTTATTCCTAAACACGAAAGGGACAAGTGGGATGCCAAATCTAAAATGTATGTTTTCGTGGGGTACAGTGAAACTTCAAAAGCATATCGTTTGAGGGAAATTTCAAATCCCAGAAAAATTGTTGATGCTAGAGATGTTGCTTTCCTAGAAGATAGTTTTCCGAAAAAATGTGGGGAAAACAAAGTAAAAAGGAATATTGAACAGAATTTTACACCTGAAAATGATTCAACAGTCAATGACAGTTTTTCTATTTCTAGGGATTTTGCTGCTGAAGAAATAGAATCAGAAGTACCTCAAGAAAATAATGCTATTTCCAATGAAGAAGAGAATAGGGTAATGCTTGAAGATGAAAAAGAAGTGGGAAGATATCCTCAGAGAGACAGAAAAAGGAAAGAGTTTCCAGGTTTTGAACTCTACAAAACTGATTGTGAATTCAAAACCGAGCCCCAAACTTTTAAACAAGCATTATCGGGAGAAGAGTCAGAAAACTGGAGGATTGCAATGGATGAAGAGTTCAACTCTCTTATTGCTAATCAAACATGGAGTTTCGTTGAAAGACCTGTTAACCAAAAAGTAATTCCTTGTAAATGGGTTTTCAAAAGAAAAAGGAATGAACACGGTGATATCATCAGATATAAGGCCAGATTGGTGGCCAAGGGATTCGGACAAACTCATGGCGTAGATTATGATGAAACCTTCTCACCAGTTGTGAGATACTCCACAATGAGAACTTTGATAGCTCTTGCTGCTGAACTTGATATGGACATACACCATTTAGATGTTGAAACAGCATTCCTTAATGGAGTTTTGGAGGAAACGGTGTATATGGAGCAGCCAGAAGGATTCATATTGGAGGGACAAGAAGAAAAAGTGTGCAAACTAAAGAAGGCTTTGTATGGATTGAAGCAGGCATCACGAGCTTGAAACCAAACCGTTCATGAGGTGCTCCTGGAAATGGATTTCAAGCAATCAAGCCAAGAAGATTGTGTCTACCATAAAACAGATAAAGGTAAACTAATTTACATAGCTTTATGGGTGGATGATTTTTTCGTTTTCTCTAACTGGAAAGAAGAAATGGCAAATTTGGAATTGAACTTAACCAAACATTTTAAATTGAAGGATCTGGGAGAAATACAGCAAGGTCTGGGTATTTCATTCAGAAGAGATAGAAGCAAAAATATCATCAAAATAAGCCAAGAAAGATATATTACTGATTTGCTTCAAACTTTCAACATGGCAGATTGCAAACCAGTATCAACACCGGGATATTCGAATGTACATAAAGAACTTCAGGAAGATGATGGTATTGTGATAGATGTTCCATATCAATCTCTCATTGGAAGTTTGATGTATCTTTCTGTTGTAACAAGACCGGACATAGCACATATAACGAGTTTCCTAAGCCAGTTCAATACATGCTACAAGGAAATTCATTGGAGAATGGCAAAGAGGGTGCTTCGTTATTTAAAAGGAACGGTGGATATGGGAATTGTATATCAGCGAGTCGGGAATAACATCACTGGATATGCCGATGCGGATTTTGCAAATGATTTGTCTTCGAGAAAATCATATACAGGGTACGTATTCACTTTAGCAGGTGGCCCAATTTCTTGGGAAAGCCGAAAACAGAGATGTGTTGCTTTGTCCTCGACTGAAGCCGAATACATTGCTCTCTCGGAAGCATCGAAGGAAGCTGTTCATCTGCAGTACTTACTCGATGATTTGGAAATAGGTGAGAAAAATTCCATTATAATTTATAATGACAATCAAAGTTCTCAAAAACTTTTGATGAACTCAAGTTTCAAAAATCGGACTAAACATATTGAAATAAAATATCATTTGGTAAGAGAACAGGTAAAACAGGATAGAGTCGAAATCAAATATTTATGCACGGAAAATATGTTACCTGATATGTTAACCAAGAGTTTAGCTCGAGTGAAACATTGGAAATGTATCGAAGGATTGTTTATGTCTTGAGAACTATGATATTTTTTTTTGGGTTATTCGTGTCTGCTCAGATTAGGGGCGAGTGTTGTATTTTTCTATTTCCCTTGGGTAATCTAAGCTCAACACACTGTGAAATGTGTTATATTTCAATTGAAGTAGGTATTGATACATTTTCTGACATAAAAAAAAATTGATTCTTGTTGACTGTCATGAAATATTTTTGAACTGATCTATTTCATTTTTACAAGTTAGAAATAAAAGTATTTCTTGTTGAGAATTGTATTGCTCTCAGTTTCACAACACACTGAACCACCAAGCGTGTTTGAAAATGAATCGAAAAATGTTTTTTGCCCTTTTGAATTCGATTGCTCAATTCAATTAAATTACATTTCAAAAATGATAATGTTATGACGCTGGGAAAGTTTAGTCCTTGACGAGATGAAAATACAATTGATATTTCTTCGAAATCTCATGGAATATTGTTAAACATGTCACATATCTCACCTCGAATGAATATGAGAGGTAGAACATGTTTTCTATGCCAATCATCGATCTGCTTCAAGATGTGATAGACTGGTCAACCGAAAATGAAAGGGAATAACATTTCAAAGAGAACCAGTTTTTTCACATGCATTGTCGAAAATACAGGTTCTTGTTTACACTACTTTTTTTACATTCTCGGAAATATATTTCTGAACATCAAACATACAATGTAGTAGAAGATCGTTTATGAAAATGATAAAATGCGAATCAAAAAAAAAATATATATTAAATTTCAAATAATCTCATCAGATTGAATTTATGATATTTCTACCAATTTCCTTTTATGTGAATTTTATCTATGAATAATTCACTATCCTACTGAGATTTACTTTCTGAAACTTCATTTCAGAAAGATGAATAACGCTTATAATTAATTTTGGAGGACCACTTTTTTCTCAGAACCTCATTCAACTTCTGTCATTTAAAAGTCTTTTTATACATGTTCAGTGATTGTAATTCCAATAATGGAATATCCTTTTCGCTCGAAGGGTCTTGTACCCCTTGGGTGAATGATATATTATACATCAAGGGATAAAATTCATACTTTTTATAACTAGACGAAAAGTTTGTACAATCGATGAGGGATAGAAAGGGGCTCTGATCCAGTGGTGTATACAATATTTCATGCACTTTAGGAAAATCAAAAGAAAAGGAATACGCATTTGAAAAAGAAACCAATAGTACTTTTATCATGCTATGGCAATCAACAAAATGAATGGCATACAGCGCTGCTCTGTTCCTTGTATCAGAAAAATCGTTTCTGATCAGTTTTTTGCAAGCACCTCAACTGCAAGAACTGTGTCTCGCTGTTATTGTCATCAACAAGTTATTGCGACGGCAGAAAATAACTCAGCGCTTGTTTGAAACATGTTTCAATTAAAATCTCAAGCGATAAGGTTCAATTTTCATTCCCTATAGAATAATTCATTTATTTTCAATCCCTAGGGTTTGAAAGTGCCACTTCAATCCCTGAAGTCAGTGGATGATAGTATATTACGTAACGAGGAGGATAAGTAGCCTATTACGCATGAGCGAATATTATGAGCACGAGGCGTTAGCCGAGTGCGGCAATCCGCGAGTGCACGTAACTGGCCTTATCCTCGAGTTGTGTACAGTACTTTTATTCACAACCATATATGTAATGCTGTCATTACTAACGTCATTGGAGGTTGGGAATTGTCACATTACACACCCCTACTCCCGCCCTCACTTCCCGCCCTCCCCAATGGGTACACGTATGTTTATTCAGCGTATTTTCAACATTGCATCGTTGAAATATACGTTACCAGTTGAATGGTCAACGTTGTCATTTTGGTTATAACTTCTAACGTGTTTGAGTTACGTGTCAATAACATTGGATTCAACGTATTAATGTTATAGTTATTATTGAAACCTGGTGAGAATACGTTGTTTATTCCTGTGATTTGAATGTTATGATATTGAACGTTATTTCAACATTGTATTGAAACCATTCAGTAACCAGTAGTTGGTACAAAACGTTGATTAGACGTCTCATGATAACAATATCTATATCTTTCCATTCAACGTTAAAGTAACTTATAATTCATACTCTCTGTTGATTAATTCGATAGCATACACGTTTGTGTAAAACATGGTATCAACGTTCACATCGAATGCATTTCTCAAACGACTTATCGACCTTCTTCGACTCATTTGGTTGATAGTTATAATAGAATATACATTTCAAATCGATAAGGAACCTACGTTATATTCTTGTTATTAAATGACTTTGATAATATGCACTATTCTCAAAAGTGATTTTCACATAAACAAATCAACAACTTCAAATTCAACATTGTTTAAATGCTTTTAACAACTACTAGTCGACAGGCCTCAGTGATTATACGTCATTCATGAACGATGTTATCATGTTCACATTTAACGTTTATATCACATATTTTTCATGCTCCCAGTTGATGAATTACGTACGAAACACGTTAATGTTGAACATTATATCAACTTTTACTCTGAATGTGTACTTCAACGGACATATCAACTACTATATATTCGTTATTTATATATTTTGTTCATCCGTTACTAGGAAACGACATCGAAACAAATTATTGGATACATACGAAAACCACTGTTTGATGAAACACGTTGAATAAACGTTTTATTGAAACAAAACCATTAACTCCCAATTCAACATTGGAATTACATATCATTTATATTCTCTATTGAATAATATCGGTAACATACACGTAAGTGTAAAACATGGTATCAACTTTCACGTTGAACGTATTGCATCCGCACATGCTCTGTTCATCGATGTATCTCGTAGCCCGAGCTCGTAGCGGTTATCGCGAACGGCAACAGATCATGTTGACGGTTGAGTTATACCCACTTAGTTTGTGAAATAATGGTGTTGTACAATCATCGAGACAATCATTTTTGAGTTGGTGAGTAATATTTCATCATTTCAAGCATCTTTGATTCAAATATTCTGAAATTTCAGTTCCATCACCATTACTTTGTATATACGTTGAAACACAACGTTTCTCAATAATATAATTCTCGATGCAAGAAAACGTCATTTCCCGCGACATTATTACTGTTTTTCAACGGTTGGTTATGTAACTTCTTTTCAACGTGCGTGTGCCCATTGGGTCATTTCCCGCCCTCATTTCATGTATTCTAGACTTCATCTGTCATTTATTGACTTTATCTGACATTTATTTATATTGGTGACAATTGTATACCCCGTAGTCACGGTAACAAAATATCTACTGATTATTCTGAGAAAAACCGCGTTCTTGGTAAATTGTAGTTAAATGTAATATTTTAGATATGTTCAGAACGAAACAGAGATTTATTAATTTTAATTGAAATATGATGGATGTAAATGAAATAGTATACAAACCTCGATAGGAAGTTTCATTCCTGTCTCGAGGTCAGAGCTAACTGATCTCACGACAGGAATGAATCACTTCCCACCTCGGTGTGTAATATACTATTTCTCCCACCATACTAATTTCTGCTGGTATGGCACAAATTTCTTCGTTATCCCTCATTTACAATGATAAACAAGACACTACAGCAAGTAGTTAAAACAATTGCTTGCTTCATGGATATAACCAGATACAGTACCAATCAAGAAAACAATAAATTACCTAGAAATTTCATTCTTAATTCAATTTTACAAATACTTTTAAAACTAAAATTCGTTGAGTTTGGTATTTGGGCCATTGAAATAACAAATGTTACATATTCCATCGATTTGAAAAAACAGTCAGGAAGCGGCTGCCATTAATTTAGAATACTAAGCCATTAGCTAACAGCTGTCAAGAACGTAACGAACGGTTTGAAAAAGTGGGAGTAAAAAAAACCTTGGTACCATATTAGTAGAAACTAGAAAAACTGCCGTTTTCTGAAAACAATTATTCGTCACTCACCATTTTGTCGATAATGTAAGAAGCAGGAAAAACCAGTATGGGCCAAATGAGCATGAAAGACATCGCGGTCCAATCAACTGTGGTAGCACTGACATGGTAATACTTCATCACTACATTAGTTATTATTGAATATTCGATCCACTGAGCCGTACTCAAAGTAGCGTACAAAATATAAATGATCAGAATAATCCATCTTTTGCGGGAAACCTCGATAACAGGTTGGATTTTATCGTTGAGAACGATCTTTTCCTGCACCATCTCAACACAGCATCAATCGACTCCAAACAAAACTTTTTAATCACCACACTCGTCCTATATATATTATGGTACTTTTCAACTGATAATTTTCGCAGATTAGTAAATTTACCTTTGTAATTTATATCATTTTCGATTATAAAAAAATACGAGGGGGTTCGGGTTTTGAATAGCATCTTGATTCAGTTCTTTGATGGAAAAACTATGTTATGAACGATCTTTCCTAGAAATCCATCTTCATTTCAGTTGAAGAATCCCTACCCCAGATCTGAAGATGCATTCTCCTGAATGTAAACTGTAAAAGATAACTTCAATTTGATAATTTAGGAAAACTGTTCTTCTATTTGAAGAGTTCCTATTGAAATTACGGGAATTGTATTCAATATACTCGTCGTAACACGATTGAAACAATATTGAATATTCATTTGATTGAAAATTAAATCAACAGCATCACTGATGTAAACACAATAATTTATTATTTCTCCTGTGGTTCAGGACGATTCAACATCTTTTCGTCTCTTCCTTTTACTCTTTCTATGTATAGCTTCGCACGAGAAAGAAACCTATTGTGATATTTATAGAACATCGTGCGGCCTAATGGGAGAAAGGACTTCGTAATCACATTGAATTCATGAAGGTTGTGATACTTTCGATGGAAATAACCTTCGACGGCAGATAATTCCCCAGCTTGATCATTCCGCACAGATCTCTAGACTCACGTCGATAGGATGGGATGACTGCATTCGTCGGGCTCATCGCTATGGAACTGCCAAAGGTAGAGTGATTTTTCAGAGGAGCAAGGTTAGTACCTCCACCGTGTGATTTTCAAGATTGTATTCAGCTCTGCTATTTTTCATTAATATGGTCCTGTACTTCTTATGAAATGAGATATCGGTATATTGCTTCCATTGTTATCTGGATTATTGTAATTTAATGAATCCAAAGGAATATTATCAGAATATTGTTCTATATCAGTTACAATTTTCAGACTATTTTCGTAATACCATTTAGACGCCAGCCAATGTTTTTCTGGATATCTTGGTAATCATATAGATCGGAAACATTTGAATTATATTCAGATGATGAATGAAATTTAAGGATACTGTCTCCTAGCAGATACACTAGCAGAAAAGAAACTATTGCATCTATCAATCTGCTTTGGCGAGAAAAGCAAATGTGAGAGTATTCCATATTTCTCACTAATGCCGGTACTTTTTCTAGCAAATTTTGTTTTATCATGTTTCTCCTAGATTCCTCCAGCAATTTGTCTTGTGGAATAGTATTTCAATTCTTACATAATATTTTTGTGAAATAGTTGAGGATTACAGTCTTCGGTGTCAATTTGCCCTCCTCACTGCCAGTTCACTCCAGGGTCGAGAAAGAATTTTCTGGGTGGCTTTGTGCGATAGGCAATCGTAGGTTGCCTAGATAGCAATACTGGCATCGAATACACACTGACCGACCAAGTTGCACTGTTCCTTTTCCATAGATGAAATAGCAATCTTCCTACCCTAGAATTCAGTAAGACGCCCAAGAGCGCTTCGGCACCCAAGAAAGTTAGCCGACCCTTTTCCGCACAAGGGAAAATATAGAAAAAAAATTGAAACATGTGGGATTGGCAATATCAGACTGAAGATTCACACTGTGGTTTGGTAGTCTCTAATATTACCAATTCGTTCGACTCTCTGCCAGAAGTGATTTTTTTGATTGATTTCCTTTGTTTTTAATATCCACCTCGAAAATTATGTACCTTAATTTCTACTTGTTTATTTGTTATCAAGTTGAATTCGAGTTATAAAACAGTCTGGAATTTTTACCGAGGTTGCAGATGAAAAACAATAAATAATATGTGAAAACAGTTATTTAATCTTATTGAATGATGCATAGACCATAACTTTTAATTATATAATTAGGTTGACGTTCGTTCTAACCTTAGGTATGTTTCTTCGTGTTTTCAGTTTCACATTTACAGGTGAATTTAACTGTATCAAACATCAAGCCGTGGAATTGAAGAAAATACTACTGAGTGGAATAATAGTCCCACTCGGGTTAATTTTCTACCAAAAATTCCCGCCCCATTGTCTTCGATTAAAACTTTTGAAATGAAGCGGTGAATATTTCATAGATCTGAAGTTTGAACATTTGCATTTCATAGTAATTTCTGAAGAATATGAATGGATATTTTTGGATGAATTGAGAGTCTTGAGAACTAGATATATGGAAATCCGAGCTGACACAAGATGTATTTGAAAAATTCAACTTTGAAGCATACATTGAGTACAAGCAATCAATAATCCCCCTGAAATGGAACCTTAATGTACACCAATTAATTGTTTTTATTGATATCCAACCTTCTCTGAAACGTCACGCAAACAAAATCAATCAGATGAAGATTAACAAAAGAAGACTATATCGAGTTCACCTCTAGAAGAAATATAACGCAGAGATGATTGACAGCACGTTGAAAAAGTTTCAATTCGAACTTGCAGCCTCCATAAATCATCTTATCAGTTAGGACCAGAACTTGCTAATCACACATATTCCATTGAAAACGAATCAATCACTCTTTGATGATATTGCAAGGGATAGTAAATTTGCCATTACAATTATCAATATTATCAGATGAAAAAACATAAATGCATGAAGACAGCTGATAATATGAAAACTACATAAGCAATTTTGTAGCATAACTGATGATAGTTAGTAATTAGTACTACTAAATATCAATGAAGTATTCCTCAGCCACACTGACAAATATTATACTTTTTTAGGATAGTGGAAATATTGAACTTTTGACTGTCTTCAGTGCACAGAATGAAACTTTTTTATACTAGTGCGTCAATGACAACATTCAACAGTGATTGCAAATCCTGTTGTCTACTGATTCGTTATCTTGGTAACAGTGGCGTGTCTAAGGGGGAGGCCAGAGCCCCCCCCCCCAAAGCAGCTCGTGTCGCTCAAAGGAAAAAAACGGAAATCTCCGTCCATCCACTCTGAATTGATGCTTTATGAAATCTACTGATAATTAATTGATATATGATCATTTTCTCTTAGTACACGTATGTATATGTACGTATGAATATATAATTTGATGAGAAACCCGTTGGTTGGGACCTTTAGTCATATTTGCGGCAGATACATGACCAGTGGAAAAGCATTGGTCGTATTTTCATCTCAACATGTTCGTTTGTAATCGGTAATAACCACGAATCGTCTAAAAGCACTTTGTTTTTTGAGTTTGTTTCCCACAATAAAGATTTTATACAGATATTTGCGACTCTACCAGTATCAACGGCAACAGCGGAAAGAATCTTTTCAACTATTAAGCGCCTGAAAACCCATTTGGGGTCAATCATGGCAGAAGAGCGTTTGAATGGTTTAACTTTACTCAACATTCATGAAGAAGTTGATATTGATATCGAAAATGTAATATATAGATTTGCTGCAAAATTTCCCTAGAAACAGTTGTATGCGGTGTTCCTCAGGGATCTGTTCTAGGTCCATTGCTTTTCCTCATATATATAAATTCCCTGTAAAATTTGAAGTTGAATGGTAAAATCAAAATGTTTGCTGATGGTACTACAATAGTATACACTGGAACAATTTTCTAGAAATCAAAACTTTTATGCTCAATGACCTCCATGAAATATCATCATTGCTGATGAATCATAAGCTAACATTGAATATTGAAAAATCCTCGTATATGTTTATCTCAGGAAAATCCACCTCCACCCATTCGAAAGATCCCATAATGAAAATATTATGTATTCTCCTGTAGTGAAATTTGTAGAAATTTTGATTGATGAACACTCAGTTTGGAACAAACATATTGAATTATTAAGAAAACAAATTTCTCCAATTATTGGTATAATTTTTAAAATTCGAAATATTTTACCTTTATTATGTCTGAAATCAATTTATTATTCTTTACTATATTCCAAAATTCGATACGTGATTTCGATTTGGGGGGCAGCTCCAAAAACCGTAATGGTACCATTGAAAACATTACAGAATAAAATTATAAAGTGTATATACAAACTTGATCGAAAAGAACCTACAGCTAATTCATTCAAACAAAGAAAACTTTTAGACATTCCTTCATTATACACGTTTGAAATTTGCACATTTATTCACCTGGTCTAAAATAAATTCAAGCATTCAAATTTGATGTTCAAAATGTATAGTGATCAACACACTCACTCAACAAGGTTTTCAGAAAATTTGGCATTGATGAAAATTAAAACAAATATAGGACAGGAATCAGTTTACCACAACAGAATAAAACTATACAATGGTCTACCGAATTCATTGAAGAAATATGAAAAATTTCGTTTCAAAAATAATTTAAAATAACATTTGATATCATAATTTTTTTTCTTTTTATTGCCATAAGTATGAAGATCTGATTCGATTACTCATTTTTTGTATTCTATTCTACTTTTATTGTATGGCATCAGTTTAATTTTCCCTACAATAAGCATGTATATGTTTCTTGGGAAATAAATCGTTATTATTATTAGACGAATGAACCTCAAAGATTGGTCAGGGTCAGATGATTGATTGAAAATCATTAAAAAGACTAGTCATTCTGTTGTTTCGCTCGATTTTTCGTACTTTTTTTATTTTGACTAGGTGAACCACAAACACAATTTTTGGCAATATTTTTCATTTTTGCCCTCCCCCCCCAAAACAGAATTCTAAACACGCCACTGCTTGATAACAATGCAATATCAACACGAACATCAAACAGCCAACACACTACAGATAATTGTGAAACGAACTTGTATGGCAAAAAAATAGTGACAAAAATATAAAAATGTTCATATGTTCTCAGTACAAGAATGAAGTTAGTTGAAATATGATGAGCTTGATCCTGGAATTTTTGACACGTTGGACATTTGACCCCCATCACAATCCTCTCAAGATTTTAACACCTGAACATTTTTTGCCTCTACCCATTTGAGTTGCTATAATTTTAATTGCATGAACATCAGCCAAACTATAACTATAATACCATCATCTCAGATTTGCTACTCCAAACGAACCTTATCTGCCTCATATGGATATTCAGCCAATTGAAGATGAATTATTGATATTTATTATTTGGTTCCGTTCCCATAAAGATATCATGTTTTATAAGACAATAATTTATGAGGTTTATCTCCGAGATTTTGGGATATGATGTATTAATGAAATTTGGTACTGATTTATTTTATTTTATAACCAAAATAAAACGCATTCCAGAAATACATAAATCTTTCCTGTTTTATACTGATTGTAGCACAGAAATTCTTTGTGTGGTATAGTAATAATCACAATTTTGTTTCAAACTAACTGTTTGGATTATACAAGGTGAAAATACTTGAACACTACAACTTCATACAACTTCAGTTTCAATCAAAAGAACATTGCGCGAGAAAGATGAGATAAAAAGAAGCACATACTTTGAAGGAGGTTAGCCGTTTTCTGCAAGGAGAGAGGAAGAAGGAAACGGGAAGGATAGTAAAAAGTTCGGCAGGTATCCAGGTTCACAGCAAAAGGAAGCGAAGACTACCCTTGTCGGGTCAACCGCGATGGAACTGCCAATGCCGAAATGAATCATGATATTTCAGAAGAGCAATGGCCACATAGAAATGGGCCGTTGAAAAGGAAGTTGCCGACATTTATTAATGTGTTTTACAGAAGTAAGTAAGTCCGTGAGCTGAGCAAAGTAGGCCAAATTTGTGTTTACGAATAATAGGGAGCAAGCACTTTCAGAAATCGATCGCACATGGTTTTCTAAGTGATGACAGATCGTTTTTTTTTTTCAGTAAGAGACATGCTCAATTCGACAAACATGATATTCTACTAAATTGAAACCCTGTTGTGAAATTTCTGTCGAATCCGCATTTACGCGGTTGCCGCTCCCACTTTCTGGAAAAATATCAACAGAATCATTCAGTTTTATACATTTGTTCTTCTTATAGTTTTCCTTGTCACCCTACTTCAGTCGCCGCCACTGCACTGAAGGAGAAGTGGCTCCTAACAAATTGTTAAATGTGAAGTATACATTGTGTTGATTCTATAATTAGTTTGTGTGAGGAAGGTATTATATTGAAGATAGAAAGCACACAAACCTAAGGATTCAAGCCATATGATGGCGAGTACTGATGTTCGGAAATCAACTTTTTAGAAATTTAAAAAGATAGAGCTCAAGGTTCTTATAATATCTGTTTTTACGGCAGATTGGTATATTTGCCAAGATACGAAACTGCAATGTTATAAAGAACCAAAATTGACTAACTCTTTTGTCAGTTTCGAAAGCTAGTTCGCCCTCTTTTTGAAAGTGTTGAGAAATTTTATGATTAGTAGTGTCAAAATGTGACACAGAATGGAACAAAAAGGAAACTCAAAGATGCTACCTGCATTTTGTTTAACAGAAATGAAGCGGTTGCCACTTGTTCATTGAGTATAGATCAATGTGGGAGGGCTATTCTGATAAGAAAGTTGAACTAGGAAATATTCTTATCTCGACACACATTTCGTAAGAGCTTGGAAAACGAGGAAGACCAGCTTCCAAAATGTGGCCAAGGGGAAGTATATGAATTTTCAATATACTTCTTCGATTCAATCTCGAGATTGATAAAAAAATATTGATACGATACTTACAAAATATTCAGTCAATTTTGTTCATGTTTAAAATTGCAGTTACGTATCGGGGAAAATATATGAATTTTCTCCAAAAAAATATCATAAAAACTTGAAGTTTTTTCTTCTTTCATTACCAGAAAGAAGAAAGCCCCAAACTGCATTCCAGGACATTTTATCACAAAAAAATATTCAAACAATATCCAAACTGGAATACGTATTTCTCGACAAAAAGCTTCCAAATATGCGAAACAGTAGCTATCAAAATACTTCCTGGAGTCTGGGTATTTTCCATGCTCTTCTTTATAGGCGAAGTTGAACAATTCCTTAAGTACTGGTGATGTTTCATGAGTTATCATCGGGACTGTAATTTAATCCAATCAAATTATCTGTTCAAGAGCCCAAAATGACGATTTTCGCCTACCCGAAAAGTAGCTGTAGATTCCGGCAGACACATGTGTCCTTATTATCCCCTAGAGTTTGCGCCAGATTCTGTCCGTGCGTTTAGCAACAATTAGCGGTTGAATGCCGTAAATCATTTTTTTTTGTTTTTTGCTTATATAATGAAAACTATTGGTCGTATCGAAAAAAAGTTGAACTGAAAGTTGTAGATAATTGAAAAATCTATCGATGAGCGTTGGCCCGATGTCAATATTCTAATTTGTTGCTTAACTACTGCGCTCGGAATTTTAAAAAAGGCGTTTTTTCCATTATTCTATTAAAAAATGTTGAAATGCATTTTGGGGCGTTGCAACTGTTTCGTTCATTACTCTACGATTATCCGTAGGGCAAGAAATAACAATCTAGTGGGACACTTTCTTTAGTAACAAATTAGATTGTTGCTAATCTATCAATTGTTTTTCAACCAAATCGAAACTGTGGTTTCTACTAGTTGAAAGCTTCCCGAATTCACAGTTGCAACCCCCAAATGCATTTCAACATTTTTCAATAGAATAATGGAAAAAACTCCTTTTTTAGAATTCCGAGCGCAGTAGTTAAGCAACAAATCAGAATATTGACATCGGGCCAACGCTCATCGATAGATTTTTCAATTATCTACAACTTACAGTTCAACTTTTTTTTTATACGACCAATAGTTTTCATTATATAAGCAAAAAACAAAAAAAAATAATGATTTACGGCATTCAACCGCTAATTGTTGCTAAACGCACGGACAGAATCTGGCGCAAACTTTAGGGGATAATAAGGACACCTGTGTCTGCCGGAATCCACAGCTACTTTTTGGGTAGGCGAAAATTTAATGAAAAAAGTTTATTTGATTGGACTAATTCTTATTGGTATTGCACTTGCATCAAACAAATATATCCTATATGTAACTTATTCTATTCCATTCTATTCTATTAACGTTCATTAAAATATTCCTTGTTGACGAAAGGATATTATAGATATTTGGTGGTTGTTTTCTCCATGGATCTGCAGAAGATTTTGTAGCAAAACCACGTTAGCAAATGTTATCGCTTTCCGGTGGGCAACGGTAGTTTGTGTCTCATTTTCTTCAGTTGAAGGAAATAATAAAACAATCTTATTCTTCATTCTTATCTTCATATGTTTTTTTTAACATTGTAATTATTGCCATGTGAATTTTATTGAATGGAAATAAATATATTATTATTATCATTAATAGCCAAACTTTCATCAACAGTTTCAGCAGAAGAACAAAACAACGAGAACCATTATCTGGACATTCAATAAATTTTGATCGGATTTTGTCAATTTCAGCCTCTTCGATAGTTTCAATTATCTGGTTGCATTTGAATATTTTCTGATCTTGTCTGTTTCTATGGATTTGTCCTTAGAAAATTTTTTTTATCGAACCCACGTTCATTATCTTGTGTTATTTTCTGAAATTTACATGCATTTCCTGAAAAACGATAAGGATCAAAGCACGATGTGGAGGTTAAGGCGGATTCAAGCAAACCAACATGTCTCTCTTCTCAAGCGAACGATAAAACAAGAGAATTTCCAAGTTAAGCTAAGTACTTGTCTGACTGCCTCATTCAATCCTGATGTTTATGTTTCTCAGTTGATCAGTTGAATTATTAGGCTGGATTGCTTGAATCCGCCTTTTACAGATACTTTCACGGTCGATGCTCTTCCGAATTGTTATCAATCGTTCCCCCCTTGGCAATATCTACACGGATGACTCGACAGAATTCCCACCCCTTTGTTGTGAATTTGGAAACCTGTCGAACCTCTCTTGCTCAGAGATCTTTTTTCAATAGAAAAGCTGATCTTTGGAACTCCTTGCCAAAAGTGGTTTTTCCTGAGGCTTACAAACTCCAGAAATTCAAAGTAAATGTCAATTCGTATTTCTTGTCCCTTGATTCACGCGGTGTTCTTTGAACATTACATGGCTTTCCTTTCGTGTGAATCTTCATATATGAAAAAGAAGTTACTATCGAGTAGAGTGTGAACTAAGTAAGAGGAGAAACTATTGTTTGGACCAGCGATATTTTTCTGGTGTTCAGGACCAATGACCTCTGAACAAATTGGATGAACTTAATTCAACAATGGTGGCATTCATAATCTCCTCAGCACATTATGACAGATCTCCGAATGGTATTTATTCATCTGCCTCATTTGTTCTCTTATGAGATTCAAGCCAGATTGCCTTTTGTGAAGATTGGAGTAATATTTGGAAAGAATTCAGGCAGAACTGTGCGTTTTGTGTTTTCACAATCACCTGATCTTGTAATTTTTTTAGAAAGAGCATAAGTAGCAGCTACCCTAAACCTCCCCCCGAAATAAAAATTATTCTGAAATGCTCTACGACGACAGTTCTTCAGCATGCGCTAAAAAAAGATAATTCGGAAGTGTCTAGTACTCGGTGGTCCACCATTCAATTTCAATAAACACTGAAACTCTTGATTTGTGTGATTTGCCAAATCAAATATTTTTTGCTATTGTGATCCATCGTCTGCCTTCATTGAAAGGCGTAATTGATTGGCTATTCTGCGAATGAGTTCAGTAAACACTAATTGCCGAATGAATCAAGTGTGAATGATACAAATTAGTAGGAGGACGCCGTGTTTCCTGATGAAAAACACAATATTTGCCTAAAAAATTGTGAAAGAACGTATGTGGTGTATGAGTTGTTCGCAATGATATGGCTTATTGACTTGCTTGCTACGTTGTTTCATTTGTGTACTTTTCAATGAGATGAAACGTAAGAAGATATTAGTACTTTTGTACAGCTTCTGGAAAACACACACTATGAAACTTTATAAACGTGTTTTGGTTAAAAAAATCTACAGAGTCGAATGCTTTTTTCAACAGAAACATATTCGGAAGAAATTTGAAAGTTTTAAAATCATCAAGGTTGTAAAATAGAATACTCCTATGTGAACTGTCATGTGAAATCTTCTTTTAGATATTACTTTAGGTTGGAAAGATACTCTGTATATGCATGTGCTATGTGGTTCTCGGTAGTGTAGACTCTCACTTTAAATTTCGAAAAATCATCTTTCTTGTTCATTGATAAAAAAACAATTTTATCACAATCGAAATTTTTTGCTAGGACGACAAAAAATTAACAGGTCATATAATATAAAATTTTTAGGTCTGAATATTGTTGAAATTATTTCGTGGGATCCGAAAAATAAGGATCACCAGTCATTGGAATGTTGTACAAGATAAGGAGCTATATACTCTCAAGAGATCTGTTTTTTCAAAAAGAAAATGTGAAAGAAAAATTACGTGATGAAACTACGATCTCATAAAAAGAACGACTGCCATCTCATTTCAGACTGATCAACTTTTTTCGAGAACATGCATTAGATCTTACCATATTGAAAGCGAAATCAGAAACCTAACAAAAACAAAGATCACAATGGTTATTGAATAGAGTCCCGCTATTGACCACTAGATGTCACATCATTCTGTTCAAACTACGCATTCAGACACTTTATGTTCGTTGTTTTGCTTCGCATTTGGGATTGCTTGTTCATTGATATCACGTTTGTACTACGTTCATAGAATATGAAAATTCTTTTCAAAAGAGGTGGTGTGCAATTGATCGACAATTCTTACAGGTCGTTCCTCAAAGCCAAGAGTAGCGGCAGAGCTAGGCAATCGAATTTATATATTACATTTTAGATGGCGCCATGTTTTTTCATATCATACATTGGAAATTTTCCAAATTATCCTGTTGTTTTATTGTTCTATGATCAAGAATTTACATATATACCGTGTGTCACAGACTCATAGTACACCCCCGTTTTCTCCTTTGTTTTTCTAGATATATTTTTGAAATTCGGAACATTGAATATGCTCACTGAACAGCATTTCTCGACATATCTGAAAGAAAAAAATAACTTCCAATTTTTCCGGAAATGACATCAACTTTCGATTCTTGAATGGGACACCCTGTATATTGTTACATGATCGGCTAGGGATGATCATGAGGAATCCAACGATACCAGGTTTGATGATGTTATCTCCAATGACTGCGGAGATATCGCCATTTATTTTATTCATAAGCTTCATAGGAGAGAGAAACTTTTTCTGGCGGGTCAATCCAATTCTCTCTCCCACTCATTGAGCTTATGAATGAAATAAATGGCGATATCTCCGCAGTCATTGGAGATAACATCATCAAACCCGTTATCGTTGGATTCCTCATGATCATCCCTAAGCGATCATGTAACAATATACAGGGTGTCCCATTCAAGAACCGAAAGTTGATGCCATTTCCGGAAAAATTGGAAGTTGTTTTTTTCTTTCAGATATGTCGAGAAATGCTGCTCAGTGAGCATATTCAATGTTCCGAATTTCAAATATAGCTAAAGAAGCAAAGGAGAAAACGGGGGTGTGCCCATAGTCTGTGACACGGTATATATATGTATATATATATATATATATATATATATATATATATATATATATATATATATATATATATATATATATATATATATAAATCATGTGAAGAGGTTGATATTACTCCATGCTTCTGAGAATGTATACAAACAAAGGTCTTATTATTTTTTATTCGTCATCATTTTCCCGTTTGAATATTGGATCTGATTATGAAAGTGGGTAACTTTCGCAGTTTGAAAGTATTAATGCATTTTATTATCAGCCTACCATAATTTCTTTTCAGATAACACAGCAGGAAAATAAGATATGAATATTTGGAAACAGAGGGCAAAAATCACAATCGTTTTTTGTATATAAAGCAATTCACAGTGTGACTATTGAACAATAGATGTTAACATTGTTATCGTATTATGAATTACCCCTTTGGACAACTTTCGTGAGTTGTAAAAAAAGTTTATGAATTATGATGCATTGGCACAAACAAATCATACCATAATAATAATTTTTAAAGGGACCCAGTGATTTTCAACAACTAACATTGTGAATCTGTATTATCATCGTCGGAATGTCTCTACTTCGTATTTATACTCAACAACAGATATCTTCGACTGAACGGTTTAGTTCATACGTCATTGAATAGATGGAAGCATTATGTCAGGAAATTGAATATTTCGTATCACTAGTGATTGACTGTCCTTAGGAGACCGCCAACAGGTATGTAAGCTGGAAAAAATCACATTTTCATTCGTAGTTCGTTAGAATGAAAAAAATACCAATCTATGGAGTGCATTGTGTAGATTTTCTTATATTGTGTGATTTCCATTGAATGTGCAACAAATGGAAAGGCTTTCTGTAAGTTGCACAATCAAATCCTGAATACTTCTTATAAGTGCATGTTCGGTAACCATATTAGATGAACTAAGTATAGTAAGAATAGCTTTAGGTCGAAATGTATACTGGGCAGGTCACAAAGTATTAAATAACTCTAAGATTAATAAACTATCTCCATTTCGAGGAATACAACAGACTGTTATTAGAAAAGTTGTTGGGTTGAAAGTTCTGCTCGAATCCGAAGTTTCCATTTAAAATGAATTATTTCTGAAAAATTCTGCAATACATCCATACGACATATTCTTTCAATATTCTGACTATTATTCAAATTAGTAACGATGTAATCACTCTATTCTATATTTTCACAAATTGAAAAATATTTACTTGTATTTCATATTTTTTAAGTAGCCGCCAACTTGAAGTCCATTTCAAAAATATTCAATAAGGTTCTAAAATATTGGAAATAGCTTTTCAGCGGGGCTTTTCTCATAAAAATATACCTATGGATCAACTTTGAACCAATTTTTCAAATTTCTATTCGTGATTTATATTTGAAAGAATTGTAAAGATGGAAACAAATATCATCAAAACACACCAAAAATCTTGTTAATAGCCATGGAAAAAACAACTGAATCCCCAAGGAACCTGAAGTTTGTGAAAAAATATTTGTAAACTTTTAAATATTTCAGATATCGTATCAGTAGACATGATGTAAGAAGTTACTCTGAAAATATAAATCCAATTGAATTTCGGAAATAATACGTTTCAACTGGGTAGAAGTTATGACATAGTAGTTTGATGGTGCTATCTCTTATCAGAATAGAGAAAAAATATATCATATGGCAGTAGATATTTTAAAAAATTATAAAAATTTGCACATAAAAGCAGTTTGGTGTAGGGATAATCGATCTTTAAAAAAAATATGAACAATAACTATGAAAGTAAATAAAAAAATTAAAAGTGAATTATAAAGCTCCTAAAATGTTGGTTCTCGAGGAAATGAACCTAGAATAGCCCCTGGCTATTTTCACTCAGTTTTTTATGAGAAAAATTGTTGATCTTTTTTCCACTGTGTGCTCCTTGATCTTCTTTGCAATATTTCAAGTTTATAAAAAAAAACACCGAGGGTATTGTACTCCATTGGCTCCCTAATTGAGTTTTTTGTAAGGATTCATATTTCTTGAATTTGTTCACCCCCGCTCGTTCCATTAGTTTTATGCAGCTTGTAATGACATCTCTGATATTTGAATTAGCAAAAATGTCGACAATTTCAACGTCACAAACTATTGCTATACCCTTTTCCCATGGTATCAGAGTCATTCCATCTGGTTTTAGATTTTGGTCAGGTACCAACCTCTTCCAGTCTGGAAAGATTATCTGACAACGCCAGTGCTCTTATGGCCTTTGATTCTAAACATTTTTTCGGAGCAAACTCCAAGAAAATTCTTATTTCTTGACTTGCTCTTATGCTTACATCTTATCGAAAACTGAATCTTGGTGATATCAAATTACGATTGTGCAACTCTTTATCAGATATAAGCTTGATATGTACTTGATTGTAAAAACTGAACCGTAAGATTTATAACTTCCAATGCAAATGCAATGCGATGAACCATTTGATTTGAAAATTTGGAGAGAAATCAACTCAACATTACGTATCCGTTATCTCACCATATACCGTCGAAGAGGTATATCTACAAATCATCAAGAACAAAGGGTATATAGGCTGCTTGTTAATTCATGGAAAAGTCCGGCAAATTAGTAGAGGATCAACTGACTTAGTTAGAAACTCCCGGATCAGGCCTCCCTTGGGACAGGGGAGGACATTATAGGAAATGGGGAGCGAGCAATCCCGAACAGTTCTCCCTTTGTGTCCAAGAGTCGGCGGCAAATTGCTAAATGCTGGATATGATCATTGCGGATGCCCTTCGGCGTGTTTGCAGACAACAAAGGGTGGCAGTTATGAAAAGAAACTTCTTCGAGGGGGTGACGTACGGTCTCATTACTTTTCCTGTTTCTTGAAGCTGAGGTGTCGAGCCCAGATTATGATTGTCGTAGGAAATAGTTTTTTACAAGCCCGGACGGGCGAGAAATTTTATCTCATACCAATAATATCTCACAGATCTCAGTTATATATCACGAAAATTGCTGCGAATAAGCAATGTTATTTGGATTACTAACTGAAATATTAGCAGCAATTTTTCATTTTTGCAATATGAGTGAGTCTAGTGAGGCTTCATTTATAAAAGAGCATTTGGGTTTTGAAAGAGAAAGTAATAAGAAGTAAGAGCGTTTCTTCAAGTGGTTACTTAAAGAAAAATCATTTGTCATGGGAAAATCATTATGAAAAATGAATACAGTTCCCCTTATTCAGCAAGGATATAACGCAGATGCTGCAGTATTACAAGTGATTTAACGTGGTGTCTCTTATTTCAGTTAGAAAAAAACAAACGCTATGTAGCTTTCTGCCAAAAATATCAAGGACTCTTGTGTTGATTATCACGAAAATACGATAGAATTGCTTTCTGAAGATAAGTTTAAAAACTTTCTGTCACACAACATTTGGCCAAACAACGTTATAGTAATGGACAACACAAGCTATCATAGTCGACAATTGCAAAAATTTCCTGGCTCAAATAATACGAAATTGGAGATTCAAAACTTCATGGCTGCAGCAAATGATATATATATTTTGAGAAAAACTATACAAAACAAAAGTTCTGGAATTATTTTAAAGAAAACGTACGTTTGTGATACAATTGCCGAAGAATTAGGACATAAAGTGTTACGACTACCTCCCTACTACTAGAGCTTGTGAGGCACCAACTTAAATCGAGCGTGCGAGAGTTGAAAAAATTCTGTTAGTCATATTGTGAATGTTGACAACTCGTACCTCTCTGTAAATTCTACTGCGCCAATTATAATCAATATAGATAATTATTTCAAGTTCGATCCTTTAGCACATTTGAATCTTTTACTTGATGATTTTTTACGCAATGGGATTGAACCAGGTAGTTTGTTGCTGTTGATAAGCCAGTACCATTCAGAGGAAACATGCTATACCTATATATTTTCTGTATGTTTCTATACTGGGATGGTGGATGGCAACTGTATTATCTTGTCAGAGTTAGCTCGTGTTCTATAACTACATTGGTATATTCACTTAAGAGGTTAGAAGGGATCAAGACAGACTGACTTTTCGACTAAAAGAATAAAAAGAATACGGAAGGTGCCAAAAGAGGCCGTAAAACAACTTTTCGACTTTGTCTTATTCTGGTCGAACAATCGGTCACTTTTCTACCTGAAAGTAGGTTTTATAGTAGATAAACTAACTAGTGCGAAAAGTAACATTTATAACACGAGTGGGAAATATTGACTACGAGTCTACGAGCCCCAATTTTATCAAAGAATATGTAAATACCAGATCGTGTATATTGCCTGACTAATCTTGCGTTTTATTTGTGACTGTCTATGTTTGAATATTGTTTCTATAGAAAGTGCTCATTAATTGACAATTGATATTATAGTGAATTAAAGAAATAACGATAATTAACGTTAATTTGAAAATGAAAAATGAGATGATAATAAGTAAGTAGTTATTAGAAACAGCTGGGGAAAAAAATTATTTGGAACCTTAACACGTGAGGAGCAGTTGGAATGCTCGGAGCTGGCTTATCTCAAAGAGTTGCGGAGGTCTTTGTGATTGAAGCCATCCAAAGTATACATTCCCTGGCCTCATTGTAGGGAGCAATGTGGAGAGGAGAAGTACTTTTCCTCCCTAGGGAGAAGTGAAAGTGACGTTATGTTATATCATCAATGAATTAATAACTTGCAGGTTGAGGCGAACTCTGTAACCAACAACTCCGTTTGATATCTCATTTTAATGAATAATTATGGCATGGGTGTTGATATATATCATTTCGAAAAATATACGAATCAACAAGGAGTAATGAAAAAATTCTACTGAAGAACAAAAAATGATGACAGAATACCTAGTTGATGTCTATTATTTGGTCGAGGACGAATGGATGTCCTGTTTACTTAGGTATAGCTAGCCAATTACTAAATAATAATTATTAAGTTATATTCAAACATACAGACCCGAATTCGGCGGATCCAAGCATCAGCTCCTCTCTTTCACAGATACATAGATTTCAAATGTTGGTTTCATTTAGTGTGCTTGAAAAATGAAACCTCACAGTAAGCCTGAAAAGTTGCTTGTATAACTGCTTTCAAAAAGTTTAAAAGTAAATTGGTTATTGCTACAATTTGTAAATTGTAACGGCGCCTGGGAATGATTCGTTTCAATACCAACTACTGAAATAATTATGAATCAAGTTTTGAGCTTTCCTTGCAAAATAGTCGAATTTTGTTTCAATAAAATAAAAATGCAGAAAATTTCAATGATGTAAATCGACTTACGATATATGAGTACATATTTCTGTTAACGTTGATAAGATGAGATAAGATAACCACAAGGTTGTGGATTCGATTTTCGGCGTCAAAACTTTTTTTCTTTTCTTCATATTCTATAAATAATTAGTTTTCAGTCCAGTCATCACGTGAATGATATCAATAAGGAAGAGGAATTAAAAATCACATCTGTGAATCTTATAAGATTCAACGGGTTTGACAGAGTGAGAATGAAGGTCACTTTCCATGGGAGTAGAGAGTGCAATTCATGTTACTTTTCTATGTGGTCATAGGAAAAGTACATTTTCAAATGTATGTGAATAATAGTATATATAATACCTAAAATGTGCTTATAATTCTAGCCTCCTCTCAGGAAGGAAAGTAACCAGTCATTCACTCAGATGAAAACGAAGTAGGCAAATCACTTTGCCAATCCATTGACAATAATTTCAAGCCTCCGTCTTCTTTTATTTATAATGTCATTCTGCCCATCGACATTTATAAAATGCGTTTACACACCAAAGCAATAGCAGAAATCGAGCTATCTTTGACAGGATATCACAGTTATTACACATTATATCAAGACAAACGGACAGAAAATATAAAATATTCAACAACTAACATATTTTGCAATGACAGCACGTTATTGTTTTATATGCCATTTCCTCAAGCGTTTATTGTCGAAAATGCTTTTATTGTAGCATCCAAACTTTGCTCTTTGCATCAATCGTCGTGAAACAGAATGAAAATTTATGAAATATGATTGGCATATCGAGAGCATTTATTGAAACTAAAGAAGCTAAATTGTGATACATCCTAACCTCTACGTAGGCAAATCATATTAACAAAAATTGATAATATGGACTTCCTGGAAGCGTGATGAATTTCATTTGTGTAAAATGTCTACGTGAAACACAAAATGTATTGAAATCAATCTTGCAAATATTCATTTCTCGTTCACTTTACGAAATTATTCCGAATGATTGCGTAGATAAAATATTATACAAACCTCAGCAAAAGATTAAATTTCTCTTTAATACTTTCTTCATGTGAAAGTGTCTTTATAAATGTTCTGAATTTGAATCAATTTTTGAGTGACTGATACAAATTGAGCAAGAAGAAGTGACTCATGTGTGCTTCAGCGCCCGTCGCGCCATGAAGGCAGGAGAATTGCTGTTTCAGACAGACTCTTTCTTCCTTTCTATGAATAATTTGCTGATTTTTCCGATGTTACTTTTTTCAAATACTCTGTACTATTATCACATTTATTCGAAAAACAGAATAAAAATTAGTTCCTCAAAGTGACTCCGATTGAAAAAGTTTATTCTCCATAAACATGTAACTAAGATGTAAAATATTCACCGGAATATATATTGTATCTGATTAAGAAAAAAAACTGACCCCGACGTGATTTGAACACGCAACCTTCTGATCTGGAGTCAGACGCGCTACCGTTGCGCCACGGAGTCTTATGCTTGTTCTAAATGAAAATAGTTATATAAGCAATAACAATCTATTCCTTGATGTGATTTAGCGAATATGCAAGAAGAAATTTGTTTATAATTTATATGCATTAGTCGAGAATTTGGATTCATTTTCAGATATCATAGAGAAGTGAGTTATTAGTCAAAATAAATATACCCACGCTAATTTGTCAACAATACAGTGTGCTGATAAACCTGAATAGGTATAATGACTTGATTGGAAATTGGCCACCGTTTTCTAGTCACAGCTTTAGACATGGCGAATGTGAATGTGAGATATGCATGAAGTGTTGCCACATTTTTCCTCTACGGTATTTTCAGAAAATCATAAGTAGGTATGGAATTATGACAAATAGTGGAAAAATAATGGAGAAGATTCAGAATTCGAGATCACCAGAAGAAGGCAGGGGTAATACTCTACAAAAATACCTCATAACATTTTTGGCGGTCTCGTATATTTTCGGAGATAGAGGTCCGTTTTGTTGTAAAACTTCACAATATTTCACATCAAATTTCTGTTGTTTGAATACAGAAAATTCGTTCTTCGTCTGATCAAACACCACACACGCCCTCATTTACTCGTTTTCAACAGTTTTAGGCAGCACTATTTTTTCAAGAAATCCAACTCTCTCCAGAAGGCAACATTAATACATTCATTTCTCAACAATAACACTGCAAATACATCACTTTCGACTGCCATTGCACTATGATATCAAACAAATAGGGGATGGTTTGAAAAGACATGCCTTTTTTGAAAAAATAATAGTGTTTTCTGCTTGAAATTGTCGAAAAAGAGTGAAAAAGAGCGAGTGTGGTGTTTGATCAGAAGAAGGGCGAATTATGTGTCTTCAAACAACAGAAATTTGATGTGAAAAATTGTGAAGTTTTTTTAAGAAAATGGATCTTTATCTCCAAATTACCCGAGAGCGCCGAAACTGTTATTAGAATTTTTTGTAGACGAGACTGACTTCCGTAAGTTCCACAAAAAAAAATAAAAAAAGGTGCTCATAGCGACCGAAGTATTACCGAAGCAAGATGACAACCCTAATGAGAGAGAAAATATTTTTTCTTTTCAAACACAACACTGATAAAAGAAAAAGTATCATAGACATCATTATAGGAGATTCAAGATCCAATAGAAGATGATGTTTTTGTATCAAGAAAAACATGATTCAGTTTTTAACGATGATCAGTGGCTGAAATCAAAAGGACCTAGGGGGCGGCTATTTCCGATATTAATACAAATATCTATAGAGTTATTCACTTCTGTACACCTGTTCTCTAACTTTCTTCCCTGCCCGAATCCCTGCTTATTTCTTGTGTCCAATCGCTGCCAGTGATAATGGCGGCTACCGAAATTGATAGCATATAGGTCTACATTTGAAAAAAGTATTGAAAATGGAATAAAGTCAAAAAAACGTCGCATTGAATCAATTTATACCAAATCATAACACATATTAAACAAAAACCAAACAAAAAATATCCTTGACTCAAGCTTTCATTTTTTTGAGACGGTGGTTTGCAAATTTGTAAATTCCTTTGATATGAATACGAATCATATACTATAAATAAACAACGTAATATTAAATAAAACAAACTCACAGAAATAACTCAGGTTTTATTTGAAAACGATAGAAAATTCAACAATATAAGCTGGCATACAACTATATTTTGTTCCTGAAACTCATCATTCAGTATCGTATGGATCGGGATTGTCCAATAAGTCCCCAATTTGACTAACTCGATCTTGCTTGATGCCTGGTATTTCCTGGTAGCCGATCTCCAAAGTTGACAGAATCACTAAATTCAGAGTCTAGTGTCACATGGCCATCGTCAGCTGATTTTGTAACCGGAGCCTTCTTATTATCTTTCATGGGCTTTCCAATAACATCAGAGCTCGGATTGATATGTTCATCACTTGAATTATTTACTTGGTGAACTGTTGTCTGATCTAGGGTTCCATGCTGAGGTTCATTCGTTACACTCGACACAGTCGTTGTATTAGCAGCTTCAGCAGCTTGCATTAATGCTTCATTGTTGGCGATTTCTTCTTCTTTGACTGCGTTGAGATACGCTTCGACCTCTTCATCAAGTTGTATCACGTCGTAGTTGCAATGTTTGGATGCGCAAGAGAAACAAAATTCGATATCTGAATTGTTCCCTACGGAGCAAACGTCTTCTAGGGAGCAACCTCTCTGGAAGTTAGAACTTCCATATTCATCCACTGGAAAAAAATCAGTTGAACTATTTGAAGTGATGTAAAGGTGGTCTTTTGTCTTAATGTCATCACCGGAATAGTATTTTTTAGCCCACGAACTTATATGAGGGATCATGATGATGAACATGGAAAAGTATGCATTTAGCTTTTCACTTTTGTTTGTAATTTAAAGCAAAAGGCTCGAATACTTTGAGATCGCTTTGGAAGGGGAAACATTTGATACAGGAAGAGGTGTTACCACCCTGAAATTTCAAGAGGAAAGTGGGGTAGAGTGATGAATCATGTGAAAAGGTACAAAACTTCTTTTCTAGCTATACCCTATTCATTTTGAGTTGGCTTTTGCTTCTTAACGTTAATGCTTTTAATAAAATCACCAGATCCATTTTGTACTATATTCGTTTCGAAAATGAAACAACTTTTCGAAAAATTGGACATTGACAATACAATACTGACATTAACTTATTTACAGATATGTCGCTAAGTGCTCTTACACTGGTGCCACATACAGTGTGTAAGTGTTATATTCAGATGACAATTCAACTTTGGTTTTCACTATTTCACATAACAAATGCTTTCGATGGAACATATCCATCATTTGTTAAAAAGACACAATGGAATGCCATCGATTCGAAACAAACTATTAAGGCTTAGAAACCAAAGTTTTATGTTCGATTTGAAATAAAATATTTTAATATACAATGTACAATATGTACATATTAGTTGCCATGATGACGATACATTCAAATACTGAAGAAAGTGATGACTAAGAACTGGACTGCTGCTAGATATTTCATTTATCTTGAGTCATATTAGAGCAGTGACATATTTTAAACATTCATTCAGATATTTATTTGAATATGATTTTAACTCATCTACTCACCAGTTACCAAAACAAAACATTTCGCTGTTGGACCATGACATATTTGCTTCTTTGTTGTTTTGGATCTTTGCCCATATCTACACCGACTTTCCACATCTGTCGATTGACATTTCAGGCATGACAATCCATATCCTGGAAAAAATGAATCACTGTTCATCTGGGGCAGTGAAAATTACGGGATTTTCCTTTGAGTGTAAAGGAAAATCGGTAGAGTAAATTTAAGTTTATCCCAAATTAGTCGAGAGTTCGTCGTACTTTTAAATTCTTCAAATAGTATAAATTGTGCAAAGTAACTCAAATCGGTTGGAGACAAACAATAACCATGAAATTGACCAATGGAATAGAAATATAGTGTTAAAATTTCAAAACTATTAAAATATAAACGGTACGGTCGAAATAATTTCAATTAACTAATTTGAATCGATTTTACTTATGAGAGAAAATTATGCAGTCTCGATAAAAATGAGCGATACTTTCTTTTTGGTTTTTCTACCTGACACGATCTATAAATTATTAACTCCTGGGATGAAACAGGTTCAATAACATTATTTAATCTTGAATATCTACTGGATGAACTAAAAGTACAATCAATTATAAAACCGATCCCACATACCGATAAGTACTGTCTACAGCCCAGAATTTGATAATCAAATTTCATATTTCCTTCATCTAAACTACCTGAAGAAATGTATATTTGGTTCAGAGAGTAAGTACAGTAATATTTCAAAATATTGAGAATTTCCATTGAGAAATGTTCCTAAAAACAATTACGATTTACAACTGAAAATATTTTTGTGGTCGATCTTAATTTAAAGAATTCTTTAGATTTTTCAAATTCCTGTATGAATTCTATTACTTATTATGATAGTTCCCAAACAATATTTTCCTGTGAAAATTTTTTATATTGCAGAAAAGTACTTTTTGATGAAATTCATTTTTTATGACATCTTTAGTACACGATGGAAAATATGAAATTTTACTATTATATTTTAGATTATGGATGGAGCACTACAAATTTGTTTTTGTGTTCCGATTGAAATATGTTAAATATTCACCTGTCTCAACTAAAAAAGCCGTTATAGCAATGCACAGCACAATTTTATAGAACTTGGACATGTTCAAAGATTTACTTCACTGACAAGTGAATGAGACAAGTAAGATCTGCAGTTATTTCTTTTATAGATATATAATTAGGTACTTGGGGTGAGCTCTTGTGATTACCTGTAATAATATTCATTGTGACTGTGAGTAATAAACTACCAGGAGCCTTAAATTGTCATTAGTGTCCAGACAAGTAAATTACTACTGGATGGTTGTAAAATGGTTATGAACCTTCAGTTTATAATTTCACATTCACAAAAAATTTGAAAGGGGGAAAACGAAATAATCACTCGATTACGCAATGTCAACCATGAATCACTATACCTCACATATTAACATAGGTATTGCCAATTTTTTCACTCATAATATCACAAGAGCTTGAATTATTTCCGGAAATTTCATAGAGGGCACGAATATTTTGAAAATTACATACATATATAACATAACTTTTTTTAAATATTCGTACCTGAAAGAAAATTTCCAGGAATAATTTAAGCTTGCGTGCTATTTGGTGAGAAAAGGACCCTGCACGGTTCTTATAGAAAATGGGCTTAGTCGAATTGGCTGAAAATTTAGTATAATGTAGTTTATAACGAACTGATCAAATGTCTCTATGGGCGCAATAAGATCTAATTGACAGTTTTCGAGCTACAGGGTGTTAAACATTCGTTGACAGGGTTGTTATTCATCATTAGAGAATTTTTCATTTGTAGTAATTTTTTTTTTCAGGAATATATAGAAAAATTAAACATAAAAGTGAAAAACTGAATATAATATGGTCAATATCTTGTGGCCCTTGTCTATTTGTTGCATTATGTACTGATCCTAGTCGACAGCATGAAGATGCAGGAATCATATGGGAGACTACTGCATTAAAAATATTTCATACCAGTTCATACCACGTCTGTTGAGACATTGTGATTATTATTATGTACGTATTATTTGCTGATGGCCTGCATCCGATATTAGCGTTATGTGGAACCTACCGACACTTTCGAGCACCTGATTTACAACTGGAATAATAACGTTCTCTTTTCTTCTCCATCAAGAGGTCATATGTGTGTATGAACATCCAAATTCAATACTACTCGAGTGGTAATTTCTCGTCAGTTTTTTGTTATATCTTTCAAAGTATGACAAGATTCTCATCTTATGATTGGTTAATGTAGCGTAATCCAATATTTATTACCGAATGAAAGATTCTAAAATATAGCCTTGCTTATCTGAATGATGTGCACATGATTCAATCCTTTCAGAAATATAGACTTTGATAATGCCTACCACAGCTGTAGGCGAAATGTCAGGAGTAAAAACCTGTGGGCTACGGCAAACAAGCCCGAATAACACCCGAGAATCGGTACCTCTGACCATGAAGGTAAAGTTCTTTGAGCCCTATTGCAGTTTCCGCGTGCTACTATTGATTTCTCAAATTCGAAATTTTTCAAAAATGCCTCAAGAAAAATTGGTCCAGTTTTCAATTCCATATTTTACCACCGAATTTCAATTCTTCGGAGAAAAAATGACAAATTCAATGGTGAAGTCTTGTCACAGAGTCGCCTTTATTAGTTTACATTTGAAATGTAGCATCAATTATTTCTGGAACGAGCGGATATATCTAAAACTAAGAAACCAGTTACTAGAAGATAATGAAAAGGATTATCCATTAACGCCTGAAGGTACTTTTCAAAAAGTTGTACTACACGCGGTATATTGTTAATCGAAAAAGTGGACAATTTCTTTGGGAAGCCTTGTATAAAACTGGTGCACAAGGGAACACGATCAATTTCGCCATTGTTCTTGTAAGTTCTAACTCGAATAAATTCCTTCTGTTTCAACCACAATTATTGCAGGATGTGAATTATTTTGTACATAACGATTTGTGTCAGATTGAAGTGTATTACTTTTTTCGAAGGAATACTGTAAAACATTGGTCCAAAAAATCTGTTATTGTCGGCCTGTTTAGAATATTGGGGGTTATATATCGAGAACACCAAGTTTAATAGGTTAAAATGTATGCTGTACATCCACGATTTTCGAAATTTTACTTAGCAAATGACTTGAGTGTATTACAATTTGATAAAATCCCACAGACTGCAGGTCAAGGGGTTCGAAAGCAAAGTTTTGGAAATTATTATAATGCATGTAATTTGGTCGATCGAGTTTGATGTAGGAGTGATATATGTTTCCACAAAAATCTGAGAAAACTTCAAAATCGAACCCATGAACATTATAGTACCTGAACAGTGAGCAAAAATCCAGGTTTATTTTGATCAGTTCAATTGGTTGAACTGGTCTAGTGCAATTAATCCGTATAACTTGGTGAAAACAGCATAGCCTTCAGCTTTTTCATTGGCCATCCGACATCGAGGAAAATGATTATTAGAAAAATATCAGAGCATGTGGCCAAGTGAAGGGTCTCCCATTTCCAGTCACTTTTCGAGTAAAAACCAACTGCACCCTCAAGTTTCTAATGAATCTACTATTGAAAGATAATAATAATGAGAGGCAGACCTTTATGCTATCAAGTGTCTGTTCTTTGGTAATTACATATTAATTTCAGTACATCGTGTCTTAAGTTCTTGAACTTCAGAAGGAAACGAATGATTTCAGTTCTGTAGAACGACTGTAAACATCCTGTGTGAAAGTTTTTTTCAGAGCTCGAACTGTTAGCTGAGCCATTCGCACTAGAATTGTGGTTTGTCACCAGAGTTGGCATCTTCAGAAAAAAATATTGACTCAATAGTTTCACTTGTTATACCACAAGCCCTTGAATTATTTCCAGAAATTTTCAAGAGCTTACGAAAACTTTGAAAAGTATGATAATTCTCTCAAAATGTTCGTGAGCGAGAAAAAATTCCTAAGTATAATAAAAGTATGCGTGGTATTCGGTAAGAGAATTTCACACCATATCATGTTTTAGTCCTTCAAAATACGTCAAAATAGGCTTTTACAGAATTAACAAAGAATTCACCTCTAGCAAAGCAACAAAGAACACATATCCCTTTCTCAAACATGATAGGTGATGGTGAAGTGTTAGTAGCTCGTGAATAAAGATATGGATTAATATTGTATTTCCATTATTCTGCTAAATTGCTCTAGTGCCAAGTTTGAACGTTACATTTTCTTTACTTCTGCTCGAAAAAGGTAAGTGACATGTTATGTCAAACAATATATTCCTTGTCTATGTCAAAAAATTTCCACTATAATTCGCTGTAGGTTGTTACCCATGAGGGAAAAAAATTCTGATTTGCCATGGTTACGTGAAACAAAATAAGCATTTAATTGGTTGAAAACTCTTGGTGTAAAATTTTCTTCAGGAATTGCTTCGAGTTTTGCGACTTGGTAAATGAGATAAAGTGAAATCAATTTCACTTCCAAGATTCAAATCGTAACTTCGATCTTGCCATGCACACATGCAACTTTATGAGGCAGATGCAATAATAATGGAATTGAAATTTCTTCAAGAGTATGTTGAAATGTTTATTTCATTTTCATTGCAATGGTTCAGGTTTTGTTATATTAACAGATATGGTATCGTAAACAGTTTCGAGCACACTATCAGTTACATTTTCAGGCACAGTTTCAGAAACAACCTGCGGAAGTGTAACGGAAGTTACAATTTCAATTACAGTTATTGGTTTTGAATCTGTTGCTGGTGTGGTTGTCGTTCCTCCGGAAACTTTCGATCTCTTGGACTTCCTGGTTTCCTTCAAATAATCTTCAACTTCCTGGTCGAGAATCATTTTTTCGTTGTTGCAGTATTTAGAAGTACACGTCGAGCAGAATTCAATGTCCGAGCCTTCGTTTTCGGCACAAATATCCTTCAAAGTGCAGCCTCGTGTGAAATGGGCCTCACCATCATCAGCGACTGAACAAAAAAAACAAGTTGATAGTAAGTAGAAAAGCCGAGCAAAAAAAAATTGAATAGCTTTTTCAAGGGCTACAATATAAAATGGACATCAAAAAGTATAAATACAAAATATAAGGTACATACATGTGTTACTTGAGGTTTTTTTCATTAATGAAATAATGAGATAAAACATGAGAAATGTTAACTTTGACAATGAAAGGTAAAGTTATCGATTTTGAAATTCATAGTGTTTTTTTCACTGACAACAGTTTTATACAGGAAGTATTCTGTTGTTTAATATATATATAATTATCATTAACGTTTAGGAAACTAAAACCATTTCCGTTTACAAAACTGATGTGCAAATTCCTTCTCAAATCCAATATTTCTTATTGACAGTCTTTGTCATTGACATTTGTCTACGCTTTTACACTTGTATAGACTCCAATATGAATACCTATTTATTCAGATTGTGGTAGGTTAGAAACCCAGAATAATACGAAGAGGAGATCTAATAGTATATTATTCTACAAGTGAACAAAGCTAATAGTTTTCAATCGACTAAATATACTGATTCACGAACGAAAGTTCACTTGAGCATTGAGAGTAAATTGTTACTAGGACTCATTAGACTTATCGTAGTATGAAATATCTGTTAAACCTGATAAAGGTGAAAAATAAAGAGCTTGAAGATATACCGAAATTTTGATTGAGCGTGATTTGATATATTCATTGTTTTGATGTTGATGAGGAGGTAGTAATGTTCTGGAATCCATTTTTGGGTTTTTAAGTTCTTATATAATATAATTTTTTTTGTAAAATTGACTGACTATTTTGTCAGTTACGTATATTGTCACTCAATTTTACATCTTTTTACATATTTTAATATTAATGATATATAAATGATATAGGATCATTTATTACTGTTTCATATTGGTTATTAACCACTGTCAAGAAAAAATCAGCTATGTAATACAATAGATGTGTAACCCGACGTTTTTGTAATCATCACTGTATGTTCATACAATTCCCGGTCACAACTATCCCAAAAAGATAGGGACCAATATTTTTTGGGTCTAAAACTGGAAGCAATACAAGAACTCTCGATATCGGATAACCAAGTGAAAAGTAAAAAATAATTAACATCAAAACACTATTAGCCAAAAAACACATGTATTGTAATATTATGACTGCAAGAATCTTTGATAAAAAGGGCTGTATTTAAAAAATGTAAGTTGACGATGAAATCCAATGAACGAAATTTCGCGTTAAAAAAAGGCTCATATCAGATTATAAAAAAAATGTAACAGTATTGAAAGTTTTTTACTCTTTTCATATAATTCGAAATGGAGGCAGCAGAGACAAAAAAAGATATTTGACAATCTTACTGTTCTGAAAATATTTCAAAAGCAATCACTGATATTCTAAGCCTGGAAATAGATCATTCGAGTTACCCAAAATGAAAAAAAAATATGTTCGATTTAACTGACTGTTTCCGATATAGCAATAATGGCTAAAAAACGGCCTGTATATAACTAAATCGCAATATTGTTTATTGCTTCATTTGTCAGTATAATGATTATAATCATTTTATACGTCTCTATTTCATTAAAGATGTAACATTATAAATACATTATAACGCTTGTGGTATTTCATTGTGAGTACATTTTATAATGCTACCTCCTAATTGGTGAAATAGCCACTACGTGCCATATTTTGTATTAACTTATTTCGTACGCACTTATTGATAACGGATAGAATATCGATCTGAGAAATGGTTTGCCTCGTAAATCGTAAGAAAACTAACTAATCAATTACGAATATTTAAAAAAGCTTCTTAAAATCCTTCACAAATCTATTCAATTCGCGTATTTTTTCCAGTGACATCTCATCATTCCTTTGACATCAGGATTGTAACCTGAAGAGCTATCTCTGTTCTTCGAGTATTAAATAAGATTTTGTAATCAGCTTCAACTGATGACAAATCCTAATTGGCTAAGCTTTTCCCTTAGTGAATAGTAATTAAATTTACAGGGCTAAATACGTTAGGAGCCATTTTCTCATCCGATAAATACATTATCTGACAAGTAATATCATAATGTGTATTGGGGAAATGAAAATATTGAATGTGATACACAATATGACGTCGATGGTATTCAAGGACTGACACACAACACACATGATCTCTGTGTTATGTAATATTGTTTATGGTCAGTGTTATTCGAAAGTTGATTGAAGTCTAATTATTTCTGATTCTAAGATTCAATCAACTTGAATTAGACTGACGATAAACGATTTTGCATAACACAGATACCATGTGAATCATATACACAGGAAGAACTACGTAACAGCAACCACAATATGAATTCACAACAGTCACCAAATTGATAAATATATATATATATATCAACTGATGATTATTATTTCACTGATTACTTTCCGTATTCTGATACAATTTTCCATACTCATTCAGATGAATTGTCTATGCATGACAGAAATCAACTTTGAGAGAAAAATGACAAATAGTGGTTATCTAATGAACTGATGACAGAAATTCGAAAATTGTTTGTTTCAATAGACGACATATTAATCATTATTATTCATTGATTTATATTGTTCTTGGAATTTTCCTTGGTGCAGATTAATAAAAAAAAAGTGAAGATGATGTTTTCAATTCCGTCCAGTTTTTTATAACGAATAATGTAACTTTACCGCTTCAATTCGTAACTGGCATATCAAAATTTTGCAAATTATTCAAATAAAAAATGAAGATATTCGAAAATGGAACAGTCAGTTACCTGTTGCTTTAACATAACATCTTGGCTTTCGTCCATAACATGTCTGATACTTCTTCGTTGATAAGTGGAACTTTCCACCTTTTTTACAATGACTGTTCACATTCTTCGAATCACATTTCAGGCACATCATTCCATTAGCTGAAAAATAAATGGATAAATAAGAAAATATATCGAAATAAAAATGACAACATGAGTTTGTACTACTTCTATAATTTTTACTGTAATGGACATGTTCTATACCTAAAAAGGTTTTTTATTACGAAGAACTAATAAAGGATCTAAACAACTGGTGGAGATTTAGAAGAATAATCTGATTGAAATTTGCTTGCATTTTCTGTCAAATCTTTGAATTGAACTCATAAAAATGATAAAATAGGGTGTAGCTTTGTTCAGCTTCAGTTGAAGGTTGACCCCATTTCTAGGTGGAACCTGTTGCAGTGGTCCACAGTTGCCTTAAATTGAATGAAAAAAAAAATTACCTTCCTCAATGATAACAAAAATAAGAGTTATGCACACTAGCACTCGCCTGACTTCACCCAACATTGTTATGTCACAAGGGATAGACAAATCAACAATAACTAAACGACTGGACGAGGTATTTTGAAGACAACTTTCGAAAATGCTACAATACAAATTACTCCTAATGACATTTTCGAAATATGATGCTTCTCAAAGATAACCTGATACCTTTAGTGGTAGACATATCAATAAGAGAGCGTGAAAAATTTCCTATTATTTTTATATATTAACAGTTATGTGGAGATCTGAATTATATAAAGATGGTTACCTTTATTCGAGTATCGAGCTGCATCCAAACTCACAAATATTTATAAAAACATAAATAAGAAAAAAGGAAAGATAATATTGAGTTACTTGAAAGTAAATACTACCGACAATATTTTGAATGTCTAGGGCTCTGTCTTTTTCTAATGTTTTTTTATTATAAAATAATAAACCATAAGATTGGAACCTTTGGTGTGAAACTTTTCCTAAGTCCCTAACTCAATTATCCTAACACCAAAAACTCTCTAGAAGAGGTTTCTACCAACTTTCAATTCAAAATGTTAAAGTTTTATATTGTGCAAAAAGGCAGAAAAAATTGGTTCATTGAACCATTTTCAAGAGTTGAATAAGATCATTAGGAGTAATTCGATTTCAAGTACCTTCGAAAGTTGTCATCAAGATACCTCGTCCACTTTTTTACTTGATTTCATCGTTATATATGTTACCGGCCAAACCCGGGAGAAACTAGTTTTGCCTAGGGTGAACTAATTCGTCCTACATAGGCGTGAACTGGCATAGCCTAGGCTAAACTGGTTGGTCCTAAGCCGGATAAAATAAAAGGGTTTTTGCCAATTCATCTAACCTAACCTAAAGTAACCTAACCTAAAAAGTGTGTGTGTTTTTCTATCAGGATAAACTTGTTTGACCCAGGCTAAACGGTTTCATCTTATCAGTCTCAGGAAGAAACAGTTCAGCCTAGGCTATACCAGTTTATCCTATTGCATGTACGACGAATTAGTTTAGCCTGGGCAAAACTAGTGTATCCTGAATTACGGTTTTGTCGGTAACATATATACCCCAACTTACATTTTAGGACAGTTATTCCACATGCCGGGGAGAAATGTCTATAAAAAGGATAATACTGGTAGTACAGGCCTTTAATATTTAACTTCAAAGTATAAATAATTTATAATTAGCAACCTTGGTTGATTACAGGAAAGTAATCACCAGTAAATCCCCTTCAAATTCCATAAACCACTTTAGAGCAAGAAACATGTGAGAAATTACCTATTTTCTCCTTCAAAAATGACCCATCCATCGCAAGGATTGGGGCGGTTTGAATTCTGATATTATTTAGGGTACGAAGCAAATGTCATCATAACCCATTGAATGTTTTGGTATCCTCTCTTGGTGAATATTTACCTAAATGTGACTAGATATAAGCCGTTACGGTCAGGGAATATAAAGGATATTTAACAGGTCTAATAGTTCAATTATTAACTTGATTTCATACCGTAAGAGGAAGAATATTGACTTATAGGTACATTTCAAAAATTACGCCATATTTAATTAGAATATCTGTTTTACCCATCAATAAATATAAATTATATATTGAATTTTAGTTTATTCTGACGATTTATTTCTAAATAATGGCTGCATATGACATTTTAAAACCATAACTTTGCTAATGGAGTGTTATTTGGAAAAAAATTTAAACATGTGCAATCAATATAAATTATTTTTGCATCAAATCGCATATTCAAAGAGGCCCGTGAATTTTATGAAGGGTAAGAACCATCATTTTACAGAAAATTTCGCGCCGCAAGGAGAATATTGTTGAGGAGAGAGCATGTAGCTACCGTATGACAATAATTTTCATATTCCCATACTTATTGTCAGCATTTTATGTAGACCATAGCTGATTCGTTGTGGCAACCAAATTATGAGAAGTTGAGATAGAGATAATATGTATATATGTATGCTATTCATATAAAGAAACCTCTCTTTGTTTACTCGTTCGTCCAAGGGAATAATTGGTAACAGAAAGGTTGATTTAAGCTTGATATTTACTTATTTCTGACCAATTTCTTGTCAACATTACTTATTTTTACCCTCAACCTAGTAAACTAAATGTCCAAATATTCCAATTTTCGACGTCCAAATTACTTAGAAATTTTTTCCCCACATTGGTAATTACAAGGTAAAAATTACGTAACCTAGTCTTCTTTCAGAAAGGTCGCCGACCTGATCAAAGGTAAGATTAACGTAATTATAACTGAAAATGTTAGTTGGGGCAATTATTACACATCCTGTACATCATGAATTCAGACTAAAAATTTCAGTCTGGGATAAATGTTTTTTTAATGCATGAATTCCTTCAAGTTACAGGTTTCAATTTTGTCTGAGTGGAAATCCTAAGTTTTCAGATTGATAATTTGATCTCTCATAATAGTATATTACATAACGAGAAAAATAAGTAGTCTATTACGGAAAAGCGCAAAATTTGTGAGCACGTAACTAGCTCTCGAGTTGTGTACAGTACTTTTTCTCAATACCACCATGCTTGTTAAATGATGTTTGCTGCTGTAGCACGAATTTCTTTGTTACCCCTCATTTTCAATAATCAACGAGACAGTGGATGGCAGCAAGTAGGTTAAACAATTGCTTGCTTCACGGATATAGCTGGATGAAGTACCAATCCGCAAACTGCTAAACAATACTTTTCCTGGAAATATCAGTTTTGATTCCATTCAACAAATGATTTGACAAATTTGCTGAATTTGATATTAAATTGATCAAGTCAAATGTTACATATCCCATCGTTTTGAAAAAAACATATCTGGAAGCCGCTGTCATTGATTTAGAATACACTTGTATTCTAAATGAGCCATGCTTTTCTCATATTATACGAGAACTCTATCTCAGCAGCATGCTTCAAAGCATTTCCACGAAAAGATTTGAACAATTTGTCATCTAGAAATGTCCATATGTTTATTTCAGTGTTTGTAATTTATAGTGTCGACTCATTTGTTTATGGTTAATGAGAAACAAACTTGTCCTATAAAAAGTTTGTGAACGCCAACCAATTTGTCATGAGTAATAAATCATCAGCATTTTATTATCTGGATTTCATCGAGTGTTTCTAAATTTAATCCGCTAGACCACAGGATACATCTTATTTCGAGAGCAGAACACACACATGCAAGTTTCTGAAAAACTGGCAAGTGTTTCAAGAAATAGTTGTCTCTTTGTTAGACGAAATGAAATTCAACTAAACGGGTGTGCCAGAATTTCGAAAAAGGCGTGTTATAATTTTTTAAACGAAAAAACGTGAAAGGATAGAGATTTATTAGACCCCCCAAAAAACTCTCTCATATTCTCCAAGGAAGTCTGCCACACTTTTTCCTTTCGAATTTCATCCCTCCCTTTTTATTTTCGGATATTTTCATAATAAGAGGAAAATGTGGTATTGGATATTTCCTCGTAGTTATAAACAAAATATTCCTTGTGCTTTCTTTCCGAATCAGTCACTTCAATATTTCGTTATACCATTTGTTCACCTGATAATAGAAATGTCCCATTTATGGTATCTGTTTGATTCAGGTATTGAGCAAGAAAAAAAAGTTACTTCTATGTTATTGAGCGCTCGTTACGCCATATAGGCAGGGAATTAGATGGTATAATAGAATAATGGAAACCGTTACTATACAACACCCATGAATGGGATTATTTCTTTCGTTTCCCTACCAGTTTTGTTTTGTCATCTGGTGGCCATGGACACCTTGAATTCGCCAAATTATACGAAGCAAAAAAGAAGAGGGTCGGTGGCTGCCTACGCCGGTAACAAGGCCGGATGTCAACGGATTTGGCGAAGGATCCCGAAAGGATCTGTTAACAGATCGAACCGAGTCAATGGCCTTAGATGCTGAACTCAATAATGAAAGGAGAAAAAAAATTTCCTTCTCTCGACGAAATTACCATACACGTAGAGTTTGCTAGTGAGGGGGACACATTTTGGAAATATTTTTCAAGATATGCAATCAAATCTAATCTAAGATGCCTAGAAAACCCTGGTGTATCTACTTATACCTGAATAATTTTGGGATAAACTTGGCGAAAACCGATCCCTTGATTTTTGAGATCATATAAACTTCAGATCGCTATTGTAGATGGCGATCAGTCATACACCATATGAAGCTTAATTTTCACTAGAGAGAAATGTGCAACCGAATATACTATACTATATATACTACTACTGTTTATTATTTGCCCACTGAGATTTTGACAGCCCTGACAGCCAATCAAATGCGTTTCAGAAAACGTGCATGTACTGTGGAAACCTATCGTTAACAACCTGTCAATCCTGACACTGTCACCTGCTACCTCTACAAGTTTTTAGAGTTTTTACATCAGTTTGTAAGACTAGACTTTGATTCCGAAAAAATATACTTTGCACATCCACCCGAGAATGTACGATAAAGTTACCTTCTGTTAAAAAAACATGCGTGTGTATGTATGTATGAAAGTGATAGACTGTCTTGGAATTGGGGATACACACATCAGTTATGCAACGGTTCAAAATACGTATTACATCGATATTTCCTTTATTTAAACAACACTTTGTTTTCAATCTCTCATTGATAAGAGCTATAGATGTTTCCTCCTCGATATAAGACTTTCGGTCAGGCTGAAACGAATGAAATTAGCTACGACGCTACATTCATGTTATTTTTTTTTTGGCGATTTGTTTTGTACTGAGTAAAGACGAATATCGATCCCTAGATTTTGACTGTTCACACAAAATACAAAATCTTCTACAAGTGTGACAAAGTACTTGAAATAATTTCAAAACTTGTTCTACTTATATAGACAATGAACCTCAAAGTTACGTCAATCTGACAAAACCGACATTTAACAGATCTTTGAAAATGCTCATATAACGCCCCCTATACAAAAATTAGAAAGCTTTCGTAATCGTCGATTGTTTTTCGCCAAGAAATTCTAAACAATATCGAATCATTAGATACACCAGGGTTTCCTAGGAATCTTACTCATTGGGTTTGTTCTTTCTTCAAATTATTGGCACGTCAATATATTCACCCAATCAAATTTATAACAGTTGTTGGGCGTGAATCGATAACCGATTGTATAGAAGTTCACTCTATTTATCTTGTTTTCATCTTCAGTAAAACAATATCGACAATCTGCTTTACCGACCCTCAATAGCAATATCATTTTTTATACAGTTGAGGCCTTCTGATCGTTGGGCACGTAAATCTCTTGATCTTGAAATCAGACCAACTTACACAACACCTTTTTTCCAAGCTGTATTTTTGTTAGTACTGCCATCGTCCATAGATATTCTGAGTACTGCTTTCGTATGTTATTTCACGTGCCGTTTCACCTGACGTCGAATCCAGCTTCTTCCCACAACTCTAAAGATACTCTTCATTACTAACTATTTTTGATTTCCCAGAAGTTGCTCGCACTTGTCGCTGTCAGTCACTCCTAATTTTACGAGGACATCTGACAAACGCTGCCAAGCATTCCGTGAAGATCTTTGATATTTACTAGCCGAACGCAGCTTTTTGTTTTATTTCTTCTCTCGAGATGTAACAATTAGTCACGCACATGATTATAAGTGTAATGAATAGGATGCAAAGTTGACAGACCGCGAGATCAAAACATGTAAAATTTGTCCGCTTGAATTTATCGCTTTGGTTTCTCTTTTCGGGTCGACGTTTGATGTTCGTCCTAAATCATCTTTTATTACATGTGTTATAGAGTTGTATGGAACGTTTTTATTTGTTGTTTTCTCGGTTATCGTTTTATTGTCTGTTGATGGTGAACATATTGTTGATGTTCATGTGGCGGAAAAGCTCCAGTCAGATCAAATAATGTTGGTTCAATCAGGACTAATCATTTTTCTACAGAGTGTAGCTCATTTTGGGGTATGGGATTCCCCCATTCCAAGATTCATAAAAACCCAAATGCGATTTTTCAAAGCTGTAATTTCAATCAAGCGACAGTTCACGATTAAATATCGATTTCTCGGTCTCATTGGCTAAACTCTGGCGGGGTATTTCGTTCACCAATAGAACTATCAGTAGACAACATTTGTGAAGACAGGCCACCAGAAACCTAAACTCTTACAGACAAGTTTGACAGTTTGATACTTCGATTTGAAGCATTTGAAATCTGAGGGCGTTTGAAAGTTCAGATCAAGATGAATAAAAACCCTGGTGTGTTGACTTATACCTAATAGATTGTAAGCAAATTTTCTTGACTTTTCGCTATACTTCAACTGAAGAGATGCCTTCGAGAGTTTGCCAGCAGAGGCGCACCTTACGTGATTTCAATTTTAATCTGTGATGCCATGATATCCGATATCCGTCTGCTCGACGGCAATTCGATTATTTATAGATTTATAGGTTATGTTTATTTCACGGTCTGATGTTTTTCAAGCAATTTCTTGCTTTCTCGCGAAATGCTATTTGATGAAAAATAAATCAAAAACTCAGTGATTGTGATGTGATTTTGAATATTCCGAAACAATAGTTGTGAGTGAAACTGAAAAGTACTGATATCTTATCTTTCTACTTTCTGAGGAACCGAAGAGAGGTAAGTACTTTTTTCTTCATAGCGTTGAAAAAATGCAATTTCAATGTGATTACGAGCCGATGATATGAGGGATAAGTAATACCTACACGTTAGACGATCGTTTCATTTTGAGCTTTGTAAATCGGTTCATAATAAATCTAACTATCACTATAAAATCAAACAGATACAAGAACAGCAACGATAAACACTTAAAAAGAATATGAACAAGAAAAACGTGAAAAGAAACAAGAACTAGGTACAAGATTTTGAATATTAAAGGAACTTTCAAATGCATTCAAATTCAAATCGAACTATCGAATATTTCAAAAAAATTAATAGCTTTTTGTTAGACAAACTTGACCTTACATATTTTATATACTGATAATTCTATAGGGGAACGAAAGATCCCGAAAAAGTTTATCCAATCAGACCGCCGGTATCGAAAATCACTCGTAAGATGCCGCCTCAATGAAAACGTACCCTTAGAAAATCGCATTTGTATCACCACCTCAACACCATCTACCGTCAAAAAATGTAAGTTTACTCTTCGATTTCTCAGGTTGAGAGGAATTGTCTAAACAAAAGCATATCGGTCAACGCACCAGGGTTTTTATTCATCTTGGATTTGAAGTATTTGAAATTCAAAGGCGTTTGAAAGTTCAGATAAAGTCAATATTCAATTCCTTTCAACACATATTTCGAAAATAGAAGATAATGTTGAATAGCCCAGAATCAAAATTTATTTCAATTGATTCTTTTTTTCACTTGTCAAAATGTGACGTTTTTGGCATTTCAGCCAATAGTAGCGGGTTATTCTATGGTCATTCTGGCCAATCATTCGGTATTATACTGATAAAACTACCTGGTCCTTGATAGAACGTTGTTTACCTTTGAACTGTCAAAACTATAAGGTTTACCGCGTCGATTTTATTGAACTGGCTCATATTTATATAAGTTATCATGAATGAAGAGTTACCTTATTATTAATAGTCATTCCCTTTTCACTTTTTCAGCATAATAATAACATAAACAACACATTTCAATGAACACTTAAACACGTAAATAGCTCATAACCCCAACTTTATGACAGATAGCGAACGACCGATTCAAATATTTAAGGTTTCCTGAACTCAAATGAGGATGATGTACAATTAGTTTTTATTAAATACAATTCATTTTTTGTGGTATGGGAAGAAACCTTTGTATGAAGATTTTGATACAAGGACATAACGATTGATTTTATGTTCCTTCTGGCGCGATTTTCCTTCCATAAGAAATTTTCAATTATCAACCTTGTACAATGAGAGGTGTGACGCCATCTCTTGGTATCGTCAGCAAGCATTATCATATGCGCTGCGTAAGCATCATATCTCTTCTGGATCATAGAAGGCATACATCGTTGTTTGACATTCCAAATTTGTAAAATTCTCACCTATTCTCCTTTCCTTCTTATGTGAATGAAATACTGATCAATTGAATTGTTCTTTCTTGTATTTGTTAAAAAATAATCTCTCCAATCACAACCCGTTCTTCAAATTTAATAAAATAAATTTTCATTTTCGAAACACCCAAACTTTTTTATTTTGAGGCAAAAGCATTTAATACAGGTAATAGAGAATTTTGCTTTGCAAAATTAGGCAGGAGTTATTTTATTGTATGGATAGTTGCAGTCTGACGTACTCAACCTAAAAACACAAAATACTTACAAAAATGGCGAACGGAAGTGCCGCCATTTTGTGAAAAACCGTTTGGGCCTGTATCTCCGTAACCGTGCACTTTAGGCGAACAATTATCAGGACCTTTTTTATAAATAATTAAATTTCCTATCTTTTTTATTCAATAATTTTTTTTGTAGCACTTACCGTTCACGACTTATATTATTATTACTTTATGTTTATCCACTATTTTACCGATATCTCTTTAAATAATTGTTTGAACAATAAATTGTTCGAAATAAAACTTTTAAATCGATTGATTTTCCACAACTTTTATTCAAAACTTTTTTCTCTAAAGTTAATATTTTTGAAGTTACAACGCGTTCAATGTCGTTCTACAGATTACAAGGTTATTAAGAACGAAGTATGAATAGCGTAATGATGTGGCGAATCCGATACATAATACAAAAAAATTTATTTTAGAATTTTTTTGATTTAATAAATAAATAATAATTCATGTTCTTACCTGCAAGAAATAGCGAATACCCATTAAAATTTTTTCTCTCTATTTTCTTTTATACAATTTAATATTACTATAATTAATTTAAAAACTACTACCATAATTACACACGCAAATAAAAAAATGGAATATTTATTGAAGAATATATGTGAAATTTATTTTTACAAATGTACACCAAAATGAATCATATGTCTTCTCTGACTCTTTGGCGTTTCGAGGGTGGTGAATTTTCGATGTTGGTTACATTCTCCTCTTCCTCTTCGTTATCTTCGTCAGTGGCATATAAAGATTGAAACGCCTCTATTAATTTGTCGTTAGAATCATCACCAATATCTTCATCGATGTCGCACAATTCTGTGTTGTTGACGATTACTTTCAGCTGATTAGTGCACGTTTTCTCTGTGCAGTTCTCACAGATTACCGTACAGTCCAATCCTGCTTTTTGGCACCCACAGGCTCTGCCACAGCCAGTTCTGCATTTGCATGAAATGCACTCTAGTTGATCTCCCACATACAAGACGATTGGAATTAACGCGTTGTAACTTCGAAAATATTAACTTTAGAGAAAAAAGTTTTGAATAAAAGTTGTAGAAAATTCATCGATTCAAAAGTTTTATTATAAACAATTTATTGTTTGAACATTTATTTAAAGAGATATCGGTAAAAAAGTGAATAAACAAAAAGTAATAATAATATAAGTCGTGAACGGTAAGTGCTACAAAAAAAATTATTGAATAAAAAAGATAGGAAATTTAATTATCTATAAAAAAGGTTCCGATAGTTGTGGGCCTAAAGTGCACGGTTACGGAGATACAGGCCCAAACGGTTTTTCACAAAATGGCGGCACTTCCGTTCGCCATTTTTGTAAGTATTTTGTGTTCTTAGGTTAAGTACGTCAGACTGCAACTATCTATGAAATAAAATAACTCCTGCCTAATTATGCATTATGGACACGAGTAGCTGGCTCCCTATTACCTGTACTAATTCAAACAAACCGAATAAGATAAAATCACTCGTCCTACGGACTCGTGATTTTATCAGTCGGTTTGTTTTCATACTTTTGCCAAAAAAAAAGTTTTTGTGAAAAATGAAAATTTATCGAAGGACTCGTGGTATTACCTTTGATAATAGAACGCGGGATTTTTCTGACGATGAAGGACACAAACGTCACAATGAATGACCTTTCTCCTGGGTAGTTATATTTGTATGATTTTCTGATTGCTTTCACGTGCCTAGTGAAAAAGATTCAAAAACAATAATTCAATGTCATGAAACGGAAATTCTTTCGAGTGAATGTTCTCAGATGTCTATAACCTACAAAACTACTGTCAGACGTGCAGGGAATTTGATGTTACTTCACCAGATTCATAAAGTTCACCTCTATTGACCATCTCCTGTAGGGATTTCCTTAGTTGAAACTGTTCAAAATCATGAATGCTCGATATCGAGAATTTGGATGTACGATTTTTCAGGTATAAGTCAATGCACTAGGGTTTTTCAAAAGTCATCGCCTATTTTGACAAAACGTCAATTCTACAATTCTCATCACATTGGGCTCATATAAGATGCCTGGAAACCCTGGTGTGTTTACTTATACCTAAGATGTCTAGAAGGATGGTGCTGGGACTGATGCGATATTGTTTAGAATTTTATGGCGACACTTATCTGTCATTAGTGTCATTTTTACGTATCGTGGTGTGTTTCTCAAATTCATCGCTAGTTGACGCTAATTGGAAGTGCATAGTCAACCGATCGATCGACAAACTATATTCTTCGATTCGAGCAGTCAACAAAATGAGCAAAATATAATGTCATACTCATAAAAAACAAAATCGAATGAAAGGAACACAATTATAGAGAATTTGGCCAGTATTCTGAACAAATAATATAGGTTGTTGATCAGTCAGCGTCCAAAAGTAAAAGTATAGCCAGCCGTCAGGTCGGCCGTTTATACATTTCCTAGGAAATTTGTAACTCTTTTCGTTGCAAACGCCATCTGAACTGATTTGATGTCAAGGGGTCATGATGCTTATTATCATAGTAGGCATGTGTCGCCAAGTTTACCCCAAACATGCCCAGGTATAACTCGGTACACCATCCTTCTAGACATCTTACTTATACCTGTAGAAGTTTGGGATAAAAGTGGCGAAATCTGGATTTCTTGATTTTTGGTGGATAATTGAGCTTTTGGAGGTTTCCGTACAATATGTACAGATGTCGCCAACACGCTCTTGTCAGTCTTGTCTGAAGCTAAATTTGCACTAAGTGAAAATGTGCAGTCGGGTTTTTCCACTTTTATTTGATTGGCTAGTGAGAAGAGATCGCAACCTGAAGGATAATGGGTGGACAATGAGATACCAGTCACAACGTTTCGATATTTAAAAGCAATGAAATCAACAAATAAACACGATACAAACATCGTAAACATCAAAATTTCAAACTGACATGACAATATGACAATTAACTTTATGTTATATAATATATAAGGCTACTTAATAGTCTACATATAGTGAGTTGATTCATTGAATCAAGAAAGAATATATAAAAATAATAAAATATTGAAAATTGACCTAAAAAACAATGTATGAAATAACAATAAAATCAAAATATGAACAAACAGTTCATATTATATGCCTTCCTGTTCATAAAATAAAATATACGCTTCGCCACTCACTTGTCATCAAATTTGAAAAATGGGAACATAACGCCATCTACCGAAAAAATAGGGGAAACCTTCAAAAGCGTCGATTGTTTTTTTTGCCACAAAAATCTAAACAGAATCTAATCAGTTGAGTCACCAGGACTTCTAGGCATCTAAGGCTCATATATATATTAACTACGAATATTGATAATTAAGGCAGCTATTTGATGCGAGATTTTGGGAAATAAAAGAGCGCGATTGGCAGCAAGGAATAGTTGCGCATGCGTCAAATTCAAAAGTAGAAGATGTCAGTCAAGAAATGACTCGCTAGTGTTGTTTCTCTCTTACGTTTCTCCCTGCTAAGTAAATCGGAAATGATCGTATGTCGGGTATAACTATTTGCCATGAATTCCTTGTTTTGTTTCAAATTCAAACATAACCAAATTGTCAGTGTTAAAATTTTCTTGAAATTCTTTCAATATTTTTCATAATTAATATTATTCTTGTGTTCGTTGATTTCTCGTTATTGTTCGGTACCGTTTTTATTATAGTTATTGTTCAGTATTGGTTTTTTGTTTCCATATTATAGTGTTGTGTTTCGTTAGTCCATAGTTGTTTAGATGTTCAAGACTATTATGTCCGCGAAAAAAAAAATTTGTTTTCTGTGTGACTAAGAGGTCCAGTTCATATCATTGGTAAGAAATTTATTACAAATGGATCTGTGTTGCTTTCATGTTCAATATATGCGTATTTATATTTCAGTTTTCCTAAGAATCCATCGCTAAGATCCCAGTGGATGAAAATATGTTATCTCCAGGCAGCTGAAGACGCGAATAAACTGAGAATATGTGCTGATCATTATCAGATTTAGGTCTTTCTTGCTCACATGTACAGCAGAAAAATGAAAAGTTGAATTTTTTCTCAATCACAGTATATATCGAGGCCACAGTGAAGATATTGACATGGTGTTTGCTGGACAAATTCATAAATTTCGATGCTTTTCGTGATTTGAACAAGAAAGTAATCATCACATACTTGAAGCTTCCTTAGTAATTTCATTTCAATAAGTCTACCACATTTTTCCATCGAGAAAAATCCCAGAAGTGATGCTTTTTCAAATGAGAGCCCTCTGAACATGTCGATTTTACGATATCCTATATACAACTACCATATATTTTCATCGCAGCACAATTGAAATATATTTCAGTGAAAATTACATTATAATACTTGGCGGAAAAAACTGCCGCAATCAACGGGTCCACCGAGTCACATACGACGATTTTACGTGGTTGTATTTTGTGAATACAATATGGCTGATTTTTGCAGGACTAATTAACATACAATCACTCAATCATATTGGCAGACATAATAACTGCTGCCTTTTTTTCAGTCGGACAACTGGAATTTGTCAATTTTACGATGTGAGGTTTTGTCATTACTATACATTATTTATTGTTATTTCCAACCGGTTTTTGTTGTGTTTTCAATGTATTCGAGTGTTTGACGGACGAAGCATCCTCTGCAAAAAGCAAAATTCCATTTGTTCTGTCGTTTTCTGGGTTTCTAACCTACCACAATCTGAAAGAGTAAGAATGAATATTGGCATCTATGTAGAAGGGCAGATTTTTAATCGACCCCGAAAAGTTGCTGGGTGTCTATTGAAAAATAGTTCTTTCTGCATAGAACAAGTCCATTTAGTCAGAAACTTTCCGTATATTTCAAATTTTGTCTATCGAAAAAATTGTGAGAACTTATATATAAGAAAATACTTATCGCTAACGTTTCGGAAACTAAATCCGTTTCGGTTCTCGAAACTAATACGCAAATTCCTGTCCAAATGCAAATATTTCTTTTTGAAAATCTTCTACACTTGTATAGATTCCAATATTAATTCTTATTTTTTCAGATTGTGATAGGTTACAAACCGAGAAAACAACGGAACAAATATTGATCCACCACAAAATAATGACGTTCAAATAGTACGAAATTCCATGTTTTTGTAATTGGCACCATTTCAGTGGTACAAACATAACGAGATTTCGCAAAAGGCAATGGCTGCTCTTAATCAATTTTGTAAGGTTTGCCTTACAAAATATTTCCCTATATCTTTTTAATCTAGAAGAAAAAGAGTTGTTCGATGTATCGATACTGCAACAGCAGAGCCAACTCTTTAGAAATATCATTTGTAGGGATAGATCCATTTCCAAGTGATGTCTTTCATTACATATTTATTACGGAAATCGTAGTTTGCATCGCACATATTCTTGATATCATTTATAAATATTGCCGACTGATGGCAATTGTTTGTGCACCCACTTTAGCGTTCAGAAAATTGGTCATTGACTGAAGACGTAAAGTCAGTAAACCTTATGGGCTTATTATTAGATGACGATGGGGTCCATTAATAGATGGCGCCAGTACGGTGGTGTCCAAGTCATCTCTTTTCTTATTTTTTTTAAAGACGTCGTAGCTTGCTTGAATCACAGAATATTTTTGATAACTTACACCTAACGCGAAAAGATGTTAATCAATTCAGAAACTGAAGTGGAATATTCCGTCAATGACGTAGATAATTCATATTCGGATGGTTATGTTAATGCTTAAATTTTCATTTCGTTTTCAAATTTCTAGGGTCAACATCATTCCAAAACCTCATTAGCTTTCTGTCAACATGTCAGTCAAACTGCACATATTTTAGCCACTCGAAAAAAAAATTTTGTCATGTATTGTCCAGTGAGTGAAAATATCGACATCATACTGTAGTACTGTAGATGGCGTAACAAAAACGCATCAAATCATTTAAACACAGGCGTTAGCAGTGCCGGTTTAAGGCAGTTCGTCGCCCAGTGCTGCCACAGACAAAACGCCCCAAAAAAGAGCCTGCTTAAAGGTAAGCGTCCATAGGTACGCATCGTACGTATCGTACGGATCGTACGAAACGGATTTTAGAATTATTGGTATAGTAAGTTATACATATGCGTCCACTGACCGGCAGCGGACGGATCGCACGTATCGGTCCGTCGGTAATGCCGATGATATTTATCGAAGGGGCAACTTTTCCGACTGGTGCGGATGACAACATGCGGATTGCCGATAAGTGGACGCATGTCACAGTAGGTAGTCACTGGTCGCCTCACAGATCATTTGAATTCTGTTACATTTCGACACTAAGTACACACACGTGCTTTAATTATAATTGTTATTACGCATATCATGGAGCAAATCAGTGAACAGTGTATGGTATTCTCCAAATTGTGATCTTTTTTTGAATATGTCATGTATCCACAATCTATGTCTTCTCTCATTTCCCCTCCTTTCTTCTTCATCTAATAACAAAGCAATAATGACAAGTTCTTCATCACTTTCCATGATCGGAAACATTACACACTGTAATGTTTCCGATCGTCCACTCACTACGAAAATGCGAATGTTACTTAAAAGCCGACCGTCGCATCGGCAATCCGATCGCTACGGATACAGTGGACGCACTACCACATATCGATCCGTTTTATACGATCCGTACGATACGTACGATGCGTACCTATGGACGCTTACCTTAAGGCGCCGCCGGGTGCATACTGCCTTAGGCTAAACATTTTTTTGGTGCCACGCCCGTTTTTTGGGCCTTTCAACGATATTTTATATTGATATTACCACAAACTTGCTCACGTCGTGAGTCATTAGTAAGAATAAACTTGATATAGGTACATGGTACATACCATATAAAATGAAAAACGAAATTATAAACAAAACAAAAAAATCTTCATTCTTTGATTTGAATAAGGGATATTATTAAAAACTAATCAAAATCACTAAATAAAAAATAAAACAGTATTCTTTGGTTTAAATAAACAACAGGTACGAAGAAAAACTAAAAAGAAACACTAAAAAATAAAACATTATTCTTTGGTTTAAAATAATAAGAAACGCCAATCACAATTATTAGTAACTAGAAATAAAAAAATTGGAACATAAGATCTAATCACTAAAAGGTTGTTTTCTAGCTTTCATTGAAGCAAACTGCTCTATAACACTATTCACATCCATTTCATTTAGCAGGTCTTGGTTAATGGATAAAATTGCCAAGGAATTCAATCTTTCTTGGGCAATTGAATTTCTTAGGTGAGTTTTTACTCTTTTTGAAGTAGAGAAAGAGCGTTCACCACTTGCATTTGACACCATTATGGAGAAAAAAATGCGGAGACAAATATTAACATTCGGAAATGAAGATATTCATTTATTTTCATATGAAACTCGTACGGAGTTCTAATGGAGTTTCAATTTTTATTTCTGGAAGGTAATTCAAAAGTTTTTTGAGATGGACACATTCTTGAGGAAAATCTTCCACGTAGATTTGTTATAGTTGAGTTGCAGGTGCTAGAATATTTTTATCTTCTTGTGTTTTTAGAGTAAACAAAACATTTTTCGAGCAAGATTTGTAGCCATCAGATCGACAATTAATTTCTGATTAGAGAGCATACCGCCCTCAAAAAGTTTACCGCCCGGTGCTATTGCGCCTAAAAAACCCTTGTTGAATCGGCGCTGGGCGTTAGCCAGTGTTGCCAGGTGGAAATCTGAAAAATCCCCATGACCTACCATGAAAAATCCCCACTTTCCAACAAAAATCCCCACTTTTTCTATATCGCCTCTTTTTTCTTATTTTATCACTAGTATTGACCTGTGGTATTGACACAAGCAGTCTATTTTTCACGTTACTACTCACGTACCAATGTACGTATTGTTTCTCAATCACTGGTTGATAATATTGTCGGAAAAAAAAATACAATTTGGCGGGAAACTCGAATTGTGATGCAATTCAACTAAGTGTTATTATTCGGCAATATTAAAACAAAAAATGAAGATTTATTAGTCTAAACAAATATAATGGAAACTCATCTGTATAAATAAACATGAATGAATTAAAATAAATATTCATGGGAATGCTTGAAGACTGGCTTTAAATCAAATATTCAAAAAATGAACAATTTGTTTTGGCCAGCCTCAACTCACCTACACTGTAGGTTGACGGACTAACACCTATTAGAAAACAATAGGTGTTAGTCCGTCAACCTACAGTGTAGGTGAGTTGAGGCTGGCCTGAACAAATTGTTCATTTTTTGAATATAAATGAATTAGGAGTAAATAAGAGTAAATCCCAAAGAATAAATGAAAATCAACCCTGAATAACAAAAACAAGTCTATTGATAAATGAAAATGAATTCTGAAAACAAAACAACAAAAACAGCCAAACGAGATCACTGTCATATATAAGATAAAGTCATCTCATTTTGCTCGTGTTTTTCTAAATAATGTATTCGGATTATTCAAATAAAATTATTTCACTTTTTGGTAATTTCAGTTCATCTTCGCTTTCTCTCTCTATATATATTTATTTTGGATGGTCGGACACGGTCGGAGCTTCCTATCAACATTCAGTACATCTTCTTTGTTTTCACTTCACATCATCTTCTTCCTTTTTGGTGTTGGGCTAGACCAAAGAATACGTAAGGTGTTCCGTGGCTAGACAAATGACTTCTGACAGATAAGAAATATGACAGTAGACGAGAATCGTAAGAAATACCCACAAATTCCTCACTTTTGAAAATTCCCCACATAAATCCCACATGAGGCGGAAATTCTCCACAAGTGAGGACTTATCCCCACACCTGGCAACACTGGCGTTAGCCGACTATACGTTCTTCAGACCATGATTTTGTCAAATAATGAGGAATATCGACATCATAGTGTAGATGGCGCCACACAAACGCTTCAATATTCTTCACGCAAGCATTGGCTATTATTACATATTAATAAAATAACAGAAGGGATGTAGGTATTCAGTTTCTTCCTTTAAAACAACCACGCACTCCAATAACTATCGCCACTAATCCAAACGTGATGAGATATGATCGGGATGCCGAAGAAATAAACAAATTGCCAATGGACAACCTCGTTTAAATCAAATATTCTAAATAAACAATATATTCAGGCAAGTCTGGGTTCTTGGTAGTGCAGAGGTTAGCACATTCGCCTTTCAAGTTGAAGACCGAGGTTCGATTCCCCGCCAGACCACCGTGCTGGGTAATCGCACGTTGAAAGGTAAGGCCCCGTTGATCCATTGCTTGCACAAGTTTCGATTTCTGAGGGTTGACGTTCGTCAGCTGGTTAACGGAAACGAACAATTTTAGAACAATATAAGTACAAATATTTCCGTAAATATGTAGAACACCATCTATATTGCAAAATGGAAGAAATCAACTAAAAAAGTAAGATTTTTATATATTATAATGGAGCTGAAGCAATACGTTATGTTTATGATTACGCAATTTTTTAGAACAGAGTCTGCGCTCATCTACATAGTAAAGGATTCACAACTATCAGAAAACAACCACTACCCTGGCTGAAACCAGGCAGGGCGTTGGGTTATATCCGATATGTGTCAGTGCAGAATTCTTCATGGAAGATATTTCTGCATTTGATTTTGACGAAACAAATAGAGACTGATTTTCCATTATTGGTATGGGACACAGTACTCGTACCAAGGCTGATGCAAATCTATGGACTGAACAAATTGTTCATTCTGAATATTCGCATCTATTGGTACTTAGAAATTTAAATTTTGAAACATTTCAACCTCTATGCAGAAACATGATATCAACAAAAAACGACAACATTGACATTTGTGGGAGAGTCATGAAATTCCTTTATATGCAGTTCCTACTTGAAAAACAAAAAAAATTCAAATTATTCTCAATAATTATTTCTTGTTCATTTCATGAATTTATTTCAAATGACTTGAAGTTATGCTGAATGAAATATTAAACATACCCCGACAAACTTTAGAATTATCTCTCGAGCAATTGCCCAACTAGTCCTTATGGCCCTGGCAAGCCATATATTTTCATCGAGAGAAATGTGTCCACCTTGGTATGTAATATTGTTTTGATTTCGAACTCCTCCTGAAGGTCATGATCGAGATGAAACTCGATGCTATTTCTAACTCCTCTTCAAATTTGACACTTTGTGTGGTAGTGACTCCTGCTTCCTGAGACCTCTTATATAATTAATCCAGATCCATGCCCTGAAGAGAGTTGTGAACTGAAGTTTATGAAATTAATTTCAGTTGCAGGGTAGATAATTCGGATGAATTCTCGAACAAACGAAGATCAGAGTCGAAAGCAGATCCACACTGCTTTAACTTCACTAATTCTCCAACTATTTCGGCCATCAAAGTGATAATTCCATGGAACCATTGTCGGAACTGTAATTGATCCAGTTTGCTCCTGTACAGATTATTTGATAGTTAATAACTGACTGTGGTGAGTTTTTATCATTACATCGTTTCATAGAGAAAGGGCTACTGGAAAAATCTAGTATAAGGTACATGATCGGTAAATACCTGGAATGGACCCATTTTTATAGTGGAGGTCTGAATCATCAGTCTGTCTGTTAGAAAACAGTGACAGACGGCCATATCTTTTATTAATCTTGTGAAAGTCTGATAACGGCAGAAATTTTCATGGATGATTTAGAACAGAAAATTCATAGTGACCCACTGGTACAAGAACGAAGAGGCAACTGGATAAGTTCTTTGATTTCATCAATTCCATACACCCTTCCATCAAATTCACCAAGGAGATGGGAGGAAAAATTGCAATCAATTTTCTGGATTTGACAAAAATTAAGCATAAACAGGATTTTTCAATTTTTAAAAAACCTTCGCATACAGATATTGTAATTCACAATCAACCAATCCTCCCTCACCTACATAAAGGGGCAGCATTTGACAGTATGATTCACAGACTGGTAAATGTTTCCTTATCAGATATAAATTTCGAAAAAGAACTGAATATTATAAAACAAATCACCATTAGTTGTTATAACAGTGATTTAGTAGACACTTTATTGTCCAAAAAGCTGTAGAGTCAAGAATTACAGAACGTTGATCTATTTAGGCCAACCGAGTAAGAAAATTTCTAATTTCTTGAAACAGGAAGATTTGAAGATTGCATATAAAACGAAGAGAAATTCAAGCTCTCATATCAAAAATAACAAAGCTAGAAATTCAGCATCAAATATATCAGGAGTTTATAGATAATTGTGTGGTTCATGTCCCATATTTCATGTCGGTCGAACGGGAAGAACATTCGATACACACGAATAAGAACACAAAAGTAATTTCCAAAACGGTTAGACGAATTCTACGCATGCATCTCACCTCATTATAGAGGGACATGAGTTCAACTACGAATTTGAAATCCTTCATTTCCAAGAGAAGGGTTTGAAACTCAATCTCTTGTGGAGTCTGGAAATTATTAAGTGTAAACATTCACAGTTCCTAATGAATGATCAGACGGAGTTGAATAATTCGCCTCTATTCAATATGTTCTTTCCAGGAAATTGTACTAATAAGGATGTGACGTCGGACCATTAATCTTATTAATCAGTTGTTGGACTGTATTCTTATTAACCGTCGGATATAATGTTGTAAACATTCGAAATGTAACAGTGTTAAAATCAGTTCAAAGTTTCTGCTTGAGGAAGCTATCGTATAGCGAAACACGTGTTGCGGTTTAGTATACCTTAATATGGAAAAATCATATAGACAACTTTATATTATTTGTTCAGATCTATTGAGGTCTCTTTACTGGTGCATGCTCCGAGATTGGCTAAGTAGACTTATATTCGGTGGTTCAATACATCAATAGATGGATAGACAAGAGTTTCATTCCTCAAAGCTATTAGATCTCCATCCTTAACCTCTGCCAGATTTTAGTTTCCAAAGTCCACATCTTATCTCTTTGAATTTTGATTTCCAACCAGATTAAAGAGCTCTGTAGCCACTCAGATCAAAACTCGAATACAAAGCACATGATCGATTTTCGTCTCCTGAAGATGCTAACCTTGTTAGCGAAACGCGCGTCGAGTGCAAAAATATCGGTTCTGTGTTAGGGTAATTGATCTCTAGGAAAAGTTTCAACTTTAACACCAAAGGTTCCAAACTCATCGTTTATCCGTTCGATTTTGTTGAATATTTGAATCAACAACCGCCACAGGTATTGCGCCATATACTTTTTGATTTTTACAACTATGCTGTTGCCTATCTGAACTTGATTCTGTAATCTGTGCTGTCATCGTCCAGATCATTCAAATCTATTGATACCTACTGAAGAAACTGAAAGACTTCTACTGAAAAAAACTCAGGAGATTCAAAATATAGAAATATGGTAGAAATGAAATGTATGAAAGAGACCCGAAAAAACCAGATGAATAAGTGAATCTAACCATGACCGTGATGATGATGATGAATACCTACTTTTACCAGAAGACGAAAGTGAATGCCACTTATTACTTGGACATATTTGAAAACTAGAGCATTAAATATAGTGTGTTCGAATACATAAATCTCCTTCGATAACTTGCATATCAAATATTCTCAACTATGGTCTATCTGTGCAAAAACAGTTTTCGTAAGTATTGCTGATCTTTCTTGCATCTTGTATTTGATATTTCGGTAGTAATATATCCTTCATACATGCCGATATTCATAACCGAATCTTGCTTAAATCGATAAGATCATATATGGTTTCATAACTGAACTGATTGTTTCACTGGATAAGGATCCGCAGAGTTCGAATAAAGTTTTTCTGTGAATACAATCTACTCATGAACAATTTGCAATAACAGTTTCTCCATGAGGGTAATAACCTACCATTAGCTACTACGCTTGTAAAATGCACAGGAAATGGGTCATATAAATGGCTATCCAACAAATCGATTACCCCTAACGTTAATAAATGAAATATCGTACGTTGTCACGAGATGAATATTTTATGGAACACCTGGAATAACGTTGAATATCTGTGAATGTTAGAGAATGTTGATTCGTTTCTGATCGCCACAAAAAATTCCTAATTGAATTTTCATGATAGATTTTATTATATACTAACGAACGAATTGATATTTTCACATATTTCTTATTAATTATTATTTCTCGTAGGATAATTTTTTGAATATCAATCAAATATCTGAAATTTCAACTTGTGGAATTGTGGAGAAGAAATGTTTCAGTTTGAACGAACATCGCAAATTAAAACAACTCCTTGGTAATCTAAAAAAGGATTTAAAAAAATCTGCGAACTTAGGGATATACCAAATCAGTTGTGATGACTGCAACAAAAAGGACATTGGTCAAAAGTCGGCGAGATATGAAAACTCTATTGAAAACTCATTCATAACAGCCTGAACCCGAAGTACACAAAAGTGAGGACGGATATAATGCAATACCCTTCGTGGTATTAGCCAGGGAAGACCTACTGTATAGTTAGTTTGAGTCTGGCCTGAACGAATTCTTCAAAAGATGATTCAATGTAAGTTTCATTGGCTATTTCGACACACATGACTGAAAATAGTCGAATTTGATAGGATGATTCTTCAATCAAAATATTTCCACAGTTACAAAGGCAACTAACTACTCAACTGTTCCTCACTCAACCTAAACTTGATCTCTGCCCAAAGTTTCCACTTTTGCACTGATTGTTGATCACATTCATTAGGCACTGGAATGATTCAGTCCAACAGTATAATAAGGTTTTTTTTTGTATATCGGAATCATCTCTGAAGAAGAAGTAACAGCAGCAAACAGTTCGAACGTACAGACCACCTGAAAAAATATAAAAAACCCAAATGATATATGGTCTGAAGTACTCATTGTCCTGGCAGAGGTATCAGACAGGACCATCTGAAAAACAGGTAGGAAAAGTGGGAGGATGTCCGACTGAGAGTGGCCTGGTCTTTAGAACTTGATCAGTTATTTGTTTTTAATTAATTTGGTGTATAAACTGCACGACAGAAATATTGCCTTGGAATTAAAAATCACTAATGTGTTTTAGTTATAGATTCATGACTGAATAATCAAATATTCTGAAAGGATATGAGAAGAATATTCATTTGTATAACAAGGGAGGAAAATGCACTTTATCCTTATGGTGTACATTTGATTTTTCCGCCTTTTTCATATAACAAGTAATTTTCAAATGATTTATTCATAGAACTAACAAACAAAATTCATTAAAGAACTGAAACTAAGAAGTGGGTACAGTTTAGCATGCTCCTGAAATGTCGAAAATGAGGAGAACCTACAAAACAAAGAAATAAGATTGAAAAAAATAGCTGTGGACGCCGGAATTCTAAACAACACCTACAAGCCTATCACGATCAGTGAACGGTGCATCAAATCTTTGCGTTAACGGGACTCACAGGCAACTTCTCCGTAATCATGAACAGAGCGTACTGCTTTAAATTAAATTGTTGTTCTTAAATTGTTCGTTTTCGTTAACCAGCTGACGAACGTCAACCCTCAGAAGTCGAAACTTGTGCGAGCAATGGATCAACGAGGCCTTACCTTTTAACGTGCGATTACCCAGCACGGTGGCCAGGCGAGGATTCGAACCCCGGCCTTCCGCTTGATAGGCAGATATGCTAACCACTACACTACGAAGAACCCCCAAAAGAAAAAAAAAATTAAGGTTGTCGATGCCGTATCAATTATTTCATTGAAGACGTACGAATTTGCTTCCTACATTGAGGCCAGGAAATGTATACTTCGAAAATAGGTATATGATAATTCTGACACCATTTTTTTAAACGTTTAATCAACTCAAAAACAAAGTATATTTGTTACATAGGGTACCTCTATCGCTAGGTCTTATGATGTAGGTATATTATAAATAAAATAATAGATATATTCCTAAATATCACAGTAAGAAGCCTTTCTTGAAGGGCTCGTCAGTTCGAATAAAAATTTCGCAGTAGTTAAACATCTATAAATTACAGACTAGAATAATATAAAATATAGGTGTAAAAATTACAGTCGTTAATCACAGTTAAATATGTATGACAGTTTAAATTTTGGTTTTTCATGAAAGATGTAGAGGAACATGTTTTCTCATTTTCACCTTGAATTTTGCCAAGTTCAAATTCTTGATGTGACTAGGTAGTTTATTGTACTCTGATACACCTTTGAAAAAAATTGAAGTTAGACCCTGGAGTGAATGCACTTGCGGTAGATATATGTTTTTGCAGTATCTAGTTTCATAGGAGTGAAATTCTCGTCTCAGAGGATACTGTATTTGTGAGTGCCTTGTCCGATTCAAAACTTGATGAATGAATTCATTCACTTCACGACATAAATACTCTCTAAAGATCTAATGTTGCATTCATTGTACAGATCAGGTGCATTGTATCTGAACGGTAAGTTATACAGATTCTTGATGGCTTTGTTTTGAAGCGTTTTGAGATGTTTTATGTGACTCTCATATGCTGAGCCCCATATAATATTCAAGTATTCAAGATGTGTGTGAATCAGTGAAAAATATACGGATCTTAATGGATATTAATGCACTCAACACGCGATTCGCTAACAAGCTAAGCATTTTCAGGAGAAGAAAAGTGATCATTCATCAATTTTTCCCCAGCATCATTTGATGAGAATATTTGTGAGTGTAACTTGAAATTTGTTTCATATTATATCAAGTAGCCTAGGAGTCTGTCAGAAAACAGGAGCTGTATTAATAAATTCCAGATGGAAATGTTGATGAAAACAAAAAATAAGTGGAAATATAAGTTACATTAGTGATTTTGATATGAGAGCATGCACCGCGCCTGAAGTTGGGAAGGCCTAGGAGTAGTGATATTTTTGTCATCCTATCAATATTGTGCACCTGTGCACAATATTGATAGTTTTTCATTATTCACTTTGGTAAAATTCTTTATCATTATTTACCAAGTTTGAAGTAATAATGTGAAAAATCAATTTCGCACAAGTAATGTACCTTTTTTCCTACGACCACCTATTTTATTTAACAACATGTGAATATCAGATCGTGTATATTGGGTAGCCTGACTGATCTAACGTTTTATTTGGGACCATCTTCGTTTAGAAGCCTATTTAGCTTTTCAAATTTTCAATCAATGTGTCCGCGCCTGGTTCTCTGGTTGCCCATCTTAGGTACAGGTAGTACGTATTAACACCAGCTACCGAAATAATTATAAATTAACAGTTTTGAGCTTTCGTTGCAAAATAGCTGAATTTCGTTTTAATTAAATGAAAATACAAGAAATATCATTATAAGATTAATTTAAATCGACCTACGAGATATAAGAACATATCTCTGATAACGTTTATTCAAAACAGAATTAGCTCATTTGGTAGAGTATTCGGTAAAATAACCTCGAAGTTGTGGGTTAGATTTTAGGCTTCATCACATTTCTTTTGTTTTCCCTATTTTCCATGAGTAATTTGCTCTCAGTCCAGTTTTTGTGTGAATAATATCGATACGAAAGAGAAATTGATGATTACATCTGTAAATCCTACAGGATTTATGGATTTAACGGCTTATTGACAGTCGTGCGGGAAGTACTTTCCGCACTAGTCAGAATAAAGGTCACTTTCCACGGAAGTAGAAAGTGGGATATGTATCACTTTCCTATGTGGTCGTAGGAAAAAATTTTACTTCTCATAAGATAATGCTTGAATGACGGCGATTTTTCAGGTAAGTGGTGAAAAAGGTTCTTTATCTATATCCCAGTTTCCTGCGTGGATAAACTTGTCAACTGGATATGGAAAGACCTCTTTGAGAACCGCTGCAGGTCAAAGCAACCCTGCCTTTCGAAACGAACTCTTGACGTGAAAAGCAGTGTATTTCAGACGAAATGAGAGATACAATATGCTTAATTAATAAAAGCATAAAAAACGCGGCCGTCTCCATTTCGTGCTCTAATTAAAAATTGGAGAAACCAGTTTCGGAATGCTCACGAATTTGCACACAATAATCCCATGCAGAGGACTCTTTGTTTATAAAATAGTTTACGTGGGATCATCGCCGAGATAAATTAAAAAAGATAGATATGAATATTTATTGTTCCAGATACGATGCGGCTGCATATCGTAAAATGAAAATTTATTTGTCGACGTTCTATTAAAATTCAGCACGCAACTCGCGGACATTTATTAAATTCATCAATTTCGGTTTTTAATTAATGATTTTTCGATGGAATGAATTAAAGTGTATGACTTTTTTATTACGTCGGTTTGATGATACAATCTTCCTTGTATATAGATATTCTGTCTGATTAATTATCACGATCTCTATCAAACGAAATATTATTGAGGAATTCGGGATGGAATACATGAATAATATTCCACCATATTGATGCCGCAAGCTTTTCCATATCATTGGTGAAATCGGTACCTTTGGTGTGAAAGAAAAACTTTTAACCAGTACACCACCCTCCTAGCAACGAATAAAAAAGCTCCAATTCATTTACGAAAACGTAATAACGCTCCTCCCCAAAACCAACTCGAACTTTGGACTGGGAATATCCTTTATGCCACAGGATTATGACTAAATATCTGGAGTCCGAAGTCATCAACCCTCAATATCCTATTCCTTAAACTCTTCCACAAAACCAAGGCTAAATACATTTGATATAATTTCATCGATACTGATGCATCCAGGATACCTGAGAATAATAACGTAGGAGCTGCAGACGTCACAGCTTTCTGCTTACCATCAACATGTACCGCTTACACCGGGGGACCATCTCCTATTGCAGAAGCTATATCATTTGCTAAAAATGCAGATAAAACAGTTATTTTCACGGATTCACGGAGCGCTATAGGAGGATTTGAACAGGTGTACACAGAAAAACTACTAAAACTCATTAGGAACGAGCTATCCCAGCTGTACCGACATGAAAAAAATTATTTTCTCACGTTGGAATTGCAGGCAACTGAATGGCAGATCCCATCGCAAAACAATCTGCGATAGATCCCGAAGCCATGACTTCAATTGTTCTATAAGAAGTAGTATTAGACAACAATGGTTAACAAGATGGCAGGACTCCAATAACGAACTCAAAGAAATGAACCTAAATATAATAAAACACGAAACAGAATAAACAAGTAGAAAACACCAAGTGATTTCCTCGAGATTACATATCAGGCACCCCAATCTGACACACCAACATATCATCAAGAAAGAGGAACCAAACAAATGCGAGTCTGCAAAGTCCAGGTAACAGTGAAACAACTCCCATCATACTGCCTTGCCCTATACCAATAACGATTTTTCTGTGGATTAACAAACGAACACCTACATGAAAATAAAATTTCCAGCCTCATGGAATTTCTTAAGATTGTACCGCCGCCATTGAACCTCGTGGTTGACAAGATACTCGAAAAAAAAAATCAACAGAGATCAATTACCCTATCAATAAAAGAAGAAACTTCTCATGAAGCGTAAACTCGAAAATATCCACCAGAGTACACCAGAGGTTCTATTCTTATCGATCATCTGAATTCAATAACGCAAACAATACTCTAATAACACTTGCACAAATCGTTTCTCTAACAAAGTTGGCTTCTTCAGGAAATTGATTCAGTAGACACGTGTAGAGCACAAGTGTTTTTTTTAAGATATTTGGGTGATTAGCTCAAATCGAATTGATTGAAATTGTTGAGTGAACGAGAGGAACTGAGAATAATACAGAAAGTGAGTGAAAGCAGATTCGAACTCGGTACTGCTTGATTTGATTTGAAAAGCCAATCGGTCAGGCCATGTGACATGCTACGTTGGCCGAATCCTGACATGGAGCTTTCATGTAAAAAAATACTCAGTCTTTGGAAACAGATATTTAATACACTTTGGTTTAGAAAACTTCCGCTGAAATCACTCGTTTTCAGAATATTTTAGCTAGGTAGGGTGATTTATAGATTAAACGAATTTTTGCAATAGGTCTAACTGCAAGTTTTTAAAGGTCTACATTGGTAACAATGAAAGAGTACTGCTGTCTGCCACCTGATATTCTTGTCAAAGTTTTCGATAAACATGGACGGCAAAGAAAGATGCACATCAAAACAAACTACCAAATATCAAATCCAATCACAGTGACGACTTGGACAAGTGGTAAGTTCTCTAGTTCAGTAATGAGCACTCAAAATAATTCTAGTAGTAATCCCGATTCCACCTTCAGTAAATATAACCGCAAATGTTTATTGATTTCAGGTTTACTCGATTCGAAAAATAACAAAATCTCTGAGAACATTGAGTACAATAAGTACCATTGAATAAGTACCATGACACGAGTATTCTTAATTCAAACAAAGATATCGAGGAATTCATATCAAGCTCAGAAAGTATGATGAATGACATTCTAGACTGGTTCAAAGCAAATAATCTCCTAATCGATTTCAATGAAACATTTAGCATGATTATACACCCAAATAAGTCTTGTGAACAACCTGAAATTGTTACAAAAGAGGGAGCATTGAAGCCAACCACAGAAACAAAATTCTTGGGATACATTCTTGATGAGAGGTTGGACTGGAGGATGCATATAGCAGCGATGAATTAAAAGCTAGCTAGTGCCATATATGCAATAAAAACTAGGGGAAAAGGAAGTGAGTTTCAACGTAGCAAAGACAGTATATTACAGTTATTTTCAGAGCACAATTTCTAACGGTATCGAATTTTGGGGAAATTCAGTAGAAAGCACCTCCACATTTATTATACAGAAAAGAGCGATTCGTACTCTTCTGGGCCTACGAAGATCACAGTCATGTAAAGAACATTTCTTCAATTTGAAAATATTCACATTGATCAATATGTACATATTCAAAGTTGCCATAGCTGCTTTCAAAAGAAAACAATTTTTTTTATCTTTCTCTCATGCTCTTCCGAGCGGAACTTATCATTGTCAATTTAAATATGTATTTTTATGAGTTCATGAAGTTTTTTGGGAAATAAAATTTTTCTGTCTGTCTGTCTGAATATATCAACGCCCTAAAAGGCCAGTAATGCAATGAAACAACAGGGCCACACAAGATCCGTACTCGGAGCAACAAAAAATAGACATTTTTTTTAAACATGATAATAGTGATAGTGGATCCAAATGAAGATGCGCCTTAATATCGTATTTTCATTACTCTGCTAAATTGCTCTAGGGGCGAATTTGAACGTTACATTTTGTTCACTCCTGGCAAAGTGGGTGAGTGACGTGTTATGTCAAAGAAGATATCATTCTCTGTTTACGCAGGTTACCACTGCCGCACAGAATATTGGAACTACACAGAAGCGAAAGTGAAGTCGGCACGTTTGATGTTGGGGGAGCAAATATTAGTAACCTTGAAATCCTATGTCGAGTGGAATCATGCTTCGAACACTAAGAAAAGTTACTATGCTCATCATTAGAAAATAAAACTTGCTACACACAGAAAACTTATTCAAAACAATATCAGTACTTCATGAAGGTATAAAGGGTTGCATGTTTTGATGAATAATCTGAAGAAGTATTCCATAATTTTCCACAAGTTATCCAATCATCATTAACAAATAAAATGACCTCACCTTTCAGGTAAAGTATTCAACATACCTACATTTCACAAGTGAAAGTGACGAGAATCACGGTAACTCGAAACATAATACACATTTCATTTATCGGAAACCATTGGTTTGAAATTTTCAGGATAATTTTTGTGGGGAAACTAAAATGCGTCAAATTGACAATTATGAGTCACAAGTATAGCTGAGGCACCAGTCAATCTAATAATAACACTGATTAAGATGCCTAGGAAACCCTGGTGTATCTAGTGATTCGATTTTGTTTAGAATTTCTTAGCGAAAAACAATCGACGATTACAAAAGCTTTCTGATTTTTGTGTAGGGCGCGTTATATGAGCATTTTAGAAAATCTGACAAAACTTTGAGGTTTATTGTTGCCAATGAAAACTCTGAAATTATTTCTTTGCATTCAACAGTGTTCGAAAGTCTATATAAGTAGAATAAGTTTTGAAGTTATACTTCTTCACTATGTGTAGAAGATTTCTTATTTTGTGTGGTCAGTCAAAATCTGGGGATCCAAATATTCTTCTTTATTCAGTACCTAAGGTGAGTACAAAACAAATCACCCCAAAATATTAACATGAATGTAGCGTTGTAGCTAATTTTATTCGTTTCAGCTTGGGCGAAAGTCTTATATCGAGGAGGAAACATCTGTAGCTCTTATCAATGAGATATTGAAAAAAGAGTTTTGTTTAAATAAAGGAAATATCGATGTGATACGTATTTTGAATCATTGCATAACTGATGTGTGTATCCCTAATTCCAAGACAGTTAATCACTTTCAATACACTAGCATGAACTTCTCATTCTCAGGTGGATAGGCAAAGTAAATTTTCTCGGAATCAATGTCTAGGCTGACAAACTGATATAAACACACTAAAAACTTGTAGAGGTAGCAAGTGACACTGACAGTATTGACAGGTTGTTAACGGTAGGTTTCCACGTTACATGCACATTTTCTGAAACACATTTGATTGATTGTCAGGGCTGTCAAAATCTCAGTAGGCAAATAATAAACAGTGGTAGAATATTCGGTTGCACATTCCTCTCTACTGAAATTTAAGCTTCATATGGTATATGACTGATCGCCATCTACAATAACGATTTGAAGCTTTTGCGATCTCAGGAATCAAGCAATCGGTTTTCGCCAAGTTTATCCCAAAATGATTCAGGTATAAGTAGGTACACCAGGGTTTCCTAGGCATCTTAACACTGATGCTCTTCAAACATGACTCAACCTCTGGTGGAAGCACCAAACTCTTACGAAGATTCTAAATAGATGAACACTTCAATCTAGCAGGCCACAATTATAATCTTCATGCAGTCATTGTTCACTGAGGTTCTGGCGCTGAATCTGGTCATCATTACTGATTGGTCGAAGACGAAACGGACTGGTTCAACTTTGACAACAGTTGTGTCACTGAATATTCTGGCGATATCTCGAATCTATTGAAACATCGGGAGACACCGTACATTTCATTTTATGAAAGAGAAAACATTGACAGATCTATATCTTCGGATGATGTGGTGCTGCAGGTTTTTCCGGGTTTTCCTGCAGCTGAAAAAGCAAATGCGCCACTGGAAATTATTTTTGTTATTGTTTCATGATTTGTATCACTTGACTTCGTTGTATTGTTTTGTGAATTTGGTAGAACCTTTTTTTTCGTTCTCTTTTCGAATCGATATTGGTTGAAAAGTATCGATGTGAAAATTTCGTTGAAAAGCGGGGACGTAAAATAGCCTGATCTTCCAACAAACCACTCTCTCGATATACGCGAATCTCGTAAGCTGGCGAAAACGAAACAATATACATTTTCCCAAGAAGGCCGCTCTTATTAAATTTTCACCAGCCGAAAGCAGTTATGTGTCCCGGGAAAATCCCGGCCGATATACGACACACCGCAAAAGGAAAAATTCAATCGGCATTGTCTCATTTTCCATATGAAACTGTAATCCTTTCAGAGGGATTTCCAAACGACTTCCTAATTTATTTTTATCCGAAATCTCTTTCTATTCCATTTCCTCGGGTGCTTCCTGTTAAAATTTCACACGTGGTTTCTGCAAGGGGATCTTCGGGGAATAATATGGTTCCGGAGAAATGTATTAGATGAAAAATTCAATTGACATAAAGAAATCCTCGGGACCGAGTTCTGAACAGAATTTCGAATAACACTCTCGCGGATGCGCGCTCTTTGGAATATCGGGTAGTCGGGGGCTTTGTAGTTCGAGAGGTTGCTACTGACTCGATTGACATATTGATTATGCATTAAAGGTATATGTATATGTATAGCAAATAAAGGAAAGAATAGTTCTAATATTGGTACCTTCAAATACAACAATAAAAATATTGACGAAGAAGAAACCGCAAATGAGTTCGCAAATTTTTTTTCTTCGGTATACTCCTCAGCAAAAGCATCATATGACTTTAACTTCAATTGTGAAAACAGTGATCTATGTAATGAAACTTTTGTATTGAATGTCATTTCAGTCTCAGATTATAGCAACGCATTGAAGAAATTGAAACCTAAAAAAGCCTCAGGAGAAGATGGTATCCCACCTTATTTGCTAAAAGGGTGTGGAGAATGGTTGAAAGAGACTCTGCTCCACATTTATAACCTCATTATTTCATCTAGTACTTTTCCTTCGCACTGGAAAACTTCAATAGTTACACCAATATTCAAATCCGGATATTACTAACTATAGACCCATATCTATAATGTGCGCACCAGCTAAGTTATTTGAGCAAATAGTCTATTGGCATCTATATAATTATATTGAGAAGTATTTTGTATCCCAGCAACATGGATTTGTTGCCAACAAATCAATTATTACAAACCTGTCCATTTTTGGAAACTGTGTGTTAGGTTAGGTTAGGTTAGGTCAGAAGTGAGTGGGTCTGTTCGGCCCTCCACTGCAACCAACAAGGGCTTATTGTGGCTCACACCTATTCAAACTCGACCAAATAAACCCAGCTTCTTAACGAAGCCGATTAGTTTGTATGGTGAGTGATCTTTCAGGTCAGATGGTAAGAGTGAAACCTTGCCAAACTCTGAAAACCTGATTCGGTCCGCAGCGGGGCAGGCACAAATTATGTGCTCTGCTGTTTCATCATTTTCCAGACAGAGACGATACAGGCTGTCTTCTGACAGTCCGATTCTCTGCATATTATGATTCAAATGACAGTGACCTGTGAGAAGGCCAGTTAGACATCGTAGTTCGTCCCTACTGTAGTCCAACAACTGTTTGGTTTCCGACTTCGAAGGGTGAATAAACGCCTTGGAATGAGCCAATCCTGGAAGATTTTGCCATAAATCTTCTCGCCATCCAGGTATTTAATGTTTGTTTGGCAAAGCCTAAGGCGATGCCAATGACAGGTTCTGGTCCGATGAAGCTGCTTGCAGCACCCTCCTTTGCAAGGGAGTCAGCAGCCTCATTGCCTTCCAGGCCAGTATGCCCCGGAATCCAGACCAGAGACAATTTGTTAAATCTTCCTATTGAGGAGAGTCGTTTTTGGCAATTTGTTACCAGTTTGGATGTTGATCGGTAAGAGCCAATGGCTTTCAGCGCCGCATGACTGTCCGAGAATATTTTTATTGACTTGTGTGAGAGGTAAACTGTGTGTACAAAACTTTAGAAAACAAATCCCAACTAGACACAGTCTATACGGATTTCCATAAAGCGTTCGACAAAGTAGATCATGATGTATTGTTGTTAAAGTTATACAAGTTTGGGCTGTCGGGTAACTTCCTCAAGACAATAAAAAGTTATTTAGAAAAAAGATTTTCAAAAGTGAAACATAACGGGAATGCATCGGGAAAATTTGAAGCCAACTCAGGTGTCCCCCAAGGATCAAATCTGGGACCTCTTTTATTTCTAATTTTTATTAACGATTTGCCGACAGTGCTGAAATCCTCAGAATGCCTTTTATTTGCGTATGATTCAAAAATATTCAAAAAAATACATACCGTACGTGATTGTATTATGTTACAGAAGGATATCGATAGGGTTTATGAATGGAGTCTGACAAATAAATTGTATTTCAATGTTAAAAAGTGTCTGACACTGACTGTTATTAGAATAAAAGACCCTGTACTTTTCGAATATACGATCGGGGATAAGGCTCTGATGCGTTGTTATAAAGTGAAAGACCTTGGTATTACCTATGATAGTAACTTGTCCTTTTCCAATCACATCACAAATGTACTGAAAGCCGCCAACAGGTTGCTGGGATTCATAATCAGGCAATTCAAAAGCTTCACGAATATTCACTCCATTGAAATTCTTTACTATAGTATAGTACGACCCAAACTAGAGTTCGGTACACAAATATGGTTTGCAGAACACCGCAGTAGATTAGGGGAGTTGGAAAAAATACAAAACAAATTTTTGCGATTCATTTCTTTCGTGAAATATAAGAAAAAAAAGAGCTGACTATAATACTGTAAGAACACAACAATTGAGAAATGAATTTAAAATAATGTCACTAGAAAATAGGCGAACTCTCACAATGTTAACTTTCTTGCATAAGTTGATCAACAACAGAATAAATGCACCGGAAATTTTAGCATTAGTATGATTCAACGTACATCCAAGAAGAACTCGATCATTTGCTATGTTCAATATTCCTCCTATATTCACTACTAGACCTCCACTTGTGGCCATGTTGCGACTAGCTAATGAATTTAATGCCTTAATAGAGCTGGATTGGACAGTGTCGCAAAAAATATTTCGCACATCAGTTTTGCATCACCTCATAAGTTTATCTGTGTAATTCAACCCCGATATAATTGTATACTTATGTTGACATACACCTTATACCTTCATAATCTAGTGATATTACATTTTTGTTACCTTTTTTATCCTTGTAATAAGACCCCCGCGGTCTGATAGGATTTAATAAATAAATAAATAAATAACATTACTAGTGCGGAAAGTGAAATTGTGTGACAGTATACCGTAACCATACAGTAGAGACCAAGATGCATATATTCCTGGTGAAATGACTTCTACACCAGTACAATGTTAATATTTTCGTCAAGAACGCTAAACCTACGGCTCTTGATAATGACATCCAGGAAAATTCACATTCTTGAAATTTCTTTACAAATGGCGTCAAGCGGCATGTTTGTTTCTGTTTAGACGTTAATACAGATATGCATTTCGATACATATATTACAGATAGATGCATTTGCATCATATTTTTGATATATGTTACGAGGAATTAATAGCAGAATATATAGAAATTCTTACTATTCGGTGCTGCTTCATATAATTTGATGAGATTTTTCGAAATATCGTTATCGACGTGAGAGGTAGTGGAGTTGGATTACATCGGATTTGTATAATTGTTGTTAGTTTTGTCTGAGATCTTCACGAAATGTTAGGTTTTTGTAATTTGTGTGGACTGTCTGGGTCTATGTCACGGTAACCAAAATTCACTAGTTGGAAATCAATTTTTTGTATAAACCTCTAAGCGTGAGGTTTCGTTCATCAGGCGATATCATAAAAACTATTTGGTCTTTCTTTGTGATAAACTGTGAACTATATGTCTCATCAAGATATATATTTTTTTATTCAAACATTTGTTTTCCGTAAAAGTTTTTATGTTCAAATCTCCACAGGTATAAGTGAACACACCTAGGTTTCTACGCATCTTAGATACAGATATTTCATAACGATACAGATTTTCAACCAATAGAAACCTATTATTTTTCAATCAATTTGCATTTGACGATTGTCAAAATCAGTAGGTATTAAATTTTCATAAAAAAGAGCTTAACTTCTCAAATTATATTATCAAAATGTCTGATATCGGAGAAAGCAAAAAATGCATTACAGAATAATTATATTTTACCTTTGACAAGTGCATGATATATTTTTTCATTTTGGATATAAAGCGCTTCTTCGGTATACTCCTCAGCAAAAGCATCATATGACTTTAACTTCAATTGTGAAAACAGTGATCTATGTAATGAAACTTTTGTATTGAATGTCATTTCAGTCTCAGATTATAGCAACGCATTGAAGAAATTAAAACCTAAAAAAGCCTCAGGAGAAGATGGTATCCCACCTTATTTGCTAAAAGGGTGTGGAGAATGGTTGAAAGAGACTCTGCTCCACATTTATAACCTCATTATTTCATCTAGTACTTTTCCTTCGTACTGGAAAACTTCAATAGTTACACCAATATTCAAATCCGGTGACAAAACGGATATTACTAACTATAGACCCATATCTATAATGTGTATCCTTGATGTAGGAAGAACAAACTCCTACGTCAAGGATTCGACAGACTTCGTGGGTAAAATTAGAGGCTTAACTTTGGAACCGACAGATATTATGGTCAGCTTCGATGTTGTGTCCTTGTTTACCAATGTCCCACTGGAAGACTCCCTGAAGGAGTTAGCCTACTTGTTCCCTAATGATATCGTTGGACTTTTCCGAGCATGTCTCACGGGGAGTTACTTTCAATGGAGGGGAAATTTCTATGAGCAATTGGATGGCGTGGCAATGGGTAGTCCACTTAGCCCAGTAGTAGCCAACTTCTTCATGGAACGGTTTGAGGAGAAAGCAATCGACGCCTTCGAATTGAAGCCGACCTTGTGGCTACGCTACGTGGATGACACATTCGTCATCTGGAAACATGGTAGGGACGCTCTAAAACTCTTTCTCGACCACTTGAACGCTCAACACCCCAATATTAAGTTCACCATGAAGACTGAACAAGACCAACGAATAGCATTCCTGGATGTTCTGATCGAACGATGTGGGGCTAGACTAACCCACAAAGTGTACCGAAAACCCACACACACGGATAGGTACCTGCACGCGCTATCGAACCACCATCCCAGCCAAAAGAGAGGAGTCATTTCTACTCTAACGGAACGTGCTCGAAGAATATGCGAACCAGAACATCTGGAGGAAGAACTGGAACATCTTCAAGTGACCTTGAGGATACAGTGTACCCGAGATCAACAGGGCCATGAAACTGAAGAATTCCACTGTTCGAAACAAGGAGGACGTTCAGATAGTTGCACATGCATATTTGCCATACACATCCCGAGGGTCACAGACAGAATTGGAAAACTCCTGAGTAAATACAACATAAGAACTGTATTTAAACCCACAAAGAAAATTCAACAGAGCCTCAGATCGGCTAAAGACAAAAGAGATCCACTGTCTGCAGCAGGGGTTTATCGCATACCGTGCACCTGTGGAAAGGTATACATCGGTACCACCAAAAGATCCATGGGAACTAGGCTAAAGGAACATGAGAGAAACTGCAGACTAGGGCAAATTGACAAGTCGGCTGTGGCGGAACACGCACTTAGTGAGGGAAACCACAGGATTCTGTTTGAAAATGCAAAACTGATTGCACCCAATCAGGGATACCATAGCCGACTGGTACGGGAAGCAATAGAAATCCACAAACACACGGATAATTTCAACAGAAAAGAAGAAGCTGTCAACCTCAACCGAATATGGAATCCCATTTTAAAAAAATCGATAATAACTGCAGGTAGTTCTTCAGATATTAATGATGATTATTCTCCGAACCCACAGGAAGTAAACAAGGTAATCAATATTAATGACAATTCCCCGAATCCGAATGGAATAATTAGCACCGCAAACTACCTGAATCGGCATAAATACAACTTGCGAAGAAACAATCTCCAGTCATCGGAGTGAATTCCAAGATGAATGAACCTCTGAAGAAGCTAGCCACTCGAGCCAGCGAAACGTCAGGAAGAAATTCCAAAAAACGACGGCCTTCAAACCCGAATAAAAGTAGTGATGTGTGTACGAAACTTTAGAAAACAAATCCCAACTAGACACAGTCTATACGGATTTCCGTAAAGCATTCGACAAAGTAGATCATGATGTATTGTTGTTAAAGTTATACAAGTTTGGGCTGTCGGGTAACTTCCTCAAGACAATAAAAAGTTATTTAGAAAATAGATTTTCAAAAGTGAAACATAACGGGAATGCATCGGGAAAATTTGAAGCCAACTCAGGTGTCCCCCAAGGATCAAATCTGGGACCTCTTTTATTTCTAATTTTTATTAACGATTTGCCGACAGTGCTGAAATCCTCAGAATGCCTTTTATTTGCGGATGATTTAAAAATATTCAAAAAAATACATACCGTACGTGATTGTATTATGTTACAGAAGGATATCAATAGGGTTTATGAATGGAGTCTGACAAATAAATTGTATTTCAATGTTAAAAAGTGTCTGACACTGACTGTTACTAGAATAAAAGACCCTGTACTTTTCGAATATACGATCGTGGATGAGGCTCTGACGCGTTGTTATAAAGTGAAAGACCTCGGTATCACCTATGATAGTAACTTTTCCTTTTCCCATCACATCACAAATGTACTAAAAGCCGCCAACAGGTTGCTGGGATTCATAATCAGGCAATCCAAAAGCTTCACGAATATTCACTCCATTAAAATTCTTTACTATAGTATAATACGACCCAAACTAGAGTTCGGTACACAAATATGGTTTGCAGAACACCGCAGTAGATTAGGGGAGTTGGAAAAAATACAAAACAAATTTTTGAGATTCATTTATTTCGTGAAATATAAAAGAAGAGCTGACTATAATACTGTAAGAACGCAACAATTGAGAAATGAATTTAAAATAATGTCAATAGAAAATAGGCGAACTCTCACAATGTTAACTTTCTTGCATAAATTGATCAACAACAGAATAAATGCACCGGAAATTTTAGCATTAGTAAGATTCAACGTACATCCAAGAAGAACTCGATCATTTGCTATGTTCAATATTCCTCCTATATTCACTACTAGACCTCCACTTGTGGCCATGTTGCGACTAGCTAATGAATTTAATGCCTTAATAGAGCTGGATTGGACAGTGTCGCAAAAAATATTTCGCACATCAGTTTTGCATCACCTCATAAGTTTATCTGTGTAATTCAACCCCGATTTAATAATTGTATACTTATGTTGACATACACCTTATACCTTCATAATCTAGTGATATTACATTTTTGTTACCTTTTTTATCCTTGTAATAAGACCCCCGCGGTCTGATAGGATATAAATAAATAAATAAATAAATGAACAAATAAATAAATAAATAAATAAAGAAATGAATAAATAAATGAATAAATAAATGAATAAATAAATAAATAACATGACTAGTGCGGAAAGTGAAATTGTGTGACAGTATACTGTAACCATACAGTAGAGACCAAGATGCATATATTCCTGGTGAAATGACTTCTACACCAGTACAATGTTAATGTTTTCGTCAAGAACGCTAAACCTACGGCTCTTGATAATGACATTCAGGAAAATTCATTCTTGAGGGAAATTCGAAGTCTTGAAATTTCTTTACAGATGGCGTTAAGCGACAACTCCAGACACATGACATTATGAAGTCTGACGAAATTTCTATTAGCGAATTCTCCAGAACAACTCTTGCAGAGTCAATGTGTTACTTTCTTTTTCCAACACTCTACCTAATGAGGGGTGGAGATACACGAATTCTGTCAAAAATCGCTAATTATTTTATGTTTGTTTCTGTTTAGACGTAAATACAGATATGCATCTCGATACATATATTACAGATAGATGCATTCGCTTCATATTTTCGATATATGTTACGAGGAATTAATATCAGAATATATAGAAATTCTCACTATTCGGTGCTGCTTCATAAAATTTGATAAGATTCTTTGAAATATCGGTATCGACGTGAGAGGTAGTGGAGTTGGATTACATCGGATTTGTTTAATTGTTGTTAGTTTTGTCTGAGATCTTTACGAAATGTTAGGTTTTTGTAAATTGTGTAGACTGTCTGGGTCTACGTCACGGTAACCAAAATTCACTAGTTGGAAATAAATTTTTTGAATAAACCTCTGAGCGTGAGGCGATATCATAAAAACTAATTGGTCTTTCTTTGTGATAAACTGTGAACTATATGTCTCATCAAGATATATATTTTTTTATTCAAACATTTATTTCCCGTAAAAGTTTTTATGTTCAAATCTTCACAGGTATAAGTGAACACACCTAGGTTTATAGGCATCCTAGAAACAGATATTTCATTACTACATATTATTAATCAATAGAAACCTATTATTTTTCAATCAATTTGCATTTGACGATTGTCAAAATCAGTAGGTATTGAATTCTCATAAAATAGAGCTTAACTTCTCTAATTATATTATCAAAATGTCTGATATTGGAGAAAGCAAAAAATGCATTACAGAATGATTATATTTTACATTTGACAAATGCATGATATATTTTTCCATTTTGGATATAAAGCGCTAGATTCGAGCTGCACCACAGTTCAAAACTTTGTCTCGAGCATCCGCATTGTTAAATTTTTCTTTTCTCCATTTCTTATTGTTTTATTTTCCGAGGTGATACCGTTAATAATAATTTTGTAGAATTTTTAAAGAAATGCGATCAATTTCTATTATTGTGTTCAATACAAATATAAAAATAAACTATTTATAGTTCTCCATCAAACATTGGGTGTAGAAAAAACAGCGTATGCAACTCTAATGTTATCAATACACCGGTTAATGCTCGTGTATTGATAACCATCATCACATGATTGTTGCATAATATACTATTATTCATTTGGTGATATATAATACTCCCCCGCCCTTTGATCTGAATATTGATTTCTTATTCAAGAAATAATACCTAGTTATTTTTTGTATTTTTCCATCACAATTCTTCTGGATTTCCTGATTGTTTACTTCTGTTGCAGGATATATTTTGAAAGGTGGATGATTGAAGTATTCGCTTGAAAACTGTGATAATTTTTGAAACTGAACTGAACTTATGTTTAAGGACGAGTTTGAAGTATGCATTGACAGTCAGATTAACAGATATTCGCAAATGATAACAATCGAACACAACAGTATAATGAATTTGTTCAACTGTGATTGGATTAGGCCTGCATATAATAATAATACCTTATTGCTTCTTTCGAATATATATCAACCAGCAAGAGTTCAGCCAGGGTGATAAAAGTGATAGGACACTATTAATATTCCTATATATCCTATGAAAAATAGAATTCGAAGAAGGTTTCAAGTGTGAAAAAATTAACAGTATGTGGTGAGAAAAAAACAGCAATGAGAAGTTGTGACTTAACTAGACATTAATGAAACTTTCGAAGCACAGACGACCAATTTTTGACCAATTAATATAATCAATCCAATCGGAAGGTTGCTAAAAAGGTAATTGGCGGAATTAAGATGAATCGTGAAATGTTTATATAGCAGATGTTATTCAGATATTCTCAATTTCTCAAGATCTTCGTTGAATAGTATAGACCGATATTTAGTTAACATATTGTTGATATTTTCTTTCTAATTTCGGAACGAAAGGATACTCCATAACTCCAATTTATCTACTTTAATGAAAATGTCCCTATCTATATGGATGTTATAGGATGAGAGGATCATTTGACTTCACACGATACTATAACCCTCTTTGTTCAATTTCGAATTACCATATCTTGCTTATTAGTCATCCTAAACTCCACCTTTTCTTTACTAAATATATTCTGATTAATTTTATAAGAAGAATAGTCAATATCTCTAATGACGAGAAAAATAATTCTATCGATTTTCGATTCGTTAAGTTCCCTTGAGAACAAACTCCTTTGTCTGTAACTCCTTTCTTATAAAATCCTCGAATGATTCAATCGAAAAGATACCCAACGAAGGCTTTTGTTTAAAACAATCGCAATCACTAGGAATTCCCCGGCAGTATCGGAACAAATTACATTAACGGAAACGTAGACTGAATAGTTCAAAGGCAAAGGACTGTTGATCGCATCACGCATTCAGTTTGTGTAGCGCATCCGTATCGGGTCCAGGTCCTTCGTCCTTTTGTATGGTCCACGTCCGCGGCAGACTCTCCTACATTGCTCCGTATTGACATCCCCACAAACTTATCGTGTAGCTCGATTCCAGTAATTCTGCGATCTCTTTCAATGGTCCACGACACACATGTCCGATTCAGTTCCCGCATTCCGGCCGACCCCTATTGTTGTTCTTGGCTTGATTTCTAGAGGAAGTAGTTTGCCTCATCGTGACGGAAAGCGAATACTTTGATGTTTCCAAAAATACGAACGTACACGTGAAAATGTGTAGTAGTAGCGTAGGAAAGAAATCTAATGCCAGACAGCTGTTTTAACTTGCGAAAAGAATTATTTCGAAACAACTCACAGTAGAAATTTGACAACAAATGCAGAAGCTGAAGTTAGAATTTTCACAGATTGTTTTCATTTTTTATTGTTTCATTTTATAGTCTCCTCCTCTCCTTGCTCCTTAGCCCAGCAGTCTTATTCTACTGATTTTGTAGCCAGCTATGATAATGTATTCTCTATCACAGTTGTAGTCTATTTCAATCTTTGCTAAAGAATTTCTAATCATCTTGGAGGTGAGGCAGTTTGTCAACCAATTTTTATAGTATTTGGCATTATTATTCACATTTCTGTAGTCAACTGTAGTCTCTTTTCATTCTATTAGGTTAACCCGTTATCTCTATTAATATATTTCCAAGTTTTCTGTTGGACATTTTCATAACTTATAATGGAAGTGGCTATAAAAGGTTGTAGTCATTTTGTCAACTCTTGGTGTGAATGTCAATAATAATGAGCAGAATGGAAAAATAGCTGCGAGCCTGATCGCTTGAGGATGAAAAATGTATTAGAAAAATATAAATATTCAATTCAGACTATCGATATTAAAATGAAACTATTGATAACACTAGTTATAGCCACTTTTTCAGCTTTTTAGCAGAATAACCCTGCAGGAGGCAGAGTCTTGGGCTTCCCTTTCGTGTGAATCTGCATATAACCAAAATGTGTTTTAATCAACGTGACCACTGATTTTTTGCCAAAGCGGGGGCCATCTGCAAAATTATTCAATAAAAAAAATATTTCTTACTGTATTACAAGTTCTTCAGTATAGAAGATAGAATAACACAGAATAATCAAATCACCAAACACAAAATAATTAAGTAGGCCCCACTTACTAATAAGCCTTAGTAATGGCGTGAATCGTTGTATTTTTGTATTTGTCGGCTGAACAAATTTGTTTCAAAATATCTTGTTTTTAGATGAGTGTGAAACTCAGAACATGATTTATTCAACTTTATCTTCTTAATCAAAATAGCTTTCATTACTGGAGCACTTAACTGTGTTTTATCCATATCATCACATAGTATTTTTAGCATAGAGTGCAGGTGGTGTTAGGGTTATTGATCTCCACAAAATTTTCAGTTGATCCCATGACTGAAAGACCGCAACAAACGCTCGTACCTACCAATCGTGATCACATTTATGGTCAAACATTATCAAATAGGCTTGCAAACCAACACTAATTTCGTTCCACTTTGTCAGTTGATAACGGGTAGGTAGTGACAAAGAAAGTTTGGGGTTTGCTCCTGCATATATTCAGGTGTAGTATATATTAACGTGACCGTACGTTTCACTTTGGACGGGACATACCCGCTTTCAGACAGTCTGTCCTGGTACCATCTTTTGCAACTTCTGGGGAGAGAATAGGAAAGGAAGGAATAATGTTCACTCAAAATTGAACGAATCATTCGACAGGCAGCTCATTGGAATTGGATGTAAAGCCCACACAGTCCACAATCCAATCTAAACTGCCGCTGATTGTCTTTCTGTTGATTAAGAATGAATCATAGTAAAAATTTACTAATTTTTCTACATCTGTATCGTAGAAGCTCTGAAAGAGATTTGTGATTCTTCCGTGACAAACTACTGGGTAACATTAATACATGGTAGCTTGCGTTAATGCCCGCACTTGAGAGAGGTATAAAAATATTTCAGCCTTTGAAAAACTACTTTCTGTGTATCGGTAAATCCTCCAATACTTTAAAGAAGTATTTCGAAAAGCTCAGCTTGAATTTGTAGTAAAATTTTTTGCACGCACAAGCAACGACTTCACATGCAGCTGTATTGAAAACCGAAGAGCAATTAATTGTCAAGATAACCTGGCACTTGAAGAGAATACGATATCCTTCTTCACTTCATCCGTAACCTGCTAGTAAAATTACAAAAAAAAGAAGCTGCTGTTGACCAACAAAATGTTAAAACTGCGGCGGCTCAGTTTTATGAAACAAGCAAGGAATACTTGTTTGAATGGGCAAATTCAACAAAAGTGCCTACGTGGGAAGAGGTACAGAAAGTGATGGATTTACTGATCACGCAAGGGTTCATAAGCAGGAGTAACTATTCCTACAAAGTCAAGTGAATCGATGCTAGGAATTACGATCAGTATTAATCTCTAATGGAAAAACCATGTGAGATTTATAGCTAAAGGCGCTTCCCAGAAACTTGGATTTCTATTTCGTGCGAAGAAATACTTCACTTCTCGTCAGCTTTTGATGATCTACAAGGCTGAGATAAGACCTGTCTTGGAATATAGTTCTTATGTTTGGAGTTTGGCTCCAAAACATTCATTGAAGCTTCTTGATTCTATTCAGAGGAAGGCAATCTGTCTTGTTGGTGATTCTTCGCTCACAGAATCGCTCACTTCATTGGAGCATGGTAGAAGGGGCGGAGTCTTGTCTCTCTTCTGAAGATATTTTTACGGTCGGTGCTCTTCTGAGTTGTTATCAATCATTCCATGCTTGGCAATATCTACACCGATGATTCGACAAGTACAGAATTCCCACCCCTTTGTTGTGAACTTGGAGATCTTTCGAACCTCTCTTGCCCAGGGATCTTTCTCCAATAGAAGAGCTGAGCTTTGGAACTCCTTGCCAAGAGAGGTTTTTCCTGAGGCTTACAAACTTCAGAAATTCAAGGAGAAAAAATCTTTCGACAAGTGAGTTTCTTCCAGACAGACATATAATGCCCTCAATGATTGTAGAAAAATGTGTTGAATGGAGAATGTTGGTACGAAAGTGCAGGATTAATTCGATCCAACGGTTTTCAGTAGAAACGTTCTCAGATTTCCAGCCAGAAACTCGTGAAAAAACTTTTGTATCTTGGCTTCTGCTTATGAACCCTTGCGTGATCAGTAAATCCATCACTTTCTGTACCTCTTCCCACGTAGGCACTTTTGTTGAATTTGCCCATTCAAACAAGTATTCCTTGCTTGTTTCATAAAACTGAGCCGCCGCAGTTTTAACATTTTGTTGGTCAACAGCAGCTTCTTTTTTTTGTAATTTTACTAGCAGGTTACGGACGAAGTGAAGAAGGAAAATCGTATTCTCTTCAAGTGCCAGGTTATCTTGACAATTAATTGCTCTTCGATTTTCAACACAGCGGCATGTGAAGTCGTTGCTTGTGCGTGCAAAAAATTTTACCACAATTTCGAGCTGAGAATTTCGAAATACTTCTTTAAAGTATTGGAGGATTTACCGATACACAGGAAGTAGTTTTTCAAAGGCTGAAATATTTTTATAACTCTCTCAAGTGCGGGCATTAACGCAAGCTACCATGTATTAATGTTACCCAGTAGTTTGTCACGGAAGAATCACAAAACTCTTTCAGAGCTTCTACGATACAGATGTAGAAAAATTAGTAAATTTTTACTATGATTCATTCTTAATCAACAGAAAGAAATTCAGTGGCAGTTTCGATTGGATTGTGGACTGTGTGGGCTTTACATCCAATTCCAATGAGCTGCCTGTCGAATGATTCGTTCAATTTTGAGTGAACATTATTCCTTCCTTTCCTATTCTCTCCCCAGAAGTTGCAAAAGATGGTACCAGGACAGACTGTCTGAAAGCGTTTATGTCCCGTCCAAAGTGAAACGTACGGTCACGTTAATCATACTACACCTGAATATATGCAGGAGCAAACCCCAAACTTTCCTTGTCAGTACCTACCCGTTATCAACTGACAAAGTGGAACGAAATAAGTGTTGGTTTGAAAGCCTATTTGATAATGTTTGACCATAAATGTGATCACGATTGGTAGGTACGAGCGTTTGTTGCGGTCTTTCAGTCATGGGATCAACTGAAAATTTTGTAGAGATCAATAACCCTAACGACACCTGCACTCTATGCTAACAAGGTTGGCATCTTCAGGAAAAAAAAAATCATAATGTATCAATTCTTAGTAAAAACTGCATTTGCTTGAAAGTGGTTGACAATGTTCCTTACTGAATTGTTATGGTTCGGAATTCCATTATATTATTATTAAGAACGGAAGGAATAAAATACAAATCAAGTGATAAATTCAAATCAAAATAAAATTTCTGGTCAGTAATTAAATTAGGCATTAATTGATCAAAGAAAAATACTGTTGTGAAAAAAATCGAGATATCGAACATGAAATATGAGTCAAAAAATGTAAATGAAGAAATTGAATGAAATAATATGAAAAAATGTTGAAAAGTTGAGTGTACTCACGACGTTTCGATTGCTGGTATCCGCAATTTTCTTCGGGTGATGACTGATGAAGACGATTGCTGATACCAGCAATCGAAACGTCGTGAGTACACTCAACTTGAAACTTGGTTTTAACATTTTTTCATAATATTCCATTTAATTTCTTTATTTACTTTTTTTGACTAGTATTTCACATTCGATAACTCAATTTTTTTGTCACAATATTATTTCATTTATTTCGTTATTTGAAATTTTTTGACTCATATTTCATATTCGATATCTCGATTTTTAGTAACAACAGTATTTTCTTTGATCAATCAATCCCTAATTTCATTACTGACCAAAAATTTGATTTTGATTCGCTTTTCTCACTTGATTTGTATTTCAACCCTCCCGTTGTTAGCAACAGGTTTCAAGGTTTCAGAAACTGCATGTTTGATCGAAAAAAAAATATTGACAGCCTCGAAACAAAAGAACTGAATCACGATATAATTATCAATGCCAACCTCAGATCTTATCGACGTCTCTCCGATATACAATGGATATTAAATATAAAATCATCTTGTTCTAACTACTAGATATTGGAAAATACTCACTTGAAAAAATGAAAAATCTATTTCATTGAGAAACGGCATCTGTTGATTTTCACTTCTTTTTTAAAGAGCTCTCTGTTTCGGAATCTTTTCCAAAGAAATCAGCTATTGCGTATGAAACTCACAGCCGATTCCACCGACGAATTAACATTCACTTTGAATTTCTGAAGTTTGTAAGACTCAGGAAAAACCCTTTTTTGGCAAGGAATTCCAAAGCTCAGCTATTCTATTGAAAAAAGATCTTTGAGCAAGAGAGGTTCGACAAGTTTTCAAATTCACAACAAAGAGGTGGGAATTCTGCACTCGTCGAGTCATCCTTGTAGATACGATTGATAACAATTCGGAAAAGCATCGACCGTGAAATTATCTATAGAGGAGAAACAAGTCATTGATCCTCCTACGATGTTCCAATGAAATGAGCGAGTCTATGAGCGAAGAATCACCAACAAGACGAATTGTCTTTCTCTGAATAGAATCGAGAAGCCTCAATGAATGTTTTGGTGCCGAACACCACACATGAGAACTGATCGTAATTCCTAGCATCGGAATACTTGGTTTTGTAGGGAATAGTTACTCCTGACATCTGAATAATTGATGATGAAAGATCGGCTTTTCTTGAGAAGAGACATGCCTGGGTTTTCGTAGCATGAAATTCCACGAAGTTCATGTTACCCCATTCTTTTATTTTTACCAAGGCATCGTTAATTTTATTGACGTGAATATTTCTGTGAATTTTTGTTTCTCGAGCTGGTATGGAGACTCTGGAAGAGAAACTGGTATGAAAAGTACTGTCGTGCTCAATAAAGAATATATAACAAAGTACTCTTCCTTATTTTTCACAAGGTGGACTGCTGGTCACATATCGATGGCTCTAAATAAACACTGTCGGTCATTCGTTATGCATGGGGTTCAAGCTATATTTGATCAAGATAAGAATATTAAAGTTGAAAACTCTTTATTTACGGAGCAATTAAAAATTAGGTATGCAATCAAGATTGGTGTCAAATAAATATTAAAGTTAAACGGTTGTTCTGCTGCATGTCTTATTGGGAATGTATACGAATTACCATTTTAGTGATAATCTCCCAGCTGTATGTTTTCGCACCAATTAAAATCTTCACCTTTGTCATAGTATCAATTTGTCTTGCATAAAATTTATAAATGTATGCATTGATGATCCTCTGCATAGTGCATCTGTTACAATTGGAGTACAATGAGTACGACCTGCACACAACTGAAATATAAGAGGAGTCCCAAAATATATCGAAGGTTACTGAAAGGAGATAGCAATATATATATACAATTTATCGTTAGTTTTATTCGACTTACACATATTTTCAGAATTTTCGAATTGTTTGTCCTCAACTAACTCAACCACAAAGTTTTTTTCTACCCGAATCAGTTTCAAATTTTCGTTCAACAGATATCATGAGAATTCTTGAGCGTGTGTTGAAAAACTTCAAGATGAATAAAAAGTCTACGTCAAAGAATGAGAATGTCAACAACTACTTCAGAGAAACTTTTCCTAGAGATCAATTACCCTAACACTAAACTGATATGTTTGCACTCGACGCGCGTTTCGCTAACAAGGTTAGCATCTTCAGGAGAAGAAAATTGATACTGAATCTGAAGCTAAAGTAAGTTGTTCATACACCTGAAGTTTTTTGGTCCGATGGTCACTTTTTTGTTACTGTTAATTATCCTAATTTATTTCTCGATAATGAACTACTTCATTCACTATCTGCAAGTTCCGTCATCTGTTATTTTTGATTAATCTAATTACTTTCTCAACAAAAAATTGAAAAACGGGCTGAAAGGGATAGGTCCCTTGTCACATTTTGCTATTTCTAGACTCTCACATGCATCAGTAGTCTTGTGTCATGCACATGCTTGATCAGTGTCAGATTGCATTTACTAATTTTGTGGTCATTGTCTAGAGCGTGTTGGGCGACACTGGATTTTTCTATCCTTCGGTATTTCATGTGTGCAAAATGAAACGGGTTTCAATAGCTCATCGGCTAATGCCAATGTATTTGTTGTTGCAATCTTGACAACTGATCTCGTAAATTCTCGACTTCTCTGAGTTTTCTGATTAATTTTTTGGGTTACCAAGAAGCTGTTGTAATTTGTAAGAAGTTTTATATGCAACTTCCATTTTTACTTTGTCAAATATCTGTTGAAGTCCTCTAGTGTATTGAGGTTCATATGGGATTACTATAAACTTTTTATTTTTCCCATCTTTTCGAAAAGTCGAAGATTTACGAAGTGTTTTCCTAAGTTAACATTCTCTAATTATCTTATCAACTATCTCTGGGTTAAAACCGTTCACTTCAGCTACCTGATCACTCTCTTATCATTGACGTCCTTTTTTCAAAGGAAAAGTTATAAACCTATGGACAAGGAATTGCAGTTCCGCCATTTGATGTTATGGACAATGATTCGAGTCAATTGGAATGTATCTAAATGTGTTCATGTCTTTCCTGTAAATGTCAAATTCTATTTCATTCTGTTTGATCTCTAGGAAAAGTTTCAACTTTTACACCAAAGGTTCCAATCCCATCGTTTATACATTAGAGAGCAAAACAACAATCTGGAGCCGGCTACAAAAACTAGTAGAACAAGACTGTAGGTAATACAGTGTGTTTGACAAACACTGAGAATCATGGTTCATATACTTGGTGTTACCAGAATCCATCAGCTTACTAGAGCCGAATATTATGATATGATCGAATCCATCGATGACGATGTTTTTTGTGTTGCATTTGCCTGATACTGCTTCAGTTTTCGGTGTAGTATCTTCTGCGACTGCTGTACATTAACATTGCTAACATTTGGGTGTGGTAATGGCTCAAACTTACATTGTCTATACACTTCCTTGAAACCTGTTATAAAACCAATTGGTTCGAAATGATAAAAGGAAAGTATAATGTATAGGAATCGGTAGATAACTAGGAACCAGTAAACAAGTACCAAAGAACAAAGTAAGGAAATATTGAAAACAATTTTTGAGTTGATCGTTATCGCGATTTTTGGATTGCAAGTATCCGCGAACTTCTTGAGTTGATGACGTGATGACTGACAATTTTTAAAAAATCAGATATTTTATTTGTCCCGACTCATCATGGTGGGGAAAATACAGAGCCCCACCATGAAGTGACACATGATGATTCATTACATCTAGAAATAGATCGATTGAACATTCTGAAGATTGACTGGAAGCGTCATTGTTAGAATATAGATTTTCTTCAGAACCACTTCCTGGCTAATATAAGCCCCAGAATATTTGATGTTGTGGTGATTTGTCCACGCATTAGATATTCCTGATTTGCTAGTTTCTCTTTGCTGAGTATTCTTGGTACTACCCATTGTAACCTCTCGAACTTCTTGTGTTCTCATTTCAGACTCTAGGTGGTTATGATCCAGAATCTTCATTTTTGTATATAATTTTTTGGACTAAGATGAATAGGGAACACGAACAAATGAAAGAGTCATTAATACAGTTTGAAGGCCGAAAACTCAATAACGAATATCATCTTACTTCTGTGGTCGAAGAGGTTTATATCAGGTTTATTGGCTTGTATTTGCCTGAGGAAAGGGAATGAAAAGTTAAAAAAAAATCAACACATTTCATTCTTCGCAACGGAATCAATATATCCTGGAGAGTGAGGCAGTACCGGTTTCCTGTATACTTCATACGAGTGCCGAAGAAAATAGCATAGCACTCGAAAGCCGCGTTATGGCGATTGATATAGGCCGAGACCGCATAAACTGCACAAGATTACAGCAAATGCATCAAAGTCTCGGGCGCCTGTCGGCAGGCCCTGCATCTGGTATCAGGGACCTCACGCCATGATGTACCCTTCAGTCTCCGACTTCAGCTTACCTGACCTGAGGAAGGCAAATGTCAGCCTAACAGACAAGCTATGGCCCTCGATGTTTTTAAAGAAGACTTCATGCATGGGCTTGTCTGTATGCAGCTGCAGCTCTTCAGCATTCACTGCAGCCTTGATGTGAGTTTTTCTCCGTGAGAGTTGGTTTAATCGCTCGGTGTTCATCAGCAGCTTGCCTTGCTGCCTTGAATAAAATGGTTCCGACTCCTGCATGTTCATGGTCTCGGACCATGCAGTGTAGGGGATCCGAACTCCTGATAAATCTACAGGCTCCATCCAGTACCATTCTGTTGTGAAGACACTCCAAACTCTACGGCCCCTTTATTGTCGAAGAAGATATAACCGTGGAACGGACGATTTGGGATGCATGCTTCTGTGCATATGCATTCCTTCACGTCAAGTTGCTGCAACTCTTCCTGAGTTCATTTGACTACTCCGAAGGAGTAGAAAAGAATCGGAATGGTAAGCATGTCGGTGGCGAAAACTTTGTTCTGAGGACCAGATCTGCCGTAGTTTCTGCTTATACTTGTCACAGAGAGCATTTTTCACAGAGTATACCTCTTGGGTGTGGCGTTGTTTCACACTCAAATAGGTGAATGTCTCTCCGGCAATCAAATAATATAGAAAGCTTCCGTCTACGAGTTGGGCATCCTCAGCGAAAATTAACCAGTGCACATTTGTCAATCCCGAATTCTATACCGACAGCATGCTTGAACTCCTGCACCACTATTATTTTCTGTCGTTCTAACAAGCCTAGTCGGGTCCGTACTTCCGACTGCTTATTATTATTATAAAGGCTTTTACATTTTCATGATATGAACATCGTTCTGTCTGAATACTCTCCATCACAGCTGCTAGTAACTTGAATAGGATTCATGCCCAATATGATGAAAAGTTATTGAACTCTGAGCGCCGACAAAAGAACAATTGAAAATGAAATTCCGTCCACCCGCCAACGACAGTCCTCGGCAATTCCCCAGAATTCTGAAACTTTTCGGAACATTTTTATCCGAAAGTATCGGAAGTGTGAAAATATCCGCACGAGTGAACGTTTCAATGGCAACTCCATCGAAATTCTGAAAAGTGTTCCTCTGAGCCGGATCCATTCGCGGCTGCCGCACGATCAAGATGCAGGGGATGCTGCTTCGGAATTACATTTTCAGTAACTCGACTTGGAAGGTGTGCGGAGAATAGACATTGTATCATTGCCAGAAACGTATATCGATAATTCAATATTTCAGTCGGGAAGCACGGAATAAAAATGTTTCGGTTGTTTGGAGTTCTGGGCCAACTTTGAATGGATGTTCGGGATCTTATAGATGAGAAGTTTCTGGAAATGTTTGGTGAGCATCCAAGAATTGATTCCTCCAATACTCCAAATGAAAGAATGTGGTCTTTCACGGCCGGTGTTGATACATCTCTGTTTTTTGGGGCTTGAGGACCGTGTAGTGGAATTTTGACTTCCGGAGCTTTTGGCTACATCTGCGGCAGCCATCTTCCTCTATGTGAGTTAACTACGACTGTTTACTGTTTACTGTTTACTGACAGTCGTAGTAAACTCACATAGAGGAGTTCAACTTAGACCACGCCGCTGAAAATGGCTGCCGCAGATGTAGCCGAAAGCTCCGGAAGTCAAAATTCCACTACACGGCCCGAAAAACCAGAGATGTACTCCCAATAAAAGTTATTTGCATTATCGTTAGTAGTAATAGCCCAGTATACCATAGCCATACAGTAGAGACACTTAAATGTCAATCCTTTGTTCTCGAGGGTCAAATTTCTGTGACCTTCATTCTTTGCTCGGGGTGTGTAATGTCATTTTGTGGAGGTGAATTTGAATGTATGGGATACCCAGTATCAAATCATCATGTTATTTCACATCATAAAATTAATATTTCGCCTAGGATAATGTTTGAAATAAATGTGAATAATCTGAAATTCTCAAGTACCTACAATAGCTATTCAACTTTTCTGTTGCTTTTTTCCTCTAGTCTATGTTTGTATGGAGAGGTATATTCGATGACCAGGAAATAAAAAGGTTTCAAGACTATAAATGACTCAAAATGGTAAGTTTTTACTAGTTTTGCTTTTTTCAAATTCCCATTTGCAAATTTCGATGTGTAGAAAATTTCTGAACATTTCTTTCTCAAAGTGAAATTCACATAAGCGATAGTTTTAGTATAAGTATAGTTATACTGAAATTATAGAGAGCTTCGGGAGATTTTTCAAGTAAATACTCTCGGATACACTGATGGCTATTACTTTTTGACATCCTTCGGAAACCTCAAGAGAGATGACAGTTTAGGTCTAGCCTTCGACCAATATCTGCGATAAGCACACACTTTTCCACCTTAGTAGTCAGCCATAATAATTCGAAATGAAATATTTCAACAGACATTGATGCTGATCAATCGAGTTGATTGATAACACCTCGACATGTCAAACTGCTGAAGCTAGTGTTCTATGGCGAGTATCTCTACTGTGTGGTTATGGTATACTGGGGTAATAGTACTCATAATATTTTAGTCTAGTCCTTATATACTGATGATTTTCCAAGTATTCCTGAAACTTCTTGTTAGAAGAGGAAATCGTTAGCATGTGATTACAAAGTTCAATTCATGATCAAAAATGACCCATGTCATTGTTCTCCCAACATCTTCTGTTATTTGTGATTTTTATATTAGAGCCAGGCCCAATTGTCACATACTCCTCACAATATGAAACTACAAAATATTTGGAAATACATAACTGGTGCTAAGTACCATAACACTGTTGGATAATAAAAATAGAGATACAAATTCAATAGACACAGATGCATCAAATCAGAAGCAGTGTGTATTGTGTTAACAATCTTGAGGTATTGAAAAAAAATGAGGATATCAATCGAGAGAAGGTCGTTAGTACATGATGAGAGGAGCAATGGGTCAAGATTGGAACCCTGTGGCCGATTGGGATGCATGCATAATTAGTGTATATCAACAATTCGATATATAATTGGGGTAGCACGGAATGAAAATGTTTCAGTTGTTTGGAGTCCTGGGTCAACATTGAATGGATGTTTGGAAACTTAGAGATGAGAAGATTCTGGAAATGTTTGGTGAGCATCCAGGACTCGGAATTGATTGTAATACTTCCAATAATAGTTATTTGCATTATCGTTAGTAGTAATAGTACTCATAATATTTTTGTCTAGTTCTTATATACTGATAATTGTCAAAGTATTCCTGAAATTTCTTGTAAGAAGAGGAAATCGTTAGCATGTGATTACAAAGTCCAATTTATGATCAAAAACGACCCATGTCATTGTTATCTCAACATCTTCGTTATTGTGATTTTTCTATTATAGCCATGCCCAATTGTCATATACTTCTCACAATATGACACGACAAAATATTTGGAAATATATAACTGGTACTGAATACCATAACACTATTGGAAAATGAAAATACAGATACAAATTCAATAGATACAGATGCACAAAATCAGAACCAGTGTGTATTGTGTTAACAATCTTGGGGTATGGAAAAAAATAAGAAAATCAATCGAAAGGAAGTCGTTAGTACATGATGTAAGGAGCAAAGGGTCGAGATTGGAACCCTGTGGCCGATTGGGATGCATGCATATTGAGTGTGTATCAACAATTCAATATATTTTAGTGGGGTAGCACAGAATGAAAATGTTTCAGTTGTTGGGAGTCCTGGGCCAACTTTGAATGGATGTTTGGAAACTTATAAATGAGAAGTTCCTTGAAATGTTCTAATCACAGCAAAGTACTACATGCGTTATTGTATGCAATATGAATTTGTTATAGTGGTACTAGTGGTGTTATTACTCTATGAGTGTATAATAAGTATACACCGCCGAGTGGAACTAGAAATAGTACATTATTTACCGAGTAAGAAAGGCCTAACATTCCTAGACGATTGGAAAAATTGCTACTTATAGTGCAGGGATGTAGCTATGAGGTGAACGTACTATTTTTCAGCAAATCGTTTATAATCAGACCGATATTGATTAATTTTGGAAAAATAGCGAATAATTTTATTCACAAATGATGATGATCTGAAATTTGTAGTGGAATCACTTGGGTTACGTATTAAGGTTGAGTTGTCAAAGTTGACGTTTATAAATACAATTGGTGTTTTCGAAACTAAAATTATAAGTGATGATGGAATTTGCATTTCTGGGACTCTTTCAAGGCTGGTTGAGGCAGTGCATACTGCTTCATTAGAATTATTGTCAAAGAAATCAAGAGAGAAGAATGTTTTAAGGACTATCGCAAATAAACAATGTGTTTTCAATCATAAATGTAGAACACTAATAACTGTAAAGTAAATATCATTCCCTTACAGTGGGAAAATCTATTTTTCTTCGAGAATTTCGCCTGGAATGTCAGATTTTCCTAGTGAATTGGGGAAAAGTGACCGCCAAGTGGAAGCTATAGAAATCATATATTTGAATTTGAATTCAGAAATCGCTTCAATTAATTCCAACAGTCTTTGATTAACCTCTATGATGGTTATTTCCAGCTTCAGTGGAAATTGAAACTGGTTCGATTTTCACTTCCAGAAGTCAAGACTTGAGCCAAGGAAAAGCGTTGATAGAATACATAATTTTTACCACTGATGACTTGAGAACTATCACATCTTTTTTGAAATATTATAGGACAGAATATTTGGGAATATTCAGTTGGGAGTGATTATTATAATCATTGGAAAATTAAATTGATAAAACACTATTCATACAATCAGTGGCATTGTGTACTGATTGTGCTGAACATCTTGAAGTCATTGAGGAGGATAACTTGAGAGGAGTTGTCAGTAGATTGTAGAAGAGCAATGGGCCAAGGTTGGAACCGTGTGGACTATTGAGATACAGGAAGAAAAGTATGAAAGAGAAGCATCTTTAAATAAATCTTCTTTCTTGAGAGGAGTTGTCAATAAATTGTAGAAGAGCAATGGGCCAAGGTTGGAACCGTGTCCACTATTGAGATACAGGAAGAAGAGTATGGAAGAGAAGTTTCTTTGAATGAATCTTGTTTTCACCATCTCGTCTGCTGGGTGATACATGGAAGTACAACAGTAGCCTTATATATTATTAGTGGCACTATTTTCTTCTGAGTGCACACTCACGGATATCTGCTGCAGATCATCTCTTGAGATATTGAACTGATTCGATCAAAAGGGTTATCATAATGGTTCGATTACGAATATATACAATACCAAGTCCGGATATATCATGAAAGACGCCCATGAGACAATTAAAAAAATGACATTATGTACTGGCTGTTTTACTAGATTTGATTTGATAAATTCCGTACTTTGAGCCACCTTGTACTCATTGCTCTCTGTAACAAAATTGCGTTAGGAGCAAGATTCTATCCATCCCTCCTTCCGGAGAATGTTGGAGGAGTTTGATTATTATTAATCGTGTTTTCCTCTAATGAGATTCAAGCGCTTCAAAATTAGTATACAAGAAGCATATTAATAATTTCGATAATATCCACGCTATGGAATATAATCGTATTTTGAAAATTTTTAACAGGGTGAGTAATTCATATCTTGGTATTTTTAGAAAATGATTCATTGTTATCCAGGCTGCCTTTGGAGTTTCAAGCCATTCTGAGAGACTTGAATGAAAATTGAAAAAATACGCACAATTTCTAGTAAGGTATAATATTTTATTACATAATGTCGATAAACTATTCTAGCAACTAATTATTTTTTTTGGGAAGAAATTATTTCAGAATACTCTCATCTCTCAGAATTAATATTATTCCATTCCTAAATAGATGTTGAACTGAAATCACTCAGAATATTTCTATAACTGGGTTCGCCATGAGGGAAAGGAAAACATTTTATTGCGAATACTCTGCCTCATTTCTTTTTCTTCAATTTAACAATTTCTTCTCAAGAAATTTGAATTATCGACATTTTGTTCGCTAGTTGTTGCCAATTTCATCACCTGAAATAATTAATCCCTGTGAAAGAAACCCCTTTCATCATAAGCATTAACGAAGAGAAATTTAATAATTATATTATCCAGTTACAATTGGTCCCAAAGTTTGAAAATTGAAAATCCAGCCGATTTTTGTTCGAATGCTATCTTTTCTGTTGACTGTTTCTTGACGTGTTTCACAACCACCCAAAGAGTAAAAGCGAAAAAAAATATAGGCTGAGAACGTAGATGAAAATTGAAAAACACTTTTGAGTGATTTTCACTAGACCGCTAGACGTGTTTCACTAAACCATAACTTTGGCAGGAGTATTATTATGGAGGTGTGCACTACAAACTTTCCCAGAGTGGAAGTAATAGTTTGGTCCATGAAAATATGTTGATTTATGTTTTCAAGAACGAGTATGCTGGCTTGAACATTGGGGCTTTTACAGATATTTGCAAGCGAAACTCTACCTAATAATAATAGTAATAGTATGAATATTTGAACCCTACTTTGCAATTCATTGATGCCTTGAGCTCTCTCTGGTTAACAGTATCAAGTTAATATATATATATATATACAAAAAAGTAAAGTTTGATTATTCTACCAGAATGAATTCAGAAAACTGCTCATATACGAATTTCTATTTCACATGTCTTCATAATGATACTTTTTTCGTCTGTCAACTCAATAATGTTCACCGAAGACCCATTGAAAGGAAATGATTGAAATTCAGGAAGCAACATAAATGATATATGCATTTCTCAGTGTCTATACCATCATCTGATTGAAAGTGATTCACCAAAGGCTGATTCATGTAATAATAATGTTCAACGTTCAACATAAAAGTTGAACCTTTCATTTTCAGTGCCTCATTATATGCATCAAAATTCTCACTTTGATTTCATTGTTGAGAAAATACAACTCTTCAAAATGCAAGTGAATCTGCCTTTTTCTCATGCTCAAATTATGAAAACGAATGACAATAGAACTAGAGCTGTAAGACACACCAATGAAAGAAGCTACTTTGTTATCTCTCAATCCATTCACATTTTTATGGAGAGAGTTCCGCATGAAATACAAAATACCAATACTTTCTCAGTGAAGATTTCAAAGTTAAAGTGAAGTTTATTGCTGCATAAATTTACCTTGACTCAATGCAAAAATATCATATTTGACCAAAAAATAGCGTGTGGCATATTGTCGAATTTTTTTTTCCGGACGATATTCGTAATTCTCATCTGACCAAAAAGCTTCATTTTGCGCCATTGTGTAAAGATGTACTATATCATGTGTGTAAATTTCATCATTTCATATAACAATTCATATCTCATCGTATAGAAACGAGCATGTGACTTGGGACTATAAAATATAAAAATGTTGGAAAAATATCGAATTAAACATAAATTGCTAAAAAATATGTATACATGTTTGTAAAAAAAAAAAAAAAAAATAAAAAAAACAAACATGTATACATCAATTTATGTTTAATTCAATATTTTACACCATTTTTACTGCCCTGAAGAAGCTTCACAATAGAAGCGAAAGCTTGGCCAAGTAAAACAGAGACTTTTCATTTGGACTGACTGAGAGACCCCGCTTTCCATTTCGCTATATATATTAAATTATAAAAACGAATGACGATAGAACTAGAGCTGTACGACTCACCAATGAAAGAAGCTAGATTCATCTTTCGATCAATTCACATTTTTATATAGAGAGTTCTGCATAAAATATAAAATACCAATACTTTCTCAGTGAAGATTTCAAAGTTGAAGTGAAGTTTATTGCTGCATAAATTTACCTTGACATAATGCAAAAATATCATATTTGACCAAAAAATAGCGTGTGACATATTGTCGAATTTTTTTTTCCGGACGATATTCGTAATTCTCATCTGACCAAAAAGCTTCATTTACCGCCATTGAGTAAAGATACACTAAATCATGCGTGTAAATTTCATCGTTCCATAAAGCAATTCATATCTCATCGTATAGAACCGAGCATGTGACTGGGGACTATAAAATACGTTACATACCAGCAAACGTCTTGTGTGTGGTAGGAAGTAAGATGTTATCAAGACGCCATTATACATGCCAACCCTCGTCATACTAACGGGACAGGCTGTATTATTTGAGTGATTCGAAATTAGACTTTAATATATTGGTTTCCAGCGGCATCAGTTTATTAATTATTCATCAACATCGTAAATCCAATGGGAATAGTGAGAAATTTCGGTGTTTCCACATACAGTGGAAAAAACAAATTGAAATCTTTCGAACAATTCGTTCAGTCCAGTCTCAAAATTGGAAATTATGATAAGCCATAATCTCTTTTTGGCGTACATTGTATTTTCAAAAATTTACCCTCAACGCAAAAAAAGTTTGTCCGAATCAAGTGGTTCTCGCTAGTGTAGAGGTAAGCACGTCCTACTATAAACATAATGTATGTTTCTTGGGATATAAATAAATGAATATATATCAAGCGAAAGATCGGTTCAATTCTGCGCCGGGCCAACGGGCTAGGGTTCACAGGTTGAAAGGTAAGGCCCCGTTAATCCATTGCTTGCACAAGTAACGGTAAGATATTTGGTCAAATTGTATGCTTATGCGGAGAAACCAAGGCCTTGAACTGTATTATTTCGCAGATACTTTGGCTAGGTTTTTCAGATCAAGACTTAAATTTAGTTTGACCAATTTTTCTTTCTTGGGAGTTATTATTTCTTTTGAAATCCGAAAGCAAATAACAATCAGTTACAAAGTTTCTGAACATCACTTCGGAGAACAATCTTATTTGGCACGAACTGTGTACCTATACAGTTATATTGAAGAGTAAATACAAAATTCATATCAAATTCTCTGATAATCTTACTGTAACTATCTTTTTTACATAATAACTCTATTTATAGCGCTGAGAGATATGAAGAATGTATCACCTAGAAACTCTTTTCAAGAAAACTCTTCGAATAGAGCTACAAATCCGGCCGATAGCTTCCACTCTCAATAAGTATGAGAGTTGATAGAGTTGATAGCAAATCCCTAAAATACTTCAAAACGTTGGGTATTTCTGTGAAGAGTGAAGTTGAAAATGATTTTTTCTTCTTCTTATAAAGTAAAAAAGGAAATATACAACTTCTAAGAAGGACATAAATCGAAGACATTCACAACTAATTTCTGTTCATATGTATGGTGTATATTATTTTTAGACGTTTGACTTGTTCACAGAAGGGAAAAAAGTGTCTTTCTGAAACAGCTACTTGCCTATATGCTTGAATAAAATTTTATACAGTCGACCAGATTTTTCTACAAACTACTCACTATTTTTGCTTCATTTTGTAGAAAATTCCTATAAGTGCTGTATATGATCTTATTCAAAGTCCGTCTCTTGGTTTACAAATTAAGCAAAAAAAAGTAACTTCTATATAAGGAAGGATCTGTGTAAGGATGATTACAGTAGAATACTAAAATCCAGAAAAAACCCAAAGAACACATCAGACCAACCAATTATTTACATTTCAACGTGAAAGAATTAACAACGAAAACCAAAAAAATAGAGAAAAGGTACATTGTCAAAGTCTGCTTTCGATTGGGTAGCAATTCGTAATCTTCTTACGGAAACTCTAACAACGAGCTGAAGCAGCGACTCCTAGAACTGCATCTACAGGATATCATGTCAGTACAGCAAATCTCTCATTGGAGAAACCGAGAGACCATTGGAAGTTAGGATGGGTGAACACAAGACAAATATATAGTGAGGACGAACGAAATCAGGAATATTGAATTACGTTTGGACAAAATACTGTTACGTCCTAGCGCCGGCCCTGACCAAGGCAAGGCGAAGGATCGCGTCGTAGCGAACGTCATTTTCCAGGAACCCGTGGATCCGCCTGGAGAATTCGAGACACGTCATCAGGGCTTCTCTGGAGGATTCTCGATAGGCACGCAGATATATATATATATATATATATATATATATATATATATATATATATATATATATATATATATATATATATATACGGGACAGGCTTCGCCGCAGACAGAGTTAGTTGAGAGAATTTGGATTACAGGAAGTTAGTGATTCGGCAGTTTTATTCAGAGCTAAGTGACGAGAGTTTAGTAGAGCTAAGTGGAAAGAGTTTTGTTATTGCTAAGTGCGAAGGTGTAGAATTTTTAGTACAGAGAGTTTTAGTACCGAGCATTGGAAAGTTATCGGAGCGATTTAAGTGATAGTGTTGTATTGTATTGTGATAGAGAGTTATAATAAAAGAAGTTTAGTGTTGTTTGGTGTTTCAATCGAAGAACCCAAGGATATATCGTAACAGTGGTGTCAGAATAGAGATTTTCCTAGGGATAAATCGTAACAATACTTTGGGACTGATGCTGAAGTTATACACAAAGAGGAAGCTAGATTGATGAAATAGTTTATGGAAGCTGTCTACATGAATGAAGACACATTCAGTCAACCCTTGCTTAGAAACTCAAGATATGTTCATTTCAATTCCATCGTAATTTTTTCTACATGACTCATTGAAGTGAATCATATTGACAATAACTGAAGTTCACACCGATACCAGCATAATCGAAGGCGTTTGAATGATATTTGGCCATAAAGGAGTAACTCATTCAGTTGATGAGGCTCCTTTCACAAACCAATTTTTCCATCAGAGCCACACAAGCTTACTGGGATTCCATTCGCGTTGACGAAAGTGAAACCTGACAACGATTACGGACTCTCCAACAATGCTGACACGTGTCCACTCTTTGTCAACACTCGTGAACGGCATATGCACGCAGACTTGTAAAGTAGCAATATGTACGTCGAACAATGCTAGATGATGTATTGTGCTCCAGGAATGAGAGGACGTAATATCTACATCGGCATATTGTACAAGTACTCACAATGTTAGTCTGGTCGAATTGGCTCAAAAACTGTTGAATCATGGAAATCTCGTTACCTCGTAGATGCTGTTTTTTTGGAAATTCTGGAGAATATTGTAGCGGATGTTGTACGGATCCAGCGACCCATTTATAGATGAAAATATGAATATTGTTTTTTTCCTGATAATTTCCCTATGGGGCCGTTCATAAAATATGTTCGCATACAAGGGGGGGGGAAGGGGTCTGGCTGAGTGTGACAAGATGTGACAAGGGGGGATGGGGGGTATACGGCAACGTGACGTTCGCCGTTTATTATTTTTGACATGAGCGCTAGAAGCCAGCGTGGCCACTTTTGGTAGAAATCTACTTTTTTAGTACTTTTTAAGTAGATTTCTGACGAAAATTAAAAAGTTTTGATATGAGAGAAATCTTCAGTAGATTTTGGTAGAAATCTACTGAAGATTTATTTGAAATCTTTGCGAATGAATTTTGAATTAAGAATGCGAATTAATCTTGTTACACTCTGTATTTCACTGTACAAATGAAACAAAATAAAGCGATTTTTTACTGTTTCATTGTGTTATTGAGCATTGAATCTTCTGATTATGTAAAATATGTATATTATTTGTGGCCATCCATAAATAAATATTTTTAATTTTCAGAATTTGTGTACTATCATTTAGAATTTATCACACTAGGCAGGGGGGGTCTTAGTTTTTGTGAATAAATATTTCTAGGGGGGGTCATAAAAAGTGTGACACAGCGTGACAATGGGGGAAGGGGGCAAAAAAAGCTGATTTTAGTGTGACGTATTTTATGAACGGCCCCTATAATAAAAAAAGCGATAAAAACTTGAAGGCTATACTGCTCCTGCAGAGTTTTTCAGCAAATAAATGCAATATTCCTGTTAAAAATTGATTTTTTCATTTTTATCATCACCATTAAATGTTGTATCGATCGGTTCTGAGCGCGACCCCCCTTCACCCCGACTGACCGTGGAGTTTTTTTGACAGATTTCGATAAAAAATATCTACGGGTGCGTAAAAATTACCAAACTTCCAAAAAAATGTCGAGGGGAGTTGTGCATGAAAATAGAGAGGGGGGGGGCCAAGCTCCAAAACTCATGCAAAAATATAATTCAATGCCCTTCGTGGTTTTAGCCAGGGGAGTAGTTGTTTTCTGACAGGTGCCAGCCAAAATCTACTGTGTAGGTAGTTTGAGACTGGCCTGAACGAATTGTTCGAAAGATAATTTGATTTAACGCCAGTCTTCAAGTAAGCCAATGTTTATAGATTTTCCTCGCAGGAGGAATGGGCGAATTCGGTTTGTTTCTGAAATACCTCGTCCTTGGGTAGATGGCGCAACAACTTCGTTGTTCGCATCAGCTTTGGTCGGGGCTGATACTATGAAGGATTTCGATTTTTAATTATGGGAAGTCATCGACTTTATGTTGATCATTGCCTTGTACTGACGAGTGGCCATATAGCCCGAAACCGGTCTGCAAGTGTGTCCGTCCCTATATTTGAAAATCAATTCCTTCATTTGTATCGCCAAAAGCAAATGGCAGGATTTTCTTCTGTGAAGGAACCTGCATTGGCACCGGTCGGATATAATTCAATACCCTTCGTGGTATTAGCCAGGGGAGTAGTTGTTTCCTGACAGTTGCCAGCCAAAACCTGTGTAGGTAGATTTGAGACTGGCCTGAACGAATTTTTCGAAAGATGACATGCAAAGAAAATCAAAATACGAAAAAACATGAAAAAATCAAGTTTTTCTCTTTCAAATATGTTCTGAAAGAAGGAAAAAAAAAGGGTGATCAACATGCCTAAAAAACTTTTTTTTTCAATATCAGGGTGAATTTTCACGTATAAAAATAGGGTTTTATTGAAGGATAAATTCTTCTCTATCCCCCCCCAAATAGAGAACGGAGTGACCGCGAGATTTTTCGACATGAAACAATAAAATGAATAAATCAAAATTTTCATGTCATCAGAAAGTATAGAAAATAACATTGATTTTAGAAAAGTGACTCCTTATGACAAAAAATTCGAAAAAAAAATAGAAAATAGGACGCCAACATCATCTGTCCCATAATATAGCCAATGTGAGCTGAGTTGAAAAATCTTTTAAACCTAACAAATTATATATCATCGTGTGCAGATTTTTATTTTAAATATAATAAACAAGAACAAATATAGTGTCAAACAATATTCGACAAAAAAATCGAAAAATCTGGAAAAGTTCAAAATTTCAAGTATGAACGAAACATTTCCGAACACCGAACTGATCAAAAATTACCAAGAGAATGAATTTGTAGATCTCATCGAATATCACAAATAAGTCACAGCGCATTAAATTTTAGTGCTTTTTTTGGTTTAGTTGAAAAATGTAGGGTAGATGCAATGATGCTAGATTAATAGTGAATGTAAAGACACGATTTCAGCGCTTTCCCCCGCTTCTCGCGCCCTAGTTTGCAACCTGTTTTCATGCGTCCTGAGGATTTGGCAAAACAAACCATATCAGTTGAAGCACAACTCGACTGGACTAATGTCGTACAAGTACTCGACAATGTCGTATCTCCGACTCATCAGCCCGTGAATAAACTTTTCATTTCGCATCACTTGGGACTATTGTTTCGTTTTCGATGAATAATTAAAACTGGATATCAGCGAAGGGTATTATTAGTGATCGTGAGGGCTCCGCGACTGTGAAATGTACCGCGTACTTTCAGCCGATGGACTTTGATGAATGGGATTTCATCAAATGGACGGAATTGGGAGCTGAAATGGACGCGTTTCCGGTGTGGAATTCGAAAAGGCGGAGTTTTCGAATGGAAATTGATGCTCGTGTGAATTTTCCGTTGGTCAAAATGGGAGTTGGGGGATGGGGAGACTTAGACCTCGGCACCAAGTCGCAAAGAAGCCTTTCAAATCCAAAAAAAACTTTAATGTTACTTCTCATTCGCTAAAGAAAAAAATAAACTTTAAGTTCCTAATACCCAAAAAACTATTGGACAAAATTTCGTTATGTATTTGGGCCCTCGATTCTTCAATTTCATTTCAGAAACCATTGTAACAACAAATTCTTTGTACCAATTCAAAGAAGCAGTCGAATTTTTTTTGATCACGAATGACAGGAATTTAATATCTCACTTCTCTTAAGCTTCCACACTTGAATATCTCCCTTGAATATCTCCCTTCTCTATCAGCATCTCCTTTATAGTTTAGATTAGTATTAGTGAATAGTTCTCATTGCATGTTTGTTATTCATTCACCATTTCTAGAGAATTCCACCATTTATAAATTCCATTTCATACGTTATTTACATGCCCACTATTTTAAGCTTTCAATAGTTCATACATATTCTAGAGTAGTGTCTGGTACCACTAAAACCACAGACAGCCAATCGGCTCCGTGGTTTTCCGGTTTATTTGTAGACAGCTGAGTAATTGTATCTGAAGTATTTGTTATTCTGTAAATTTTTTATAATGATATAGTTTCTGTGAATAAACATTATTTTTATCATTATGATTTTGTATCAGCTATCTATCAGTTGAAAATTGATATAATTTCAGCCACTTCATCTGACTAAAATTATTTCCATTAGCAATGCTAACTGACTGAACAATTGTGTCGATACGAAACAAATAGAAGATTATGGAAAGTACCACCCAATTAATTTCTTCTCTGCATCAACCATAATGAATTGGACTTCAAATGATCCAATTAAAAGAGCAGTTGCCAGAGGAAACTCAGGCTCTGTTATCGCACGAACTCAAGCAAGCTTTATAATTCATAAGATCCCGATGAATGCTGAAACACTTCAAATTAAACTTCTTGAGCCGGAAAATGCTTACACTTTCTTTATTCGGGACATTCAGAAAACATTTCTGCAATTCGAGACATTTCGTAAAAGGGTTTAATTAATGATTTTCTTTTTCCAGATTTGTGCGCACAAGTTTTCGTTATTAACTCAGATATGGTTATTGATGGTGACTGTTGGCGTTGAAGGAAAAAGACGTTTCTATCAGATGAATTTAAACATAGGTCAAAGTGGACATAGGCTGGATCGCAGTGATAAATTTTTTGACAATGTTACTTGAAGCTGAAACAAATCATGGAGAAAGATATGCGATGAGGAATACTTCATGTGGAACCAAGAATGTGCGTTTGTTGAGTTTGACAATATTTTTTTTCTACGCATGCTATACAAGGTGCCACTTCTCTCATCGCAATGAGAAATATCCGCCATTACAGTGAGAAATAATTTCTCAGTGTTATCACGATAACCCAAGTCAGTCATGAATTGTAACATGTCAGATTGATATGACACGTTCTCCATGTTGACAACGCTACGCCGACGATTCGCGTGCAATATCCAAGTAGCTCATTGTTGGCCTTTCCATAACAACAAAACCGAAGCACTTCATAATTATTGCTGTCAACTTACCCAACGAAAATAGGTTTATTGTTGATTGTTACTGTATAAACAGTTCAGCTTTATTAAATATTGAATATAATGGAATGCGAAGATTCAGAGTTGGAAAATACACCTCCAGGAATTGTTCAGATAGCAATAGATGTTTGCAATAATTTGCTACCGAGCACATCAAGAGAAACATATAAAATCTCTTACAGCAAATTTATGGACTGGAAATTGAAAGCCAAGGTAAATTCTTTTTCCGAAAATACCTTTTTAGTTCATTTTGAAAATTTGTCACGAAGATTGAAATAATAATGTTTTTTTATCTGTTGTTTACAAAATAGATTTAACATCTTGAATTTAATGATGAATAAATTACAAATCATCAAAATCATGGTCTCAGTATTCGATGCTGAGGAGTACCTTAGTTATTGAAAACTGTGTTGAAAAAACATTCAAAAACATTAACTTCTGAAGAAATTCAACAATTTTTAAAAGATGTACCTGATGAAAAGTATTTGCTATGTATGAATTTTAATTTTTTGAGTTGTTATTGAAAAATGAATGTTTGGTTCTCGATGCTGAGGAGTACATTAAATATTATAATCTGTGTTGATAAATCAAATGCGTAAAACTACGTGCATTTTGGAAACGCAAATCTGAAAAATATGCTCCAAAACAGTCAAAAACTTTGAATTCTGAATAAATTCAACATTTTTTCAAAGATGCACCTGATGAAAAGTATTTGCTGATAAAGGTATGAATTGAAATTTTTTAAATTGTTATCGAAAAATAAATGTTTGGTTTTGATTTCAGGCTGCTTTAGCTATTGGCCTTACAGGGGCATGCTGTTGTGATGAACTTCGAAAATTCAAAAGTGATGACATGGAAGATCTTAATTCGGCCTTTTTGATAAAATTACTCGATACTAAAAGCAAGGTTCCTAGAAGTCTCACAGTCACAGGAGAATTCTACCAAATTTACTAAAAATATGTGAAGCTTCGACCATGCACAGATGAAACACTTTTTTTTAATTATTAAAATAGCAAATGTACGAAACAGCCTGTGGGGATAAAAAATTTGGCACCATGCCGAAAAAATTTGCGGAATTTCTGCAATTATCCAACCCTCAATTATATACTGGCCACTGTTTCCGAAAGTCATCTGCGAATATTTTAGTTGATGAAGGGGCAGATCTTTTAACTTCAAAACGCAAAGGGGGTTGGAAATCCAGCAATGTTGCTGAATCTTATATCGAACACTCCATAGCTAACAAAATGAAAATTTCAAAAAGTATAGTAGAGTCTATTCAGCCTTCAGCGCCATCAGAACCTGCACAATGCTAGGAAGCCCAGTACGTTTCCTCATGGACTTCAACTTCGACAGCATCTAACTTTTCAACCGAAAACAAAACAACCTACCAGGAATTACTTTACAAAATTGTTCAAATATAACTGTTAATTACTATTTCAAATAAAATAAAAAAATGAGTTAATGTCATCCAAGTATTATTATATTTGTATTTTAATTTTCAATACTTGAAAACAACGCAACCGTAGAAAAAGTACAGTGTACAATGCGTTAGAAAATGACATATTTCCCACTATCTTGATTTGCAACAAACTTCTGAGCTCGTGAGAAATATGTCGTTTTTCTAAATCTATTTATAGACGAACTTTTAGAGACTGCCTTATATCTGTTACACATGAAAAAACCGCCCAGATCGTAAAGAGTCATGAAAACATACTGATTCGAATGATACAAACCACATAAGTCAGAGCAATGTAACTTGATCAAAGAATAACTTCACTTCTATCTGAAATCATAGTTATTTTTTGATTGATATCTTATTTATCATGCGGATTCTCGGATTTTTCAAAGTGAACAAATATATCTCCTACAAGTGCTGTATCCCGTGACTACCATTGAACATGTGGAAGTTGTCTGGTAATTACCATAATGAATTACTTCACGACTAATTAAAGCTTTTAGAGTACACGTAAAAGGTGTAACAAGTCAACGAACAGATATATAAATTTTATGAGAATGTTAACTTTTGTTCTTCGAACGATCTATTGAAATCCAACGAAACAATGGCTTGTAAGTGGTTTCCTTTTTCTTCTCCTGCAAGTGATATTTTCGTTTTTCGTTTCCTGTAAGTTTCATAGTTTGATGAACATTCAAGCTTTACGGATTTTGCCAAGGCATTTGCTCGAATAGATCTCATGATCCTTCTACAAAAACTCCACCATTTTGGTTTCCATAACTCAGCGGTACTTTTCATTAAATCCTACCTTCTTTAACGTGAACAGTTTGTATCTTATAACGGCTATGACTCTTTTTATTACAATCCTTCATCTGGAGTACCTCAGGGATCTAATCTCGGACCACTTCTGTTCTTGTTATTTAGTAATGTCCTCAGTAATTATGTCGATTGTAATAAGTTACTTTATGCAGATGATTCAAAAATATATTCGCCTGTTGAAACTATCGAAGATTGTAATATATTGCAACGACAGTTAGAAGATATACAGAGGTGGTGTGAAGTCAACAAACTACATCTCAATGCATCCAAATATAAAGTAGTGACTTATAGCAGGAAAATGTCAGTCATTCAGTACAATTATCGATTAGATGCCATTTCACTCTCACGTAATAAATCAATGAAAGATCTTGGTGTATATTTTGACCAGAATTTGTCATTTTCCAATCACATCATATAGTAAGTGAATCATTGAGAGCTTATGGCTTTATTGTTCGCAATTGTAGATCTTTCTCAAACATATCTGCTCTAAATTATCTTTATGTAGCTTACGTAAGGTCAAAATAAGAATATTGCTCTGTCGTATGGTCCCCTTTTTATAATTGCTATAATACGTTAATTGAAAAAGTTCAACGTCGTTTCCTAAAGTTTATTTACCTCAAATCTTTTGGTATCTATCCTGAGAGGAGTATTCCATATGAATTTCTTTCATTCAATATCGAATGTCTTGAATTACGCAGAAAACTTGCTGGAATCAATTTTCTATATATGTTACTGCACAACAACGTGGATGCGTCAGAGGTTTTATCTCTCATAAATTTCTGTGTGCCTCAGTTTAGAACAAGAAGTACAAAAACTTTTAATTGCCAACTGGCCAAAACTAATTTGTACCTCAATTCATCTAACTTTAGTATTTGCAATAATTTCAATTTAAAATCAAGTCTGTGTGATATCAATTTTGATTCCCTAGAATATTTTGTAAAAACTGCATCTCAGTTTTTCATGGAGAATTATTTATCTTGGTGTAGTATTATTTTATAGGTTCATATGTTTTTCTTTTCCATTGCTCCTTTTTCATATCTATTCTGAACATCATTTTTACAAATTGTAATTTAGTAGTTATAAGCACCTATTACTTTTTAACATATGTAGTTAACCCTGTAAATGGTTTTTAACTGTTGGGTAATAAATGCTATTATTATTCACTGTTGTTTAAACTTTGTTGACGATCCGTTTTATTTTTTCAACGAGTATTTCATCACAACAAACATCAACACAACAATCACAGATATTTCAAAGAGATTCTCGATATTCCCAGACATGCGTTGTTATGAAATTTGAATACATCAAGCTGACACCACAAAGGAATTCGTAGTCCCATGCCAGACGCTAACAAGCAGTTGCAGTGGCAAAACATTTCATTACATTTGCGATCGCAAAGATATTGCACAGCTCTTGACATTTTAATTAAGTCGGAATTGCTCAATATCCAGGCACTATACAGAAAGTTTCGTAACGTTCGACAATGGCTAACTTATAATTATTATCAAGCGGAGTTGATGTTTGGCAATTTTTGTGGAGAATGACCCAGTTAGAACGGAAACTGGTGTAATGATTTTTCCATGAAACACTTCACAAGGTGCCTTTCGTTCTAATGTGAATATTTCGTTGGATAATTGTTGGTCTGACTCACTAGTAATAATGAGCAACTGAATTGGATGATAATGATATTGCGTTAGAATGGATAGTATAACAAACAATAGAAATGATTGAGAAGTGGCGTATCATAAGGCTCCGTTTTGAAACTCATATCATAATTAGTTGATTGCGAAGCCGCTAGATTTATATCAGAGAAATTAGTGACAACTCGAGCTATCACATACTATTTTGTACCCGCCAATCTGATATTTTCAAAAAAAACTCAGGTTTCGTTTATCTTTCTACAATCTCAAACCTCTGCACCAAGACCACCTGTGATCAGTTCTATTTTTTTTATTTTCAGCTCTACCAATTTGAAAGAGGGATAGTTCCTAGTTCGTATTTTCAATAAATATGATTCCTACATCCAATACATTGTCACGAAGAATTTAATTTTTATTCATCCGATTAAATAACATTAATCAAAGAATGAAAAAAATCCCCCAGCAATGAGTGTTTGGTTGTACAGAGAACAATTTTTAGAGAGAGCACTGAACCTTCAGCCGAGGTTTGTTTACTGTTTTATTCACGTTCATTTGTAATAATATGTTTATTTTTTTTAATTTATTCATTTATTTGATAAACGGGTAAAACCCCATTACAGAAATAGATACACAAGTACACTTAATTTTTTCATTGTAAAAACAACTTATAATTAGATATTTACTTAATAATACTACAAATACGGATATTACCAATTAAAACACCATCAAATGTTGCTCCTTACAGTTCTTTTGAATGTTAAATAATGAAGATCCAAATATATCACTGTTACAATCATTTATTAGCCGCAAGGCTCTCCCAATAGGAGCAATATTATATTATAATCAAAAAATAACTGTTTCCAAGGTCACTAATAGTATTCTTTTGCACGAAGAAGGCATGCCAAATGCATTTATATGAAGTTGACAACAAATTTCTGCCAAATTTTTTTTATATGCAGATTCACACGGAAGAGAAACACTATAATGTTCAAAGAACACCGCGTGAAACAAGGGACAGGAGATACGAATTAACATTCACTTTGAATTTCTGAAGTTTGTAAGCCTCAGGAAAAACCTCTCTTGGCAAGGAGTTCCGAACCTCAGCTGTTCTATTGAAAAAAGATCCCTGAGCAAGAGAGGTCCGACAGGTTTCCAAATTCACAGAAAAGGGGTGGGAATTCTGTACTCGTCATGTCATCCGTGCAGATATTGCCATTGGTAACAATTCGGGAGAGCATCGACCGTGTGAAAGTATCTATAGAAGAGGGACAAGGCTACGACCCTTCTACGATGTTCCAATGAAGTGAGCGAGTCTGTGAGCGAAGAATCACCACCAATACGGATTGCTTTTCTCTGAATAGAATGGAGGAGCCTCAATGAATTTTTTTGTTGCCGAACTCCACACATGAGAACTATATTTCATGACAGGTCGTATATGAGCCTCGTAGATCAAGAATAAGGCCAATACGTCCACTCTCGAATAACCGCACTCGGCTGACGCCACGTGCTCACAATTTTTCGCTCGTGTGTAATAGTTAGTCAATAATTATCCTTCTCGGTACGTAATATTGAGCCAGAGATCATGTGAGGATAAATAGCTGATATATGAGTAACGAGTCATTTCTTCAGACTGGCATGGTATGGTCAGAGATTCTTTCAAGGCAGAAACTAGGTACCTACAGTGTGTCCCCGATTTTCTTTGTGGATTACCGGACTAACGAAGAATCGTGAAGAACTGAACTGAATCGAATACCGTATTGAAAACAAAGAATAATAAACTAAGTTTCAATACAGTTTTAATGGAGAATTATTCCTATTGAAGTTCTAGTCTCATAAAGCATCATGAATTAGCTACTAGAACAATTCATAACAGTAAATGACCCATTGGCGCAATACAGTACTCAATCATTAATTCACTAGGTAAGTATAGATTCTTCAAGCAGTGGCGAACATTAAAAGAGTTCAAATCCGTGTTTTCACATATGAAATTCTACCAACACTTAAATCATACACTGTTTAAAAGTGATTATTCTGTGATGGATGAAACTTTTTCAGTTTTTTATGTTTGAAATACGATATTCAAATCAGTTCTGGGCTAGATGATTTTTTTTAGAATTAGGGTCAAGTATTCCGGTTTCTGAATCAGTCTGAATAATTATAGTCTTCATTCAATTTGGGAAATCGGTGTTTTGGATGGAATATACATTCCATCAACTTTTTCATGTGAATCCACAACTTATTTTTTATCTCTTGGGAACCCACCTGAGAAACACAGTGTATATCTTTCCTGTCTCTTCGGCACTGGGATAGTGCGTGATATAGGGACAGAATTGCAAGTTTTGTATGAGTGCAAGTGTCTGTGGTATTCTGATTTCTGTTGCGCACAATGACTATCCAAATAATGAACAATTGGAAAATGAAAAATGGAAATTTCTTCTCAATAAATATTTTGTCACTACCAACCTGAAAGAGAGTTAGAAATGGTTTATTTCTTTGGATCAAATATTTCGGGAAGCTTTTTTTCTTTTCCGGGTCAAAAAGGGGAAATACAAAACCACAATGGAGAAAGTAAAATCAATTTTTATTACAAACATGTCTTTGTGACTCAAACATCTATGAATGATATTCACGTTCATAACTATTAACATAGAGTGTTTTTAAAAAACATTCACTGTCATAGAATTTTATTTTTCGTTTTTCGGTTAGACTTCCGTATTCGACTTGCTGAATTTTTTTTGGAAACTCCTCACACTTGTATAATTCGTCTTGAGCTTTCAGAAATAACTAAGTCATGTTGTGCGGAACCACAAAAAAAAGAACGTGCTTCGTGATACAACCTCTAAATCGTATAAGGAATTTTCTTCGACTTTGAATTGAAAAACGGCAAAAAGTGATGAAAATTCTGAAATGGTGTGTACTGGGTGCTTGACGAAAGGAAACGTATCTTCCCAATCGTTTTTTGGTTTCAAAAATAAAGCTTGATATGCCCATCTTCCGAACTTTGAAGAACCATAGCTCCGCCCACAGGCGTTTATCCGAAAAAGACCCAGCTATTCTGAAAGCTCGTGACGAATTCTATAAGTGTATGAAGTTTTATCAAAAAGTTCGGAGGGTCGAAAAAGAAAGTTTCATCCCTTTCTCTCAATCGGAGAAATAAAGCCATACAATGGTTCTTTAAATTTAATACCATCCATGAAAATTCTCAAGTCCCTATAGCACTCAGCCCTATTTCGAAAATTCAGAAACATATGTTGCGAATGGAGTGCTCAATTTTATGAATACATTCAACCTACTAATAAACGTTGACCAGCACGGCTTTCAAAAAGGCAAATCTACAGTCAGTGCAATGATCAAACTTCTAAACACAATTTACGAAGAACTTGATAAAGGCAAAAAAGTACTGGTTATCTTTCTGGATTCAAGTAAAGCCTTTGACCTTGTCAATCACAGTATATTGCTCGATGAGTTAGAAAATTATGGTTTCAGAGGAATATCTTATAAGTGGTCAAATAGTTATCTTAAGGATAGGGTACGATATGTTCAAGTAGATGACTCCAGGTCAAAAAGAATAAAAAGCGCCATAGGTGTTCCCTGTTATACATGATTTACGTAAATGATTTTGGAAGCCAGCATTGTGTAATGTATGCGGATGATACATCTATTCTGATCTCTGAAAATTATTTATTGAAATCAGTTGCAGTGGCAAATAGATTAGTGCTTAATACAAAGAAAACTCACTTCAGAAGATTTAGTCACACAATGCTAATATGCTAATAAAACCAAATAATTACAACTCCATACATCAAGTAAGTTCGACAACATTCCTTGGCATACGAATAACCGAGAACTGTTTATGGTCAAGCCACTTTAATGAAACCTGCAAAAAACTAAGTCCACAATGTAACTTACTATACGAACTAAGTAAAACAGTTGATGTATCTGTTCTGCTTGCATTGTACTTTGCTCGCTTTCAGGCAATAATATCATATGGTTTTATAACTCGCGGTGCATCTCATGAAGCCAATAGAATATTAAAACTTCAAAAAAGAGCAATAAGAAATATTGTTGAATGCGGAAGGAGGATGAGTTGCAGGAACATCTTTAGAGAACAGAAACAGGACAATACGAAACAAGAAACTCTAATGTATTAGAGGTGCCTGTACATCAACTAAAAAGCACTGACCACTGTCCAAAGTATATGGCTATACGTATATTCAACCATTTACCAGACTGCTTCAAAGGGTATTCAATAACTAAATTTAAGAATCAGATAAAGGTAATTTGACACAAAAGGCATACTACTCATTGAAAGAGTATTTTGAAGACAGAAATTTCACATGACGGCTTTTACCTGTTTTTTCGATTTTTGTGACAAACAAAAATTTTTTTTAAAATTTTTTTTACAAGGAATTTTAAGTTTTCATATATTTGTTGAATACCATGTGATTGTGTGCTGGATATACCGATATAATATTTTTATATTACATTTCAATATGTATAGTTTCATTAGAATTTAAATACTGAAACTCTCAGATTGATGTATGAGTATATATGTGTATATCTGTTTTTTGTAATTTATTGTATCACACTATTTTATTTTTATAGGAATATTATGACTTGTTCTATATCATAAGTGTATGATCCTAAAGAACCAATGAAACATCTATCTATCTATCTATCTATCTTTCTATCTTTCTATCTATCTTGGACCCCCTTTCTAGATGAACAAAGTACTCCGCACGTCTCTGAGCGCCGTGTCTTCTGCAACCTGAACCCACCGTGGGTGGTATGTTCAACACCACTGACACCGATCCGGGAGAAAAATCGAGAAAGAATTATGCTAATTCCGACCCATCAATCAAAATTCCCACACGATTTCACCAACACGGCTTTAGGAACGAAATTGTTTTAATTAATTTCAAGACCAAAAACTGAACTCCGGCTCATTAGTGTTGGGCCTTGAGACGAAGACGCAATTAATTTTCAATTATTTATGTGAACAATGTAGGTATAATGACGCTGGAAATTTGTTTTTATGATCAATTGGATTGGATTTTCGATGTTTCAAAGGAACTAGAAATGCTATCAGGTGAAGATGAGATTGATTTGCCTGGTGTTTTTTCTGAACGGCATGTGAGTTCCATTCTGAAACTTTTTAAAGGAACCAAAATTTGTTTACGCCTCTTCAATTCGAACAGGGGTTGGTCTTTGGCTTCAAGTTGTTATGAAATAATTCTTTCAAAAGGTAGATAATAATAATCGTGATAATATTTAACGTCTATATTCACAATTGTGCAAAATTATTGACGAGGCGAAGTGTCACTCAATAGTGTTTTTAAGCTTAACCTTCCACCATACACAAAGAAGGAATTCAATTATTGTCTTTATCATTCATTCAGTACAAGTATCCCGAGTGGGGTGGAATTTAAATATAAAATATTACCAACTGAGAAACATTGCTGGTAAACAAATATATAAAACAATAATGAAAATGCCAACTAGAATGCTTTTAGCGAACTATTCATCTAATGAGTATGATGCTTTCGATAGGAGCATGGTTTTCAGTTCCTTTTTCAGGTAAGGATTTTATGGATAAGGTAAATACTCCTTTGGATGGTGTGTCTATTCAACAGCAAATACAATTTCAGAATTACATAATTGTATAAAACCTGTGAAACGAACAGCTTTGAAATATATATATATATATCGTGATGTATTCAAATTATTCTTGATCCATTACAATAACACAAACGAACCTCCGAACTAAAGAAAAAACAGAATAACCCTCCATATCTTTTTCTTTAAGTTTTGTAGACAATCATAATCTCCCCATCTTCGACTTTTATACCATACAGGCATGCAATAAGAAAGGGGATTATCTATAGTGTAGCCGCTGAAAAGATAGAACGATCACGTGAACGGTACGCACTCTTCGAATGTTCCTCTCCCCAATGTTACAAGTCCGATTTACACCACTCAACAAACACGTCGCCTCAGCAGTGAATTCAACAGCATTTCCCTGTCCTCCCATGAACTCTTGGGATGCTTTTTTATAAGTGTTCATCATTACCCCTTTTTCCTCTACAGTTTCCATCAATATTATTTAATTAACGTAACACACGTAAATACAAAGCACAAATAAGTACAGTACACTGTAAACAGTTCTTATTTATTTCAGTTTAGAAGGCGTGGCTACGCCGCGCAGGCTATATGTAGATGCAGGCATTCACTGTTCACGCGTCCTTGAATTCTATCTTTTGAACAGCCCGACTATAGATAAGACTTTCCAACCATTACCGTTCAGAAAGAATACAATAGATGCAGACAAGTTATGAAATATAAGATATAGAAATATATCAACATTCAGTCAATTACTTTTTTTTTACATTTATTCATTACATATACCTGCAATAAAAAGATGGATTTTTGAAAAATAAATTCACAGTGAACCATAAATAAAATAAATATAATAAAGCAATATGTATAAATTTGCGAGAAACAATGTTTTGGGAACATGCTATTTTTTTATCAAAGTTCGTTTCAATATCCTCACTTTACCTGATCCTGCTGATATAAGATGTCGTATTTATGGTACTATAGTATAACAGTGGACCAATAATGGGCAGCAATTCGACGTTAGTTTATGGTTTCAATGTGTTAGTCACCAAATTATCTGAACAAAATGTTGTGTCAGATTTCAATTTTTTCACAAATATCAATGACAGAAATTATAAACGAATTTTTGAATTCGAAAAGAATTTACGAATAAGTTTCGTGAACGAGTTTGTTTTCAGAAACGTTAACGATGAGTATGTATATATATACTATTTCGTGACTAATTGTACTCGTTCTATCCAAAAGAAACTGTTTTTCAATCAACACAGCACCTTTTCGGGGTAGATAGAACTCTACCCTCTTACACTAGTATAATTTCCAATATTATTTTGTATTTTTTTAGACTGTGGTAGGTTTGAAACCCAGAAATCTAGAAGAAATGATTTATCCAGTACAAATTAATGATTTTCGAAAAGTACATATCTAAATATTTTGTATTTCATCATGGTATCTCAATAAAATGCAGGTTACTTTCCTGAACAATCTTATACAGTCGAGCTTCACAGGGAACTGATAGATTGGTACATTGTTTAATATGAACCTTCCTGAACATGACAGGAGTTTTTTCATGGGATCCAAGAGATTAAAAATGTTTGGAAGTATGTAATTTCATCCCAATCACCTTACTCCCACTGCTGCCTAAGTTCGTAGCTGTATAATGAAAAACCCACGAGTACTTTGGATCAAGTCACAGCATCTCGAAATCACTCTATCAGACCTAACGAGAAATCATTATCAACGATATCGGGAATCGATTATCGGCAGGACTGGCCACTTTTAATAGAATCATAAATAATCACGTATGACGAATAATTGATTGGATGGGCGAGACCGACGATATTTTAAAAAAATAATTGAATACATCTAATCTCGGTGTGGAGATATCGGAGATAATTCGAAACTAATTGGAACACTTCATTATTGCCTGTAGAATTTGCATTAACAAGAAAGGAGTTATGTAACTGTGCGTTCCAAGAGACATTGATCTTTCTGAAGGGGAAGTAATTACCAGGACTCGAGAACGCTCTGATTCAAGATGGAGTTTGAAATTGTGCAGAAGTTTTCCATGTTGGTGGTAGTTTAATGAATTCGAATCAAGCTGTCAAAAATTATCTTATTCAAAGTTCAACAAATTGAATGCCATTGGCATACATTCGAAGTTCAATAAGGATTTTTAGAAGAAAAAAAAGATAGCATTAGGTTTTCTTTAGTAATCGGAATTTTGAAGCATGGAAACTTCAATTGGGTTCCAATAGAAAGGAAGAATTGTATCTGACTGGCAAAGAGCATCATCAATCTCCATAAGATTTCCATCATCATTATTAAATTTGTCAATGAAACAGAAACTAATCTGAGCTAGGATTGATATGTTTTTTCAGCAATGACCATCAAACACCATAAATAAAGACATATAAATGAAAAATATGATCCTTTTCGATAACGAAGGCGAACAAAATCGGAATGAAGTGGTAGCAAAGGAGTAGTAGCTTCTGCTCTCCCGTAATTTTTTACATCGTGTATTGAAAACAGGATATTCCAGTCGGTAGCAGTGTGGATTCCCATACAGTTGAATTGAGCTACCGTGAAAAAAGACGCCCCAGACCGCATCGGCACCCAATCGGAAAATTCGGAGAAACGATAGCTGTTGCACTCGATATTTCAAAATCGTTTGTTAGAGTTTGACATTGGAGTCTCGTTTTTAAACTGCCGATTAATGGTTTGCCTCCTCAGTTGTGTGCTCTGTTGAAGAGTTTCTTGTCTGATAGGTCTCTGTATGTGGTTGTTGATGGGTAACATCTGATATTTTCGACTGTTTTTCCCATCCTATTCTTCTCGGAAAAATGGAGTTCTATGGTGTCAGGGGTACAGCCTTAGAGTTGTTCAGGTCATACTTGCATTAGCGTAAACAATTTGTATGTGACGATACTAAGTCATCGTCTGTAGTCATTGTTAGACATGGTGTCCCACAAGGGTCAATCTTAGGCCCTTTATTATTTTTTATTTTTGTAAATGATTTGAACTTCTTTATGAATCCTATAAAATGTATTCAGTATGCCGATGACACTTCTCTGATATCAAATGAGAAAGACATTTCAAAACTTCGTTCAATTTCGAGTACTGCACAAAGTCAAGCTTTTTCTTGGTTCACAACGAGTAAACCAAATATGGAGAAAACTCAGGATATAATTTTTTCCTCAAATTATCATAACTCTCAAACTTCTCATGCTAAACTACTAGGTGTCATTTCAGATAATAAACTCTCATGGTCAGCGCACATTGAGGACCTCAGTAAAAAATTAGCTTCATGCACTTTTGCTTTCAGACAACTGCGTGATACCTTAAATATTGACGCGTTATTGAAGGCCTATTTTGCACTGTTTCACTCGAAATTGCAATATGGTCTAGTACTATGGGGTAATTCTCACCACTCTACCAAGATTTTTAAACTCCAAAAAAAAGTCATGAGAATAATATGTCATGCTGGATTCAGAGATAGCCGCAGACCTTTATTCACCAGAAATAAAGTTATGCCTTTACCATGCGTTTATATTTTCCAATCCCTTTTGGAAATTCATAAAACAAAACACGAACTCGCTTCACATTCTGAAGTGCATAGTCATAATACAAGGAATCGCAACCATCTTGTTAAGCCCCGTTTTAGACTCAACAGATCTCGGAGAAACTCCCTGAATATAGATTCGTACAATCATCTTCCGGAAGAAATGAAAATTCTCCATATGAAAACTTTCAAAAAAAATATTCGACAATTTCTTCTGCACCATTGCTTCTATAGCACTCTTGAATTCCTTGAAACTCCATTTGAGATTTGATTTTTTTTTTCTCTCTCATTTCCAGTCCTCAGAGAGGCATATCTTCTGTGATAATTATATATTTTTTATAATATAACTTTTATATCCTCACATAAATGTAAAATTTTATGTCAAGTGACCACTTTATATTTTTAATTCTGGTGTTTTTGCCTTTATAGTATTCTTAAGAATGTTTTTTCCTGATTGACTTGCATCAAACAAATATCTCCTATATGTAACGATGTCAAATAAAATTTCTATTCTATTCTATTCTATTCTCCCAAGACATGCAAGTGTTCCAAGTGGCGCCCACTTCGTCTCTGCTTCATATCAATGATTTGCTCGAGAAAACGTCTTGTTCAGTACATAGTTTCGCGGACGACAGTACTCTTCATACTAGTTTCTCTTCCAGAGTCCCCATACCAGCTCGAGAAATAAGAACTCAAAGTAATATTCACGTCAATAGAATTGAGGATGACTTGGTGAAAATAATAGAATGGGGTAACATGAACTTGGTGGAATTTAATGCTAGGAAAACCCAGGCATGTCTCTTCCCAAGGAAAGTCGGTCTATCATCTTCTAATATTCAGATGTCAGGAGTAACTATTTTCACGAAGTCAAGTATCAGACTATACTCTATCAACAACCACATATAGGGATATATCAGACAAGAAACTCTTCAACAAAGTATACAATTGAGGAGGCAAACCATAAGACGGCAGTTTAGAAAGAAGATTTTGATGCCAAACTCGATCAAATGCGTTCATCTGTTTTATTGACAATATGAGCCATGACAAACTATGTACATTAAAATCACCCAATATATCGACTCCAACAGTTGGATGGATCTTTTTGATGGAGTCGATCTTCTCCGATAGAAATTCTGTCAAAAGAGTCATTGTTAGGTGATAAATAAATGCAACAGACTTCAGTTGAGGTTCCTTTTTCAGTTCATATCTGTCTTAAATAGTATACGATTTTCTGAGACTATCAACGATTTTAATAAATGAGTATTTAGAAGTAGCAATTTCCAGAGTATATATCAATTTATGGTATGTTCACTCAATTATTATTACTTAACATTCGACTTTTACCTCGATGATAACTCAGACCCATATACATTTTTTTGGTATAACCAAAGCTTCATTCTGAACATATTTTTGGATTTTTTTTATACCCGGCTAGAAATAACACCTCGTAAAACGTATTATCATGACATATATAATGAGGCATTTCAGATCACGTGACATCTGGGGGGTAAATACCAGTTTCACCATGAAAATCACTCTCTTTTTAGATAGATAGATGTTTATTTCCAACAGTTTATTACACCCAATAACAGAAAATGCTCAGAATATAAATAAAAAAAAATATATACCATAACATAAAATAAAATGCGATTTTTCATAGGATAACAGATGATAAGAAAGAGTATTTCGTATGGAATGTTGAATCCAAACTACATATCAAGGAATGGCAGATCTTCATGATAAAAGTTTAAAAGAAATAATGATAACAAATCACATATTGAATGTTGAGTCTAAAATACTCTTTCGAATGCGTGATAATGTCGAATAGTTAATGTCGCAATCCTTACAAATAGTATTGAAAGTGTGACACATGACTAATACAAAAGATCTGTTACGTATATTAGCTCTTGCACATTCACAGTAAAAAGGTCTTGAATGTCTGTTATTAAGTCAGGGAACATTGAGAGATATTCCACACAAGAAGTATTCGCAGGTAATATTATTATTTAGGAGATTGTACAAGAATGCCACAATCCACACGCTGCGCCTTGTACTCAGAGATATGAAGTTGCTTTCATTGGGCCGAATCGTATAATTAACCCCTCTGTCAGGATAGAAACCATGCCTCTTGAAGTATAAATATTTCAAGAATTTCCTTTGAACCCGCTCTATCTGACTTATTTGAGTTACATAATATGGAGCACAATTCAAAACATCGTATTCTAATTTACTACGGACGTAAGCATTGATTAGAAGTTTGAGAACTGAAATGTCTGTAAATTATCTGCCGTTTCGCATGATGAAACCTAACATTTGATTAGCAGCAGAAACCGTTTTTTGGATATGGTAATCAAAAGATAGTTTTTGATCAAAGGTCACACCAAGGTCACGTATTTCGTAATTTTCAAGCTGATTTGGTCAACTTTGTAGGGATACGTCAAGGGTCTAACTTTTTTCGTGTAGGACACTACATAACATTTGGTGGTATTCAGTTGAAGATGATTCGCATTGCACCATGCTGAAATTTTGTCAATAATAAGCAGACAAATATTGTTGTAATGTTTCGATAGGTTACAACATTTCAATTCACAGGGTAAATCGTTGACGAACAGTAGAAATAGTAATGGACCTAAATTCGAACCCTGGGGTGGGACAAGCGAAAGTTTCTGAGGGGCAGATGCCACCGTATTGGTTCATTTCGTCATTTGACAAGATGTTATCTGGAATGCCTTACAATATAATTTCTAGAGCTGTATAATATCGGAGACGAAAATCATTGGAATCTCATAAAAACTACCTGTCCCATATAAGACTGGGCCACACTGTATATGCATAAGCGAAGTAGAAGTTGCAATCCAGATCAGGTTCTTTATGTAACACTACGGATTGGTTGCATGATTCAGCACTAACAGACGCTCATTTAGCATATAACAACGGCACTGTGAATGTGAAACCAGGTAGCTAGAAACATGAACACAAGATCGAACATTTGGTTTATTCCATACCTACACCGAAGAGAAAGTGAGATATGAGATTGTAGGTACACGACTCGACTGTAATTACAGAGATTGTCGAATCGCTTTGCTTTGTACTTGTACGTGCATAGCTACTCACTGGAAGGTGTTAACTCCTAATGAATTACAAGTTTCATTGCATCAATACAAGTCTAATTGACAAGTTGATGAAGAGATTATTCTTGAATGGGTCTGGGCCTGTTTATGGTTGGGCATTTTTCTATAGTGTAATGACAGGAACAATTTATGTAATGGGGAAGTTGAAATTCATTGAATTTTTTTATTTACCAACAAGTAACGAATATATTCGCTTACATGTTTGCTGGAAAATCCCCCAAATATCATGTCAGCGACAGTCATATGCCAGAAATAATTTTTAATCAAAAAATAGGGAATGTATCAATGACAAAATGGTTAAGGCTTTCGCGGCCGAGGTTATCAGTATAACTACTTCTCTTCGGGCTTGAAGGCCGTCGTTCTTCGGAATTTCTTCCTGACGTTTCGCTAGCGCGAGTGGCCAGCTTCTTCAGAGGCTTATTCATCTCCGATGACTAGTCAACTCTGAATGATACGGTTAGCTTTATCATACAACTTTGAATGGGCTCTTTGTATTTTATTTCGAAACATTACATTCTCTAATACGTTTTTTATTGTTATATATTTTTTTTCATGATCGGAAGATGAGAAATACTTTCAGAAACATTCCATCTAATAAGTGCTGATTATCAAATGTTTTTCCTTTTTGTCCCTGAGAATTTCTCATCAAACCCCTGTATTAGCAATTATGAATATTACCATGTTCATGTGCAGTTTGGAATAAAAATATACCTGCTCGAGTCATGTAAATAGTTTCTCAGAAAATCATGCCGACCTATTCGAGATGATTTTTACCAATAATTCATCTTTGATGCAGAATTGTTAGCCATGCTGTGATGAATGGGACGTTTAGTCTCATGATTACCTTGAGTTTCGGGTGGGCATGGGAATTAATGTGCTATTCCATTCAGACGGGTAAACATATTTTGAACGGCATATTTTGATGTGGAGCCATTAATCTGTTACCAAAACGTTTTTCAACTCTTTATGAGATACAGAACAGTTTCGAGAAGGAAGAGTTCATAAATGAATATTGAATATTTTCATAAATTTTTCGGACATATTGATAGATAGACAAACATGTAATTCTGGTTTAGATGTGATCATTGATTTGAACCGGGGTCGGACTTTCTTTCAATTATGAGAAATATAATCTAGTAACTTGTTTGTATGTGTGAGGCTTTGGATCAAAGGATATCTCATACTAGACAATTCATACCAATCATTCATCAATCATATGCTCAATGATCCAAAAAACACCTCAACAAACAAGGACCAACAATGTTCACATTGTAAGTAGAAAATAATGATGAACTTCTTTTTCTAGATGTTTCAATAAAGAAATCAACACATCGTGTAGACATAAGGGTATATCGAAAGAAAACATATAGCAACAAATAGCAAAACTATAACTCAAACCACCATAGAAGTGTTAGAAAAGGTATAGTATATTGTCTTTATGACAGAACAAAAATAGTATGCAGTTCATCGGGAGGGGTTGTGATGAGGAGATCCACTTTATGAAATTAGTGTTGAAATAAAATGGATATCCAGAGAAATTCATAGAAAATACATTGAGTGAAATTGAAAATCGTAACACACCCCACTCTGAAAAAGAAAACCTGCACAAACCACACATCCTGTAAAAAACATCATACCTTATGTCCCTTGACTGTCGAAAAAAAAAATGGGTAGGCAGCGAGTATAATGTTAGAACAACATTGAAAACAACAAATACTTCACGCTCATTACTAAATACACTATACACACTAAACCAACTAACATAACAGAAAACACAAAGAATTGTCTTCATCAAATTCCTTGTGTGTGCGGTCAAAATTATATCAGTAAAACTTCCATACCTCTGGAAGTGCACTCACAAGATGCATATCAAGAACAGATAGATTGGTGGTTCCAAATTATCAGAACACATTCTAACTACCAATGGAGATCACACAATAGAATGGACTGACACTGAAATGAGAAAACTTTTCCTAGAGAAAATTGATACAATATCAATTTTCTTCTTCTGAAGATGCTAACCTTGTTAGCGAATAATATCAGTTTGGTGTTAGGGTACTTGATCTCTATGAAAAGTTTCAACTTTTACACCAAAGCTTCCAATTTCATCGTTCACTCAAATGATAACAAAGAAAAAGCAATAGCATATAAGTATCATGCTGAGCGAGGGTTTTTGAATCTCAACCAGTTCTGTTTATGTGAGTCTGACATGTAACTCTTCTTGAGAGACAAAATCATATATAAATATATGATCTTTTACAGATTTCCAAAAAATTACTGAAAGAAATTTGTGAAGTTTTGAGAACGGAAGCAGATTTGATTCCGAAAAGATAACAACAATAGGTATCACTACTTTTGTTTGGGTTTGAAGGCCGTCGTGGATTCGGAGAAATTTCACTAATATTGATTGACGTAATTAATTTATCTGGATTCGGAGAAGTATCATTAGTACTAATTGCCGCACTACCTTTCGTCATGATATTTGTTATTTTTGATCTGCTTGAAATGAGATTCCATATCCAGTTGAGGTTCACAGCTTCTTCTTTTCTTTTGAAATTGTCCGTATGTTTGTGGATCTCTATTGCCTCACTTATCAGTCGACTATGTATATATATATATATATATATAATATATATATATATATATACATATATATATATATATATATATATATATATATATATATATGTATATATATGCTGCATATAATACTTTTCCTGTTTTTTTGATATAATGATACTATTGTACTATTGTAAAATTTTAATAGTTTATTGAAAATGGACAAAGTTTTAGTGAATCTTTTAATGTAATATTTTAGTATTTAGTTTTTGTGGAATGTATTGTGACTTGCCATATGTATGTACTGTTATATTGGTAAATAAATCTATCTATCTCTCTATGGTATCCCTGGTTGGGGGCAATGAGTTTCGCGTTTTCGAACAGAATCTTGTGGTTTCCCTCACTGAGTGCGTTTCGTCACAGCTGACATGTCAGTTTGCCCAAATCTGAAGTTTCTGTCATGCTCTATTAGCCTAATTCCCATAGATCTTTTGGTGGTACCGATGTATACCTTCCCATAGGTGCACGGTATGCGATAACCCCTGCTGCTGCTGACAGTGGGTCTCTTTTGTCCTTAGCCAACCTGAAGCTTTCTTGAATCTTCTTCTCCGAATCCAGATAAAGTAATTAGGGCAATTGATAATAATGGAAATTCTCCGAATCCAGAAAAAGTAATAAGCACTCCATATTACATATGAATCCATATTCCATTACGGAGTCGTAACACCCCGCCATCGGAGTCAAACTCAAGATGTATGAGCCTCTGAAGGAGCTAGCCAATCGCCAAACGTCAGGAAGAAATTCCAAAAAACGACGGCCTTACTGAAAACTTTTGCCGCAAAAGCCTTAACCATTCTATCAACTATAGGTATTTGATATTTATCAGTTCATGTATTTTTTTTAAGGCAAATTTGAGTTATATGGGAAGTTGCTGACTAATAGAACCTCTTCCAATCAGAAGGATTTTTTTGTGTTTAATGCAGCAACATTTTGTGGTAGATTAAAAATCTACCCTTCTATACCAATATTAATTCTTTTTTTTCAGACTGAAATAGGTGAAAAACCCAGAAGAAATGAGTAGTGGGGATAATCAAAATTTCTTTTTCAATTCAATTCAGTTCTGAATTTGGAATACCAAATCCTCGTGAGAACCACAACACTTCTTATATTATTATTTCGGATTGCTCGGGTGTAAAGTTCAACCGAACATTCGGACATGCATCAACTTAAAACAATTATTGTTCTTATGTACGATGCTCGGTTATTGTGGCCTGATTGAGTAGATTCTTCATTGAGATCCATTCAAAAATATGGAAACAAATTCGGGGTCCAGTGGAATTTGACCCACTTTCATCAATCAACTTGTGAAAACTCCTACAAGGTACAAGATTGTTGGTATGGGTATCATATTTTGGCATCATCCATTCGCAAATCCTGTTGAGTGCAAGTAATGAGACCTATGGCTGGTTGATACAGCTGTTTGGCATAAAAATCGTTCATGTTTTTATTTCGTTCATCGATTTCTGGTGCGACTATTAATCAAAACAGTAATATTGTTGAAAAATATCGGTCATCACACTGAACCATTTTGTCATCGATCACACATATTTTTCGGACGAATAAAAACAAAATTTGTTTAGTAAAATTCCAAAGTTGTAGGACAAAGATTAGTTCGGAATATTATTTATCCTGAAGTAGTTTAATTTCAGTTGACCCTTCCGTCAGATGCGACAATGAAATATGAGTTCTTTCAGAACATTATTTGGTATGAGAGAATTATAATTTTACTTTACCTCTTCATTGAAAAGTGCCAGATATTCTCCTTTTAGGTTGAACTGAACTGGCCGATAATTGATGAAAATCCATATTTAACAAAAGATATCACAGTTTCCTGTACGATTATCACTAACAATGGGTTTACAAAACCGCGACACGTGTTTTGATATATGTTTAATGAGGTAAAGTTTGCAATTGAAGCTGGTGAAAAAAATTCTGACAACGTGGGCCTATAACATTGAGTTATTTATGAGCAGTTTGGCAGTGTGCTATTGGAATATATAGTATTTTTTTTGTGAAGTGTCGATATATTGATAACCGTTTACTGCCGCTGCTCCTCTTTCCGCATTATTCAACGCATGCTTCAGTCAAGGTGTTTTCCCCAACGTCTTCAAAACGGGAAAAATTATACCCATATTCAAAAAGGACAATATCAACTTACCTGAAAACCATAGGCCAATCACTATAATTCCAGTTGTGGGGAAGATTTTCGAAACCATTATCAAGAATAGACTCAGTTCCTATTTCGATAAGAATAATCTTATAAATGACCAGCAGTTTGGATCCAGGAAGAATTGTTCCACAATACAGGCTGTACGGAGGCTGGTGTGTGACGTGGTCGAGGGCTTTGAAAGCGGTCAGCATACCTCAGAAGTTTTGTGCGATCTTAGCAAGGCCTTCGACTGTGTCCCACATCAAGGGTTACTTGAAAAGTTGTACCACTACGGTGTTAGAGGATCGGCACATTCGGTTTTGGAGACATATGTGAGTGGAAGAAACCAGTGTGTACTTTATAACAATCACGCATCAGAGTGTCAAACAATCTCATCAGGCGTACCCCAGGGATCAGTGTTAAGTCCGCTTCTATTTATTATCTTTATATTTTACCATGTCAAACCATCCAAGATTTTTTTATTTGCGGACGACATAACATTTTACAACTCAGATTCAGATATAAAAGAACTGAGTAAGAGAAATATTGGAGCTTCAAAAAGGATCAACGAGTGGCTCACACCCAATCACCTGGTTCAAAATAAAGCAAAAACGCAAAAAATAACATTTTCAACAAATAAAGCTATCACAGAACATGATCCAGTCAAGCTTCTAGGCATCACTCTAGACAATAAACTCAAATGGGTGAATCATATTGATAGTCTCTGCAAGAAGCTATCAACTCAAATATTCATTCTAAGACGCTTAAGCAATACTATCAGTAAAGAAACGTTGAGAATGTCTTATTTCTCACTCTTTCACTCACACATGAGCTACGGGATAATTTTATGGGGCAACTGCTCTCTTTCAAATCGTGTCTTACTGTTGCAGAAGAAAGCAGTCAGAGTTTTAACAAATTCGGGATTCAGAGATTCTTGCAGACAACTATTTATAGACACGAAAATTATGACTCTACCTGCACTATATATTTTTCATTGCCTTATCGAAATTCATACCCACTTGAATGAATATAGCCCGGGACTTACATAACTATTCTACCAGGAATAAAATTCTTCTCATAAACTCAAGGAATCGACTTGAAATCACAAGCAAAAAGACAATCAATCCCAATATCTACAAAAAATTAACAGAAAGCTACAAAGAACTAAACTCATTTAGGTTTGAAAAAGCTATCAAGCAATTACTTCTGAAACATAGCTTTTACTCTGTAGACGAGTATTTATCTTGTGACATTCAGATGAATTCTTCCTGCCTTATTGGATGATTGAAATTGTCTTTTATGATGTGATTATAACATCTCTTACATGTGTTTTTTTTCTATTCTCTCAAACAACTTGTGTGCTTCATTGAGTTACTACTTCTCAATATATTGAAGCAAATGTTCATAAATGTTATTTATATTTTGTACTGTTAATGTCCTTAGTCAACTACCAATTATTGTTTGACAAAACTTTGTTGATTCGTTTTTATAGTGTCTGCTATATCCATTTAATTTTTTAACTTGTCATAAATGTATTGTATATACATAACATGATCAAATAAACTATTCTTACTATTCTATTCTAACTAATTCTGTCAAGAATTTATGCTTTTTTTACGTACATAAACACGAATTCTAAGAGGTAAATGTGTATACTTGAAATTGTGAGTATTTGGAGGTTCTGAAAAAAAGGTTTACTTGAGTCCGTTGACTCCTATCATATTGCAGAAAAATTTGTTTGTGCCTCAACCACATTCTGTGCTGATCAACCCCAGAGCCTGAATTCTACCTCTGCTTGAAACACCATTTTCAATTGCCCACTGATAATTTTTTATATTTCGAAACTAAGATGACATAACGCAATTTGACTCTAAGCCCTTCTAAAACTTTCACTCAGTTTAGGCCATCCAATATGGCTCACTAGAATTTATCTCCCATACATGACGAATACCTACCACAAATAATAGCAATTTGCATTTTTACAGACAGGCTTGGCATTCCAAACCTCCGCGAGCTTTCTAAATCAATTGTCTGTCACCACACTCGGCCATAGATTCGTTATAATGATCTTGAAAAACGGCAACTGTTCGCGGTATCGATTATGTACGCGGTTGTTCTAGGATATCAGCAAGTCTATTACAAGCTCTCATAAGTCACATGTAGCTGACTTTTATTGCAACATTTTGTTTGTTACTGGCGGTGTACAACTATCGACTATTGCTTTGCAGCCGTTTATGTTTCATATCGTATTATTATAACGTTGGCTTTGTCGCGTTGATTATAGATTTCGATGAAGTGTTGAGGAAAGTTCTCAAATATTGTGATACTTATCATAGCTGGGAAAAGTAGTTGAAATGCAAGTTCGTATACCTAAGTCTCTTTTACAGACAGAGAATTTGTAGTTGCACAAAAATAATTGAGGGACTGTCTCTTTGCAATTCAACTGACTACTTTACCAGAGTCCAATCGAGATATGTCAAATTTTTTTTACTGATTGAACATAATGATAATTGGGAATTACAAGCACTGTTGATAGGTACTTGAATATCATTCAAAGACGCTTGATTCATTCACAAAAAGGAAGAAAAAGTACATCTAAAACTGCCTATATGGCGACGACGAGCAGAAGGTTACCTAGAAATCTTTTTTTCTTACTCAATTTGTATACCAAGCATTTGCAAATCCAATCAAATAGTTGGCAAACATGGAGTATCTACACAAAACAAAACAAAATGAAAGATATTTGTAGAAAAAAATTTACTCACCAGGGTTGGAATACCCTTACAAGATCGTTTCGTTCAGAGAAAATTTTCTCTTGAGCTCTTCAGTGGTGAAGAGAGTAAATTAGTGAATACTTTCACCAGAGAGTGTTTGTAATTTTTTTTTGAATTTACTTCTTCCATAGAAGAATTTCTATTTTTTGATTTAGAGAAGAAAAGAGCTAGAAAAACAATTCATTGAACAAAATGAAATAGCAGTATTGGCCTACTCCTAAATTGATCAAACACTTTTGATTCATTCAACAGGTTTAATATTTTTTCTACAGATGCTATATTAATGGAAGAATCTAACTCGTACAATAGCTATATTCTAACGAGTGTACCTCAGGGTAGTTTTCTTGGCACTTGAACTGATTATTCTTTGCGCTGCTGACTGAGCTTATAGAGACTTTCGGGTCTTATGATGATTTGAGTTCCCAGATAATAGAGAAAACTGTGAGAGGGACTTGAAGGATATTATTTCTCGGAGATAAAGGATCTTGGCTACTTAGACGAAAAAAAAGGTAAAATTTCGGTCAATGACACTTAATATCGACATTGGATCAATACATCCTACAACTTTATTTTAAAAACGCTTCTATGATTTAATTCAACTCACAATTTTTTGGTCGATCAAATTCAAATAGAAGAAAACAGCTTCCAAATTGCAGTTTGAAGATTTACTATTGCCTAGCACTCGTATATGATTGTAATAATGTTGCTTTTCCATATGTCGCCCCACTGTTCAGAATTGAGATCGTAATGAACTTACAATTCAATAATCGATTATTTTTTTCACTAATTAAAATGTGACGTTTTTGGCATTTCAACCAATAGTAGCGGGTTATTCTATAGTTATTCTAGCCAATCATTGGGTATTATACCGATTATTTTTTTCACTTGTCAAAATGTGACGTTTTTGGCATTTCAACCAATAGTAGCGGGTTATTCTATGGTTATTCTAGCCAATCATTGGGTATTATACTGATAAAACTGGCTGGTCCTTTCGATTGTTTCGATAAAACCTTGTTTACCTTTGAACTGTCAAAACTATACGGTTTACCGCGTCGATTCTATTGAACTGGCTCATATTTATATAAATTATCATGAATGAACAGTTACCTTATTATTAATAGTCATTCACTTTTCACTTTTTCAGCATAATAATAACATAACACATTTCAATGAACACTCAAACACGTAAATAACTCATAACCTCAACTTTATGACAGATATAGCGATTCAAATATTTAAGGTTTCCTTCAAATGAAGATGGCGTACAATTAGTTTTCATTAAATACAATTCATTTTTTGTTGTATGAGAAGAAACCGTTGTATGCAGATTTTGATACAACGACATAACGAATGATTTTATGTTCCTTCTGGCGCGATTTTCATGTCATAAGAAATTTTCAATTATCAACCTTGTACAATGAGAGGTGTGACGCCATCTCTTGGTATCGTCATATCATATTCAATGCGTAAGCATTATATCTCTTCTGGATCATAGAGGGCCTACATCGTTGTTTGACATTTCAAATCAGTAAAATTTTCACCTTTTCTCGTTTCCTTCTTATGTAAATGAAATAATGATCAATTAAATTGTTCTTCCTTCTATTTGTTCAAAAAATAATCTTTCCAAATACAACTCGTTCTTCAAATTTAATAAGATAAATTTTCATTTTCGAAACACTCAAACTTTTTTATTTTGAGGCAAAAGCATTCAAACAAACCGAATTAGATAAAATCACTCGTCCTACGGACTCGTGATTTTATCAATCGGTTTGTTTTCATACTTTTGCCAAATAAAAAAGTTTTTGTGGAAAATGAAAATTTATCGATTAAATTTGAAGGACTCGTGGTATTACCTTTGATAAAACTGCCTGGTCCTTTCGATTGTTTCGATAAAACGTTGTTTATCTTTGAACTGTCAAAACTATAAGGTTTACCGCGTCGATTCTATTGAACTGGCTCATATTTATATAAATTATCATGAATGAAGAGTTACCTTATTATTAATAGTCATTCACTTTTCACTTTTTCAGCATAATAATAACATAACACATTTCAATGAACACTCAAACACGTAAATAGCTCATAACCCCAACTTTATGACAGATATAGCGAACGACCGATTCAAATATTTAAGGTTTCTTTAACTCAAATGAAGATGGCGTACAATTAGTTTTTATTAAATACAATTCATTCTTTGTTGTATGAGAAGAAACCGTTGTATGAAGATTTTGATACAACGACATAACGAATGATTTTATGTTCCTTCTGGCGCGATTTTCATTTCATAAGAAATTTTCAATTATCAACCTTGTACAATGAGAGGTGTGACGCCATCTCTTGGTATCGTCGGCAAGCATTATCATATTCAATGCGTAAGTATCATATCTCTTCTGGATCATAGAGGGCATACATCGTTGTTTGACATTTCAAATTTTTTAAATTTTCACCTCTTCTCCGTTCCTTCTTATGTAAATGAAATACTGATCAATTAAATTGTTCTTCCTTCTATTTGTTCAAAAAATAATCCCTGCAAATACAACTCGTTCTTCAAATTTAATAAGATAAATTTTCATTTTCGAAACACTCAAACTTTTTTATTTTGAGGCAAAAGCATTCAAGCAAACCGAAGTAGTTGAAATCACTCGTCCTACGGACTGGTGATTTTATCAATCGGTTTGTTTTCATACTTTTGCCAAATAAAAAAGTTTTTGTGGAAAATGAAAATTTATCGATTGAATTTGAAGGACTCGTGGTATTACCTTTGATTAAATTGGACTCTGATGTAAAAGTGAAAACTTTCACGCAGATCAATTACCCTAACACGAGCTCCCAGTTTGGTGTAAGTGATCTCCATAACAAGTTTCCACTTTGAATTTTTGAAATTTTTTGAAAAAACACCGATGAATATTTACATTGAAGTTATTTTTCGATCGTACCGTTTTTATGGATAGCTTATGAAGTGTTTGGAATTGGTTTGTATTCAGTCAGTGGAAACGTAACGGAAATAGTGAAGGCACATGTCCAAAGGCGTGATAATTATACCAATTACTTTCTCAATGCATTGCAATACTCAAAGAAGGAGCGAAAGAAAATTTCTCTGAAACACGTACAAAGGGATAGAGTAGGGAGGGCAATTCAAACTCACAAAACGCGTCACCATTGATCGAAACGAAATGTGACGTCATATGACACAACAGTGGACTTATAGGCACCGATATTCATATCGTGCTATTGGTAGAATATTTTAAATCTGTATTTCTGTTGCGATTTCTAGTGAATCAACAACGATGACTGGAAGTGGTTTCATCCAAGCACAATCAGACAATTCACCGAAGATAGATAAATTTATGATGACAATATATATTGCATCAAATCTTGACTTTACGAACGCAGGGTTCAAATGAGTGAAAGTTGCGAGGTGAACACTATATTATATGATGTATTTGAGTCCATAACATAGATTGGTATTCATAACCCACACAACACAAGGACATCCAGTGAATATCTGATGGATATCTATTGAGGATATTTTGGACATTCGATGGACGTACAGTTTTTATCCAAAGAATATTCAGTGGACGTCCAATGGACATTCTTAGGCCACCAACCTGTACGTCCATAAAATATCCTTCATGGACATCCATGAGATATCCATTATGGACATCCATAATATTTCCTTCATGGATACCTATATGATATCCATCATGAATATCTACAAGATATACTTCATGGACATCCATGAGATATCCATCAAGAACGTCCATAAGATATCGTTCATAATTCTACATAATTATTTGTGCAATTCGTTACAGAGAAACCAACCTAGCTTGAGACGTGAAAAAGTGCTGCACACTTCTTGGACAACGGATCATAGTCAGTTATATATCCTGTGATAAAGCACTCAACGTGACCGTATATGCAATTTAAAATGTTCTGCTAGATTGGTGTCGCTGTATTTAAAAAATTTTGACAAGCTAAGATGAACTGTAGAGTGGTAGACGAACGATTAAAAAACTTATGTCGTTAATAAGAATTTTTTATTTTTTCATTACTTTCCAAACAAAATACTTGATATAGTTTAAATTTGCCAAGAGTTCTCAACAGAAATGTTATTGATGAATTTAGATTGTTCTCAATTTGAATAACATATGAATATAGTACTCGACAAGTTCACGTTCACGGTAAATGCTAATGATCACAGTTTACAATTATTAACTAACACACCACTATTTTTCATTTCTTTATAAACACAATTATTGCACAATGCACACCACAACGCTTCAACTCATCTCAGTTCAACATAATTTTTTCAAACCGACCCAACACTCAACGACCCTTCAGAATAACGACATTTGACAGACGTCATAGACGGTGCACGTCAGGAAACCGAGTCAAGGTGAGTTCACAATGCAGCGCTTTTGCATTTCGCGTCGCGCGTCACGTCTTCTGAGGTGACGCTATATTCAAATATTATTAATAAGGATAAAAAGTTAAATATATCAACTTTCTTGCTGGAATGTCCATGTAAATGGCCCAATCACGTTGCCAATTCGTAGGGTGCCACTGCGGAAGAAACATTAATTATTTATTACATTTATAAATATACGAAATGGATGACCATATGATATCCTTCATGGATATCGATCGTGGATATCCGAAAGCATATCCATTTTGTACATCGTATGGATATTTTTTACTGGGAATACTTTGGATATCCAAAATTTGGATATCCTATGGATATCCAAAATTGGTCCAAGGCTATTCCGACCTGAATTGGACATGAATTGGACGTCCATAGGATATCGTGTGCTGTATGGAAAATGCCTACAGCAGAGATGCAAAACTCACCTCTGACTAATTCACAATGAATATAAAATAGCACACTCACTTTTAAATGAACTTCACAACAATATAAACATGATTTTCTAGATACATTATCCCGTCTCATTATCTTACACAATTATTTCCGTACTTTCGCATTGCCTCTCATACGAAAAAAATCTTTATTCCATAGGATACTTGAGTAACAAGTTTTGAATTTCACCTATAAATATAGTTTGTATATTTTTATTCTTCTCTACATCATCATGATGTCAATGATTAATTTATGACATGACAGAAAATTCCTATTGAAATGGATATATATTGAAGAGAATACATATTCTATTATGTATTTTTTTTGGTTCAGTAATCAGTCTCAGCCCTCAACACCCCTGCCCTTATGGCCAGAGAGCCAGAGCATAAAAAGTAGGTTCAGTAATGCAATCTTCTACAGAATCGATTTTCTTGTTGGAAAATGTTTGGCCGGGTGTCCCCTGTATGTAAATTCAAGTTGGCGGGACAGGAGAGGGGGTTGAGCTTCAGCCGCCGTCTTGGAAAACACGTTTTATCAAATATCTCGTGAACCGTGCATCGTACGACAAAAACAGTAGGGATCATTTTCGTAGATAATAAAATTCTCTTCAACTTTCATCCGAAACTTTTTTCCGTATAGTGCATAGCGCGCCAAACTTTTCCCAGCATGGTTATTGCTAAATATATATTTTTGAAAAGGTTGATGAAACAGCTAAAAATGGCAGTATTTTGGCGCGAACCCTAAATAATCAAATGCTATGCTTTATACATCCTGCAAAAAAAATTCAAACACAAATTTCCAGAGAAATATAACCTTCATTATTTGACCAAAAATTTTGCGTGATCCTTACTGTTGCCGGGGGAGAGAAAGGTCCGAGTAAAAGAAGGTGAAGGAGTCCGAGTTAGAATTGGGTAAACCAAGCACAGTGGGTGAAACACAGGTTGTTTTTGGTGGCCCGCAGTTTATCGTTACGATGCATATTTTTCCGGTTCACCGCGATATTGGATCTGAAAACGTGTTTTAAGATGGCGACTGAAGCCCAACCCCCCCCCCGTCCCGCCAACTTGAATTTACATTCAGGGGACACCCCCGAACATTTTCCAACAAGAATATCAATTCTGTAGAAGATTGCAGAAAAAAAGTACCTGGCTCTTGGCCTAATGAACGTTCTTGTACTTCTCAGATCCATTTAGATCCTTCTGTAGATTCTGGTTATGAAGGGTGCTCCTTATCGCAAGATGATTTCTTTCTTTGGTATCGTTATTCTCTGAATTGCAATGATTCCCTGGGACTTCCATAATTCTACTGGATGACGAAGTCTAATCTGATCCAAAGAATTAGTCATCCCTCTAAACTCTAAACCGTCCATTTGTTTGTCCCTTCGTGCACACTTATCCATCAGTCCAAGATAACCACTTACTATTTCACTGGCAATATTGCTCACCGAGCAGTCAAAAGAAACGCGAATTGGCAGCCCTGAGATAAGGATAAGCGTCGACGAACACGTGACAAACACGTGTGCGTATAAATTCGTGCTCAGACACGGCTTTTGAGACATCTTTTCGTTTACACAGCCCTCTGCCAGTTTATCTTTCGGACTTAACTCCTTAAAACTGACAAATTGCTGCAGGAATTGAAGGGACTTCTATTTGGGGAATTGTTTCATTTTATTTAGGGTGGTAGGCATTTACGAACATAAACATCATGTGCTATGAGAACGAGACAATGTGTCCGTTACCTCATAGACTCTGACGATGCCTAACATAGCTGTAGACAAAACGTCAGGAATAAAAACCTGTGAACCACCGAAAACAAACCCGGATAACACCCAGAACTAGTTACCTACGGCCGTTAAAGTTTGCGTTCTTTCATCAAATGACAATAAAACTATAACTTGAAGACACTCCAATAAAAGAAGTTGATTTCAAAATATTTCACATAAGAATACCAATATCTTCTTTGTGAAAATCCCGGAGTTGAATATTCTTACTTAACATTTAACACTTCGGAAATACGACTTAAAAATCTTGTAATTTTTATAACTTCAACGGTGTACTTGGGAATCAGAATCAAGTCCGATATACTGTGAGTCGAAATTCAGAACTTCAAGCGAAATTGGTGAATTCCGAAATACAACGTCGGAATTGCGAGAAATCGAGTTGGAAGTATAAAATAACAAGATACTAATAGACATTTTGAAGAAAAATTATTTGGCTTCTCTTTCTCCAAATGGAAGAATAGGAAATACAAAACTCCTATATTATAAGGAGTGAATGCAATAATTTTTACCAACACTATCACTATATACGAGAATATCATATACAGTGTGACCCACTTAATAATATAATATTAAATCAACATTTTAGTACAGATTGAATTTTTTTTTTCATCAGGAAGACTGTCAAAAATTCTACGTTTGCACCGAAAATATAATTTGAAATTTCAGGAAATACAATATACAGGACATCCATTCCATCCTGGCACAAAGTCGGGTACTTTTTCAGTTGCACACCGCTGGTGCAGACCACGACAAGAAAAAAACGCCTTCTAAGAATGACTTTCAACTCAGTGAACATATATAATAGGTGTTTTACCATCTTACTATATTTCACAGAGATCGCTGGGCGTATAGGTTATTAGTTCTGTGCCAAGATGGATTGGATAAGCTGTACTACGATTTTTGTTGCGTTCTCAAATGTTTAATTTGATTAGCGATTTTTTTTTGTGGAATTTTGACATCACCACTGGAATCAACATCCTCCATTTAGGTTGATTCTAGAACTTCATTTGGAATTACCAATTGTCAGTTATAACAATGTTAATTTTGATAATGTGCCATTATTTATGAATACTCCGGACAAATTCTGGGAATCGGCAACACTGTCATCACAAACGTAGATGTTGGCCAGAATGAAATTTGAAATTAATATCAAAGGTTTCCATTTCATTCGAAAATATTTGGTTGACACAATAATGGATACCATGAGGAGCCGGTTTCTTGACGTTATGGATATTACATTTGTCACAACAATACCATTCTACAATACGTTATAACTCGGATAGAATTTGTGTTATGAATTCGAATATCTACCATAAACCCCCACGATCTCCTGTAGTAGCAGTGCTGCCTATTCTCAGAAGTCATCTGAAATATTCATAAATAATGGTATGTTATCAAAATTAATATTGTTATTTATAACTCTTTTGCTAATGAATATTTTCATTATCATTAATTGACATCAATTTTGTTCTTGGAATTTCTTCGAGTCTTGAAACATGTGTCGATAAGATTTTATATTTTCCAACACTAAGGAAAACTTTTTTGCGACAGATACATATGTGTAGGAGATGAATACAAGATTCAACACCACGAATAATGCAAAAATGTCCCAGAATAAAAGTAACTAGAGGTGAAAAACTCACTCAACAATAGCAACAATAAAAGCGTGAAAGCTAACAACAACAAGAAAGGCGTGAAATAGAACAGGAACAAAAGTATTCAGTATATTCGATTGACTTTATCAGAACTCCCAGACACATTCAAATAATTGTCTCTGAAGGGCTAGCTTCCTACAAAGCGGTCTTGCCTACAATTTTGTGGACTAATGATTTCAGTGGTGAAAGATCTCACCAGAATTCATCCAACGACATCGTCGGTATCGAAATTTCCTCGTAAATATCGTTTCACATACAGAAGATGGTTGTGTAAATGGGTTAGAAAAAGCTTGGTGAGCAACTGAACACGTCTCAACTCGTAACAGTTAACAGAGGACGAATAAAAATCGATAACAAGTTCTCTGAAGGGAAAAATATTCGCCATATCATGGACAGTGTATGTAGAAACTGTGTAGTGTACAATTTCAACTATTCCGCCAGAGCCATCGAACAAGTCATAAAATCATCCGCAAACTACTGCAACAAAGTTTTGAACAGGGCATATCCGGTGTCACAGCGACACTTTCCATCTGCATGAAAACCGCAAAATTGCACGTCGGGGCCAGATATCGGGAGTTTGGGACATTTCATTGGGGTATCGAATAAGTTGCATTGTTGGAGTCATTCCGCAAAATTTGCTAACTCCCCTTGGAATGGATATGAACGAGAGTCCGTCCACTGTGTCTGAACTGCTACTATAATTCAAGCGAGATGTACATCCGTTCTTGCAAGAGGTCGGGTCATTCTGAATTTTTTGCATGTTGTTTGTACCTGAATCGATATTGAAGAACCAGATTTGCAATTTCCAAAGTGCTGTGCGAGCGGCGGTGTACCCAAAAAACCATGAAATTTTATAAATTTTCAGTTTTTGCTCAATATCTCCGCGAAGGAAGAATCTGAACGGTCTAGTCACTCTATATACTTTTGTAAAACTACTCTTACGTTACAATATTAATTGCATGCAAAAGTGAAAACTGAAGAAACCAGTGTTCTTACATTTGAGCCATTTTCCAAGACTTTTTGACCTATTGACATTTGACATATATCATTAAAATGGTTATGGAGTTTTTTAAGAAAACATGATATTATATTATCAAATACGTTACCTGGAAAGTTTTCGCCATTTCTACACCATCCACAATATTGGAATGACTGATTATAAAGTATAGCTCATGACTCTTCTACTTAAAAGTCGGCCATTATAAAGAATACAGAACCACCAACACACTAAGACAATAATTATGTTGTCAAAATCTAAAATCACTAGAAATATGAAAAGATGCGCGTGTATTACCTTGAAAATTAGAAACATTTCTATCCGGTTGGATGGAAGAGCAAGGTCTGCCCATGCTGTGATATTTTTCGTGGCATAGTCAGAAATTGAATCCTGCCGTTTGATAGGAACTTATATTATGATTTTTTTTTTATATTTTTTCCCCTATCAATAAGAGCCATATTATTATTATTATTATTATAAATTTCAAGCCTGAAAATTGCAATGAAAATAAGCCGAAACGCATCCGCATTTATTATTTGACAAAGGCCAGCAATTGAATTGCCAGCAATTTCCATGAAAAGGCTGTAATGTAAGAGTAGTATTAGAGAAGTAATTTGTTACAATTTGAGACTAAGGTGAACTCTGGTTTTCACGATACATCTCTTCAAAAAAGGCCATTTTCTCGATTTTTTTTTCCAAATTTTTACTCATTTTGTGAATATTTCCTGGAATACGCATCCCGCATCGAATTTTATATGAAGTGGGATGCGGCTTTTAAAAGATATTTCACAAAATGTGGCCCAATCTCAAAGAGCTGTTTCGTGGAAACGAAAGCCTGTACAGAACTCGCTTTAGTCTCGAATTGTTTTTTTTTTCAAACTATATAGAGTGACTATACCGGTCAGATTCTTCCTTCACGGAGATATTGAGCAAAAATTGAAAAAAGTTCAAAAATTTCATGTTTTTTTGGGTACACCGCCGCTTGAACAACACTTCGGAAATTACCAAATCAAAATTAGAGAATGATGGAACACTAATCAATAGAACAAAATTGAATGTAGATGCGATCATGGATAAAACTTTGTACAGAAAAAACGTATTTTCAACTCAAAAATTATTTTTATCAACAAGAATTTGGTATCGCTATGGTTCACCACTGTCTCCAATTCTTAGTAATATTCATATGGAGTATCTTGAGGATTCTTCCATAGAAAGTTACCCAAATGGTCCAAAGGTGTGGAGGAGATATGTAGATAATGTTTTTGCTATATATATGTCATGGTCAAAATGAACTTAACACATTTTTGGAATATATCAATGAACAAGAACCAACAATAAAATTCACATCAGAAACAGAAAATAACAATGACCCTCCATTTCTAAATGTAATAATAAAGAAATCGACGCGCCATTTAGATACAAGTGTATATCGGAAGAAAACACATATCAACATATATCTTCACTACATCTCAAACCACCACACAAGTGTCAAGAATGGTATAGTAAAATGCCTTCACGATAAAACAAAAATTGTATGTAACTCACAAGAAAAATCAATGAGATAAACTTTATAAAATCAGTATTGAAAGAAAATGGATATCCACAAAAATTAATAGAAAAAACTTTTACAGAAATTAAAAATCCGATCACAGTCCACAATGAAAACATACAACCTACACAGAATACACAGCCTGTATCATATATTATACTTCATTTCCCTCGTTTGTCTGAAAAGATAAAACGGATCGGCAACAGGTATAATGTTAGAACAACATTTGAAACAACAAATACTTCAGGGTCAATACTGATACATACCAAAAAATAACACAACGGAAAACACAAAAAAATTGTATTTATCAAATTCCTTGTTCGTGCGGTCAAAAATATATAGGTGAAACGTCGCGACCATTGAACGTGCGAAAGAGTACACACAAGATGTATATCAGAAACAGACAGGTAGCTGGTTTAGAAATTATCAGAACACATTCTTACTGTCGATGGAGATCACACAGTAGAATGGAACGACACTAAAATTATGACCAAAGAGAGCAATGTCAGGAAAAGAAAATTAAGGGAATCTACTTTCATCATGCTGTCTGGTGAAGGATGCATATCTTTGAGTTCGCTTGATATGGATCGCGGATGGCTGCTCCTCCTGAAGGACAAAATGTTATGTCAAATTTGAAATATTTGAAAAATGTCAATTACGAAAATTGCCTACAAGAGAAATTTGCATTTGAACAGGAATTTGCATATAAGTTTTGAGAACGGATTTAGTTTCCGAAACGTTAACGATAAGTATTTTCATATATTATATATTAGTTCTTATTATTTTCTTTTAAAGGAAAAATTTCACTATACGAGAAGTTGCTGACTAACTGGACTTGTTCTATCCAAAAAGAACTGTTCAATAGTCGCAGCAACTTTTCGGGGTAGATTGAAAATCTCTCTTTCTACATTTGTATAGATTTCAATAATATTAATTCTTATTTTTTCACATTGTGGTTGGTTACATACCCAGAATACTACGGAACAAGTATTGATTTTCAATCAGTACTGGGTTTTATATAATGGTGTAGGTCCTAACATCTTAAAAAAAAATCAGAACAACCCGACCTTTTGCAAGCACGAACCCTCTATCATGTTTTACTTTACTGGACTACTAAGAATCTTGAAATCGAAATGTTTATGCTAGCTGCATATACTGTCAAAAACAGATATTGGTGAAAGGTAAGATTGAAAATTATAGGGGGCCCCATTCAATGTTATGTGATAGAATTATCATAGAACGGGCTTGGATGAGTCGTCTTTGAAAACACGTGTTTTACAACATTAGGAACAGGGTAAAATCCAACTTTATCCCTCTCATGACGAGATCCAGAGTGAAGTATAATGCAGATAAGAGACATTTTTCTCCAACTGAAACACGAATAATCCGAAACAGGTTTTATCATTTTGGTCTCTTATAAAATCCAGTCGCCATATTGGCATCGATTTCACAGATTTCTGGATTACCTAATAAATACTTTTTTAACTGATTGTGAATAAAAATTGATGCATGACTGTACATCAAACAATACAAGGGTCAGAATTGATAATTGGACAGAAAAATTACCAAACTCAGATGCGTTAGGCATATGGCTTCAAACTGCGGGTTGATTCGTCTTGGTGTGAATGGTCTTTCAACATCAGAGGAGTGAAATTTTTCAAAATCGGGATATATTGAATATGAGTTTATATCTTGATTATTGTGTATTATAGAACTCATCCACCTGAGGCTAGCCTATGAGCAAACAACAGTTATTGATACGTGCCACCTGCCACAACACAATTACAATCCTCTGTTTACGAGTAATTGGAGATCATCCATCTGTCAACTCCTACGCCCGGCTTGTCAATATCCAATAGAGACCACCATAGTTAAGACATTCGTGTTCATTAACAATTTAACAATGGTTTCACGATGGCCCAGAGCGCTGCGCTGAACTGTCTATTTCTCCTTTGTTTCGTAATGATAATAACGGCAAATTGCAGTACTGCACAAAAAACTTTAATATTCTCATTTGTTGGTAGTCGGTATTGTAATGATGTGAATCAAATTGTGCGAGTATCTGATGCGAGTAAGTGCTCACGAAACGACTGACATCGTAGGTTATTTCTCGATTGTCCAGGAAACGTGGTCGTGATTTGGTCAATATTGGAATGGAACTATAATGAGGAAGACAAATGATGGTGGAACACATTGAACGATCTGAAAAAATAAGAATTAATATTGGAACCTATACAAGTGTAGAAGGGCAGATTTTCAATCTACCCCGAAAAAATGCTGCGTCTATTGAAAAACAGCTCTTCCTGGATAGAACAAGTCCAATTAGTCAGAAACTTCTCGTATAACTCAAATTCAGCCTATCAAAAAAAATAATAAGGACTATATATATATATATATATATATATATATATATATATATATATATATATATATATATGAGGAAGATTGTTATTGGGTAAAGCAGCAAGCAGAAATGTGTACTCTTTTAACACTTTATTCCAATATTTCGACAGTTGTTACTGTCATCGTCAGGGAAGTTACAAATAATATGATTTCATATAAAGAACAAACAGGAAAATGAATTATTACTCACAACTGTCGAAATATTGGAATAAAGTGTTAAAAGAGTACACATTTCTGCTTGCTGCTTTACCCAATAACAATCTTCCTCATATTGTTACCGTTCAAAATTTTTTCATATATATATATATATATATATATATATATATATATATGAAAATACTTATCGTTAACGTTTCGGAAACTAAATCCGCTTCCGTTCTCAAAACTTATAGGCAAATTCCTCTTCAAATGAAAATATTCCGTGTTAGTTCTTATTATTTTTTTGATAGGCAAAATTTGAGTTATACGAGAAGTTGCTGACTAATTCGACCTGTTCTATCCAGAAAGAACTGTTTTTCCAGAGACGCAGCAACTTTTCGGGGTAGATTGAAAATCTGCCCTTCTACACTTGAACAGATTCCAATATTGATTTTTATTTTTTCAGATTGTGGTAGGTTACAAACTCAGAAAACTACGGAACAAATATTGATCCACCACAAAATTATGACGTTCAAACAGTACATTGGATGAGTTTGATGTATCAGGATACGAGTTACGTAGACATCAAAATAGTCGATGTGAGATGAATTGATGAATCGTCCTTTTGCTCAAGACCATTGACGTTATACCACTGGACAGAATTGTAATTTAGAAACACGCCTATTACTGCTAATAAAGGAAATTTAAAAGCACTGATTTTTGAGTTTTTCATCTCCGAATCCACGTTGAGAAATACGGAACGGATGAAATGGGTTACCATAATTAAACAAGAAAAAATCAAGGCGATAACCCAATGAAGATGATAAAATATCTTCAAATTTTCGCATCTGACTGTATAGAGAGAGGTATAATTTTAATTCCACTTTTATCAGTTTCAAATCCGCCGAACAGATTCATGATTTGGGAAATCGATATAAATTAGACCAACCGACAAAAGCCGTACTTCAGCCGTTTCACACGACTACAAACCGATCATTATGTTATAAATTTCATGATTCTAAAAAAGTGGAACATCCGCTTTTAATAAATCTGATTACAATTTCAATTCGGTCACGACCTCACGTTTTTGTTTAATGATCGAACAATGATTTTGTACCCAGATGAGTTATTCCATATTCTCGACAATCTTTGTTTGCATCCCAAAACCAAGAGAGTTAATTCGGATTCAGGAATTATAATAATAATAATAATATTCGGAAAATGAATAATACAGTCAGGCATGGTAAAGATAAAATGACATATGCGACATATGTGCTTTTTTGTAAGCCGTTTTTTGCAGCGCTTCTTTAGTAAGAATGTCATGAATTGCTTCTGAATTAGTATATTACATACCGAGGAGGAAAGTGAATGATTTCTCTAGAGAGAAAAAATTGCTTACCGAGGTCGACGGCCGAGATGAGCAATTTCTTGAGATTTGTATACTATTTTATTCATAGTTATTCAAAATATTGCAGGAAATTAATATTCGGAAGGGTATATGTGTATCATGTGTATGTTAATATTTTGCGATTTAAACACTTTATGCATCTATTTTGTATCTCTAGCTGACAAGTCTGATAAGTTTTATATTGTGCTGTTATATATTGTACTGTTTGAAACTTTAGTGATGAATAAATGTATCTATCTATATAGAAATAATTTTGTGATTTTGCAAATAGACGAATTTTATAAAGCTTCCATGCAACAAATGTCGCTATTGTCATTCTTTGTGAATGGCATTCGCCTACGCAGGGGTTGAAATATGTTTTTCTTTTCTTTGTTTTGAAGAATGCTTTTGGCATGTCATTCATTTTTCATGAATCACCTCTATGTTTACTCTTTGAAATATTAAGGGCATTTTCGGCACTGAAAATGGACTCACTTTGAGCAACAATAGAGAGTGTACTTGAAGAATTGGCTGATGAAAAGGCAAAATGCCGTTCCTGGAAACTAGTGTTTTAGTTGTTAAAGAGATTTGTGGTTTTTAAGGTCAAAAGTGAGTACCTATATTTCTTTCTGTCCCTTTGGTACCGAGATAGTATGCAACAAAAGTACAAAGTGCGTTGCTGTGGACATGTTAGCGGGGATCTGAGCACTTTATGGATTCCCATGACCAGAATAACCTTCCGAATGAAAAAAGATGAGGTTGGAAAACTACAAAGAGGTCAGCAGAGTGTCTTTCCGACCTTTTTCTTCTGAGTGAATAAGTCAGAAATTTTCGAATTTTTGTGACTATAACATTTTTGATACGCCAAATGAATGACCTAAATAAATTATCCTTCACTGAATTATTCTTCACTTCAATGAATACATGAAAGATTCCGGATATGATTTCGTTGAACGACTGAATGGTTCTGTTCGATTTTTCGTAACAGAGTGATAATATAGCATATTATTCAACGAGCGTATAATAGCCATTACATGCGTGTATGATAGCTACTATAGTTTATCCACGAATAATAAAAAAATTTCATGAAGTTTTTCTGTTGGAGAATTTTGTTACATTATGTACATATAGGACCACTATTATTTTGTTCTAACAAATATTTCATACAATATTGTTCATCTATACACACTTACACAGTACATAATTATCGAGTATTATAATTATCCTATATTATTATTTCATGACCTTCAACATTAAAATCTATGCATTTAGCTTAACGAATAATACGTGTCTAATCTTACAAGATGATATTTATATTACAAGATATTTATTTACGGTTATTGCTAATTGTTATATTTGAACAATTGGTAAAGTCAATCGCAGAGATAGAATTAACATCAGAATAATATATTATTATAGCTGAATTAAAGAAGCATCTGACCTCAGTAATTGATGATTCATTAATAATTTCCGTGATTATTGGCTATTATTAAGGTCTAGCAAACAGATGTATAATGGGTACATTATGAATCTTCGTTCAGTTTGAAAAATTCCTCATCATATTGAAAGTAGAAACAAAATAAGTTCCATAAGTTCAGTTCCACCTTTGACAATATCTTCAAGGATGACGCAACGTTTACAGAATTACCACCCTTTGTCGAACCTATTTTGTTCGGAGATCTTTTTTTCAATAGAATAGCTGAACTTTGGAACTCCTTGCTGAGAGAGGTTTTTCCTGAGGCTCATAAACTTCAAAAATTCAAAGTTTTTGAAATGTTATTGTTCTAAAATTGTTCTAAAATTGTTCGTTTTCGTTAACCAGCTGACGAACGTCAACCCTCAGAAGTCAAAACTTGTGCGAGCAATGGATCAACGAGGCCTTACCTTTTAACGTGCGATTACTCAGCACGGTGGCCCGGCGAGGATTCGAACCCCGGCCTTCCGCTTGATAGGCAGATATTCAAAATTCAAATTCAAAAAGATTTTATTGCCTATTTTCAGTATAATATTAACCTATCTACTAGAACACAAATATATATATATATATATATATATATATATATATATATATATATATATATATATATATATATATGTATATATATATGTATACGAGCACAATAAATATGTAATATATATATATATATAAATAAAATACAGGCATATAACATTTACAGGTATAAAATTCCTAAAAAGGAAAGGATACCCGGAGTGGGAAGAGAGCTGCATCTGTTCAAGAAAGGGTTGCCCCTCACTCTCACAGACCGCTATCCCTTAAGGTAGACACGATTAAATTTCCACAAAATTTATTGTCTTCGCGACATGTTTCGATACACTGTATCTTCATCAAGCGAATGTTTTTAAACACTCTGTTTTTTTAAAAACATTCGCTTGATAAAGATACAGTGTATCGAAACATGTCGCGAAGACAATAAATTTTGTGGTAATTTAATCGTGTCTACCTTATAGCGTAAATCGTATAATATCTCGTAATGATTGACACAAAAATATATGTATTTAGCTTCACAAATATCACGCATTTAATCTTACGAGATTATATTCCTATAACCAGATATTTATTTAAAGTTATAAATAATTTTAATATCCGAAAAATTGGTCAAGTTAGTCGCATGGTTTGGATCAAAATCAAAACTATAATATATCATAGCTAAATCAGAGAAGCATCTGACATCAGTGATTGATGATCAACGGGTATCATTCAGGTCTCGCCAACAGACGTATAATGGGTATATTTTATAATAGTCGTGGATAAAGTAACTTACCTTACTGATTATGAAAAGTAATGCGTTTCGACATTTTCGTTTTTTTGAAGTTCCTCATCATATTCAAAGTATAAACCAAAACACATCCTTTAAGTACATTTCCTAAATCTTTGTAAGAAGGTGGCAGAATGATTTCTAAAAAACATGCATATTTGAACTTTGTATATTCAACAACTTCTCCAAAAGTCCAGCAAATGATTATCCAGCAGAAAAAATCACTAACTTCAGGAATATATGAAATGTTTCAATCCCCTCCGTGGTATATGCCAGGAAAGTAGTTGTTCCATGACGAATTCCAGCCTATTAATCTACCGTCAGCTCAACTAAGCTGAACTAAGATAACAGAATATTGCAACTTCACTTCCTTCAGGTTACATTTCAGACGGTAATTGAAATCGCCTCGTGTTCTGTGTTCAGTGAAAGGGAGTCTTCCTTCATGCTCCTATCATATCTGCTTTGACAGAAGGTCGAGTCACGTTGAATTGAACCACATTGTACTGAGACTCGCTGAAAGTGAGCCCATTACCTCGAATATACATCAAAGATTAATTTGTGAGCCAATTTTTTTGTTTGCAGCTCATTATAATTTAACGAGGTTGCAGGAATACTGTTTAATGTAGTACAAGAAACTGTATAACAGTCAATTTAACATGAAAGACGAGGAATATAATTGAATAAATTGGCACGTGAAGTCCCCTACTTAATTTGGAGTTCTATTACTTCCAGACGAGATATTTTATCAAGAGGGAATTCATTAGGTGCGTCCGTTTTGGGTGGCTACGTTTCGGTTCTAATCTAGTTTTTCTGCTCGTCAAGGAAGAAGTAGATTGGTTTTGGAAATGAGTTCGGTCACATTTTGTACTCTGCGAATTTATCTCCATCAGGTGAAGGTTTCAGATGTTAGGCGTTAGATTATCAGTGGGGTATTAATCTTAATTTGACCACGTTACATAAAAAAATGTAATTTTGTGGTATGTTATGCCCTTTAATATATAAATTTACAGGAATTGGAAAATAACCACGGAGACGCTCAAAGAAAAATACAGTTGTGATGCACACAATGGAAATATGAGCATATATGACAGGCCCTTCTGTGATATCCTCACACAAAAAAAAAGTCCACCTAAAACAGCTACTTCCCTGTCCATATGGCGACGACGAGCACTGGGTTATACAGTGTGGTCGACTAAGTCTGCAACAAATGGGAAACTTTTTTATTATCGATTTCTCAGAAAATTTTATTCTTGACAAAAGTTGGTGCATGTCTAACACAAATATTTTTATGTAATTAGTGAAGTATTTGCCTCGTTAAAAAAGTATTTGTGTTATTCTAGAGTTCTGTTAAATATCGTTGCAACAAACAAGAAGTTGACGGTCACCTAAAAAAATACAAATCCATGTAAATTATACAAATTTACTTTAAATTGATAGGAAATACTACAAACCGATTTGATTGTAGCTACTTCAAATACATATTGAATCAAAATAGTAAAAATATGTATCACACGGGGGTAATTCAAAATTTTCCAAAAGAAAAAAAATTCGAATAGCAGGCCATGACTTCGTATCTGAACATAACTTTTGATTCTAAGCAACTTTTCTCCTCAACATATTTCTATATTTTCTGAAATAAGGGTACACTTGGTATAGTTTAGGAACATGCACCAACTTTTGTCAAGAATAAAATTTTCTGAGAAATCGATAATGAAAAAGTTTCCCATTTGTTGCAGACTTAGTGGACCACACTGTATAGAAGCTCTTCGGTGAAAAACAGGATACATTACTGAAAACTTTCATTAAATATTTATATAAAACGAAATATTTGCTTCAGGACAAGTCTGTCATCAGTTTCAATCGACATTTCGTTGACGTCATTCATATTTTATCAGAGAGTGTTCAAAAAAAACTTTCTTGATTTTACTTCTTTCATAGAAGTTTCAATTTCTATTCTTTGATTCGGAGAAGAACGAAGTCAAAAAATTATTCATCAAACTTCATTTTCGCCATAAAAATACCCAAGTTCCTGAAAAAATACTCATTCTTCATTATGTTGAATGTCTACGTTGATTCTGAATATCGGTTTTTATGGAAAATATATGAGATTTGAATTCATTGATCTGAGTCTTCTTGAAAAAACCGTTTACTTCACGAAATGCAGCAAATGATATACAGTGATAATAATATATTTGATACTCAGCAATCAGAATACATGGCATAAGATAAGTCAAATGCAAAGATATACTGTTTCAACGTCATTATTTTGTGGTGGATAAATATTTGTTAAGTAGTTTTCTGGGTTGCTAACCTACCACAATTTGAAAAAATAAGAATTTATGTTGGAATCTACACACTTGTATACAATCAGAAGAAAAGATTCTTATTTTTTCAGATTGTGGTAGGTAAGAAACTACGGAACAAAAACCCATATAAGTTAATATATCAGTTGAGTAGTCATCAGCGTTCGAAAATAAAGAGAAAATTCTGATTTCTGAAGCCATAACATGGAATATGATCAACCATCAAGTAATTCCCAGCAAAAAAAAATAGAAGAAAAATCGTTATGATTTTGCAAATAACTTCGCGAATATTGCCTCAGTCTAGATTCGAACATATTTTATATTTTTTCCAAGTGATAAAGGTGTCGAAAAATTTTATTCCTATATATGACGGACAGTTCTCAAAAATTAATAGATTATGGTGGGTAATACGAATAGCATCTCCCTTTCTTGTGTTGTAGCTATGATTTTTAGGGACGTCAATATACTTATAAATATGATTCAGAAACGTTAGAACGGAATGAAAATATTTATAAGATGGCGTCATAACCCTAAAAATATTATCAGTTATAATCAGTTATTTCGGAACTGAAGATAAGTTTAATAAATTATCATCGTTTGTAAACTGCAACAAGGCAAAGTAGCTCTTATACACTTTTTTACACGCAAAATCATTTGAAGATTTCCAACTCATATCACTATCAGAAAAGGTTCTCTAGAAACTTTGTAGTTGGGAGATTTACTACAAAGTCATCAATCTCTATCGGTTTATTATTAACCCTCTATCGCCCAAAACATTGCATGGATATGGTTTTATCAGAACCAAGAAGTTTTTTGCATTACTTAGTGAATTCAGAACGTTATTTTTCTATCCTGCATCTTTTGATTTGGGAGAGAGTGCAAAACTAATATTGAAAGCTCCGTATCCTCCACAAAAATATTGATATTTCAAAATAATAAAATCACTTAGATGATGTTGTCAATTGTCAATGCAATAGGAATAAATCGACAACTACAAGAAAAGTAACATTGAATAATTAGCAAACTTTTTCTGATATTTCTGGTGTATCTATTGAGAAAATTCTATCATGGTTATTGCACAAAAAAATCAAAATACAATATGAAGTTGCTTGAGTATATAGTATGAATCGAAAAAAACATAAGCAATATAAACTACAAATTGATTAAATGTTCTTGAAACCCACTGATGAGCTCAAGTAGTAGTTTGCTCTGAGCGAAACGGGCATGTCTGGGTTTGAGAACGAAATGTTATCTTCACTAATGGAATTGCATACTACAACTCTCAATTCGTGGAAAATATCCAATTAATACCTTATAAATATTTCAAGTTTTGTTTTTGGTATACAAATTGAGCGATAATTTTTGTATTTTGAGAACGTTTCGATTTGACTCCTTTAACAGAAGCTTCGTGTTTATTTGCATCAATTGGGAGAAGGAGCTAAAGATCACTTCCTCAGAATTTCCATTTTTTCCTTGAACAAAACTCCAAATGTGAAAGAACCATTCATGCAAATCACTGCGAACATCATTGAATTGTTGTTCAAGTAATCTGTCAGACTTTTTCTTCAACAAAGCACAGATGTATCATCCACGATTAGTGCGAAATACTTAAATCAGATCATTCGTATAGATTGGAAATAGTTTCGGTCCCAAAACTGATCTCTGTGGAACACCAACATTTTCAGAAAGACCTGCAGGATGTTTCGGTGATCCTTGGAGAAGGTCTCTTTTGGAATCGACTCACCTTGTAGGTAGACGGACGTTCAGGGCCAACTATATATTTCGCCGGTAATTGTTGGTAGTAAAACAAAGCTCGTTAAGGTGAATCGTCGCTAACAGTTCGTGAATCAGACGCGTGAGGTCGCATTATTAGGGGGGTCGTCGCTTGCTCTGGCAGCCTGACCGCCGCGAGAGATAACGACAGCTTACTCAATAACTCACAACTTTAATTCGGGACCATATTCGAAGGCGGTTAATATAGGAGGGTAGATCCCGATCTACCGAATTCGCACGAACAAAGTCCAGAATATGACATCTCACTTCGTAACCAGATATTTCTTCTGAAACACAAAGTTATCCGCCAAATTGAAAGTCAAAAGATAATAATAAAAATAATAAAAGGCAGAGATCTTGGCCGGTCGCATGCAAAAGGCAGTTATTCTCGGTTCGTTGCGTTGACTCAGGACTCACGATTCTCGGAGCCAGTGATCACTTATCCCGTGGTGCTGGAAGTGATCATTGGTCAATGTTACTAGCGCGTTCGTCCACTGGGTCGGAGCAGTGGGTAGTACGGACCCGATTAGGTTAGTTCAAACGTAACTAAATAATAATGAAATAGGTTTATTCACCAAAAAATAAAGTTTTGTCATAATCAACACTAGAACTGATATTATTTTTTTTATACTAAGATGTTCGTGGTCACATCAAGCCCAATCGAATAAAATGCGTGCATTTCCATAATTTTCAAACGGTTTCTACCCGAAATAATTCGAGATGAAATTTGAATTGAATGAATTTGAGTAATGAAAAAATTAAAGGAATAAATAAAAAGGAAAAATTGACATATTCAAAATAAATGATATCGGAAATCATTGATGTGCTCGCTACGAAGAGAGATCAAACTTATTCATTTGTTTAAGGAAGTGATATTTCGTTCTCATATCGATGTTGAGATATTTCAGTGAATAATATTCACAAATATCACTGGGTCTCAATATTTTCCCAGATGATTGTTGATTTCATTAACTCAAACTTCATTTTTGAGCAATAATAATCGATCGACCAGCATTAGATGAAACCCCTCCTACAACGGATTCGTGGCTTTATCATACTGGTTGCTCTAAGAGTATTGCTGAGTAACACATTATTAAAAAAAAATGGAAATTCATGAAACATTTTTGAGATCATGCTGTCATCCTATTGATAATAAACATGACGATACATTCACTAGCATTCATATTGATGAATTTATTATTAATTTTTAGCTCGAGTCACTGTGCTTGCGATTATTTCAATTCTTAATTTGCAATATGAATAATTCTATAATTGATGAGATAATCTTTCAGTTTTGAATTTTTCGGTTGATGTACTTAATCGCCAAATCTTAAAATAATAATAGTGGTAGTGCCTTTTTTCTCATAGAATCTGCTAATTAAATGTAAATTGTTGTTCAACAATTTTCTTATTCGATTTTCAAATCTTTTTCGACTCTGAAATGATTGAATAATTGCATGGTAATGTCTTTTATATGGCCGGATTTACTGGAAACAAATACATAATAATATAATATAATATAATATAATATAATAAAATATAATATAATATAATATAATATAATATAATATAATATAATATAATATAATATAATATAATATAATATAATATAATATAATATAATATAATATAATATAATATAATATAATATAATATAATATAATATAATATAATATAATATAATATAATATAATATAATATAATATAATATAATATAATATTTTTTTTTTTTTGGGGGTGTAGGGGGAGGGGGGAGAAAAGGGGTTTTTTTATAATTATATATAATATAATATAATAATGATATATAATTGGGCACTATGTTATGAACGAAACGGTCAAATATATCCCACAGATTTTTTCAAGTGTCAGTATTGAAGGTTAGAAATGCAGAATGCTTGAGGAGTATTCTCGAAAAAATTCCTGTAGATAACCGTATTAAAAAATACCATTTTCCTCGTTTTAATACCGATAATCAAGAGAGCTGAAGACTATGCATTGTTTGCTAAAAACATCCTGTTTAGGATATCGACCGCAAATTAAACTTTTCTTGGAAAACCGTTGTGAAACAATTTGGAATAGATGTGCATGCAGACTACCCTTTGGGTAATTATTAACCACATATAGTTTTCGAAACATTCATGTGAATGGTGTTCAAAAATTATCAACAATTATGTAATCAAACCATCAAGATTTATAATTCAATAGATATTAACTTAAAAATATGGCCCTATAAATAATTTGAGTTATCGAACTGTATTATTAGTAATGTTTGGCAGAAATCGGCATAGCTTAAATACCTGGTTTCGTGGTTGAAAATATATTTACCAGCGGGCATATGGATTGACCTTTGGTGCAATGAAATGGATTAAGTTTTCCCGCCTGAATTGTTTTTAATGTACGAAGGCGTATTAGTGCCACTGCAAAAATAAAAATATCTCAACGGATGATTAATGTCAATTGACACATTCAATATGTCAAACGACATATTTATATGACGTGAGATTTACATCGCTCGTTGGGACTTTAACATCGTTACTGAAGATGCCCACCAAAGTTGTGGGCGAAACGTCCATGGAAACCGGCTTTTTAGAACACGGCCTTCAAGCCCAGATATTCGTTTGACTATTTTGAAGATCTTTCAAAAACTTTCTTCGAACAAATTAGGAGTCTTCAATGCATACATCCGCATTTCTTTTGTATTATCTTTTGAAAATGTTTTCAGCTTTAAATTGTCAACGATAATATTTTCATTTTGCCTCTCCGAATCCATTCTGAAATTCCTTTAAAAAAACCTTTCGAAAGAAGGTGTTTCGAACTTGTTATGACTTATCTTTGGATTTGTAACGAATAGGAAAGAAAACAGTAACCTGTGTTTGCAATAAAAACGCGATTCATTTCAAATCTCGAAAGTTTTGTGTTGTCTTATGGAACAATGCTTTATGAGACCGTTTTTTCAATTGAAATAACTCAATGATATTACTCTGGGGTAATTGGGGAAAAATCATTATTATCAACGGGGAAAAGATCAAAATCAATCAAAAGTGATATGTGATGCATACACAAGATCTTCAAACTATACCCGTTACCCATATGGATTCGAGACCGTGGTAAACCCATGTTAATATACAGCTCAGTGTCAAAAGTAAGTTTTGCATCAGCTTTTTAGCAGAGAAAAATTCGGTTTAACACTAACCTTACCTAGAATACAAACATCGGGATATTGATTTTCACTATCTCTGCCGTGGACATTTATGAATACCAATCTATGTTATCACCTCGAATACATCATATAACATGAGTTCACCTCGCAACTTTCACTCAATTGATCACTGCGTACGTAAAATCGAGATTTTACGACAAATATGCTGTGTGTTTATGTTTGATGAGTTTTCCGTTCGTGCTTTGATAACACCACTTTCAGTCATCGTTCTAGATTCACTTCAGATCTGGATTCTCTAGAAATCGCTACAGGAATACAGGTTGGAAATATTTCACCTCTAACACAGTATGAATATCATTGCCGATACATGCACTGATTTTGATATGAGGGTATAAAAATTAGAAAAAAATATTTGAGAAAAATTTAAATTACATGCATAATTCCTATTGTGACAAGTGAATTGAAAACACTAAAGGAGTGAATTTGTCCAACTCTGGGATATTGTCTACAGGCGAAAATATCCCACTCGAGAATTCAATACTGAGACACCACCCGATCCAATTTCCTCCAGCATTTCCTGAAACCGAAACCCTCTCGCCCACACCAAGGGCAGGCAACCCTTTCGGAGGGAGTGACCCTTCGATCATTCGATACATGGCTGGGATGTGTGGCACCGATGGAATTGATTGCGAAGAAATTAACCCTTTTCGATCGTTAGCGCTATTTAATTTGCAACAGCCGCGCGCCAAATGAAGAGTGCGAATGGATTTAATAACGACTTTGTGACATATTTATTCCTAATTGGTTTGAATTCATTAATTCGAGTCCCGTTACCCGAAACAGTTTGTTACGGAACGCTTTCAGCCGGTTAGAATGGATGTGGAAGTTTATTGAACTTCCAGCTTGTCAACGCTGCTACCAATTACAGGGCCTGTTCTCTTTTCAGAATATAGAAATACATTCAGAAATGTTACAGCCCAAGTAGCACATCATATTGGCTGAACCCCGAATTCAGATTCGTCCAAAATACATATATTGTATGTGGAAAAATTGATGCTGAACTAATATGAATCAATATTTAAAAGACGATATTTCAATATGAACATTGGTTCAATATTGACAATAAATTTTAACTGCAGTTTGTAGGGTTCATAATTGATAATATATGGGTTACCCATATCAGGATTACCATATCAGGTGAAAAAGAAAGTTACGGAACGCTTTCAGCCGGTCAGAATGGATGTGGAAGTTTATTGAACTTCCAGCTTGTCAACGCTGCTACCAATTACAGGGCGTGTTCTCTTTTCAGAATATAGAAATACATTCAGAAATGTTACAGCCCAAGTAGCACAACATATTGGCTGAACCCCGAATTCAGATTCATCCAAAATACATATATTTTATGTGGGAAAATTGATGCTGAACTAATATGAATCAATATTTAAAAGACGATATTTCAATATGAACAATGGTTCAATATTGACTATCTGGTAATGAAGGAATGAATAATTCCGAAAATAAAAACTGAAATTTATCGAGTGACATGAATCGAATATATATTTTTTGTCGATATATTATTTACAATATTGTACAAATATGTCAAAATGATATATCCTTACATTGTTATCGAATATTGATCCAATATCGTTGAATGTTCACATTTTTTATATTAACAATATGAGGTTAATATTTCCGTCATATTGAACCAATATTGATCTAACATGTTTGTGCTACTTGGATAATGGATCAGTATCATATGTTTCCCCAAAAAATGCTGGGAGAAGTCACCGTCTTTTTCAAGAATAACCCAGTGATTTTCCATACTACGTTCTGGTGAATCAAACCACCAAACTATAAAAATCGCTCTGGGAACTGAATTTTCAACCCATATTTTGTGTTCTAAGTATAATAATTTCAATTACAATAGCACTAGTGCTTGACTTATAACCCCGAAATTTTTTCGATATCACAAATATTTCGCAAATTATCTTGAGCCGAAGGAGAAGGATACTTTTCCTCGAATATTCGTGAGCAAGAGAAAATATCCAAGGATAATCCAAATAAGTGTGATAATCGGTAAAAAAATTTCTCACCCTACCCTCTTCCCCACCTAACGCAGTTTCAAGTTGCGTACGTTGGTAACATAGCAAGGCTACCACCTGGTATTCTTGTCAAACCTTGTTATTGATATGGATAACAATAGGAAATGCACATCAAAACAAATCAACCATGTATGAAATCTGGTAAGTTTCTCAGTTCAGCAAAGAACACTCAAAATAATTAGAGTAGTGATCCCGATTCCGCCTACAGTAAATATAACCTCAGAAGAAAAGAAGAAGAAGAAGCCTTCGAAGGCCAGTAATGCAGTGAAGCAAAAAGGCTTCACAAAAACACAATAGTAGTGATAGTGAAGTTTCAAGTGGCTCATAAATAGATATGCGGCTCAATATTGTATTTTAATTAGTGCTAAATTGCTTTAGTGCCAAAGTTGAAGTTTATATTTTGTTTACTTCACTACTGCTCAAAAACATATCATTCTCTGCTTACGTCACACACATTCCCACTATAATTCGCTTTAAGTTACCCCTACGGAAAAAAAATCTAACAAATACCTGAATTGTCACGGTAGAGTGAAACAGATACGCATTATATTGGTAGCAAACTGTGGGTGTGAAATTCTCTTCTTCAAAAAAGTAGGTTCTCATAGTGAACATACAAACAAAATCAATATCTTCAATGGAGTATTTTATATCGGAAAAAATGTTTTGGAAATAGTCTCGTCTACCAAAGTAAAACCTCACCGAAATTCAAATAATTATCTCTTTTAGCTTCAGTTAAATTACTCGCCCTAACGCGTTCAGATACGTTATTATTTTTGTTCGCCTCTGCAATTAGGTGAAGTACCGCGCAAAGCGAATATGAGACCCAAACAGAGTCAGCTGATATCCTGCCATTAGTCACGTCTTTACTGCTTCCTAATGGGAAAAATGAATACACTACAAAACCCGACTAGGCCATTAACGATATCTACAAAGCATTTTATTACATCCCATCAAAAATTTAAATAGGGCTCGATTGTGTGTGCACGTTGAACTTTACCTAGGCCGTCGATTAACGTGTTCATGTTTGGATGTGAGGTTAAGCTTTGGGATCGCATCTGAATATAATTGAATTGCAACAAAGAACAGGCAGCTTGATTACAGCTCAGAATGGTAGCACGGATTGCATAGAGCGGAATTTAAATTTCACACTGAGAAATGTAAGATATTCCATTCAATAATACCCCTTATTTACCCTCTACTTTCGTATCAATTTTCAAGAATGGTTTCTCACTTATTCGAAATATTTTTGGTGAATCATCGAAGGCCATTTAGGAATAAGAACAGTTGAAAATGAAAACAACTTGAGAATAAGAGGATAGTATATTATGCAACGATCATGTAATAACCATTATATGAGAGTTGCATACGCTATTTTATCTACACCCGATGAATAGTGTGAATATTTGTATTGCACTAATTGATCGATTTAATCCTTTAAAAAATTCTACAAAATTGTAATTAATGGTATTACTTCGAGAAATAAAACGATAAGAAATGAAGAGAAAATCAAAACTTGAAAAAAAAAAAGATTATTTGAGGTCGGATTCGAACTCATGCCTCTTTCAACTAGTCTAACGAGCTAATATAATCTCAGCGCCAGACCGCTCGCCTACAGAGAGCTCAGAAAATGTCAATGAAAAAATAAAGAAATAAATCATGCATTTGTCAAATGGAAAATTTTACCATTCTAACTGTATTTCTGCCGGCGAAGGTGTCGAAGGTGATTCTCCCATATCGCTGGTATCAGACATTTTGTTATGATTATCGAAGTTTGGCTGTATTCTTCAAAAATTCAATACCTATACCGATTTCGACTTGACCAACGTCAAATGCAGAGCATACACATCATGCTTGCTTGAAAAATAATGGGTTTCTATCGGTTGAAAATCTGTATCGTAATGAAATATCCGTATCGCAATAGATTTCATTTTAAAACGGGTTGTGGACATATAAGTGCATTTTTAAATAAATATATGTGGATGAATATATCTACTACATACCTTTCTTTAGACACATTATTTCTTAAGTTCCCTATGACATGAATGAATTGCACTGCCTAGTTTTGAGCATAGAGCTGATTCTCAATCTATTATCATTCCATGATAATAGATGTAGATGATAATGATGACATGAGTGAACAGAGCCAATTTTGTAATTTAGCTCTGTTCAGTCATAATGACGGTTACTAGATTTGGGGTTAGGGTGACATTTTTGGTTAGAAGTCGATAATAGTTTCCTTCAAGATGCACATATTCCTGGTGAAATGACTTCTAGGGGGGGGGGGGGGGGGGGGGGCGGGGGCGGGTACCTGTACAATGTTTATGTTTTGGGAGGAAGAGGAAGGGAAAGAAAGAAGAAAAAGGCCCCCGAAACCCCAGGGGAAGGACAGGGAGAGAGGAAAGAGGGGGTCTAACCCCCCACGGGGAGAGGTTTTTGTTTTTTCGACACATTCCGGATGTAAAGAACGCTAGACCATACGGCTCACTTGATAATGATATCGGGGGGGCGTTTTTTTTTTTTTTTTTTTTTTTTTTTTTTTTTTTTTTTTTTTTTTTTTTTTTTTTTTTTTTTTTTTTTTTTTTTTTTTTTTTTTTTTTTTTTTTTTTTTTTTTTTTTTTTTCCTATCACGAAAGGCAGGGGGAGGAACCCGCCGGGCCACCGGCGGAGTAATCGCACGTTAAAAGGTAAGGCCCGTTGATCCATGCCGCACAAGTCGAGAGGGGAGCAGGGTGAGAATTAGAACAAGGGAGAAGTTCACATTCCTGAAATTTCTCTACAGATGGCGTTAAACGTCAACTCCAGACACATGACTTTATGAAGTCTGACGAAATTTGTAATAGCGAATTCGCCAGAACAACTAGTGCAGAGTCAGTGTGTTACTTCTTTTTTTTAACACTCTACCCGAAAAAGGACAAAGATACACGAGTTCTGTCAAAAATGGCACGAGTTCTTACCAAAGAATTCGCTATATTTTTGATGTTTGTCTGTTTCTGTTCACACGTAAATACAGATATGCGTCATGATACATACATATATTACAGATAGATGCATTTGCTTTGGGAGGTTAAGGCGCTCTTTTTATTCTCGATATATGTTACGGGAAATTAATATCAGAATATATAGAAATTCTTACTATTCGGTGCTGCTTCAGATAATTTGATGAGATTTTTCGAAATATCTGTATCGACGTGAGAGGTAGTAGAATTGGACTTCATGGGAAAAATAGTACGTCAATATAGAGTTTACTGGGCATTATAATGGGAGCCAAGATTATCTGATTTTCTTCGCCTCCTGTTTCCAGTTTTTGTCCACATAACTCATTGAAATTCAAGTATCCTAGTACTCACCTATTATTGAAATTACCTATCCAGGTCACTCGTACTCTTGCTCAAGCGCATGGCAACGAATCACGATAAATCACACAAAGGAATGTTTACAAAATGACCCAAACAGATGTTCTGTATGAAACGAACCAAAAGAGAACATTCATATACTCTTTGAATGTCTAATATAAGGAAAGAAAAGCCCTTGTCTAAGGATATTGATTCATTAATAACTGCCCTTCGATATATCACTATTTCTGATGCTAAATCAATCTCTGCCTATATTTGGAATATTCTCAAGCTCCGCTCATTCATTCTTACTGAATAATTCAATATAGGTTACATCTGGTTACAACATACGATCCTTTTGTTTTTAAGTCTTGCTATCAAATCCATTGTGTATCTTTCACATTTTGTTTCAAAGTTGTAATGATGTTATTGTCAGAATTAGATACTATATTCAATTTATGATGTTAGTTACATAGTATATTCTTTTCTCACTTGTATTCATTGCTGTAAACCTTGTTTTTGAAGCAATTGAATTTATTATTATTATTATTATTATTATTATTTACTGGGCATTATACTGTTCAATTCGACTTGAATTGGACCCTCTACAGTCCAGATCAACCTGAGTAACTTCAATTCATTAGGAAGATTGCTATAGTGCAGGTTATTATGGCGTTGTACAAGAAGACCGTATTTGAAAACACTCTCCCGAAAGAATTCATGATTTTGAATTTTTGTTATTGCATCCTTCTTCTGGGCATGTAACGACCATTGTCACTAATGCTGGAACTTGATATAAATATGTTGAACTGGGTAATTCTGGAAAGCAAACAGTAAATAACAAATATAACTTCTACCAAAGTGAAAACTGAGCCAGATGAACTTTGTTTTTATCAGCCTCAGAATAATCTCGCATTATATTGACCAGTTGAACATGAGTAAATGTGTATTGAATGTTTAGTACCAAAACATCGGGACTTGATATAGATGAAAAGATGATTGACTTTTTCATCTTCAAATGCTTCAACAGCGTTTGATATCCATTATGAAACACTATTCAAAACAACACTCAAATTGAATACTAATCGAACGGAAAACAACTAATAATTGAAAGCAACGCCAGATAAACGACAAGTAACTAAGAAAACAACGGTAGAATATTTCCAGCGTATTTTAAAAATCCCATATGAAGCGGGACATTTTCGATCAATTACAGCGATAAATTCCCGGCGGGACATTTTCGGGCTGGTAAATACCCGGTAGGTATCGAAAAATACCCACTCGGTCCGTGTATCTATAGTAACGATTGTTAAAATGTACATTTGTCATCTTGACAGGCATAAATACTGAATTTTAAACGTCGTTGTTTTAACTCCGGAAATATTCTACCGAATTACACTCGTGCATCAAAATAAACCTGATAATTTTCCATTCAAGCATGTTGTCAGTAAAAAAACTGCATTCGTTTATTTTCATATTTTGCTAAAAGAGCCCTCCTCCTTCGGAGTCGGGTTCTTTCGACAAAATATGAAAATGAACTCATGCAGTTTTTAGACAACATGCTTTCATGGAAAATTATCGGTAATTTTGAAGCACTTGTGTAATTACTCCCGAGAATTGATCTGAAAACGACAAATAGCTGGTTGAAAGGAACAGTAAACTCATTGAGAATTTCTAGCGAAATTCGAATAAATTGGAATGCAAATGTCAAAATAGGACAGAATTGGATTCTTGCACCATCTACTGGAATATATGCATCGTGGTTGCCTTCTTTGCATCACATAATAGAACATCGTTGATACAGCAGCTGTTGGAATTTTCAGATTTTTCATGGCATAATACAATGATTGTATCATCTGCATAGAGAACCATTCCATTTGAAGAGCTCACTGGAAAAATATTGAAAATCCATTGTTTGACAAATTCATTTGTATATATAATACTCTTCCTCTCGAGAAGCTGCATATTTTGGTATCGAAAAAACGGGAATATCGATAACAGTCGCATAGAAAACGTGACTTTGGAAATATACCTACTAGAGGAAAATGAGGAGAGGTAATTATATTGTCTCCGTAGTTTTCTGGGTTGCTAACCCACCACAATCTAAAAGAATAAGAATTAATAATAAAATCTATACAAGTGTAGATGGTCAGATTTTCAATCAATCAGAAAAGCTGACACGTCAATTGAAAAACAGTTTCTCCTGGAATAAACGAGTACAATTAGTCAGCGAATACCTCGTATAATTCAGATTTGCCAGCCATCCGCTATCCATATCAATCTTCCCCAGACCGCATAATGAAAGCAGATTGCTTTAGTTTTCTGCCATTGCTCTCTTTGCCAATATTCAAGTGTCATCCCATTCTAATGTGTGATCTCCATCGGCAGTAAGAATGTGCTCTGATAATTTAGAACCACCTATCTGTCTGTTCCTGCACTTCGAACGATATCTTCTGAAAAGCAGGCCAATCTAATAGCTAAAACATTTTTTTACATGAATACGACAACATTAGGAGAAACTGTTTCTCTTCATTGCTACAGCTGATTTTCTAATAAGCCGATTTTAATTCAAAAATCACTTTTCCCGAATATTTATGGTTTCTGGACATACATTGTTTTTCCGGAGTGCTCTTCATTTGGTGTTGTGTATGATCTAATGAAACTGAAAAACAGAATGAGAATAATTGGTCATAGAGTTGAGACTTTGGGGCACACCTACCCAAATGGGTATTCCCACTTTCTGACGTAAGCTTTTTAAGATACAATCCAGTTGTAAGGGAAACTACGAGCCCATAAAATTCATGACTCGAGATATAATAATTCATGTATCAAATAATGTGTAATATAATCAAGTTATTAATTTGATATTATCGACTGATTATTGCTGGTCTTTCACAGTTGATCTCTAAGATGAAACTCCATTGGAAGGACCCATCACAATGTGCTATTTCCGACATATTACTGGGAATATTCAACTGGATTGAATGTTTCAGATGAGGAATTTATAGAAAGTTCGAAATCTCTTAGTCCAAATGTTCAGTGCGTACCGTCGAACTTTGCCAAATGAAATCAATCCCTTCGGTAAACAGTAACTTGTGCTACCCGTGTGTTTTCCCATGAATTATGCAGGATACCAAAGATCTCTGGATGGGTATCTTGACCGCGATCGCTGACCCTTCCTGACATCCCTTCACATATTATTCACCACTGAATCGGAACGAGGAATACTCCGGAGCCAGTACCGACTTGGAATTAGTTGCTTGTTGATTCCACGAGGAGATCTTATGGATATCAGGTTAGAAGTTATAAATAGTCATGTGTTCGTGGAGGTTCGTACTTCTGTTATCAATTATTCATGCAGACTGAGAGTTTGATCTGTCATAGGAATTTCAGTTATTCCGAGTTGTGATTTTTTTTATCTACTATTATAATGATTTTTTGAGTCTATTGTATCAGAAAGAAACAGTTTTCATGAGTGCTTTCCAGACGAAAAGTTGCTTTTTTGGGGGCAACCAGAGCAAGGGGTCGAAGAAGTATACTGTTATTCAATTCAATTCAAACGTTCTTACTTATTGGGAATTATAATATTGTGCAAATTTGTACCTGATATAGTAGTTTACCTAACAAGTTGGAAAAATGGTACTTTTCCGCATGTGTTAGGTACACTATTTTTTCTACTGGCATGCGGAAAATCCTGATAGTAAACATAAATAAACATTTATTGTCATATAAATATCAATAAATTGATTATTATTGTGATAACTTGGCTGGAAGAAGTCATGAAAATTGTTTTTTACAAGGTAGTGTTTTGACTGACAGATATTTTTAGTTGCTAGGGTAGTTCAAAGTGATAAATGAAAAATTTGATGAGGCTTATACCAAAGCTATTAAAAAAAATATTGAAACATACTTTTCATATCATTTAAAATTATAGCACAATTCTAACGAATTTCTTCATTTTCCAGTCATTCTGTAACCTACAGCCATACGAATATATTCAAAATATTCGAATGTCAGTATACTCATTATACCCAAAAATTCAACATATTTACTTTCCCGCGGAAAAAACTTGATGAAAATTGGCACTTTTAACACTTATATGAGTGCGAAAAAGTGAACTTCTCCGTACGCTACTAGAGAAAATAATAATTCCATTCATTCTGAGCATATCTGGCATGAAAACTGCAGAATAAAGTGCTAGCAATCATTGAGAGAGATTTATTCGTACTTACTATTCATTGATGGGAATTCGGAATCTCATGAAGAAGTAGTTCAGGTGAAGTTACCTGATGAATATATTTGAATAAAATCTCAATGATTTGACTTTTCACAAATTTTCAAAACTATTATTATTCAATAAAAAAAAACTCCCACCTTGTCCTTTGCAGCATTTGTAATTGTACTGAATTCCCCAGCGGCTCAAGCCAAATTGTTTCTCTTCTCATCAAAATTTTTCTGACAGTTGACAGATTACTTGATGCCTTATAACCTCGGAATTTCCATGCTTCCGTCTCGTTACAAATGCTGTTCAACACAACACCAATTTCGAACAATAATAGTTTTTAAATTGTGTAAATGTTATACTGACAAGACAAGACAAGGTTTATTGACTACGTTACATTTTACAAGAAATGTTTGTAGCAAGTCACAAAGAGTATCTCGTGTCGCGAGATAAGGTGAGATGAGTTATAGAACTATCTAAAGTATAGAGACAACATACAAACAAAGAAGGAACACTGTGTATAAATAAAAAATATTAACTACAGCTTGTCTAAAATAATGAAACAATGACATTACATTATCAAATTCTTCTGAAATGATCAATGTATTCATTGATTTCAACCAGTAAGCTGTACAGAAAAAGAGTTGGTAGCGGCATTATTTTCAATTTCAAAAATAGAGGTTGGCAATGTTCTCTGAAGCCTGCGTTTCCCAAAATCCTGATTGCTCGTTTTTGCAATTTGAAAATTTGTAAGGCACTACTGGAATTTTCCCATAGAATTACACACTGTTTTGAGTGTTTCGTAACAAGTGAATTCTTTGATTTGCCGTAATAGATATAGTGTACTACTAAGTTTGCTTTTCAGTTGGTCAACGTGTTCATTCCATGTAAGAGTGCTGTCCAGAGTTATTCCCAGTAATTTTACATCATCCATACCTTTTGAACTGGCCATTGTAAAAAAATTCAGTTTTTAGTTGTTTCGGGGTTTAACTTCAGCTTATTTACGATGAACCAAGCTTCTGCCTTTTGTTCAACCTCTGCGGATATTTCTGCTTGTTTATATGCATTTTTGTCAGAATATATAAAGGCAGTGTCGTCGGCAAATAATACAGATTTGAATGGCTTCATGAATGTACTGATATCATTCACTCAACTTATGAATAAAAGAGGACGTAACACGGAGCCCTGAGGCACCACATGTTTGACAAGTTTGTAATTTGATGTGGAATTGTTGATAGATACAGCTTGATAACGATTTTTCAGGTAGGATTCAAAAAGAAAAAATGTGTAACTCCCCTTACAACATAATAATAAAGTTTCTGTATTGAGATATCATGCGATATGCAATCAAAGGCTTTAGATAGATCGCAAAGCGTAATTGCTGTATGGCAGCCCTGGTCAATACCTTCGACAACGTCACTGACAATCTTGAGGACAATCGTTGAGCACTCTTTACGAAAGCCGAACTGTGATTCGTCGAATAGATGATTTGATTCGAAATAATGGAATAAACGAAAATTGAGAATTTCTTCCACAATTTTTGCAAAAATGCTTACAATAGAAATCGGACGGTAGTTCTCTAGAAGCGATTTGTCACCCTTTTTATATATGGGAGATAATTTTATGCATCGGGAAAAATACGTGTAGTGAAAATTAGGTTGATTAGTTCAGTAAGAGGCTGCGGAATTATTTTGGAGGTTTGCTTATAACTATTTAGCTCATTAGCGTCAAAAATTTTTGAGTTTTTTAGAGTTTTAATCACGTCGAGGAGTTTCAATTGAGTAACAGGACTCAGAAAAAAGGAAACGCAATGTATAGGGAAGTTATTGAAGTTCAGTAGTTCATAATCTGTCGAGTCCGGAAGGGTTTTTATAATTGTAACAACAATTCCCACGAACCAACTCATTTTAGCTATTCACAATAAATGAAGATGAAAATTGAACATCCTGGAAAGTTTTGAATATATTCCAATCAATATTTGATAGAGCCTGGTTCAATTTCAAAATACCGTTATTATTTACTACGCGACGATTATACTTATGGACAGAGACATCGGGGCTATCTCTGAGTATGAGGTATTGTGCACGATGATCAGAGATACATGGTTCGAAAACTCCACTTTCGTAGAACTCCTTTTTTAAATTGGTGAATATATTATCTTTACAGGTGACAGTTGTCGCTGTGATGCTGATACGTATTATTGTTTTGTAATGTTTTATGCTTTGTGCCATCTGACTCATTTTTTAACAATTTCATTCGGTGACCATCATCACTAACAATGTAAGTACTAGAAAAATGGAGGTTTCTCGTTAATTTTTTCACTCATTAGTATTACTTTTTGTAGCTCCTTGATGGCAATACCTACTTGCCAAAATATCGGAAATATAATGTTGTAAGAGTACACTTTCGCTTTTGCTGGTATCCCAAAATAATCCCAAGTTTCGTTCTTAACTTGTCAGCAACGACTTCCTCTCCTCCATATACAGTGTGGTCCACCAAGTCTGCAACAAATGGGAAACTTTTTTATTATCGATTTCTCGGGAAATTTTATTCCTGACAAAAGTTGGTGCATGTTCCAAAACTATACCGAGTGTACCTGAAATGGCTTTATGACAAACACCATACAGGATAGGCCAATAATATAAAGTTCGTTCAAGTGTAAAGTATACCCTTATTTCAGAAAATATAGAAATATGTCGAAGAGGAAAGTTGCTTAGAATTGAAAGTTATGTTCAGATACGAAGTCATGGCCTGCTATTCGATTTTTTTCTTTTGGAAAATTCTTAATTATCCCCGTATGACACATATTTTTACTATTTTGATTTAATATGTATTTGGGGTAGCCACAATCAAATCAGTTCGGAGTATTTTTGATCGAATTGAAGTGTATTTGTAAAATTATGGATTTGTATTTTTTTAGGTGACCATCAACTTCTTGTTTGTTGCAACGATATTCAACAGAACTCTAGAATAACACAAATACAGTTTCTAACGGGACAACACCGAAAGAAACAGAGAGCCAGTGAAGAGATACTGATGGAAATTATCACCATTTTCTTATGAGATTTAAGAAGCTTCAGTAGAAGATTTTTTCAACTGAAACCAACCTCTTCTTCACCCAATGAAGACAAAAATCGTCCGATCTACTGCAGTACAGTTGTCCCCATGAAAAAAGAAGCAATTTAATAAAACCTATTTTAATTCGAATGTTCTTAATAAAAACCCGAAATGACAAATAAAGTAATTCGAACCCTGCGGTTCGGGATATTTCCAAGTGGTGAGTCGGACACCTGAAGCACTAACTCCACCTGTGCGCAGTGACACAATGAGTTGGCTCATGGGTGGTCCCGCCCATCAAGACACCTGCTGGAGAACCATGGCTACCACTACATGGAGTCGCTTTTCGTTATTCTGCTCATTAATTTATCGGGCACTTGAATGAAAATTGTACATTTCGTTGACTTGATGAAAATCGATTAGTCGGCTACCGCTTGATCAATTGGTGCCCGTTCAGTCGGTCTTTTCTACATCGATGGTAACCGATTGTTCGATGGCGGGTTTCAATGGAATAGATTTCATTTAATTCAAGAAATATGAAAATTTCTCAGAATCAAGAGATTGAGGAATAGGAATATGGGCCAACTTTGGAGTTGGTGTTGCTGTATAGAGCATCACCCTCTTCATCACATGAAATAACATACAGTCCAGTCTATGACCATTTTTCCGTGTATTTATCCCATACAGCACCGATTCGCATGAAAATTTAGATTCAGGATCTACATACCCACTTTTTCGAAATCTACCCTGTGTCGAGGGTTGCTTTCTCCCTGGGGGTGGATGCCACCCCTTCTTGGGGGTGAAATTTTTTTTATTGAAAATAAGTGCGGAAATCAATAGATTGACTAACTCTAAGCAATTTTTGTTCAATGAAGTTTTTTCTGAAAAGCGATACTTTTCGACTTATTCAGATGAGTAGGCGCTTCCAGTCAGCTGAATGGATACGAGTTCATATCCGAACAAGGTAGGATATGAATTCCACCAATCACAGAGAAAAAATACTTTGTTACCAAGAACAACCTTGTAGAGACGTCACAATTCTGATCTGTCTTCCTACAAACACGAAATCCAAGTTGTTTCATTCAAGCATATTATACGTACTTATATCTAGTTTATTGGGAATTGCCACAATTGATATTTTTGTGGAAATGAAAAACTCACCTCCACTCTTAAAATAGATAATTGACTGGGTATATACAGTCCTTATCATATAGTGTAGCGGTGGTAGCCTTAGTTGAAGTTTCTTTGGGTTTTTCATAAATATCGAAAGAATACTCTATATCTAAAGCGCTAAACTTCATCCTCGTGCGATATGGCCACCATATCCACTCTTTTTGTACAAACTACTATTTCAGTGACGGGGAAACATTCGACATTCAATCCCTGCCGACAGGTAACAAAATATCACTCTTTATGAAATTACTTTTTTCTTCTGAGAAAAAGTACCCACCTTTATTCCGGATATTCATATAATTCAATGTAGATCAGGGAAAACTTGAAATCAGCCACTTTTTCACTTCATAATATTCAAAATAACCAATGAACACTAAGTTCGAAATTTTCCAATCAAATCACAGAATGAAATTGACAGATATTGGTTTACTTCAAAGGTTCTCTCAGTAATGCAGTTCTAATTATCGCTATTAAATTCAAACCAATAATTGTCATAATATATTTTGATATCAAGTTGTCGTTTTTACAATAACAATAATATGAATCGATGATATTCAGTGGATGTTCGTTCACAATATACACATGTCATTATTGGAAATGAACCAAAAATTCATTTAATAAAGATTGTCTTGTAATTGTTGCTGAGGAAATATGGTATTTATTTGTTAGGAACAAATTCTGCTAGCGGTCAGACTGGATTAAAATCGCAGGATAGCTGTAAAATGTCCGACGAAATTGCAAAAAAAAACAGAGGAAGCAACACTAAACTGTCCTTCGAAGGAATCAAGAAACGTCTCCGATGATATGACAAATTACTAAACTGGATGATAGAAAACTGTGCAGAACAGATCAATGAAACTGTGTCCCTTAGATTCTTTGGTGATCTCGCTGGAGTAATTGCCCCGAGTTCTTTATGGCCCAAATATTCCAAGGTGAAGAAGACATTAATGGTGAATAAGGATCTTAACATCGCTAATTACTATAGGTCAGCAAATATTTGAAGCAAGTGTTAAAATGGTAACAGCCGAAAGAGTCTAAAGTGCTCAGTTGGTGGTTGTAAATTTGGTTCTGATAACCGGTTATTCAATCTTCTGTTAACGTGCTCAGCTGATAGCTGAGTCTATAAGAAACCATCAAATGTTTCGGTGAACCATTTCAGCTAATAGCTAAGATCTTAGCTGGTGATTGAATAGCCGGTCCTAAGAGTTGGTTTTCCAATCTATTGTTAAAAAACTCAGCTGTCAACTAAGCCATCAGAGGCCAAACTATTTGATTGCTTGTGGAGGATCATATATTGTGAAACTGTCCCTCTGACTGGCAAAGGGTTGAAATATATGTTACCCTTCGACTTCGCACGTATTCATCAAAACAGATCACCTCTTGGTTTTGAAATGTTGCAATTCTATCTGTTGGATAGTATATCAACGTAGGTGAGGTCAAATTTGTCAAGATTTTGTATTGTTGAAATAGTTCTTCTCTATGTAATGGAATAATTAGATTGTAGTTGTAGTAGATCGCTAGTCATGAATTGTTCTCATGACTTCTTATTCCTGTCTCATAGACATTTTATTTTATTCTCTTCTTTTGGAATATAATCCATCTCAGGAGACAACTGATCAATAATAATATTGATTACACTCCAAGTGGATGAACAAGTGAAAACCAGTCTCATATCGAGTTTTCCATTCGCATCACATCTATTTTCAGCATATCAGAATAGCGTAAAAAACCGAATCGTAAAAATCACTACACCAATCTCCCACAAAGAAGACACGTACATAGATACTAATGAGCGCATTATTATCGCTAGACATTCCTTGCTCTTCCATTACGACCTATGAATTACGTGATTTAGAAGCCCGGAGATAAAAAGCAAAACGAAACTAAAAGCGAAACTGTCTTTGCCTCACTGACGTGACCATCGTGCAATGAAATGCTGGCTTGGCTACAGGGCCGTTTTGAAATACTCCAATTAATCGGGTTGAAGTAGATAAAAACGCTAATTTTCGAATGGTACTAGTTTGAACCAATCTAACCTATCAGAAAACTCTGTCGAAATGAGAATAATTGACAATGGAAAGTAATTGAATAATCGAGAGTTATTGAGTATTTGAAAGAGAATAATTGGTATGATTGGAATCTTTGGTGTAGAAGTGGACTCTTGCAACGAATATCAATTAGGGTGAATTTGATTTTATGGTGTAAGGCCAATTTGAAAATCTCTTTATTAATTCTTATTCCATTCGAAAATAATGTTTATTTCAGACGTATATATAGGAGTATTTCAAGAACCACCTGTTTCAGTCTTCCCTTCAATCTTAAGATCCTTTGAATAAAAGGTGAAACTAACTTCATCCTAGGATTCAGAATTAAAACAGAGATGTATAATTTGGCTCTAATATCCCAAGGGCATTGATAATTAGTGCAATAGTTTGATCACATCACGTTATTTGCAACGGCCCGACGCCTAAGGCGGAGGGCTGTTGTCTAAGTTGTGAGAAAATTACGAACTATTTATCAATGGTCAGTAAGAAAATGAGAATTTTTTATTCTGCAGGATTAGGACATATTGAATATGAATTAAAATGATGAAATGCCAAATACTCACGAGTCAACATCATGACATAACCGTGAAATCAGCCCTTGAGTTGTCATTAGTGTAGTGTTGGTTTCATTGGTTGTTTCGACACACATGACTAGAAATAGGTGAATATTGTCAAGCTGTGTACACGTACCATTTTACTTGTAAAAAATGACATTTGATTGGGGATTTCAATGAATATGTTTCTGCACGAAATACAAAAGTCCTTTTTTATCCACGACTAGAAGAAGACATATAAGATAGGACGATTCTTCAACCAGAAAATGTCCACTTTCCTCGATTTTTGTTATTCTCACAAACAAAACCTTAATATTTCATGCAGCATTTTCTCTTCTACGCATGCACATGAATCATAAATGTGATTGGGTTGAAGGGGGATATTTTGAAATCAACTTCTTTCATTGGTGGATCTCATATTTCCGGTTCAACTGTCATTCCTTTTATGATTCGCGCAGAAGAAAATTACACTTTCACTTCGAAAAGAGTTTGATACTCTGAGTTGAAAGTGAAATTTTTGGTGCATATAATGGTATACTGATATAATGATAGGTTTGTCTACTATAGTGTTAGTGAAAGTTGAAGTGGAATATACTGTTGCATAAATGCCCTTTATATTCACACTGAATTTACTTCCCAGTTTTTGTTTGAGGCAGGATATGTTATCACCTAAGATCCCCCCCCTGCATATTTTCTGCTTGGTCTCACCCAAGAAATGGTTAGGAAGATCTTCAAAAAGTGCACTCGCTGATAAAAAAAACACTTTTTCCTAACAAATCATAGCTCACTGGGATCAACAATGGACTCTATTGTTGATAAACCATTTTCCGCACTTTTCTGTTGGAAAATTTGTTCAAAATCCTCCCAAACACCCATATCTCGAATAGTATTAAAATCAGAATCCATACACAGGATGTATCCTTCAACTCTGATCATCCATGTATCATTTTTGTTTGAAGCTCTTTTCGAAAACAATTTTTGATCTGTATGGAGATCAGCAATTTGGGGCTGATCAGAAATGTATATGACAATAGCCTTCTGGATTCTTCCAAAAATATGGAAGTAGAGAAAGTGAGAAACTGATTTGGGCAGGTACAAAGTATATGCTTTGCTGTCCCACTACCTTTCAGAGAGACAAGTATGTTTATATGGTTATCCTTCTATACCAAATAATCAACTTTACAATTTCACTCAATCACATACATGTAGTAACCGAATACCAACCTGGAAAAAACTGTGGCTGCTCCGGGGCTTGAACTCACAACCTCCACCACAGAAATATCCTTGTCGACAGCACGGAGATACATATTTTCAAGGAGTTGGGTAGTATAGATGTGGTGACTTCAAGTTAGTCATGTTCGAGATAACATTAAAATGTTGGAAACTTTAGTCAGTTTAGTTAGTTACTTTAGTAACGATGAAAACATATTTGAAAGAACACTGGAGGATCAATTTATTATGTGATGGCGGTTTGGACTATCAAACCTGCTGTACAAAAAGTCCTGGACGCAATTTTCTGGTATTTTAATTCACCACATGTCGATATTTCAATTTTTTCCAAATTTTTGAAAGAATAATTCATCATGAATATCGCGGTACCAATATTGATATATGTTTTATTACACTAACGGCCAGTTGCGCCGCTTTTCTTAAGTTGTGCTTTATCTGAGCCAGGCTTTGTTGCTATGGATTTGCCAATCAGCTTCCTTGTTCCTTGATGATTGAGCCAAGCTTAGTTGCATCTCTGCGGAGTTGAAGCGGTGGAACTGGCCCTTAGTGATCACTCTCAAAATACCGAGACGCCTTTCAGGTTGTGAATCGAAAATGACTATTCGAGTATTTTCAATTTACTGTGAAAACGATATTCAAGCAATATCAGAATTCGCATATCTATATTGCAGTCTTATGTCAATATGCCACCTAATGTGATAATACAATTTAAATCAACGCTCCTAAAAAATGTCGAATATATATTGGATTCCGATGTTAAAAATTGGGTATATACAAAATATGCAGACAATATTGAAATATCTATGTTGTTAAACTGATATTATTAATTATCACTTGATATGGTGACTCTCATATTGGTAATAAGTTATCAAACCCATATATTATCAATATTGAACCTCACAAAATGCGGTTGAGAATTTTTGTCAATATTGAACCAATTTTGATATTGAAATATTGTTTTCTCAATATTGATTCATATTAGTTCAACATAAATTTTTTAATTGCGATGTATCTCTCACAGTCCAGGTGTTCATAGTTCGTTTGAAAACCGTGATTCCACTGTCTGGTTCTGATCCGACGAGACTGCTAGTAGCGCCCTCCAGGCACGTATACAAGGGGGGGTAATGAGAGTAATTACTCCCCGACGATCGAAGAAAATTCAGTGCTTCAATCAAAATTCAACAATAAGATTCACAAAATGAATATTCTTCACCTTACTATCTGAATCTGACCATCTAATTGATTTCTTCCTAAAAAAAATAAAAAAATCGCCTGCGGCGCCTTTCTTCTTCCCCGCCTCCCATAGAAAACAGCTGTATACGCGCCTGACCCCCACCCTTGCAAGGCAGCCAACAGCAAGGGATAGCATGTTGAAGGGTAGGATCCCGTTAGTCCCCAGCATGCACAATTTTTTTTTGGTCATTTTTGTAGACATTGTTCTTGGATGAGAAATAAACCCATTTCAAAAATATTTGACAGAAAGCTTCTTCCACAGCAATGACAAGATCGCGCCATTGCAGAGATGTTACCGCTGTGTTTATAACGTTTCGAACGAGTAGTTCGGCCCTGCTTGAATATTATACAAAGTCATCACGATGTCTGGTCACGAGTTGCATTGATCGGAGTAATACACGTCGTTTTTGAGGGGGAAAGTGATCCTTACTGCGGTAACAGGTCTGGTAGCTCGATTTATGCAGATTTTACTAGCTCTTAACATCGAAGTCGAGTGTTATATGATCTCCATATTGTGCTGGTGAACATAAATATCAACTGCTTTGATTCAAATGTCAGTCACTCTTGTCTCATCGAATAGTCGCACTGTATTCCATTATAAATGTCAAGGGACTCATCACATTGAAAAACATGTATTTCGAAGTGATGTTATGTTACATAAATGAATTATTGAAAAGAATCCACTTCTATTCAACGCATAAAATTGATTTATCAACACGAAATAACGTTTTTCCAAGGCTATAACACAAAACTGCTTTATCTTATCTTGATAAAGCAATGAGGAACATTGAATGTCTTCAATTACGTTCCTTTACCTGATAAAACAATCACTTCATTGTGTTACAGTTGTATGCCATCAACTTCATTTCCTTACATGTTAAAAAAATGACTTCATCGTGTCACAGTTGTAGTTATTATAACCCGATGGATCAGGTTTCTCATGAATCGACAAATGACAGTTCTATTAACTCATTTAGTCGTACCTTTGAATGACATTTGATTATGAGTTAATGTTATTTGTTAAATCATTTCCCTGTCATCTGCTATAGCAGTTATAAAAAAAGTGCATTGCATAACTTGCATCGAATGCTAATTTTGGCTCATGCTGTAAACTTCATACTCGAAATGACTATTTCTTGTCAAAAAATATTCTATTATCTATCTTTTTGTCCTCATAGAACTAACTCTATACGAACTTTTCGTACACCAAACAGTTTCTTCTACATTGAAGGTACCGAGTTTCGTTTTCAGCCATAAATCAAAATTATTTGGTCCAAATATTCAGCTTCCTGAGAAGATAACTTTTATCCAGCGTCTTCGAATTGAATAATGAAATACTTGAGATATCTTGTATCATCTTCGTCTTTCAAGAGAATATTTGCTAGAATATAATTTCTCTGCAACTCACATCATCAATATTTGAATTGTTCATATTTTTAACAAAATAAACTGGCTAGTATCGAAATCTCGTTTAGGACGTAATGTTAGTTTTCAAAACTCTGGCTAAGAACTGATATTTCACATCAAAGTCCAGTATTCTTCATGTGTCAGAAATTCACTAGTATTTTTGAACTCTGTGATGTTAAACAGAACTCTATGGACTATATCAATGAATATAGACGTACTTCTAATTCATGTTACATATACCAATGCAACTTATTACTTTTTTCTCTAGTTTATCTTAGTTTCAGAGAGTTATGGGCTCACGGATGTAGCAATTGAATGGAAAATATAGCTGTATACTACCAGAACTGTAGGGGGCCTAACACGAAATCTAATGAATTTTACAGAAGATCTTTGGATTATGACTATGATATACTTATGATAACCGAAACTTGGTTACAAGAAGGAGTTGCAGACGCAGAAATCGTATGTTCACAAAATTACAATTTGATAAGGGCTGATAGAAATTTGGATATAACTAATAAAAGTACAGGTGGAGGTGTCCTGATTGCAATAAAAAATTGATATAAAATCCTGAACATTATCAATCATGCATCATCATTTAAGGTGTCGATTATCCAGATTAAGGTGGATGGCTATAGATATCAATTTGGTGTAATTTATATACCCTCAAATAGTCCGAATAGTGTCTATGAAGAAGCGTTCAATTTTTTGCAGCATAACGTATTAGATCCCGAAAAATGTTAAATTGTTGGTGATTTCAATATACAAGGAGTAGTTGGTAATGCTCTAAATTTTGATAGTCCTAATGAAAAACTCAACTCGTTATGTGATTACATAGAATTGAACTCCCTTAAACAGCTCAATGTAGTGAAAAATTGTCAAAACCGACCTCTCGATTCAGTCCTTAGTGGGGTAAATAATTCTTTGATTTGTGAAGTGAATAGAGAATGTTTGCCATTTGTAAAAGAAGACGTTTACTATCCAGCTTTGAAATTTGAATTATCAATTCCCATAGTCGTCAAAATTCGCGATGATACAGAGGAAAAGGAGGGATATAACTATAAAAAAGCTAAATTTGATGAAGTGAGTAGATTGGTGAGTGTTATCAATTGGGATACAATATTGACAGAGAGCGATGTGAACATGGCTTTAGACAAATTCTATTCTATTTGGAATAAAGTTATAGCAGAATGTGTTCCGAAATATTTCAGCAAAAAAGATAAAACATACCCAGTTTGGTTTTCGAAAGAAAAGATGCAATCTTCTGTTACCCCAGAAGATTGCATTAGACTAGTCAGGGAGTTACTGTATAAAACAGATACTCCGTCATTCCACATCCTCAATTTATGTTCTCTCTTGAATGTTGTTTTACAACAGAACTTTTTCCAGTTCAACAATGAACATTTTTCACAGATTCCCGGTTTAGCTATGGGTAGCAATTTGTCCCCCCTTTTAGCAGAGATCTTCATGGCCGATTTAGAAAAGAACCTCCTTTCGTTCCCTCTATACAATCAAATAGTGTTTTGGTATAGATATGTCGATGATTGCATTGTGCTTTTCAACGGCAGTCTCCAAGAAGTAGAACTCCTATTAGATTTTCTAAATTCTTTACACCCTTCTATAAGTTTCACTATGGACTTAGCAAAAGACAACTCTCTCCCCTTTCTGGACCTGTCGATTAATGTTAACGCTTCTGAACTTGAATTTTCAATTCATAGAGAACCAACCCACACCGATTCAGTAATTCCCTTTTCTTCTTGTCATCCTTACTCCCATAAATTTGCAGCCTTCAAGTCATTGTTCCATAGACTATTCAATATTCCAATGTCACTTGAAAATGTTGATAACGAGTTGAATATTAGCCGTATTCGGGTTCGCAATGAATACTGTTCTAGGACACTCAAAAATAGTCACCCACCCAAATAATGTAGATATATTCGCGACAAACCCTTCACGCCTCAACAGTCCAACTATTTCGAACCGTTCCTGAACTGTTTTTGTTGTGAACCCGAATACAACCATCATCAGACAAATAGGTCACAATAATGGTTTCCCTGCTCATATAATCAATAGAATCTACAATAAACACAGTACAAAATCTCTTAACCGTACCACCAACTAAAATAAATATTGCTCGATCCCTTATCTAGGTAAAGTTTCACAAGATATTTCCAATATCCTAAGACGACATTGTAATGATACAAATTTTTCTTTTTATAGTACAGATTCTATTTCCAAATTGCTAGTAAACACTAAAGATAAAGTACTTTTTTTCCACAAATCAGGAGTTTACAAAATTTCTTGTTCACAACCAAATTGTTCTGCTCAATACATTAGACAGAGTGGTAGAAAAATAAAAACCAGAGTTCTGGAACATGTTAAACTCATCGACAGTTCCAGAAATCTACAATTGGATGAATACAATGCAGAAAGTTCTTTTGCTAATCATATTCTCAATCAAAACCATTGCTTTGATATTGATTCAGATCTAGATATTTTACACATATGTCAAAAAGTTACTCTACTCAATCTTCTAGAAATTTTTGAAATCAATTCCGCTGCTAATAACCCTAATGTTGTTTCTCTTAATGAGCAAGTACAGTTTGACTGCAGAAAGTTTTTCAATTCCCTTAATTTCAACTAAAACAACCCCTGCCTTGATCTTCCATGAATAATTATCATGGACTCTGTATAATGTTGGCTTGATGGTTGGCAACTGTTGTTCATCCCAAGGATGGATGATAGATGTCAGTGTTAATCATGGTTGTTGCGCTCCCTACCATATTGTATGCTAGTTAAAATCAATCTTCTATAATATATCACTTTAATTTTGGTAACGAGAGGGCCTGTATGTGGGGTGTTGGATCTGTTCACCCGGGACATGACTCGAAATGACAGCTCTTTGATTTTTGTTCCGTGTGTGCCAGACCCTGTGCCACATTTCCATGTCATCTCGACAATAGAAACATTTCGACAGTTGACAGTTCTGTCAGCTGATTCTTCATTTCCTACTCAATTCAATTTGTGAACGGTAGTGTTTTTCCAAAGTTTTCTTTAATGTGGCTTCTTCTAATATTGCATATTGGGCATAAGATCTCCAAGCCTCCCAATCTCTAATGTCTTTATTGTGTTAGGGATGTCCCATATTCCCCTAATTACAAATTACTCACAATTTCACTACAATATTTTTTCAATGTCTTTCTGAACTTCACCATGTGATTTTCCCATTTGAATTTTTTTCATCTCCATGTAAGTGAATTTTATACTTCATTTATCAACTAATATTATATTACTCTTCCTTTATTGTAGAATTCAATGTAAATTCAGCTGATGATGAACCTATGTAGGTTCGAAACATGTACTGAATTACCGTACTGACATCTTTCAGATATTAAATTGTGGAGACGACTTTGAGTTTTTCTGCATCGTAAACATACGCTAATAAGTCACTGACCTATCTTTGATGATGAAATCCGTATTGCCGTTCATTAATAATTCCTGATTTCTCCAGATATTCGATGAGTTTCATATTGTTTGTTTTTTCCATAACTTTGGAAATGACAGAAAGCAATACGATTGGTCTATAGTTATAAGGCACAGCTTTCTCTCCTTTTTCAGGAACTGATTGAACTCTAGTTGTTTTCCAGGACTTAGGAAAAACCCCGAAGTGAAACGAAAGGTTGAACAATTCCCAAAGAACTGGTGTCAATTCGAAGGCACACACTTGATAATTACGAATATGTTTTGAAAACATTTATTAGGGATCGACCCACGTTTCGAAAATAACGTAAATATCTTCAGGAGAAGAAAATCAATTCGAATATTTCCCTCATATATAAAATGTGTCATAAGAGCAATGCAATTATCGAAAACTTACAGTGGTAATTGCATAACACATTTGAAACTGTATCGCTAGACGTCACTAAACAACACAAATAAATGTCAGATAGACTTCAAAAATAGAGAAACATTTCGCGTTTAGGTGAGTACTCCATACAACATATAGAAAAGTATGAATGAACAAAAAATAACATTTCCTTGAGAATTTCTTTATTCGTGAAATATTCCAATGAATTACATTCGTGCATAAAAATGACCAGATAATTTTGAATTCAAGCGTGATATCTTATTCAAATTGCATTCGGTTATTTTCATATTTTGTCAAAGAGCCCTCGTCCTTCGGACTCGGGAACTTTCGCCAAAATATGTAAATAAGTTCTTGCAATTTTAAGATATCACGCTTTCTTGCCAAATTATCGGTAATTTTTATGCACTCGTGCATTTATAACCGAAAATATATCCTTCTCTTGAAGACGTTTCGAAAGCCAACTCGCCTTCTCGAATGATGTTATATATCGGAAAAGGCAGACGAGCCCTAGGAAACCGCACCCCGTCCAAGTTCGAGAGGAGAACAATGGACCATATTTCAGATTTACCGGCGGAGTGTCCGAATTAATTACGTACATTAGCGATAATGGACAGGAGTGCGTTCGCCACACCGAGCTACAGCTGATAATATCGCGATACCAGTGATTTAAAATAACAACGTACATGGTCAGGGCATTTTCTACGCTGTTATCACCTCAATTATTCAGCTCTACTGGGTACTTACGCTGGATGTGTGGTAGCTGCAAATATCTTGACTCTGGATGCGTTAAGAAGTGTTAGGAAACTTTTTACATCAAATTTGAACGCTGAGTTCAAACCAGTCTAGACCACCTACACAGTAAGATAGATTAACAATTTATTGACAGAAAACAATCGTCCCTCTTTCTAATACAACGAGGAACATTGAATTACATCCGATAGTTGGCAGTGCAGCTTCCTTCACAGAAGAATGATAATGTACCTTTATCCTGCACCAAAAGTCATCTTGAGTACATATTCAAAGGGGTAGACAATGCTACAGCTGATAATATCGGGATACCGGTGATTTCAAATAACAAAGGATCAGGGCATTTTGTACACTGTTATCACCACAATTATTCAGCTCTACCGGGTACTTGCGCTGAATATGTGGTAGCTGCATATATTTTGACTCTGGGTGCGATAAAAAGTGTGAAGAAACTTTTGGAATCAACCAGTCTAGACCACCTATACAGTAAGATGGAATCAACAATTTATTGTCAGGAAACAATAACGCCTTTATCCTGCACCAAAAGTAAATTTGAGTACATATTTATAGGGGAAGTCAATGCTACAGCTGATAATATCGCAATACCAGCGATTAAAAATAACAACTCACATGGTCACGGAATTTTCTACGCTGCTATCACCCCAATTATTCAGCTCTATCAGCTCTACCGGGTACTTGCGCTGAATGTGTGGTAGCTGCATATATTTTGACTCTGGGTGCGACAAAAAGTGTGGAGAAACTTTTTAAATCAATGTTTAGTGGATGTGTAGGTGGTCGAGAATAGTTTGAACTTAGCGTTCATATTTGATTTAAAAAGTTTCTATAGTTCTAAGTTTATATATATATATATATATATATATATATATATATATATAAATATATATATATTATGGAGGTGATATAGTAAAATGTCTGGTTGGGATGAATAAAAATGTTACACGATCAAAAAAGTTATATCGATGCAATTATCTGCAACTTATCATATTCATAATTAATATTTTATATAATTGTTGTGCTGTAACATTATCGAAACATCCACAAACAACATATATAATACCATAATATAATTTTTTTTACAGTAGTACCTCATAAATGGTAATAGAATAAAAATGAAAGAACAAGAAAAAAATATATTGAAATCACGGATATAAGAACTGAAACCCAACTGAACTAAAAATAGCAACTGTAGAAAAAACTATGAACTTTATAAGAAGATGGGCCTAGGTTAATGTTTCATTATTTTTTTCAACCTCTGCCAATGTTTTTGTGAAATTTTTTTCCGGCGAGAACCGAAAAACAGTACCTCCTTAGCTGCATCTGGAAATAATAATGATCAAAAGATATCAGATGCTTTACTAGTCAGCGCAAAACACAAATCTGAAGTCTAAACGCGATGTTATTCTTTCTTTAGGAAGTTGTTGGCCATTCATAGTTCACATAACCCAAACAATCTACCTCCTTTTTTGTACATATTACGATCTAAACTACAATCGGTAGGCACATGCTTTTGATGGTCGAGCCCCTTGTACATCTGAATCCGCCTTCTTCGATGGACCAACAACATATTGGCTGAAACCAACTACCCCCTGGCTAATACAACGAGGAGCATTGAATTCTGAGTAGATATCAAAAGGGGAAGACAACTGATAATATCCCCATATCGGTGATTCAAAATAACAACATACAGGGTCAGGGCATTTTCTAGGCTGTTATCAACCCAATTATTCAGCTCTACCAGGAACTTACGCAGGATGGGTGGTAGTAGCTGGATATATCTTGACTCTGGGTGCGATAAAAAGTGTGAAGAATCTTTTCATCTCAATATTTTCTTCTAGTTCTACAACAAATTATGTAAGAACTCTTGGAAAAGGTATTTTGGAAGAATATTTGAAATATTTTCTATTCGTAGTAACATACCAAGTCGTATTTTTATTTATTTAATATATCTTCTGATATTGTTTGTTCCTTAACTCTTCTAACGTTTGAAATTTCATTCACATTGAATAATACTTTTCAAATGAAATGAAAATATGTCTGAACATTTCTCGAAGTATTTATGTATGTTTCCATTCTCCTATTATCATTTTACAACAAAACCATCGTTACATTATTCAATTCCAATCCACCTCATAACTTGTTCCCTCAATGGAACTTCTTCCTTCCATATTGAATATAATAATCCTTGTGCATGCGTGACAAAATAATCTGATGATGTATACGGAGCTTACATTACAGTAAAACTAGATTCCTCAAGTTCATTAATCAAGCTTCAACAAGCAGAGGTCGTGGCTCTAGGCTCTGTTAGGTGCTTAATAATTATTATGAAGCGCCTAACGCTATGCAAATTATACACAGACGGTCGTTCTCAGTCTCCTTAATTAATGGCAAGGTGTTAATTTTTTTATCCGCAAATAAGTGTATGTGACAGTTTATAATGAAGTTTTGCGCTCCTAACATTGAAAAAACTGGTACTAGTACGGAACAGTAATTTGTACGGTATACGGTATAGTTGGAATTGTATTTCGATATCTCTACAAGGTTCCATTGAAGGTCATTCAGCCGATTGATGACATTGGCTTCTCAGGAAAGCTGATTCTGTCTCCGAAAATTTTCCTGTACTGGAATGAGTTACATTTCTTGGCGAAGTCATATAAAAGGTCTTTTCTTATTGAGAACTAAATATACCTTGGTGTTACCAAAGATACTACTGATATTCAGACAAAATTATTTTTTCTACACCCGTACTAAATAATACACTTATTGCCCATAATCCGTTTCATAATGATATTCATTATGAAACGGATTGAAAATCTGTATCGTCATGAAAAATCCGTATCATAATGAGACCATTGCCAGAATTAATTCAGCATTTCCAATACAATATTGAACTCCATTGAGACTAGCAATAATGAATATTGATATTTCTTCCACTTCCAGATCATTTATTGGGCCTAGAAAAAATAGCGTATGCAGCTATCATTTGATGGTTATTAATACATAAACATTAATTGCATAAACCTCACCTTTGGCTCGTTTCGTAACCCGGTTAATGCCCGTGTATTGATAACCACCATTATATGTGGCCGCTGATGACCTTGACGAACACTTCTCTCGGAGGGCAACCAGGTTGAGAATAAAATACGATTCTGGTAATAATAAACTGCTTTTTTCCTTTATGTTGTGTAGAGATATCCTATTAATGCTATGAGTTTGATTCGAGTTGGTATATCAATTAGGTAAGAAAATGCATATGTTACCTCTAATTTGTAGTATCCAGATCCATGAATGAAAGTCTCATCAACAGGGTGCAAATGTTCTAAGATACTTTGTGTAGATGTCCCGTTTTTTATAGCGACAGAACAATGAAAATTTGACGACTATGAATTTCAATAGACGCAACAACTTTTCAGGGTAGATTAAAAATCTGCACTTCACTCGTACCCGTACAGCACCCGATATCCTATGGACGTCCAGTTCATGTCGGAATATCCTTGGACCAATTTTGGATATCCATAGGATATCCACATTTTGGATATCCAAAGTATTCCCAGTAAAACATCTCTATACGATATGCAAAATGTATATCCTTTCGGATATCCACGATGGATTTCCATGAAGGATATCTTATGGGCTTCCATTTCGTACATTTATTGTATAAATAATTAATGTTCATTCCGCAGTGGCACCCTATACGAATTGGCAACGTGATTGGGCCATTTACATGGACATTCCAGCAAGACAGTTGATATATATATATATATATATATATATATATATATATATATATATATATATATATATATATATTGGGCTATATATATATATATATAACTTATATATATATATATATATATATATATAACTTTTTATCCTTTTGAATAATATTTCAATATAGCGTCACCTCAGAAGACGTGACGCGCGACGCTAAATGCAAAACCGCTGCATTGTGAACTCACCTTGACTGATGTGCATTGTGCAATATAATTGTGTTTATAAAGAAACGAAAAATAATGGTGTGTTAGTTGATTAAACTGTGATCATTAGCATTTACCGTGAACTTTTGGAAGGAAGCAAGCAAGTGAATTGTCGAGTACTATATTCATATGTTATTCAAATTGAGAACTATTTAAATTCATCAATAACTTTTCTGTTGAGAACTCTTGGCGAACTATTTTTCAAATTTGAACTATATCAAGTATTTTGTTTGGAAAGTAGTGAAAAAAAAAATTCATAAGTTTTTTAATCGTTCGTCTACCACTCTACAGTTTATTTTAGCTTGTCTAAATTCTTTAAATACAACGAAACCAATCTAGCAGAACATTTTAAACTGCACATACGGTTAAGTTAAGTGCCTCATCACAGGATATATTATTGACTATAACCCGTTGTCCAAGAAGTGTGCAGCACTTTTTCACGACTCACGCCAGGTTGGTTTCTCTGTAAAGAATTGCACAAATAATTATGTAGAATTATGAACGATATCTTATGGACGTTCTTGATGGATATCTCATGGATGTCCATGAAGTACACCTTGTAGGTATCCATGAAGGATATCTTATGGGTATCCATGAAGAAAATCTTATGGATGTCCATAATGGATATCTCATGGATGTCCATGAAGGATATTTTATGGACGTACAGGGTGGTGGCCCAGATATCCACTGGATCTCCATGTGTTGTGTGGGTATAAATTCCAATATTAATTCTTATTTTTTCAGATTGTGGTAGGTTGCAAACCCAGAAAAACTACGGAACAAATTTCAAATATTTCGTGTTGGGCTAATATTTCATTTTAATTTTAATCGAACAGCTCCAAATTCATTTCCACGCTGAAAATTTTGCCACAGTCACAAGGGGAGGAAAAAATAACCGCTCTTGAACTTCTTGATTAACTACTTGGCTGAACAACTCCTTAATGAAATGGTGGTTGTAATTTCGAAATTGAGTTATGTGTTGATGTTCGGCTTGATTTATGAATCTCTTAGTGTGATTCTCATTCGGGAGAACCGGGATATCTGTTTCACATGAATGTGGTTATTCCTGTTGAATGATTTCATGGTAAAAAAGATGAATTTCAAACCAATTTGATGTTAGAAATAGAGTGCAGATGAGTTCATTCTGTACTCATATTCGTATCAGTAACAGGGGTGCACCCAGAAATTTGATCTAGATCGGCTGATATATGGAATATTTCTCACTATTATATATGAATTTGGGAATCTGTTTAACAAAACTAGCTCCAAGAAATATTCATTTTTTCCCAGTCGGTATTTTGTTCGAATTGCTCTGAAGGTTGTTATAGAAAACTGTAATTTTTATTGATTTTTCATATTCCTTTATATCAGTTTAAATGAGTGCGCCCAAGCAAGTAGTCTTATGCGGACAAGGGGAGGAAATTGATGATCTACCTGTGGAATTTCATCCTATGGGGCAAACTCGCCAGCACTGGAAGTAAAACATAACCGTGGTGATTATCAAATCGGAATCACAATTTAATGGAAAAAGAAACTCAACTTTAATGTTGAATATCGGCCTCAAAACGCTATTATATTAAACGCTCGAAGAAAATAGTAAATCGAGTTCTTAGGAGAAAAACCACCACCTTTTCTTCTGATCGCATTTGTTATTTTTTCCTCAAACATATAAAATGCAAGTGTTGGGGTAAACCTATGCTTTTTGGGTGTTTTCCAGGAGAGTGAATCAGTTTCTTCATCGCGACATAATTCCAGACATAGTAGAATCAGGTCTATACTGGTGAATTCGGAAAAATATCATTTGAGATAATGAAAAGGATAAGGAAAGAAGTACTCCAGGGGTCGATTCTGGGCCCCCTTTTGTATATTTTATATACTATTGAACTTTCTAGTATAATTGAAGAACATGGCCCGATGTATGCAGATGATACCTCAATAGTTATAAGTGGAGAAAATGATAAGAAACAGGACGTAGGCTCGAGGGCTCGATTGGATGGCTACAAAAATAATTCTCAGACAACAACCTTCTCATGAACATTGAAAATACACATATTATAAAACACTCTGATAGAGAAACAGATCATAAAAATTAATTTTCATTTCGGTGATGTGGAGTTCGTCACAAACTATGAAATTGTTTTTCTAAGCTTAACGATTGAGAGATGTATCTGTAGGTATCTGAATTGAATAAATTGATTGATTGATTGATTGATCGAACCTACAGACCTGTATTCAGGGTTATAAAACTCCTATTGGTAGTTAACATCTACATATATAAAGCAGTTAAATCATTCTTGAAAATGAATCTGTGTTGATTATTAATACAAAAAACTACTTATATAATACAAGAACCAGAAATGATTGAACCATAGTAATTACACATTTGTCCAAAGAAATGTAAATTTTAGTCTGAATAAAATTCAGAATGAGTTCCCACAAGACTTCAGATGGGAAAGGAATGTCTAAGCGAAATTAAAGAACTTCTCATCAGGAACCTTTTCTACGAGCTGAGAGAGTACCTCCCGCTGTATTGACAATTTTTTTCGTCTGTAATATTTACTTACAGTTGATTGAACCGACTTTGTGTTAAGAGAGCATTAAGCTAATGGGCAGTTGAAGTTCAGTTAACGCATTGCAGCGAATACATCATAGTTTGAGAGATCATTAAACACCCATCAACAAACTGTCACCTAACTAAAAAGAGTCCCTTTGTTTATGGTCTCATAACGAAAAGTCGGTGCAATCGCCTTTTTACCTGTTTTTTCGTTTGTTTTGTAACTTACATTCAAATAAGACGATATTTTTGGACACAAAGATGTTTTTACCACAGTCTCATTGTCATTGATGTGTGAAATTATCTGCTTTTCTCAGTCATTGTTGTGAAATGTTCGTTTTATACATCAATATGGCATTTTGACACGTTCCTCATCCCCTATGGAGGTCATATGTATGTATAAATGTATGTTTGATATACAAGGAACAAATAAACTCTATCTATCTATGGTGAACTATCAAAATTTCCGTGATATCTGGTAGACTTTTTTCTCCAAAATAGTTATTCACCAATACAAATTTTATATGCCCACCATATTTTTATATTTGGTCTCATTTATTGAACAGTTTTCGATGATATACCATTGAAAATAACAACATTAGCTGTTGCTAGCGTGAGAATTTTGATGAGGGGAAGAATAAAAAAAATCTATGTACTTGTATCGTTCTAAGAGCTATAAACTTCAACTAATTGCCCTACGATTCGATCCAATTAACATACTCGCAGTTCTTTCCTTGTATCGGCTTGCTCATACACATTCATCAATATTCGAACTTATGTTCGACATGTTCTCCCTTAATTTAATCGATGGCTGATTCGTCATTTCGGAATACTTGATCTATAACTGAGAAAGAACAATGGATACACCATCGACTTGTACTCGTATTATTGCCGATAAATCCCATCAGGACTGTAGCCATTAACTGGATTATTAGCATGATTGGACGGAACAGAGAAGGGAATTACAAACAAGTACCATTAAATATGGCCAGTTCCATCTCGATTAACAATCGAAATTCATCATAACTCATGCATCAAACAAGCTCTGCACTACTCTGGGAAATCAATTTTGATATATCCCGATCGGCTACAATCGGGTTATATGCATATTTAATCCGGAGTTGTACTTCGAAGTGGCAGTTTGTGTTCTCTGTCGACGCTCTGGTCCAGGCTACAAGTTTCCAATTATTGGCAGACATGTTGATATTTGTCGATTTTCGGGGACACCAAACATTAGCGGTTTCACAGCATTGGCTGAATTGAAGATGGCGAGCAATGTCGAAACACCAATGCCTGGTTCATTGGCTAAATTTTTAATTCATCCTTATTATTGGGATTTCCAGGTAAGCGATACGCCCTCTGGTGAGAAGTTTCAAACGGTCTCAAAGTATTGTCAAAGTGGTGCGTGCTTAGTAGTTGAAGTCTAGGTCAAAGTTGCGCTGCGATACTGATTGAAATTTTGGAATATGATTGAAATTTAACTTATGTTCAGCAAGTACAATTCATGATTAACGTTCACATAAGAAGTGAAAAACTACCAAACTCCTAACTCCCTATTTTACCCAAAATAATATTATGTTGCCATCTGTTAGTGCAAAACTCAAGTAACCGCCTGTCCTGAAATGGTTTCCTACAATCTTTCAATTCAGTCACAATTTCCATTTCAGAAAACCGTGTAACTCCACATACACAAAATAATGTAGACATGTCTAGCAACTCCTTTCTAAGTGACCATTTTAAACATGTTTGTTGTACCTAACGACTGTTTGCTCCTTGGAAATACTTTCGCTAGATATTATTATTCAAAAGTAATTAACAACCAATCATAACATATTGTTTCAGATGTCCCGGTCCAAAAAAATTCTGGATATGGTACAACAAATGAAAAACAAATGCAAACAGATGCAAATCAAAATATATCTGGACGAAATGAACAAGAAAATGAAATCGGCCCCGAAACATGGTCTGTTGAGCAGTTTATTGAAAATAAACCTATTATATTTATGACCAATAATGAAGCTATTGACGGGAGTGATTTTCAACCCAACGAAATCACATTAGATAATAACGTAGTTTTAGAGGATCTGACAAATTTGCCGCATATCTTTCGAGCAGACATTATGAAAGATGTCGGGGAAACGTCTTCATCTTCGTCACAAAATATCAATGATAAAATCCGAGAGAGTAACGAGATAGATATTGAAAGTATCAGTGAAAATGAATATTCACCTAAACGACTTGTCTCATACTCTGACTCCGATCTGGCAAGTAATGATGGTAGAGTGAAAAGAAACAAGAGATGTCAAGTTAATGAAATGGAATGGAAGGTGGAAATTAACAGAAACGTGAAACAGGAGAAATATATTATGGCAAACAGAAAGTCAACGATAGGTGGATATACGATAATATATGAAGAAAGCAAAAAGAAAACAGGGTTGTTGGTGTAGATATGTTTCAAAAAGGTAGGATTGCTAAAACGTGATTCTATAACAGTTGAAGAAAGCAAGATTATGTATGAAAGGTTCTGGGCTCTAACATGGAAAGAAAAAGGAGCCTTAGTTGATGGTCTCATGAAATTGGTTCCTGTCACTCGAGAGAGAGGCCGGAAACAGGAAGATGTATCTCGTCGTAATTCTCTGCAGTATCACCTGACCAACAACGGTAATTCTGTGAGAGTTTGTAAGACCATGTTTTGTAATTCTTTGGATACATGCAAATTTAGTGCTCTGCATTGGGAGAAAACAACTGTAAATAGAACAGTAAATACCAAAATTGGAATCACACTACTGCAGATCTGTATCTTGAGTCAAACTGGAGATCTAAAACGGTGTTATATCGCTTTTACAAAAATGAGTGGTGCTCTATACGTTGCATTATTCAATAATACTATGGATTGTCAAAACATAGCCTTATATAAGCCAAAGAAAGATAAATGTGACGTATGTGCGGCATACGAAACTGGGAATACTGACCAAGGTAGATATGATATCCATCAGTTGAAAAAAGAAGAAGCTAGACGAGAAAAGGAAAATGATAAAAATCAAAAGAGTGTCCCAGTTCACACTATGGATTTACAAGCTGTTTTACAGAGTCCGAAATCTAATGTTTCCCTTCTATATTACAAAACTATGTTATCAGTTCACAATATGTCAATTTAAGAGTTAAATTCTAAGGATGCCCACTGTTTTCTGTGGGACGAAACAGAGGGTGGACTGAATTCAGAAGAATTTACTACAATTGTTAGCAATTTTTTCACAGAAATAACGATACCCAATCTGGGAGATGAAAGAACCATAATAATGTACAGTGATGAGTGCAACTACCAAAATAGAAAGTGCACTATGGCTAACGCACTATTGAACTGTGCAATGGAAAACAAAATTTTAATCATACAGAAATTTCTGGAAACCGGTCATACCCAGATGGAGGCAGATTCTGTTCATTCATCGATCGAAAGAAAAATAAGGAACAGGAACATAAATATGTCAGCTGACCATATCAAAATTTGTCATTTTTCCATTCAGTTTTAAAAAAAAATCATGCATTTAAGGCTTAGAGTAAAAGTAGAATATGAAGTATTTTTTATACAGAAGAGTTTTTAGTTACTGTTCAAGCGGAGTTAGTTTTCGAAACGTAAACGATAAGTATTTTTAAATATATATCAGTTCTTGTATTGTTTTGATAAGCAGAGAATTTGTTGACCAATTGGACGTGTTCTATTAAAAATATTTTTTTCCAAATAATGCAGCAGCTCTCCAGGTTAGATAGAAATCTACCCTTCTACACTTTCGAAGATTCTAATATCGATTTTAATTTTTTTCAGATTGTTCTAGGTTGAAACCCCAAATGACTAATAAAAAAGTTTGTGGTTATTTTCGAGAATCAATTTGGTCATTCATTCGATTAGGCTTCGCACCATTGAAACTTGATTAGCTAGAGAAATGAATAATCAATCGTAATCGTTGGTTCCTCATCTGATTTCAGGTAAATATTGTAATGGATGTAGCACTGTGGTGCTTTATGGTTCAAGTTTCACTATTTTTCTCTACTAGCTACTAGCGTTGTTTTTGTTCATTTCATTTCGAAAACCCTCAGATGTCTTGTTATCCTACTTCAACGACTGCAATGATCTCTTTCAGTCATTCAGAATAGTAGACTAGAATCAAGATGAATGAAAACCCAGGTGTGTTGACTTATACCTAAGTAAGCAATTTTTCTCGATTTTTCGCTATCTTGATTTTGATCAATTTTAACTGAAGAGATGCCTTCCAGAGTTTGCCAGCAGAGGCGCACCTTACGTGATTTTAATTCAATCTGTGATGCCATGATATCCGTCTGCTCGACGGCCATTCGATTACCTATTTATAGATTTATAGGTTATGTTTATTTCATGGTCTCATGTTTTGCATGCAATTTCTCTGTCGCTTTCTGTGCGAAATGCTAGAAATTATGTAGTCATCACATTTTGACTGATTATTAGGAATTCCTTTTGCTTTCAATTTGATGAAAAATAAATAAAAAACTCAGTGATTGTGATGTGATTTTAAATCTTCCGAAACAATAGTTGTGAGTGAAACTGGAAAAATATTGATATCTTATCTTTCTACTTTTTGAGGAACCGAAAATAGGTTAATACTTTTTTCTTCATAGTGTTGAAAAAATTCAATTTTGATGTGATTACGAGCCGATGATATGAGGGATAAGTCATACCTACACGTTATACGAGCGTTTCATTTAGAGCTTTGTAAATCGGTTCATAATAAATCTAACTATCATCTATAAAATCGAACAAATACAAGAACAGCAACGATAAACACATAAAAAGAATATAAATAAGAAAAACGTGAACAGAAACAAGAAGTAGGTACAAGATTTTGAATATTAAAGGAACTTTCAAATGCATTCAAATTCAAATCGAACTATCGAATATTTCAAAAAAATTAATAGCTTTTTGTTAGACAAACTTGACCTTACGTATTTTATATACTGATAATTCTATAGGGGAACGAAAGATCCCGCAAGAGTTTATCCAATGAGACCGCCGGTATCGAAAATCAGTCGTAAGCTGCCGCCTCAATGAAAATGTACCCTTAGAAAATCGCATTTGTAACACCACCTACCGTCAAAAAAATTTAAGTGTTCGATTTCTCAGGTCGAGAGGAATTGGCTGAACAAAAGCATATCGGTCAATGCACCAGGGTTTTATTCATCTTGACAAGAATATAGACCCTGTCTCCTTTTTTCTCTATGAATTCAATCTCTCTGGATCGAGATCGATAAATTCAGCTCGTTGATATTTTCATTGTAGTTTTTTTCGTATCAGTTTTTTCTCTCTCATTTCGAAACTCCATACTCTCCACAAATAAAAACAGTTTTTATGAGCATTTCCATATGAAAAATTATATATCGAATATTCATTTTGCCTACTTGCAATATATTCTGTAGACGCGATGAATTAAATTTGTACACATGACTCACCCCATTGCCTATTTGAATAAACCAAAGTTAACCCCAAGTCGATAATGGAATACAAGTTGGAAATATGTAACCATCTCTAGGTCGATTATCCCCTTCAATGTCAATTTCAATACTTTATTCTCAACAGGTATTCACCCAATTACAAAAAAAATATAATAAATGTACATGCTAAGTATTTATAAAAGTTTCTAAAATAATTGCTAGGCTATCATAATGTATATCACATAAATGAGAGATACTATTGAAAAGATGACACATGGAATATATTGGAGATTTTTGTGAGATATTCGCTCTAATAAATGTATTGATGTATTATAAAATGGAACAGCTTGTCTGGATTGTCTACGAGGGACCAGAAATTGTATTTTGCAAAGCAGATAACCACAATCGATTTCGTTATTGAGAAGTTTATACAGGAATGTCAATGCCATACATTATCTTCTCTCGACCAAAGATTTCAAGTTGAGAGAGCTAAGCAGAGTTTCGTGATCATAACCTCTTGAAGGATAGTAGCCATTGCATTTGAAGAATATAAGTGCAAAATTTCCTTTGAACTTTTTCCAATCTTTGGACGGAGTTTTGATAAACTGGAGACCAGGTAATTGCTGCATACTCAAGTTTGGTTCTTATAAAGGTCATATACAATAATCTCATTGTATTAACCCAGTTTCTGGAAAAATAATCCAACAGTCTGAGCGCTGACGATGAAATGTTACTAAAGTGATTGTCAAATAGTAATTTTTTGTCAAAGGTCACTCCTAAAGCCTTGTAAGTTATACATCTGTCAAGAGAAACATTATCAATTGCATAGTCGTAAATAATAAGCGTACGTTTTCTATGATATGAAACTATTTTACATTTTCCTAAGTTGAGATTAGGATAATTATTATTGCACCAGTTATTAACTTCGATAAGGGAATTCTGGAGAGTTATACAATCTGATAGATTTTCTATATTCAAATATATCTTTAAATCATCAGCAAATAACAAATGCGGTGAGGTTATTTTACTGGAAATGTCATCCATAAACGAGAGAAATAGTAGCGGACCCAAATTGGACCCTTGGGGTACACCGGATGTTGGAATGTTATCAAAAGATTTGGTGCCAGCATATTCAACAAACTGAATGCGATTGGTCAGATACGATTTCAGGAGGATAATCAGCTTTTCAGAAAATCCAAAAATATACAATTTCTGTAAGGGAAGAGATTGATTCTATCGAAAGCTTTACTGATGTTCGTGTATATAACGTCGACCTGACCTGCAGAATCAAGGCTGTTAGATATGTAGTCGGATATACAGGCTAGGTTGGTAGTTGTTGATTTTTCAGGGATGAATTCATGCTGATAGATGGATAATGATGATTTAATACTAAAACAAATTCGATTATAGATGATGATTTCAAATAATTTACCAAAGTTACACATAATTGCTATAGGTTTATAATTGTTGATCAATGAACGGTCTCCTGATTTATGGATGGGACAAATTTTGGCAGTTTTCCATAGTTCTGGATAAGTACCGGTAGAAACTATCATATTGAATATATGAATGAGAGGTTCGACTGAAACAAAAATACTGTCTTCGACAAGAAAGCTTGGAATATGATCTACACCAGCTGTTAATTTATTCTTCAATTTTATAGATGCTGCTATCAAGTCGCTTCCAGTGATTGTCCCCATTGTTATGTTGAAGTGTTTAGGGGGCTCTATAATTGTTTGATGGGTGTTAGACTTCTGGTAGACACTGGAAAAGTAATTGGCAAAGCCATCAACTATAGATTGGGAAGTGTTGAAAGTGTTGTCGTTCAGATGCATCACGCCAGGGATCCTAGTAATATTGTTGTTTTGATTAATAAAGGTCCAAAATCGATTAGGGTCCGTTGATAGGCTCGATTTGACATCTCGTATATATCAAAACGTTGAAGGCTAGACTGCTTTCACAGAGTTCAACAGCGATTAATTGCCCTAGACCTGTTCAACCGATTCAACTGATCAAAATAAACCTGGATTTCAGATCACTTTTCAGGTACTATGTTCCTGTGTTCGATTTTGATTTTACATTTTTTTTTCAAGATCAGTCGACCAAAATGCGTGCATTTCCATTATTTTCCCAATTTTGCTTCTAGGCAAACGCTTTTGTGTATAATAATTCGAGATAAAATCTCTCGACCTGCGGTCTCGGAATTATTATACACTCAGGTTATTTGCTGAGATAAATTTCGAAAATAATGGATGTGCAGCACACATTTTAACCACTTGATGCACTAGAGATACAACCCCTGAATATTTAATTCTTTTCTTGCCCAATATAATTAATTACAACTTCAGGACTATCTTTCTGTAATAATGAGCCAATATCGATCTAATATATCGTCTGTTACTTCGAAAACTTTCCCAGAGCTACTTCTGAGAGATATATCAGGATTGAATTAAACTCTCTAACCCTTACCAGCCGACAAATGAAAACTTAATCTCTGAAAGATACTGCGAGCCTTTTTCGTGACCTACATATTCCGCGAGAGCTCTGTTAAAAATGTATAAGGTATCCGAAGATGGACCCCACACAACCGGCTCCAGATAAGGGTTTGGCGTTTTAGTAGTTCGATCTTTCACTCTTATCAATGCTAAAGGCGACAGCAGGGAAATAAAATGGAAAAATTGCTCAGGAAAAACCCGTTTTCCACTCTATCCCATGCTAATAAGGCGAGAGCTCGATAAATATCAGAGAGCGGTTGGGAATAATTGCAATATATCGAAAACTGAAAGGGTTATGATTCACTACATTACATTCGATGGCGGAAAATGAATCATTTCTCTCTAGAGAAAAATATTGCTTTCTATTTTTCGAGAGAGAATAGTTTACTACATTACTAGTGCAGAAGGTGACATTTTCACCACGAGTGTGGAAAATCACTTTCGAACTATAAACGGGTCTTGAAGTGCATTGTATCAAGTCACCATAACAACACAATTGAAACCGTATCGCTAGACGTCAGTAAACAACACAAATAAATGTCAGATAGACTTCAAAAATAGAAAAACATTTCGCGTTTAGTTGAGTACTCCATACAATCTATAGAGGAAACTATGCTCACCGAATATGCCCGGTCTTCATGAAAATTGATTGTAAGTTACCGGTGAAAGCGTATACCGTGTCACGAAGAGTCTCTTGGTGAATATTTCCCCTCGTATATAAAATGTCCCATAAGAGCAATGCAATTATCGAAAACTTACAGCGGTAATTGCATTGTATCAAGTCACCATAACAACACATTTGGAACCGTATCGCTAGACGTCAGTAAACAACACAAATAAATGTCAGATAGACTTCAAAAATAGAAAAACATTTCGCGTTTAGGTGAGTACTCCATACAATCTATAGAGAAAAGTATAAATGAACAAAAAATAACATTTCCTTGAGAATTTCTTTATTCGTGAAATATTTCAATGAATTACATTCGTGCATAAAAATGACCAGATAATTCTGCATTCAAGCGTGATATCTTATACAAATTGCATTCGGTTATTTTCATATTTTGTAAAAGAGCCCTCGTCCTCCGGACTCGGGCACTTTCGCCAAAATATGAAAATAAACTTCCAATTTTTAGATATCACGCTTTCTTGCAAAATTATCTGTAAATTTTATGCACTCGTGCAATTATAACCGAAAATTTCACACCAACAGTTTTCGAACAATGAAATAATAATAATAATATGTTTATTCGAATTTCAAATTGTATACATACATGAAAATTTCATAGAGTGATATCATTGCGGATAAACATGGATAGGTCACTGAAGTGTGCATAACAACTCTAGGTTGTTATAGGTACCACTTGTGTATGACCCCTCATGCTATCGTTGAATGAGCATAAGTATGAATAATATTTATCTATATACATGTTTTATGTGTAAACGGAGATGCTTAAAAAATACTTGAAATGTGTGGAAAACAGGCGCAGTATCACGCATGCGTCAACACATTCAGATAATTACGGCAAAACAAGAAATATATGATCGAGTAATGAAGCATAGGTAGTTGGTATCGGTGGTAGAAAACTTATATTTATAGTGAAATGCTTATTTTGTTTCGCGTTACCATGACAACTCGAGTATTTTTGGAGATTTTGTCGGAATTTTTTTCCCGCATGGCAACTACAGCGAATTATAGTGGAATTTTTTTGACAATTGCAGGCATATTCGACATAACATTCACTTACCCACTTCGAGCAGAGGTAAACAAAATGGAACGTTCAAATAGGGCACTATTGGGAAGTTCATAATTTTATGCGACGTCTGGCGGAAATATAACGCACTGCTATAATTTCACAAACAAACGGCTTCCATTTTATGTGTGTGAATTTTTTGAGTTCTTTGGTATTGATTTAGGAAATCTCATCTGGAGTTGTAATTTTTTTTGAATAATAATAACAAACAATCATGGATGCAGATCGCTCAGTGAGCCGTATAAAGTGTTTGGTGCCAAGTTGCCGCAACTCTAGGAACCGAAATCCAAAGTTGTCTTTCCACACGTTTCCAAAGATAAATACATCTTTGGTGGGAAACATTACGGAAAGTGGATTGAAAGAGAAAATAGACAGGTACAAGGCTCGGAATATTAAACTGAAACTGCATAAATCACCACCTAGAGCGGCTTCAGTGTGTTACTTGCATTTCAAGAGAGATGCTTTCTTGTTACCTGGTGAGTCTGTTTGTCTATTTTAGGCGAAGTTATGGCGCATTTCATCATCCATGTAATAAAAGCCTCTTTGGTTCACTAACACTACACTAAAACTAAAAAATGTCCTGGAACAAATATCATTAGATTTAAAACATAATGCATTTATGTTCACCTCCAATGAATGGTATTGTGCGGATATTCAAAGCATCATGAATACAGTTATATCAACCTTCACGAGAAAAATTTCGTACAATGGAAATATAGCAAAAAAACACCAAAATCTTGTCTAGCGGGGGCAACTGATGACTGGATTTCAGTTTGGCGCGTTATTTCACAAATGTAAACAAGGTAACTATTTCAAAATGGTGGATGAAGTTTAACCATCACCAGCGCCCTCATCGGTCGATATTCTTCCCTATAGTGTAGCCGCTGAAAAGATAAAATGATCACGTGAACGGCACGCACTCTTTGAATGTTCCTCTCCCCAATGTTACAAGTCCGATTTACACCACTCAACAAAAACGTCGCCGCGTCGTCCTCCTATCAACTCTTGGGATGCTTTTTTATAAGTGTTCATTATTACACCTTCTTCCTCTACAGTTAAATGTCTTTTTTTGATCTTTTTCTTGGAGGTGAAAGAGTGTTTCCATCCATATTATTTAATCAACGTTACACACGTAAATACAAAGCACAAATGAGTACAGTACAGTGTAAACAGTTCTTCATTTATTTCAGTTCAGAAGGCGTGGCTATGCAGGCATTTACTGTTCACGCGTCCTTGAATTCTATCTTTTGAACAGCCCGACTATAGAACAATTTAGCAGACTAATGAAACTAGGATAATAGTCCACGTCTTTATTCACGAGCCACTGACCCGGTAGTTTCTTGACCGAATCGATTCATTTTGTTGAAGCTCACACAATAAGCTGAATCAAATGTGACAAAACAAGGCAATTTCGATTCAAGTGTACAATCTGTGATGTATCCCAAAGCCTAGCTTGATTAACTTTGAAACGCTAAAACATGAATTTCAAATAATTCGTTGAAGTTCAATATGGTGTGGAATTTTCTTACCGAATACAACGCATGCTTGATTTATACGTGGGAATTTTTTCTTGCTCACGAATATTTAAAAAAAAATATCCCTCTCCTTCGGCTCGAGATAATTTTCAAAATAGTCGTGAGCTCGAAAAAATTTCCGGAAATAGTTCAAGCACTAGTGGTATCTCAAGTGGAAATTCTGTTGTATGGATCCATCTTTGAATAAGATTGGATGTTTTTTAAGTTATATTTTGTATTATGTACAAATCCCGTTCTTTAGCGACTGAAAAATCTCCCACTGCTATTAGGAGTTATACTAGGTATTCGAGCAAATTGAAGAAATAACAGAAACGAAGTCTTTTGTTTCACTATGAAAGTCCCCTTCAGCTGCTGTGGTTTTTACCAAAAATCAAATAACTAGAGTGGTGCCAAGTGGATGATTAATAAACTTCAAGCACCCATTGCCTGTTATTACTCGCAAACAAATCCTATCGCAAATATAATGATGATTACTACATTTCTCAGCGGTAATGCCTAAGTTATGTGCGATCTCTCCTCGAAAATTGCACTTGTAAATGCAAATCATTGCATTTATTGCTTTTTAATTGTCAGTTGAACATTTCGAATTTTTTCCCATGAGATTCTGAAACTGTAATTAGATTTGTTACATTTTCGCTTGATGAAGATAATTATAACCTCCGATAGTACGGTTTTCTTCTTGTATATACCTCAGTATTGTTGGCGGTAACAAAGGATTGCAAAGAAATGATGCATTCATTCTATGAGAAAAAAAATATCGATTTGATCTCTTTGATGATTGCGAAGAGATCATATTCTGAATCACTGAAGAACTATTTCTTGGTTCTTTCTCCTCCCAATAAAAGATATGAAATACACAACTTCTTTAATGAAAGGTAATTCGAAAATTTTGACAAATACACTCTGCTTATAGGTAAGTATATGATTAATTCATAAAAGCTCGATTCCTTCACGAAAAGGAAAACAATTATATCTGAAACAGCTACTACCCTGTCTACATGGCGCGGCGGGCACTGAGTCACTTTTTCTTGGTCAATATGTTTACCAAGCATACAAAACTTGAATCGAATCGATCTGCAGGAATTTTTAACACGAAAATAAAAAATAGCTTGTTGAAAAACTCACTCACCAGGATGATAGTTCATTAGTACCACTAGAGATGAAAAGTTGCAGATATGAGCCAAAATCGATATACCTACACCCGGGTATGTGCTGAAATATTTTTCGATCTGATTCATCGAATTCAGTTCAGTCCCTATATATTATGATTGAATACAATTTTTCTTATGAGTTCGGTCAAGAGTTTGGTGAAACAAAATACGACTTGTTTTTGGATGATATCAACCCATATAAAATTTTATTATGGGTCATTATTCAATGAGGAATAAATATAGTACAATGTTATATATACAAACACTGTCCAACATCTTGATCACAACAAATTCTCACAATATACTGAAAAAATTGAGACAAGGAAGAAAAATGTTAACAACAGAGAATTATATCTGAAGAATAGTATTTCCATAGTAAACTCAATCTTGATACATTCATATTTCGCAAAATAACGAGTAAAAGCAAAATATTATTATAAACTGTATACAGGGGCTTTCTTTGATGTCCTTCCTCTTTTATTTTTCGAACGGGCCAACTCATAAAATTGAAACTTGGGATGAAAAAATGGATGCATGAATACTATATTATAGGGGGGATATTGACAGATGAAAATTTCAAGATGGCGACTGTGCGTTATCTGGGAAAAAAAATTAATTGATTTATTGTCTTGTGACACATCTTTTTGAAGCTGCTGACGAACACTGTACAGTTCTAGAATATTGACTCGATATCTTCAATTACTACAAAATGGCGGAACATTCAATAATTGCCTGAATACGACTTTCAACTTCATAATTTGATGAAATATTCATCGATATTTCTTCTACTCTTTCATGAAAGTTAGAGGGACGATATATTCAGGCAATTATTACATGTTCCGTCATTTTTTAGTAGGTGAAGGTATTGACTCAAAATTCTAGGGTTGAACAGTATTCGTCAGCAGCTTCGAAAGGAAAATAAAATAATACTTTATTGAGCTATAAAGCTACTTCTTACAGTTATATTATAACATAAAATATATAATATATACCTATTTATCATTGATATAAAAAATAAAATGGAATATATTATCTCCACAAGTACACTCTGAATAAAATTCAATGGAATTATTCAAAGAGTCTAAATATTATTATTTCAGTCTATGATCCATTTATTCTAGAGACAAAAATTCCAAATTTTTCAGAAGTCAATGTTCGTTTTAACAAAATTTGTACATTTTTCGGAAATCTGTTAAACTTTCACAATTTTCCTATTCCTAATGGCAATTCATAAAAGTTTTCAAGGCTTTATAGAAAAGTTGATTTTGTCCAAAACTTGTATTTATATCTTTCCAATTTAATATCAGTGGAATTCCTTATATTATAATTTGTATTGTAGCTTGAAAATTCTAAGTTGTCTTTCAGGTATTTGGGAAGCATGTCATTTTTCAATTTATATAAAGATATATGAGTATTCAGATATAATCTCTGTTCAGCACTAAAAATGTGTCCCAAGACCCCCATTTCCATTTATTTCCCCAGATAACGCACAATCGTCATTTCGACATTTTCATCTGTCAATTCCACTCCAAAATATAGTATTTATGCATTAATTTCATTATCACAAATTTCAATTTTTTGAGTTCACCCGTTCAAAAAATTAAAAGGGTGTGGACCTTGAAGAAAGCCATTGTATATAGTTGATATAAAATAACTGTTTTTTTTTGCAAAATATGAAAGAATCGACATAAAATTTACTATGCAAATATTATTTATTAGGTATAAATCTTTGCTTTATACATTTTTTTCCCTTGTCCTCATTTTTCAGTAATCAAGATCGCACATTTTCTGTTTTTTATTTTCCATTATATATATTAGATATTTGAACATTGCAGTCCAACAGCTTTTATGAAGATCCATTTGACCTGCCCTGGTTTCCGAGAGCTATAAATCTCACGGCGTACCACTACATGTACTAACTATGTCTTATGATTCAACACTTATGAATTCTTTTTTCATTTCTTACATTTCAGTACAAAACTCTCTGTACATATTCTCTTAACGTGTAATTACGTTATTTCATGAACCTGGGAAGCAAAATGTCCTTGATATAGTTTGCATCACCCTGTACAATCCTTTTTTTATTATTCTTGATTTGTGCGTGCAATTCATGCTGTCATCACATAAGAAAATCTCTTCTATTCTTACAACTTTTTACGAGAAGATTATCAAAATTTGCCAACATTCATTGAACAAGAAATGTTCAAGTTTCAATTCTATCTCCACACTGAATTATGATGTTTTCCCAGAGTAGTATACATTGGATGACTCCACCCATTACAACTCCACACAGTATACCTACCTAAAAAACATCTGTCTTCTCAATATAACTCAAATTTAGTTGAGTTTTCTTCCTTGCGGCTTCGCTCTGCCCACCTTCCATAGCCAACCAGAATTAATGTGTTACATTAGTCCGACATATCGGAGAAAAAGTAAATTTGTTTTAATGTTACGCGTAGTTAACGGCCATTTCATTTAAGTGCCGGTAGCATTCATTATATTGTCAGCGTTCATCTTTATGGATAGCTCCATGGAAGTGACGAAAAGTCTGGTGAGGAATGGAGCGAAAAAAAAAAGGAGAAGTCTTTGATAAACCTTATTTATTGGTCCTTCAGATGGGTTGTTCTGGTTTTCCCTACAGTTGAAATAGCAAATGGATTAGCGTGAATATTTCCCTCATATATAAAATGTCCCATAAGAGCAATGCAATTATCGAAAACTTACAGCGGTAATGGCATTGTATCAAGTCACCATAACAACACATTTGAAACCGTATCGCTAGACGTCAGTAAACAACACAAATAAATGTCAGATAGACTTCAAAAATAGAAAAACATTTCGCGTTTTGGTGAGTGCTCCATACAATCTATAGAGGAAAGTATAAATGAACAAAAAATAACATTTCCTTGAGAATTTCTTTATTCGTGAAATATTCCAATGAATTACATTCGTGCATAAAAATGACCAGATAATTTTGCATTCAAGCTTGATATCTTATACAATTTGCATTCGGTTATTTTCACATTTTGTAAAAGAGCCCTCGTCCTTCGGACTCGGGCACTTTCGCCAAAATATAAAAATTAACTTGCAATTTTTAGATATCACGCTTTCTTGCAAAATTATCGGTAATTTTTATGCACTAGTGCAATTATAACCGAAAATCAGCCGGCAGAAAGTAGTCAAGATTGTTTGAGGAAGGGAAACTACAGATAAAAAAAAACGAATGAAAAGTGAGAAATGAAACTTCATATATTTTTAACCATTTATACTTGTAAGTAACATTGCAGCACATTCGTCATAAACGGCCATCATCAAACGAATACTATAAACTGACCTGATCTACAAGTGAATAAATATCCTTATGTATCCTTCAACTCTATCCAACCACTGGTCTAATGACTTCATTCCTCCATGTTCATAAGTGTTGCTATGTGTCAGCGTTTTCAGACCTGACCATAATACATAACTAAAATGATTTTTGGCTATACATAAATAACAATCTGATTCTTTCCATCCCGATAGTCATAAATAAGCAGCCTACATTCTCGTTAACTTTGTCTACTGATAACCTCTATAGAGAAATTCAAACAATTATATTAGTCTAGTAGAGTAAAGGTGGATTCATGCAGCTTCAATTATCAAGTAACAATGAACAAGTAGCGATCAACAATGATCAAGTAGAAAGTAATGGAAAAGAAGGCATTCATGCACCTAAAATCAACAATGATCAAAGCTTGTGGAATGGGATCAACTTTACCATACATAAACTTTTGAGTAGCATTTTCTAATAATTTTTTTATATCCTAGCTTAATTTTGGAGAGTTGAAGATCGAAATTGAAAATGAAATATCATTGTTTTCCTGATAAATTTCACCAGAATCGTATCTAAAGTTTCAATTTCAATTCACTCACATTCCACGAACAGAAAAACAATCGAGAAAAATAAACTACTTGAAGAAAAATTTGATCATGATCATATAATCAGTCATAGCCTGCATATTAGAGATACGTATTTTACAATTGAAGTTAGAAAGTTGAAAGTTCCCCAACTCCTACTTGTTGCTTGTTAATTGATAGTTGAAAATTTGGTTGTATGAATCATCATCAGTAAATCAGGCAGTTCAACTCATCATTGATAATTGTTAATTGCTACTTTATTGTTCCTTGATAATTGAAGCTGCATGATTCCACCTCGAAACATAATAAGGAGTTCGTGCTTGCAAAAGGTTGGGTCGTTCTGAATTTTTTTTATGTTCTTAGCACCTTAACCAATATTAAAAACCCAAATTCGCAATTTTCAAAGCGCTGTGCGAGCGGCGGTGTACCCAAAAATCTCGAAAAAAAAACAAATTTTCTGAAAAAATGGGTTATTTTCAAGGAGTTGCATCGTGGAAACCGCATAGCCTGTATAGAGCTCGCCCCAGTTACAGATTGTAACAAATTACGCCTGTTTTAAAAATATATAGAGTGACTATACCGGTCAGATCCTTCTTTCACGAAAATATTTAGCAAAAATTGAAAAAAGTCAAATAATTTCAAGGATTTTGGGGTACACTGCCGCTCGTAGAGCACTTTATAAATTGGTTTACGTAGGAACAACATATTAAAAAAATTAGAGCGACTCGACTTTTTATAAACACGGATGTACCTACATCTTGATTGGATTATAAAGGTAGGTCGAAATAATGGTTTCAAAGCAGACACAATCCATGAGTTATTTAGAAAACAAGGCCTCAAATTCACACACAGACCAATATAACCCCAGATCAAACATTCAGATATTAGAAAATTTTGGTGAAAGAACAGACTATTGCTGGATTTGAAACAGACAATGTGGAAATGGTATTCAGGTTACATGCCCACTTATCTGATTGCCTTTTCAATGTCAAAGAGAAAAACTAATAGCAATAGCGTTTATGTGGGACAGTGTGGCAGATATTTCCAAAACGGTATACCGAACAAAAGAGGTCTTTCGGACTAGATGAAATGATTTGACGTTTTCAAATCATTCCTTGGTATGCAGTCACAAGTCTAGAACGATACGGAAATTTTGCATCAAGCGAGCAAAGGTTGGAAACTCAATTATCTAGAATCCTCAGAAATTTTCAATGTACGAAACTTATTTCCGATTACATTGACTACAATGATAATGATAAACTATAGTATAACCTCTTCTATAAACGAACTATAATCGATATGCATATTCGTGGGCTTTGGCTGATCTGAACACCTTCTCGATGAATGAACAAATAAAACGAGTACAGATACTTCCGAAGCATGTTATTTAATGCAATTATATTCCCACTTTATCGGTTACATCAACGAATATTATTGAGTGAATGATAGCTTATTGTATGTTAATTACGACAAACATACAAGAGTTCTTGTATCAATATATGAGCATCAGGCATTAACAGTTGAAACATAATTCGATTTAGTGTGAAATCGAATTCTGAATACGAAGAAAATATTTAAGCTTGGTTTCAATCTCACTTGTAATTTGAACACTTTGTAAGAATTAATGCTCGCACAACCCAAGCTGGGAGAGAGATACCGGTATCATTTTTCAAATGTACCTATAGAAAAAATTAAAAATATCCATTGTTGGTTCAGCACCTACCACATTCCGAAAAAATAATAATTAATCTTGGGATCTATACAAGTGTACAAGGGCTTTTAATATACATTCATTTTTTGTCAAAATTTTCTGATTTATTGAACTTTGTATGAAGATCGCAAAACCCAAGCTGGGAGAGAGAAGGTAAATTTTCAATGACCTAGGGAAAAAATTAGATCCATTTTTGTTTGGAACCTACCACATTCCGAAAAAAAAAAAAGGGACTAAAAGGTAAGGGGATTTTAAAAAAATTAAAAAAAAAAACCATGAAGTTCATCCACCAAATAACAACAATTATTGAATTATTCAGATTAGTTTGCCTTGAACAACATCTTTGACTTCCACTAACACACTTCTGCCAAGAACTCTTGTGACTTGAAAATCAAAAATTTGTTGAAAGAAAATTATTATGCTCGTCATCGATTAGCGTTTTCGTAAAAATCCAATCGAGAAAGTGGTCATTGTATCTCGAGAGACTTATTCACATCCTCTGCGGGGTTACTGCTTTTAACTCTGATGGTTTTCGCTATAATTTTGCTTGACATACCTGGGCAGAGGTGATGTCCCAGGGTTTCTGAATATGTAATGTCAGGCTATGTAATGTATTCGTTGTTTAGAAATATCAGAAGTTATCGTGATTTGGCGATACCTTCCACAAAACTGGTGATCCGAATTTGAGATCCATTTTTTCTGAGATGCTTATTGCATTTCATAACTTCATCGAAAATATCTTCAGTACTGACCTATTCCGATCAGTAGCTGGTAACAGATTAAGCAAAGACGAAAATCATCCGTGGTGTACAGAAATGATGACATTTTGTTCAATAAACAAGTGTATTTTAAATGAATATTTCCATCGTATGTTAAAAATCCCATATGAAGCGGAACATTTTCGATCAATTACAGCGATATATTCCCGGCGGGACATTTTCGGGCTGGTAAATACCCGGTAGCTATCGAAAAATACCCGCTCGGTCCGTGGATCTATAGTAACGATTGTTAAAATGTACATTTGTCATCTTGACAGGCATAAATACTGAATTTCAAACGTCGTTGTTTCAACTCCGGAAATATTCTACCGAATTACACTCGTGCATCAAAATAAACCTGATAATTTTCCATTCAAGCATGTTGTCAGTAAAAAAACTGCATCCGGTCATTTTCATGAACTCATGCAGTTTTTAGACAACACGCTTTCATGGTAAATTATCGGTAATTTTGAAGCACTTGTGTAATTACTCCCGATTATTTTTTTCACTTGTCAAAATGTGACGTTTTTGGCATTTCAACCAATAGAAGCGGGATATTCTAGCCAATCATTGGGTATTATACTGATAAAACTGCCTGATCCTTGACCCTTGATAAAACGTTGTACAGAAATCCAATACCTTTACGAATCAATCATGAAACGTTGTTCACATTTGAACTGTCAAAACTATACGATTTTCCGCGTCGGTTCTATTGAACTAGCTCATATTTATATAATTTCATGAATGAAGAGTTACCAGCATAATAACAACATAAACAACACATTTCAATGAACACTCAAACACGTAAATAGCTCATAACCCCAACTTTATGACAGATATAGCGAACGACCGATTCAAATATTTAAGGTTTCCTGAACTCAAATGAAGATGGCGTACAATTAGTTTTTATTAAATACAATACATTTTTTGTGGTATGAGAAGAAACCGTTGTATGAAGATTTTGATACAACGACTAACGAATGATTTTTTGTTCCTTCTGGCGCCATTTTCATTTCATAAGAAATTTTCAATTAACAACCTTGTACAATGAGGGGTGTGACGTCATCTCTTGGTATTGTCGGCTAGCATTTTCATATCCACTGCGTAAGCATCATATCTCTTCTGGATCATAGAGGGCACACATCGTTGTTTGACATTTCAAATTTGTAAAATTTTCTCCTATTCTCCTTGCCTTCTTATGTGAATGAAATACTGATTAATTAAAATGTTCTTCCTTCTATTTGTTCAAAAAATAATCTCTCCAAATACAACTCGTTCTTCAAATTCAATAAGATACATTTTCATTTTCGAAACACTCAAACTTTTTTATTTTGAGCATTCAAACAAACCGAATTAGATAAAATCATCCGTCCTACGGACTCGTGATTCTATCAATCGGTTTGTTTTCATACTTTTGCCAAATAAAAAAGTTTTTGTGGAAAATGAAAATTTATCGATTAAATTTGAAGGACTCGTGGTATTACCTTCGATAATTTTCCATTCAAGCATGTTGTCAGTAAAAAAACTGCATTCGGTTATTTTCATATTCTGCTGGAAGAGCCCTCCTCCTTCGGAGTCGGGCTCTTTCAACAAAATATGAAAATAAACTCATGCAGTTTTTAGGCAACATGCTTTCATGGAAAATTATCGGTTATTTTGAAGCACTCGTGTAATTACTCCCGATAATATCCCCGACATAACATTCCTATCAAAAAAAAAACAAAAAAAACAGAACCCTTATCAATCATCATGAACGTTGAAATATCTCCTTCATCATGCAGAGTCAAATTTCGGAGTGGAAATTTCCAATGACCTTTTTCGTAATAATATTTCAAGCATGAGACATTATATGGCACATATATTACCGCCTTCTCACGTATAAAGATTTATGATCCAATAAATTTAGTTATTTCTGGTTTTGGTATAAAGCGCTCTCACAAAGAAACAATGTAGGTATCTCCAGCATTCTCTTGGTCAACAGGAGCATCATACAATGAAGATGCGAGTTATTTATTAGATGGGTGGGACTGATAAACCTTGAAATTGAATCGGTGAGCTTTTAGGTACGAGAGAAATGTAATGGAAAATATATGTATGATAATCGTTTACCACGTTCTTTACCTACACCACGTTACACATTAAATAGATACTCTTTTCCACTTGCGAGAGATTCTTCATCGAAAGTCACATGTCTAAGATTATCAATGATATTTCTGGATCGGATGGAACCTCCATAATCATGCTGAAAACATGAATTACAGAAGTTATAGGAGATTTTTTTATATACAGATTCACACGAAAGGAAAGTCATGTAGTTCAAAGAACACCGCATGAATCAAGAGAAAGGTGATACGAATTAACATCAAATTTACATTTTTTATGTTTGTGAGCCTCAGGGAAAACCTCTTTTGGCAAGAAGTTCCATAGCTTAGCTGTTCCAGCGAAAAAAAAAATTCCTGAGCAAGAGAGGTTCAAGTATGCAAGCTCACAATGAAGGGGTGGGAATTCTGTACTCGTCGTATCATCCGTGTAAATACTGCCAAGTATGGGTCGAATGACGACACTCCAGAAAAGCACCGACCGTGGAAATATCTATAGAAAAGAGACGAGTCTACGAAACTTCTGAGAAGAATCACCTAGAAGACGGATTTAAATAGAGCCAAGAAGTTTCAATGAATGTTTTGCTGCCGAACCTCACACATGAGAACTGTACACCAAGACAGGCCTGTATCCGTTCCTTGTAGATCACCAGAATCTGATGAGAATTGAAGTATTTTTTCGGATCGCACGAAATATAAATCTGGGGAGCACCTTCAGCGATCGATCTTACATGGTTTTTCCATGAGAAATAATTACTGATCGCAATTCCTAGCATCGAGATACTTGACTCTGAAGGAGTTGGTATTCCTGACATCTGGATATTGGATAGGTATAGATCGGCTTCCTTTGAGAAGAGACATTTATTGGTTTTCCCAGTATAAAATTCCACCAAGTTGATGTTAGCCCATTCTATTATTTTTGCCATCATCGTTGATATCATTGACGCTAAAACCTTTCTGTATTTTGTTTTCTCTGACGAACAAGATAAAGTGCCAAGGTCTTTATAGAATCAGAATTCTTGAAGGAATAGTGCCACCATAGTAACAACATAGCACCAATATACGAGGTGGATGTAAAAAGACAATGTCACCTCTTAATTTGGGAATGAGGCGAGACATAAAAATCGTACAAAATTTCAGGGAAAAAAACCTGAATCTTTGTCATAAAGATATTTTCATTTCTAATTAGTCAGTGGTCTAATCGGTAACATTGGAACGTTTGTTATCAAGACCATCAGAATCTATAGACAAGGGGTTTATTATTTGTATATCTCACAATCTGAGAAAGTGAGAGACGTTCTTTCTGCAACAGCTGGGTCTCATAATTATTCTTGCTACTTTTTTATTATCAGCCTGAATGATATTATTTATTTTTCTACCATTTCATCATCGAGAATCCTCCTATCATGTGCATCTTTGATCAGTCTCAGATTGCTTTAACTAATTTCATCTTCATAATCCAGAGCATGCTGGACTTTTCTGTCCTTCCGCATAACTTTTCTTGAAGCCAGTCTATATAGCTTGTCGACTTTGGCCAATGTACTTTCTGCTGCAATCCTTACAACTGATTTCGGATGAGCTATCAGTTGTAATGATTCACATACAACTTCCAAATTCACTTTTTCGAAAATCTGTTCGAGTTCTCTAGTGGAATAAGGTTCATACGGAATGACTGTAAATCTTTCACGAATCTCATCTTTTCGAAAAGTCGAAAATTTTCAGTTTAATTTGCTTAAACTCACATTTCCCAATGAGTTTGTCTGCCTATGTCTGTATTGTGATCATTCCCTCCAGCTACTTGCTCAATCACCATATTTTCATTGTCGTACTCATTTCCTTTTGATGAAAATATTTTGAATTCATAGACGGGAAATTGTAATGCTACCATTTGATGTTGTGATCAGTGATTCCAGCTCTTAGGAATGTATTTGAACGTGCTCGTATTATTTCTGCATATGTTAACATCAGCACCATTCTGTTTGGTCCTCATAACCAATATTATAAATCAGGAGAAACAGGGATATTTTCATTTCAGACCTCGCAAAATACCTCATAACGTATTACATTTTTGTTATTGAGTATTATTTTTGAAGCAAGGTTTATGATTTTTTTCAATGATGTACGAAACGATTCGTGTTTTTTTCTTCTGAAATCAATTCTCTATTTCATAAAGAGGTTTTCATGATCGATGCACATGAAAAGTTTTCTGAATCATTTTTGGCTTGTGATCAAAATGAAAATACATCGTCAAAATCTGTTCACCTCTTTGCATCTATGACCCACGATAAGTCTGTATATAATTATTTTAGAGGCACTATTATTATTCAACTGCCTAGAGGAGATAGTAGTAGGATGAATAGAAATTTATGGCTTATCCAATCTGCTTGCGATTCAGTCTAACATTTCAAAGAAGATAAGGATAATTTGAATATGACTCAGCCTAACATTTAAAAGATGGTAAGGATAATTTGAGGATGACTTGTACACACCATGTTCATGCTGAGTTTAGATGCTAAGCATCAGCCAATCAAATCGGTTCATTAATCTACAACTAGTCTCTCTTAACTTCATTTTACTAGAGGTTGTACCACCGGACTTTAATATGATAATTATTTTCAGGTAGTTCCTTGATCTTCTCAGGATCAATTTCACAAGTATCTCCCAACTTCGTAATGAAAATTACCGACATTGGTGTTAGTTACACTGATCCCTGTGGAATGATATTTTTATTTCTGTTTGAACAAATACATTATTGCCTTGGAATAGTTCAGTTCAGAGCCATTCAACATTATATATCTCCATCTCACATCCCATAATATTACTTTGGGCTCCGTCTGTTGCATAACCTTGCCATATTTGATCCTTACCAGATATATCACGAGACATATTTCAGTAATTATCTGCCGAACAATAAATACTAAGGCGATCTTGTTCCACTTAGATGATCCCTTCGATAAGGCTCGCCGATATTAACTTTTCATCAATATCCAATTAATAATATTTGACAGGTTCATTTTCCGAATACCGATTTTATCAAAGTACCTGTAACCGTTGCACCAAAGAATCATTTAGCAATAGCTGATCCACTTTACTGATTAGATAATGGCCATTTTAGTGTGTGTAATGCGGACTAATTGGTTCACTTTCGCTTTGGATAAACTGTTTTTTTTCGATATTACCCACCTGACTGTTCAAACAACACGGTGAACTCGATAAATTGGAATAATTGATTGTTATGTCACCGAAAAAAGTTTGGAAAACGACATTTATGAAAGGAACAAAATGTGTTGTTTTTACATCAATTAGAATGTCATACAGTGACATCATAAAAGTCAGCACTATATTGCTGTTTTTTCATAACAATGGATTTTATTGGGTTGTGACTCGGCAATCTGCTCTTTGAAATGTGTTATAATTTGCATTCCAGTAATCATGCGCTGTTTTGAATCGTTCCTAACAAGAATCGCATCTGCAGGAGAAGAAAATTGATACTAGTGCAACTACCCCAACTAACATTTTTAGTTATAATTACGTTAATCTTACCTTCGATCAGGTCGGCGACCTTTCTGAAAGAAGACTAGATTACGTAATTTTTACCTTGTAATTAACAATGTGGGGAAAAAATTCGAAGTAATTTGGACGTCGAAAATTGGTATATTTGGACATTTAGTTAACTAAGTTGAGGGTAAAAATAAGTAGTTTTGACATTAAATTGGTCAGAAATGAGTAAATATCAAGTTTGAATCAACCTTTCTGTTACCAATTATTCCCTTGGACGAATGAGTAAACAAAGAGAGGTTTCTTTATATGAATAGCATAGAAATATACATATTATCTCTATCTCAACTTCTCATAATTTGGTTGCCACAACGAATCAGCTATGGTCCACATAAAATGCTGACAATAAGTATGGGAATATAAAAATTATTGTCATACGGTAGCTACATGCTCTCTCCTCAACAATATTCTCCTTGCGGCGCGAAATTTTCTGTAACATGATGGTTCTTACCTTCATAAAATTCACGGGCCTCTTTAAATATGTGATTTAATGCAAAAATAATTTAGATTGATTGCACATGTTTAAATTTCTTCTCCAAAAAACACTTTTTTATCAAAGTTATGGATTTAAAATGTCATATGCAGCCATTATTTAGAAATAAATCGTCAGAATGAACTAAAATTCAATATATTATCGATATTTATTGATGGGTAAAACAGATATTCTACTTAAATATGGCGTAATTTTTGAAATGTACCTATAAGTCAATATTCTTCTTCTTACGGTATGAAATCAAGTTATTAATTGAACTGTTAGACCTGTTAAATAACCTTTATATTCCCTGACCGTATCGCCTTATATCTAGTCATATTTAGGTGAATATTCACCAAGAGAGAATACCAAAACATGCTTTGGGTTATGATGACATTTGCTTCGTAAATTATACCCTAAATGATACCAGAATTCAAACCGCCCCAATCCTTGCGACGGACGGTTGGGTCATTTTTGAAGGAGAAAATAGGTAATTTCTCACATGTTTCTTGCTCTAAAGTGGCTTATGGAATTTGAAGGGGATTTACTGGTGATTACTTTCCTCTAATTAACCAAGGTTGCTACATTTATACTTTGAAGTTGAATATTCAAGGCCTGTACTACCAGTATTATCCTTTTTTAGACATTTCTCCCCGGCATGTGGAATAACTGTCCTAAAATGTTAGTTGGGACTACTACTACTAATTGATACAGTGTCATCCTCAACTTGATGAGGGTCTAGAAATAGTAGAAAGTAGAGATAGCATGAATGGTGACAATAGGTCTACCATTTCAGCCCATTTTCAGTTTGAAGTTGATAAATCAATCAGAACAATTAGTAGTGAACAGACGATTTTCATATCGGACCAGAATCTTTTCAGGTAGTTGCTGCACCTCCTGAAATTATAAAGTTTATAAATAGCTAACACTATTATCAAAAGAGAAAATCATATCATTTTGGTGTTAGGGTGATTGATCTCTACAAGAAGTTTCTCATGAACCAGTTGAGAATATGTTTTCAAATTTGATATTCGAGAAAAAGTTTGGGTAATTATCTGATAGATTCAACACATCATTCGAAACTACTTATAATTACTTGTAACGCTAGTTAATTTTTTCTGAAACACAGGAATGTTAGGTTAGCGGGAAGGAAATCAGTTTATAATATTCGATTCCAAAAAAACATTTGATTCACAAAGTGAAATGAATTCAACAATTCCAAAGAATCCGATTCTATTTTTTGTCATTTTCACATAAAAGTTTGAATGACTTACCATTACTCGATAACGAATATATTTTTCATGAATCTTGAATAAAAAAAAAAAATCAATGTTCGAATATAGTTTTTTTTTATATGCAGATTCATACGAAAGGGAAGACCTGTAATGTTCAAAGAAAACCGCGTGAATCAAGGGACAGGAGTTACGAATTAACATTCACTTTGAATTTTTAGTATTTTTTCAAGTCAATCGAATCCAGGATACTAATGGATCATGGCTGATACTTGATGGAAATAATTTATAAAAAACATATCATGGTTTTCTGTACGATTATCACTAACCACAATGACAAAACCATGACAAGTGGAGGAACTGAGCTATTGTCAGCTTAACACGTGTCGTGGTTTTCTAAACTTGTGGTTAATGTACGTATTGGAAACTATATTATTTTTTTGTTGAATCGTAACGTTGAAATGTTTATTGGAATGTGATTGAATTGTGGTATTACATATGTAATACGATTTTATTGCTGTTCACCTGATTTTTCAGAAATGTACTTTGTGGTTGTGTTTGGGAAGCAGAATATATTTCACTTCTGAAAATGAAAATTATAGTCAGTTCCGCATTGAAATTCATAAAAATAAGAACCTTGCAACAAAAAAGTGCGTTTAAATGAGAATATCACATAATAAAATTTCGATTTAGAATCAAGGCTACTTGTAGAAACAAACTAGTCCACTTTTTTCAATAATCAAGGTTTGAATTAATCATCGAGAGACATTTACAAACTCCACCTCTCGAAATATTTATACATTGGTATAGGATACTCTGATGTATCTTGAATGGTAACACGTACAGAGGTGGATTTTCCCAAAATTAAGTTCATCTCAACATCAAACAGCTACTTCATCGTCAGTATAGCACCCGGTTGAGGGAAGTAGCTTCAATGTTCCATCGTGTATTTTCCCATATGCTGAAAAAAATGTTTTCAATATCGATTGACAGATAATGTTTCTATTTTCGGAATCAAAAACCTAAAAAGAATATCCTCAACGATGAAAAATAATGAGTTCGATTTGTTAGGAATGGGGATTCCTTCAATAAATTAGCGTGATATGTTCTCAGCTCTATCAAATGGGTGTAAGTCATGAATAAGAATTTGAGTCAAGCTCGAATTTAGATTCATGTTCGAAAACAAGTTTAGGATATGTATGAATTGATGGCAAATTGAAAAAACAATCGAGTTATGAACATCCAATGCATGTTTTCCATCCAAGAACCTTTTGAGATGTAACAGCGTAGTTATTGCTATTGAGTTTCTTGCAAAGAATGCTAATATGGAGCTTTCGATTCAAAAACAGTAGGTACCTACTTCATCAAGAACGTATTTACTTTAGAATCTGTCAATATTAGGACTAAATCAATTTGAATTTGAATTCACCGTTGTTTCTTCTTTTGTGCTTAGAAAATTAGTTGAATTTTTAATAATATTCTTCTCATATTTGATAATAGTTAAGGCCATGGAAGCGTTATTTCACGCAAGGAATGATCAATAGGGATCGATAATGGGTCTTATAGCCCTGATTGGAGAGATATATGTACGACGGACGGCTGGCAACACTGATTAATTGAACTTTGAACCGTTTTTATAACGTTCGTTCTTACTGACGATTGAATACTGTTGAAAGTGAAAAAATCTCATAGTTATTTCTATCAGCTTTGAAATCAAAATTCTTCTACCTTTTTTTGAATATTAACATCATTATTAATGTGAACTTGATTCACCGTTTCATATGTATGATTTAAGAGTTTAGTTTCCATTTCAGCACAATGAAGTTGATCATTTTTTTTGTCCACAGTATTGAGAAGGAGTTGAGTACAACTTGATTTTTTGTAGATGGCCTCTAAGTGTTAGACCTTTTGTTTCGACCCCTTTTCAATACTGCTGATTGAATTTCTAGAGAGATTGTGGAAAAATTGAAATAACGATGTGTGTTGAATTTCAATATCAGAAAATTCCAACCGCCTTCACATAAGACAGTGATCCTTCAGTGAGTTTTCAATTGAATTTTCATTACAACCAAACTTGCCCAAAAACCTGCGGACCACGGCTCAGAAGTTCGGAAATTTCTGACAGTTGAAACTCGCTAATATTTTGATGTTGTCATGAACATAATTTGAATCAACCACATCTATACCACTAAATTCCATTTCAAAACATATCTCTCCCTAACGTCGTAGAGTGTTTAGTGGTTGACAATGATGTTGCCTTAGTGAAGATAGTGAGTACAACCCCCTCAGCAGCCAGAGTTTTATCCAGATAAGTAAACGGTGAGTGAATTTCTTAGGTTAACTGTTGAGGCAGAAAACGAATGAATATTTGTCATTATAATAACTATAAATAATGAAGTGACAACAATCAAATATATCTTTTTCGTTGATATATTATTCACAATATTGTACCATTATAGTTGAAACGATATATCCTTTCATTGTTTCCGAATTTTGATCCAATATCGCTGAATGTCCACATTTTTTTATGGTCAATATGATATTTCCAATGTAAGGTCAATGTTTCCGTAATATTGCACCAAGTTTGTTTTAATATTGTTGGGCCACTTGGGTACGTCCTCACCTCCGTAGTTATAGCCAAATCCATTTTGGTGAAATAAAATGTTGATTAGTAAAGCCAACCTGCACTTCACGAACTGAGTCCGTCCCTGTCCCAGTTGTTACATATGAAGATCTGGTATTTGTGGTGAAACCGGTTGAGGTCTGAGGTTGCAAGTGCTCGACTTTCACTATTGTTGTAAGGTCGGGCTGGCAACGAATTCGCTCATACCCACTGAGTAATGTCTTTTGTGGATGACATTTTATGGTAATTTGATATTTCGCTCGGAATTATACCGATGACAAGCAGTTACATCGGTAGGATATACGATGACGCGTGGTTCGAGAGTTGATTGGTTCTGAGCGGTTTATGCGATTGAAAGGTTTTATTGTTGCGAGTTACGGTATTTCTGTGGGCGCAGGAAAAGTGTTCCAAAAGATATTATCCGTCCCTGTCCCAGTTGTTACATATGAAGATCTGGTATTTGTGGTGAAACCGGTTGAGGTCTGAGGTTGCAAGTGCTCGACTTTCACTATTGTTGTAAGGTCGGGCTGGCAACGAATTCGCTCATACCCACTGAGTAATGTCTTTTGTGGATGACATTTTATGGTAATTTGATATTTCGCTCGGAATTATACCGATGACAAGCAGTTACATCGGTAGGATATACGATGACGCGTGGTTCGAGAGTTGATTGGTTCTGAGCGGTTTATGCGATTGAAAGGTTTTATTGTTGCGAGTTACGGTATTTCTGTGGGCGCAGGAAAAGTGTTCCAAAAGATATTATGTTCTTTCGCAATGCTATGAAGATAGTTCGAAGGAAGAGTTCCCGAAACTAGGATATAGTGATTGTTTACCAAATTATTGCCACAGTTTATCTTCTAGTCATCTCACATGATCCCTTTTCACTATCACAAGCCACCACTGCCCAGAAAAAAGTAAATATATTTGCTAATATGAATGCTGGAAATTCTACTTCGGACTCGTCGGGAAAAAACCTTCGAATATAACGCCTGTCGACAGTTATAGTCCGGAAATAATCTTTCATCAACAAAATATAAGGAATGTTTCAATGAACCGGATACTAAAAAGGCTTGCGAATCTGATGGAAACCCAGCAATTGTTCCTTGAGTGTGTACCCCGGCATTGACACCAGTGTTTTGCGATATATTCAACCTTTCCTATAACTTGAGGTTTTTTCACAAGTCCTGGAAAACAGCAGGACTCCAGCCAGTTCGTAAAAAAAGGAAAGAAAACATCACTTTATACTTAAAGACCAATTGCTTTCCTTTCTATCACTTCCAAAACCATGGACTAAGCAATCGATATGAGGATTATCAAATATCTGAATGAAACAGGAACAATTAATGATCGACAATACGGATTTCGCCATCGAAAATCAACCAGTGACTTATTGGAGTATGTTTCACATAGTTGGCAACATTCCATCGAAAAACTCGGGAAAACGTTTGCTGTTGCACTCGACATTTCAACAGCGTTTGATGGAGATTGGCAACGGTGTCTCCTTTATCGGAGAGTTCTTCAGAGTTTCTAGTAGAGAGAACTATGGTATTGCTGAGTGCAGAAGTGGACGTGTAGAGTTCATTCAGAGATAGTAATCTGATTATTTTATTGTTTCGAGAAATTGGGTCAGCTACAATTCAACAATCCCCGCACGAAACCGCAGCTGACGATGACAAAACTTTATTATTCAGTTATCCGATGCATTCCACTAATTATCACTTGGGAGGAACTTGGTCATGTCAATCCGTCACTGGCACGTGGACTTTATGGCCTTACAACTAGTAAACAAAACTTGCCGCAAGTGGTCAAGAAAGCTGGATCCTGCAAAAATGCTTTTTTATGAGAAATAGCATCTTCAGTCAGAAATAACTCGCAAAAATTCCAATAATGGGAAAAATTAGAGCAGAAAACCATCATTGAATGTTTTATGAGTTTCATATACCTGACAATATAAAAACACTGATTTTATATTGTTTTGTCAAAAACTCTGGACACGATTTATTTGAGGATTTAGATTGAAAGGGCTTACAGAAAATTGAGTGGATGGTGCAAGAATCTTACTCCGTCATTTTTCAAAAAAGGCAATAAACAAAAAGTAACAAATTATCGTCCAGTATCACTTATTTCTACCTTAGCAAAAATCATTGAAAAAGCAATAAAATCGAGATTAACAACATTCATCAATAAATTCGGGGTGTTGTCAGATTGTCAATTCGGATTTCGAGAGAGTTTGTCGACAAATGTTGCAATCACCACTCTTATGGAGAGTATCCATGAATCGGTGGATAAATCGAAACCGTCCATTTGTGTGTTTCTGGACCTCGCCAAGGCGTTCGACACTGTAAGTCATTCACAATTGTTGGACACCTTGGAGGAAGCAGGAGTGAGAGGGGTCGCATTCAACCTTTTCAGAAGCTATCTAACGGACAGAACCCAAATTGTTAAAATTAATAATTATTTCAGTTCGGAGAAAGGTGTAACCTACGGGGTGCCCCAAGGTACAGTACTGGGCCCACTACTCTACTTCCTTATATATTAATGGGTTATTGTTATTGGATAGTGAAGGGAAATTCATCAGCTCCGCAGATGACACAGCCATAATCTACTCGTCGGATACTTGGACCAATCTCAAATCTTCCATAGAAAATGACCTGAAAAAAATTTTCAACTGGTTTCGCCATAAAAAATTAACAGTTAATTACGGAAAAACATTTTACGTTCCTTTTTCATGCTACAGTAATACACTTCCAAAGTTCCAGACATTACAAATTGCACAGGAATGTGATGAGGAAGGTAGCAATCAAATGATTATTGAACTACAATCAAAAAATTGCATCAAATATCTCGGCTTAACAATAGATTCACATCTTCGATGGAATGTACATATTAATAACGTAACTAAAACTCTGCGAATACTTTTATACAAATTCAAATATTTAAGAAATATAATCCAGCTAACTCACCTGAAAACACTATATTACGCATTGGTAGAATCACGATTGCGGTATGCTGTCCTAGTGTGGGGAAGTGCAGCAGATGTCCACCTAAAAAAATTGAACATTTTACAAAAAAAAATCCTTAAAATAATCTACACTAAACCAAGTACGTACCCATCAAATACACTATTTATGGAAACAAAGATACTGGATATAAGGCAGCTATATACGCTCAGTATCCTTTTATTCATTAATAAACACAAAAATTGTCTGCAAAAAATTAAACATTCCTATGAAACACGCAGCAAGAACCAACAACGTGCGTATACAAGCTTTGTACGAAAATCTACGACTAGGCGCTCTCATTTGACTATGTGTACGAAGATCTTCAACTTCTTGCCGGAGGTCTATAAATCATCTATTTTGAATATCAATTCAAAAAATCTATCGAAAAAAAAATATAAAAACCTTTTTGTTTGCCACTGATAGAAATCAGTTACATCTTATTATTAGATGAAACGATCTATTTCATACTAGTTGTAATATGATTTTGGTGATATTATGGTCTCGAATAATTTTATATGTATTATTGTTATGATTATCATCTTAAATATTCATTGTTTTGGTGCAGTATGTATTATTATATCTTATGTATCATTTTTTAAAAATTGAATAACAAAACTGCAATTATCACGAATATATAGTAATTATCTTGAATACAAGCGAAACGTATTTTGCTCATGCGCAACCTTCATGGTCCTCAATGAGCATAACTGTTTCGCCGCATGAATATTATATTTTATTACAATCATGCCACGAGCCCCATTAACAGTTACGAACAGTAACCTTTCTGTCTGTTCATTCATGAAACGTATATTTATTATTATTATTATGTACTGGACCTTGTTGAGATGAATAAACGTTATTATTATCAAGTGCGCTGTTTGTCTTGTCTTCTTGACGAAAACACCAACATTTTAACGGTATCTAAATTATTTCGCCAGGATATCTATACAATATTGCTGATAACAGTGAATTGTTACAAAAACTGAAAAAATAAGAATAAATATCGGAATATATACAGGTGTAGAAGGGCATATTTTCAATCTACACCGAATTAGTCAGCAACTTCTCGTATAACTCAAATTTGTCTATCAAATTTGCCGTTCTACCCTTGTATAGATTCCAATATAAATTCTCATTTTTTCAGATTATGATGGGTTAGAAACCCAAAAAATTAAGGAACAAATATTAATCCACCACAAAATGATGACGTTCAAACAGTACTTTCAAAAATTAACACTGATCTCCCATCTCGTTCTGATCTTTCAGGAATAGCATCCATTCTAACATACAAAATGGAGATTATCCACCGTCAAGAATAGTTTTGTCGAACTTATATTGCCTGGAAAAAATCTCATTCAACAAACTCGTGCGCAAATAAAAAAGTGTCTCTGCATTATAACTGTCCTTATTCCCCGTCTAAGTAAGCAAACAATTTTCATCAACTCAAATAATTAACTTTTCCAAACCACATTATTCAATTCTGCATATTATTCAGACCTGACTGAACAATGAAATGATGTTAGAAGAGCAGCAGGCTTTGATAAAAAACTGCGAGTCGGAAATACGGAATTCCTTGCCAATGCTTCTTTGAGATGGTAGGTATTTCATTTAAATAGATTGTGTAGTTGGATACTCGTATTAATGGATTTCCTGTTGCCTGCAATTTCTGTTTTTATTAGCAGCAATTAATATTTTCCTGGAATAAATTTCATTTGATTGATGAATTACAACATAACTATTCGAGAAATGTTACGTCGGAATCATATGAATAGAATAATTTGAATATAATCTGTTTAATAAGAGCATAGTATCTTATATAGGTATGCTTCTTTGTTCAGAAGCGACAACTCGTGATAATTAGATTGAGTGGACAAGAATGTCCCCCTTTTATCTTTTGAACCGGTCAACTCAAAAAATTGAAACTTGGGATGATGAAATTGATGAATGAGTATATTTTGAAGTAAAATTGACACATAATAATTCCAAGATGGAGACTGGGGCCACCTGAAAAAAAAAATGGAAATGGGAGTCTTGTGAAACATCATATAGAATATAGACAAATGTGCATGTATATCTTTCTACAAAAATCAATGAATGTGCATATATACACATGCACGTATTCAAATATGTATATGTGACAGAGGGTATCACCGCAATTCGAAAAGTCTATAATATCCATCTATTAGAGCAACGGAAAATCATCTCATATCTATTATTTGCTTACAAAATGTTGACTAATCTCATTGACTCACCTGAGTTGCTGTCAATGATGTTTTTTCATGAACCTCAGAGAAATACAAGACAGAAACGGCTACTTGCTGCTTCAACTCCAAATTCGAATCTACGCAGAAACTCACCTTTGGTTAGAATTACAGACTCGTTTAACCAATACTGCTCTGATCTCGATGTATTTTCTATATCTTTGCAGAATTATAAAACCACGATAAGAAAGATATTTAACTGATTGCTTCCTTTGATACTATGTATATTTTAGGAATCATTGCTTTACATTATAATTATTCTGTTTCTTAGTGGGTACTTGTTTGGGTGTAAACCTGTTTGTATCCCGAATCTGTAATGAATAAACAAATAAAATCATTCTGAAGCTCCTGACGAATACCTTAGATATGAATATGAAGTCAATTTCCTCACCTACTACAAAATGGTTGGACATTTAATAATTGCCTGCACGCATCGACGTTCGACTTCATCATTTGAGGAAATGAGCTGAGTTTAGTTCGAAAGATGCTCGAAATGGTTGCCTTGAACGTCTTGACATGAGAACAGCCTATCCGATATTTCACGTCGAACATTTTCGAACACAATAACGTCGATATTTCTACACATATTTATCATTCTTTGCCGTATATTATTGAAGCAGGTTCAGTTTCGTACACCTTCTGCTTCAAATCACCCCATTAAAAAGTCAAATGTGTGAAATCTGGCAAGCGGGCTGGCCATTCCCTTGTATTTCGATGGTCAATCCAATGACCATGGAAGATATAATCCAAATAGTTTCTTACTTTTGTGGAGTTATGTGGTGGTGCTCCATCTTGTTTGAATAATAATATCCATATCGAATTCATTAGGATTCACTTCGACGATTTCAGTGATTAGAGGATCAATAGTAGTTGCCAGCATATTCAATTACAATTCCCCTAATGAATTTTGTTCAAATGGCCATTTTGGAGATGGTTTACGTGGTACCTATCTACTTATAAAATCGGAAAGTAAATGAGAATAATTGAACTGAACTATGATGTTCGTTGTACTGACATTTTTGTCTTTTTTTATGAACAAAAAATAACCTATCAAACCTCATCGGGGTTTGGGATTGCCATATGACAAAGAAAAGTTCGTGTTCAAGTAATCATTGAATTCTCCGTCATTTTGTAGCAGGTGAAGATACTGGCTTCATACTCTAGGGTTGTAAAGTATTCGCCAAGAGCTTCAAAATGATGTGTCACGAGACCCCCTCTTTCCATTAATTTTCATTTCCAGATGGCGTTCAGTCGCCATTTTGTAATTTTCATTTCAAGTTTCAATTATTTGAGTTGCCCTGTTCAAAATATAAAAGGAGGGAGAACATTAAAGAAATGCACTGTATATGTTTCCGCTCAATAGATGACACCACTTCATCCAAATGCAATACAATTGGACGTATTTTTCTAGCACCCGAAGTGTTCAATCAATATCGAACTTGGATTAACTTCTGCATAATACATAAGATGAGCTGATTCTGCATCCCAATTGGATAACGAATTGAAACAGTTGTCTTGGAAGTGAATAGTAATAGGTTTGGAAACATTCTTAAAGTTTTGATTATATACATACGATTTCTACGAGTAATCTTGATGTCTTGGGGATTATATCCCAAATTAACCTGGTTTAATCGTTCAAAATGTGTGCACATCAATAATTTTAGAAATTTTGCTCAGCAAAAATGACTTGAATGTATAAAAAATAATTTGATGAAGTGAAATTTGATTTTATCTTAAAGTATTATAACGAGTGCATTTGCTCGAAAGCAAAATTTTTATAATTGTGGAAATTGACGCATTTTGATCGATTATGCTCGGTGCAGGATGGATATATGTTGAGATTATTTCTAGAATAAATGTAAACTTGGAAAACTTGAAACTCGAACACAGGAACAATATAGTACCTGAGAAGTGAGCCAAAAATCAGGTTCATTCGTATCAGTTGCACGTTAAAAGATAAGGCCTCGTTTATCCATTGCTCGCACAAGTTTCGACTTTTGAGGGTTGACGTTCGTCAGCTGGTTAACGGAAAGAACAATTTCAGAACAACAATTTTAAAACAATTTTTAAGTTCAATCGGTTGAGGTCTATCATTGCAATTAATCTCTGAAAAACTCAGTGGAAGCATATATTGTTCAAGTGTTTGTTGAGGAGGTAAGAAATATCCTGGTAATCATTTTCTGAGTTTTCTCTCCCCTAGAAATGAAAAGGAAGAAGCTTCAAGTAAAAGCAGTCTATCCTACATCTTTTTCAGTGGTTATCCGGATTGAGTGGAATAATCGAAGATTATTTCGTAATTATGAAAATACACCTTGGTACCTATTCATTCCATGAACACTAGTAACACGATGTGGTTCATGATTTATCGTAATGTATAGAATTTCAGTTCCTTTCCATTGATATTGTTCTAATATAACTCAGGTCTGGAATATTTTCATCTCAAAATAATTATTTGGTAGTGGTTCTCCACATGTGAATTGTCATGAGGATGGTATCTTATTTATTGTTCAAAAGATCTGTTTGTTTCGTACTCAACTATAATGCTTGTAGAATTCTGAATGTTTATAATAATATATTTTACACTGACGTGACTTATTCTCGGTTGTAAATGCACGGGTGCATAACAATTACCGATAATTTTGCAATAAAGCGTGATATCTAAAAATTTTTATATTTTGGCGAAAGTGCCCGAGTCCGAACATACAAAATATGAAAATAACCGAATGTAATTTGTATAAGATATCACGCTTGAAAGCAAGATTATCTGGTCATTTTCATGCACGAATGTAATTCATTGGAATATTTCACGAATAAAGAAATTCTCAAGGAAATGTTATTTTTTGTTCATTTAAACTTTCCTCTATAGATTGTATGGAGCACTCACCAAAACGCGAAATGTTCTTCTATTTTTAAAGTCTATCTGACATTTATTTGTGTTGTTTACTGACGTCTAGCGATACGGTTTCAAATGTGTTGTTATGGTGACTTGATACAATGCAATTACCGCTGTAAGCTCTCGATACAATGCAATAACCGCTGTAAAATTTCGATGATTGCATTGCTCTTATGGGACATTTTATATATGAGGGAAATATTCTGTCAAATTCTATATGATCTTAACACTTGAACTCAAATTATCGACTGTTGTATAATTTCAAACTTCTACTGAAAATACACCTACTAATTTTTTACCGAATTGAAAATATCATTGAAACTAGAAAAACAAACTTAAAATCTTCAAAAGTTCATTTTCTAGGCACGGTCAGTTCTTTGACAGGTTTAGATGGAATTAACAGGCACTCTTGATATTCTCCCATTGGAAAAACTGCTGCTATTTAGTTTTCAAAACTGATATCTCAAGAAAAACATATTCAAACTGATGAATAGAAAAAATAATTAGAAGCCGCACTGTGTTTTGGGGTGACAATAGCACGAAAATTCTAACCGAATGCAAAGTTAAGATCAGTCAGCCCCCAAATCAGAAGTTACTGATGCTTATCTATTCCTTTTGGATGACATGAAACGGTTACTAAAAAAATAATGTATATCTACCATAACATTTCAGGGGTTCCAATAGAGGATGATTCTGGAAAGGAGAATGTCTATAGATTCATGGTTACATGGAACCATCAATTAAAAAGGGAAAGTGAATAAAATAGAATATTGTTATCATTTAGTGCGCCTATATCATTTTTAGGGTTCACTTGTATTTCAACTACTACTTAATTTATCCCTTGAAACGTTTCTGTCGCTGGCTACTATTATTATAGTAGTGGTAGTAGTAGGAGCATATAGTTCTTTTGAGATTTAAATGACAATTACGCCATACGCGGAAATCAAGGAGGCAGGAGGTTGTCAAGGGGCTGTCAGATGAGAGACGCGACAACGAGGCGTCAAGCCGAGAGATTCCCAATAAACCAACAAAAGTAATCAGAAGTACGAAAAATCCAGAGCTACTTAAATCCAAAGAAGAACCTAGTTTCAATGAAAAATCCTTAACGACCGGCAGGGTATGGTCCAACCATTTTATTAATTTGTCGCCCGCAAATATTGAAATATTGGGCTTCACTTTAAGTTTCAACTTCGTCGCAAACCGAAAATCAACGAAGGTCAACGAGCAGATCTTCGTCCCGGCTAAGATGCCTGAAAACCCTGGTGTGTTTACTTATAACTGTAGAAGTTTGGGATACAAGTGGCGAAATCTGGATTGCTTGATTTTTGGTGGATAATTGAGCTTTTGGAGGTTTCCGTACGATATGTACAGATGTCGCCAACACGCTCTTGTCAGTAGGGTCACTGGATCTAGTAAGCTCCGCTTACACGGGTACGGACATTGGGTGGAGCTAATCGGAACGATTACCCAAAAATTGACCAATGGCATTGCACTTTAATTTGTTTAAACAATTTAGAAAAGAAGAAGACAAACTGTCATTTTTCAAATTGACGTGACATTGACATTTTGATGCTCGATGCAAAATGTAAACAATCACAAGGGTTTTCGACTAAAATTTCGGGTGTTTCCTTTGGACATTTGACTAATTTTAATTCCCTTTTAATTTTTCGAGTTGAATTCCAATAATTTTGCATGTGCACGCCATATTGACAATACTGCTAGTAATATTTGTAACGTGGCTAGAGGAATGTTGAAACAATACCACGAGTTCTTTAGTACAGTTCATATTTTAGGTCGCTAGACATTAAATTCGAGTAAATTCTGAAGATTTTCCAGGAATTTTCAAGAAAATGATAAATCTGATTTGAAAATTTAAGCAGTGAAATAAGTACCTACTTTTGTCAAACAATAATATTTGGCAATGAAATGTAGAGATGGAGTTCACAATGTAATGGATTATTTGGCCTTGTTTTCAAATTTAAACTTCAATTCACTTTTCATTAACATATATTCAACAAATGGACTGTAACAACGTGTTTTCGCCCACCATAGGCGGATCAATCACACGGGTATGAAACGAAAAGGGTTCAACATTACCGCCCCCGTTGAAAGGCTGAGCGTTTCAAGAAGAAAATAAATAAATTGTTCATGATGCATTAACATTGATAGGCAGCTTGCATAGTTTATATTTATCGCGCGTTTCACTTCACCACTTTGAGTCTTGATAGATGCTTCACGTACCAACTGGTCTGCGCCGAGATGAAGTTTCAAAATCCGTCCTAAAGGCCAATTCATTGAAGGAGTATTTTCACCTTTTAGTAGGACCATATCACCAACTTTCAGATCAAGACTTCGATCGATTTTCCACTTGGATCGTTGCTGTAGCGTTGACAAATATTCGTTGCCCCAACGCTTCTAAAAATGCTGTATTTTTTGTTGAAAGTGAGATAGTCGATTTGAAATTACATCTTGAATATCCAACTGTGGTATGGAAGTGAGTACGTCTCCGATAAGGAAATGGGATGGGGTTAATGGGATCACAAGGATCGTTGGATAATGGAGTTTAAGGTCGGGAATTCAAAATAGCATCTACCCTGTGCCTCCACCTGAACAACACAGACCACGGACCACGTTAATTATTTTTGCTCGACAAGCATACACGAAAGGCGAGTTCTGAAATTCAACAGTAACTTCCGTCAGTTCTATAACCGATGCCTCTCTCTCTGTTTGTCGTTCGTCACAAACAGAGAAAGAGAGGCATCAGTGACAGAACTGATGGAATTTACTGTTGAATTTCAGAACTCGCCTGAACTCAAACACTTCTTCTTCTCATATTCTCTGAATTCGTATAAACAAATTATCCTACAGTGCGATTGGTCGATTTTCGGGTATCTTCTGGGATTGGCCAATTTACAACAATTTTCGCCAGGGCCTCGCCCATTGTCCGTACCCGAGTAAGCGAAGCTGACTAGATCCAGTGACCCTACTTGTCAGTCTTGTCTGAAGCTAAATTTGCACTAAGTGAAAATGTGCAGTCGGGTTTTTCCACTTTTATTTGATTGGCTAGTGAGAAGAGATCGCAACCTAAAGGATAATGGGTGGACAATGAGATACCAGTCACAACGTTTCGATATTTAAAAGCAATGAAATCAACAAATAAACACGATAAAAACATCGTAAACATCAAAATTAACTTGACATTTGTCATCAAATTTGAAAAATTAGGGTCACTGGATCTAGTAAGCTTCGCTTACACGGGTACGGACATTGGGTGGAGCTAATCGGAACGATTACCCAAAAATTGACCAATGGCATTGCATTTTATTTGTTTAAACAATTTAGAAAAGAAGAAGACAAACTGGCATTTTTCACATTGACGTGACATTGACTTTTGATGCTTGATGCAAAATGTAAACAATCACAAGGGTTTTCGACTAAAATTTTGGGTGGATATTTGACTAATTTTAATTTCCTTTCAATTTTTCGAGTTGAGTTTTAGGGGTACCTACGCTGACAGCTGATTTAATAATTTGTATGTTTGATACTTCGGAAATGAAGACTATTTCAATCAAGTTACTGGGATTAACAGCAGATTTATACAACAGTTTCAAGTAAGATGAAATGGTCATCTTTCTGAATAATAATTAATTGTTAATATGGAATAGTAATGTTGAACTTCTTATAGTGAATGCTCACTTCGTAAATTTGTGTATTTGAAGATTCTTTCTCAGAATTTCCCATTTTAAGGAGATAACTTCTACCCAAGTCCCAAGTAAACATCGAGAAAGGTCCATTTAATTCAAGGTGAAGTTTGTTTTCATTCGCGTTCTATACAAAACTATATTCGGTGATAATCTAGTAGAAAATAGTAAATAACTCGCCACTAAGAATGGAAAGTAGTTTGTGACTTTTGTCATTGTTTTTACAGTTTTTAACTGAACAAATTTTCATTTCAAAATTTTGAATTTCAAATCAGAATGAAGAATATTGTGTAAGTTGAACTCTGTTAGACTTTAAACTCAACAAGCATACACGAACACGAAAGGCGAGTTCTGAAATTCAACACTTCCGTCAGTTCTATCACCGATGCCTCTCTACTCCTGCGACCATTTTACGAGATAAAGGGGTCATTACAATCATAAGTAGTGTTTGAAAAACGTTATTTTGTGGTAGATGAATTTTTTCTTTGTAGTTTTTTTGGATTTTTCAATCTACCACAATCTGAAAAAATGAAAAATCAATATTGAAATCTGTAAAAGTGTGTGTATTGAACCCTGGGAAGTTGCTGCGTAGATTGAGAAAGATTTCATTTTGAATGAACTGCGTCCTATTAGTTAGCAACTATTTTCTTCTCTGCTCGGTTTGGAAAATCTGATAAAGATCTGAGAGTCGACATTATTTTTTGTCTTCATTCAAGAGTGGCCAGGTGCGATTCATATGTAATGAACTCATAAACATGAAACTTTCCTCAGATAGCATGATAGAAACAAATCCCCTTAATTGCGTTGCTGACATTGCTCTCCTTCGCCCTCTTCGATGCAGAAAAAATGAAAGAAAGCTACAGAGATTCTACTCCTTCACTTCAGTTGGAGTAGTATCAGAAGGAATCGACGCACAATATTTCTCATAATTCCAACATGTCAGAAATGCTATCCAATAATTTGCAGGTGAGTCAGCAAACCCAAGGTGAACCAGATATATCGATACGTGAGTATTTCCATCATCGCAAACGGTTATGTTGATGAAATTATATGTAGACGCAGCCTCCGATATTTATTAGAACACTAAACACGAATTTAGTGTTATGGCTGCAGCATCGCTAATTCATGGCATACTTGGTTACGCCTTCAATAAAAATTCAAATTGGCACCGCATGAAATAAATAGGTCCACATCAAAAAAGCCGCCTCATATTGAAACTTTCACTTAATATTCCTATGGTGACAATGAGAAATAAAACCAATCTCAATTCAATACGAAATAAGATCACTATCTGCAAACTTCGAACAATGGATATTATACAATTTTACATCCATTGTTCGATCAGTTCCAGATATACCGCGACGTTATATTCGAAAAATGAAACAGAAAGTAAATGAAATTTTTAATTTGAAAACTGTGTTCATCACAGGACAGTCGATTGGTTCAGTTGGAAGAATTTGAGTGAAAATCATTAAATTGATCGACTATATATTTTTTTATATGCAGATTCACATGAAAGGGAAGCCGTGTAATGTTCAAAGAACGCGTGAATCAAGGGACAGGAGATACGAATTAACATTCACTTTGAATTTTTGAAGTTTGTGAGCCTCAGGGAAGACCTCTCTCGGCAAGGAGTTCCGAAGCTCAGCTGTTCTATTGAAAAAAGATCCCTGAGCAAGAGAGGTCCGACAGGTTTTCAAATTCAGAGCAATTGGTGGGAATTCTGTACTCGTCGTGTCATCCGTGTAGATATTGCAAAGGATGGAACGATTGATAACAATTCAGAAGAGCAACGACCGTGAAAATATCTTTAGAAGAGAGACAAGTCTCCAACCCTTCTACGATATTCCAATGAAGTGTGCGAGTCTGTGAGCGAAGAATTACCAATAAGACGGATTGCCTTTCTCTGAATAGGATCGAGAAGCCTCAATGAATGTTTTGGTGCCGAACTCCACACATGCGAACCATATTCCAAGACAGGTCGTATCTGAGCCTTGTAGATCATTAGAAGCTGACGAGAAGTGAAGTATTTTTTCGCACGAAATAGAAATCCAAGTTTATGGGAAGCAGGTTCAGCGATCGATCTCACATGGTTTTCCCAAGAGAGATTATCACTGATCGTAATTCCTAACATCTAGATACTTGACTTCGCAGGAATAGTTACTCCTGACATCTGAATACTAGACGATGATAGATCGGCTTTCCTTGAGAGAAGATATGCCTTGGTTTTCCTAGCATTAAATTCCACCAAGTTCATGTTGCCCCATTCTATTATTTTTACTAATTCATCGTTAATTTTATTGACATGAATGTTTCTTCTTTTAATTTTCGTTTCTTGAGCTGGTGTGGGGACTCTGGAAGAGAAACTAGTACGAAGAGTTTTGTCGTCGACAAAACTATGTATCGAACAAGATGTTTTCTCGAGCAAATCATTGATATGAAGCAAAAACAAAGTTGGCACCAGAACTGAACCTTGTGGAACACCTGCATTTATTGGAAGAATATCAGATGATACCCCATCAACAACCACATACAGAGACCTATCAGACAAAAAACTCTTCAACAAAGCATACAACTGAGGAGGCAAACCATAAGATTGCAGTTTAGAAAGGAGACCCCGATGCCAAACTCGATCAAACGCTTTTGAAATATCGAGTGCAGCAGCTATCGTTCCTCCCAAATTTTTCGATTGAATGCTGCCAAATATGAGAAACAAAAGCCAATAAGTCACTGGTTGATCTTTGATGGCGGAATCCGTATTATCGATCATTAATTATTCCTGATTTCTTTAGATATTTGATAGAATGATAGAAAGCAATGCAATTGGTTTATAATTACGAGGTTAAGTTTTCCATTTATATATTTTTAATTAACACGCTTTTATTAGATTGGGTTGTAACTATGTATGTAACGGAATCTTTGAGCATAATTTTCACCAATTTCCAGAAGTCTGATTAATTTGAAACTTTGCATACGTATCAAGGACCGATGACAATGCAATAATTTGATCATAGTTTTCCATTATATTAATAATAATATTAATAATAAAAATAATCTTTATTTTCCAGTTGAAAATTACACACAATATACAATAACTGAAAATGACGTCGGAATACAAAAAGAAAATAAGAAAAAAACAAAAAACATTGTTTTAAACACTATAAAAAACTAGCTACAATGAAATAAATATAACAAATTTGCTCGTATTGGTTTCAAGAAATACATATTCGATATATTCACTAAAAGAGCTTTGTCTGATTATCCTTATAAGGACCACCAGGATTAATAAATTCTTTTATAGATCCTCTGTAGTGGAGTAAAAAAGATAGAACTAGCGCGCGTTCTGCGCATGTCTGCAGTTTCGGTATTACTCTTTCGTTCTTTCGTTCGGGCACTCGGCACAGCACAACGGAGGCAGAAACTTTTTCAGGGTAGTTGCGTTCTCACAATGTTCATTCCTTATCTTACATGCGTAGGTGTACATGAGTCTGATACATGCAAATTACTGTATATGATATTTATGTAATATATAATATAGTTCCCAGCGAAATACAGCCACGGAACTGCTGAAAGACGAATGTTGCCAATAATCCTGAGTTGGGCTTCGACCGTTCACAAGATGCAACGTTGTACAGTTGATCATGCAGTAATTTATCTAGGCTCGCGATTGTTTGCTGCTGGACAAGCCTATGTAGCACTTAGTCGTGTAAGATCTTTAGACGATATTCGGATTGATGAACTTGATTGCTCTAAGTTAACAGGAAGTACCCCATGCAATAGTGAAGCTTTAAATGAAATGATGAGATTGCGGAATGATTCGTAAGAAATATCACATTTCCACTAGAAACTAACTGATAAATTGAACTAAAAAATGAAAAATAAATAATAGTTTAAAAAACTAAAAAAACACGCTTTTATAGCTAACCGAACTAAAAAATAGAAAATAATTTTCAATTACAAAGAGTTTATATTACGGTAGTAGAAGGCTAAACAATCATTCATAGTCAATCAGATCAAAATGGAATTATAATAAAATTTAAGTAATTAACAGAATAAAGTAATTCAGAGTAAAAAGCGTGGGGTGCATTTTACTACATTTCATAAGTCTCCTCTCAAAGATAATTACCGATAGAATGATTGTAATATATAATATATCAAGCACCCCACGATTTTACTCTGAATTACTTTATTCTGTTAATTACTTGAATTTTATTATAATTTTATTTTGAGCTGATTGACTATGAATGATTGTTTAGCCTTCTACTACCGTAATATAAACTCTTTGTAATTGAAAATTATTTTCTATTTTTTAGTTCGGTTAGCTATAAAAGCGTGTTTTTTTAGTTTTTTGAACTATTATTTATTCTGTCATAAAGATGTAAACGATTAATTCACGACCAAAAAATCACGCTTATTCCTTATTACAGCCATTTTTGTAGCTTTCTGACAGAACAACTCCGCTGATCATTCCACAAATTTGGCTTCACTGAATATATCAATATTTTATGCAGACTGGCGTTCCCAATCTCGCACAATCCCAGATGAGTAATTGTCGATAAAACAGGTCGAAGTCACGATTAAAGTAGGAGCGTTGAATGAACTATTGTCTCGGATAGAATCGAAATTGAAATCCATTGTTTGGAAATAGCTGACGGTGTCGAAAGGAATATTACATAACTCTGTCGGAAATGTTCGAATCATCGTCACATTCGAGATTGCTGAGAGCCCTGGTACGTCTACTTGTGCCTGTGAAATTCTGGAATGAACTTGGTGTGAACTGATTTAGAATTACTCCGCTAGATGTCACTGAATGCGTTTTGATATGAAGTACAATATTTCATCGGCTACAAGCATTGTTTTTCGAGAAAAAGTATAGTTAGTTTGTTAGCCATTGCCTATGTGAAGAGATTTTCACGAGTTTTTCAGACGACATCTACACTATAATGTCGGTATTCCCGTTTATTTGAGGACACACAGCAAAGTTTCGTTTTTATAAAGGGCGGTCAGTTCGAGCAAAATGTTGACAGAAAGTAAATGAAGCTCCAGAGTTACTTTGACAATGAAGTTTATACTGGAAATGAAAATTCAAGTTTCAGAATATCCATTTTGAGAATGATCTACAACATTACCAAAAAAACTTCTGTTTCTGAATTGATTCCAAAATCTTGACATTATGTGTGTGTGCTCGACCTCCTACCAAGGACGATGTTCAATCGTAGTTTGCATAACTTTCCATTCTCGAGAACTATAATTCGAGAGCGACAGAACTGGGCCCGTTTTTTTTTGTTCAATTACAATGAGACCTAGTCAAAAGTAGGCATTTTCTCAACACGTTCAAAATAATATTTCCCTTGAGAGAGGTTACATTAAGAAAATATCAGGTACCAACCATTGACTCAATGTTGATCATAATTGAATGAATAATTGATTAGAAAAAACTCGACGTGAATCACGTATACAGCAATCATAAAACATTCATGTACAACACGAAGGAAAATAGCTTGAACTTTTGAACCGAATGATTATGAAAAAAGTTCATTTCCATTTTTTTTCCTAATCGCCGCTTTCAAGAGATGGTGAAAAAGGCAATTTCTGATATTTACTGGGATTGAAGTAGCATACGTGGTACTTTCATTGAATTTTTTTTGAAATAATACCAAAGTTGAGTTATTTGATTTTTTTTTTCATCACTAGTCAGAAGAGACGATTCAAAAACTCCGTTTCGCAATTAGTCTTTCAGATTTTTTATCGAAACTGCATTAAAGGGGCTTTGAGGCAAGCTGAATCTGTATATGTTACGTAGTTGAATGAAGATCTATCTTTATGAAAAATGATTCTATTCAGATTGGCGTATAATGTAAGTCAATGACAAGAAAATGATAATACGAAAAATTCGGGAAATTTCTCCTTCTTCAGCGCTCGGCCCCAGTCGGAATGTTGATTTTCCTATTCCTCTTCTCACGGTCAGTTTTCAATATACTATTGAGAATAAATTGAGTAAAATTAGTACCTTCATGTAAGAAAAGAAGGAACAGTAATATCAATCTTCTTCCCGATTAAGAGCTGCATGGACTCAATCTTTTAATTATCTCAATTACTTTTTAAATACTTCTAGAGAGCCCCACCTTAACACCAAATTGATATTCGACACTCGACTCGCGTTTCGCTACCGATGTTAGTGAGCAGAAATGGAATACAACAAATATATACAAAAATATTTAATAGTTTCAGGGGAGAAAAATATTTAAAAAATATTTATAGAAACTCAGTTCGAGTAATAAATCTCATCTTTTCTAAAAATCGAAGATTCACGGAGAGTAAGTATTATAATAATAATAATAATAAATAATAATGTTTATTTCAGTAAATAATGGTAGATATAAAAATGTACACGATAAAAATCAAGAAATAATGAAACTCACTGAAGCTGTGTCAGTCACAGCTTGTAAGTGATACAAAGTATAAAATAAAGTAAATATACACATAAAACAAATAACAGCTATAAGGATTGAGTCGGTGGAGTGTAAAGGAATAAAATATATATATTTTTTTTAAGATCAAAAGGGTGTCATATATTAATATAAAAGACCATCAAGTGATTACTTTTTTCCTTTTCAAGAGAAAAAAGTGCAATGAGTGTTCTGGCAAGTCATTTGTTATTTATTAGGTTATTAATAATTGTTCTTTCCATATTGCAGCCATTTTTTATACTTTTAACGATTTCAGATTATGTGGCAATGCGTTAAATAGTTTAGGACCTAAAAATTCGATACTGCGTTGCCCTATAGTTTTTACACATCTAGGTAGCAAGAAGCAAACTTTCCGAATTCTTGTATTGAGAGTATGTTCAATTGGTTCTAGTTTAATTTTTTCTTGCTGAATATTCAATAATATTTTCAGAGTGAACAGCTGTCTGGGATCTAATAATTTAGATCCTTTGAACAAGGCATCGCTCGGATACGTCATTTTTTTATTCTAGATGATTCGAACAATCCACTTTCGAACGGTGTTGAGAGCTGTGAGATGACAGTCATTCACACCGCCCCATCCCAAAATACCATATGAGAGTTGTGATTGAATCAATGAAAAATAAATGGTATCCCAAAAACCTTTCCTTATCAGCTCATCTACTACGACTGGGTAGTGATGATGAAGACGACTCGTGTCCGACAAACGGAATAGATATATTTCATGATGGAAATGAAAGAAATAGTTGGTTTCCTGAGCGAACACACTTTGTACACCAATGATGCCATTACAATATAAACTACATCCATTCATTACATTTGACATAATCAAGGCATTTTCAACATATATCTGTCGCGATCGACCTACTTTATATTATCACAACAAAATAATAGCTATAATAAAAGCCGAGTACATTAACACATGTTTCAAATGCCTTTTACAGAACAGGTATTCGATACCAATATGGAAATGAATGATTAATTTGTTATAATTGTAAACATATGAGTTGAGTTTCACCGGCACAGATACAATTCAGCGTGTAAAGCGTTTGCATAGAGTATGTAATACAATTAATTTAACATAATGTTTGATCGGGAAACGATAATAGTTTGTTCATTTATTGCTTCAAGGGAGAGGTATACGCAAGAAAATGCTATGTACGGTATCTATTAATATCATATTTTACCGACTATTGAAGGATATTCTCTTGTGTGATGGTGTGCTCGGATGTTTCTTGTTGATTGCAGTTATTAAATTTTCTTCCCTACTTCAGTGATTGTAAATGAAGCTAAGCCTAGGTAACCACAACAGAAAAGATTAGTTGCTAAATAAACAGACAAATAGTCAGCTCACATATCGAACATAGACTTAGTTGAACGACAATACGGATTTCGTCATTAACGATCAACCAGTGACTTAATGGCTTATGTTTCTGCTGCACTCGATATTTCAAGAGCGTTTGTTCGAGTTTGGCATCGGGGTCTCCTTTCTAAACTGCCGTCTTATGGTTTGCCTCCTCAGTTGTGTGCTTTGTTGAAGAGTTTCTTGTCTGATAGGTCTCTGTGTGCGGTTTTTGATGGAGTATCTTCTGATATTCTCCCAATGAATGCAGGTGTTCCACAGAGATCAGTTCTGGCGCCCACTTTGTTTCTGCTTCATATCAATGATTTACTCGAGAAAACGTCTTGTTCAGTACGTAGTTTTGCGGACGACAGTACTCTTCTTACTTCAACCAGAGTTCCTATACCAGCTCGAGAAACAAAAATTCAAAGAAACATTCACGTCAATGGAATTAACGATGACTTTGTAACAATAATAGAATGAGGTAGCATGAACTTGGTGGAACTTGATGCTAGGAAAACCCAGGCATGTCTCTTCTCAAGGAAAGCCAGTCTATCATCATCTAGTATTCAGATGTCAGGAGTAACTATTCCTACATAGTCAAGTATCTCGATGCTGAGAATTACGATTAGTTATAATCTCTCACAGGAAAACCATGTGAGATGGATGGCTGAAGGTGCTTCTATTTCGTGCGAAGAAATACTTCACTTCTCGTCAGCTTCTAATGATCTACAAGGCTCAGACAAGACCTGTTTTGGAATATAGTTCTGATTCGTGAAGTACGACATCAAAACATTCACTGAGGCTTCTCGATTCTATTCAGAGAAAGGGAATCCGTCTTGTTGGTGATTCTTTGCTCACAGACTCGCTCACCTCATGAGAACATCGTAGAAGGGTGGGAAACTTGTCTCTCTTCTATAGATATTTTCACGGTAGGTGCTCTTCTGTATTGTTATCAATCCTTTCAACCTTGACAATATCTACACGAATGACTCGAGGTGTACAGAATTCCCTTCCCTTTAATGTGAATTTGATGACCTGTCGAACCTCTCTTGCTCAGGGATCTTTCTTCAATGGAACAGCTGAAATTTGGAACTGCTTGCCGAAAGAGGTTTTTCCTGAGGCTTACAAAGTTCAAAAATTCACAGTGGATGGTTATTCGTATCTCCCGTCTCTTGATTCATGCGGTGTCCTTTGAACATTACAGGGCTTCCCTCTCGTGTGAATCTGCATACAAAAAACATAGTTTTCAAGATATAGGCATACATAGGGGCAGGCAGACAGCTGGAAGCGACTTTGTTTCATACTAATAATAATAATATTTATATGCCCACAAGACAAATAAAATGTATAGGAATGGTCAATATTTAATGCAAGAGCACTAAAACAAAGTACAGTCATTTAAGAATGAAGGAATATAGAACACAAAAATACATATACACACATTCACTTATATAAATATATATGATATAATGTAAGAATGTAGGCTTTCACGGCCGGTGTTAATACATCTCTGGTTTTTCGGGCTTGAGGGCCGTGTAGTGGAATTTTTACTTCCGGAGCTTTCGGCTACATCTGCGGCAGCCATCTTGCGGCGTGGTCTTAGTTGGACTCCTCTATGTGAGTTCACTACGACTGTTTGCAAATCTGGAATTGACTCGTTATTATTTCTCGGTCCGCCAGTGTTCTGTTGGTCGTCCGATTCCCCGGTTCTATCTGGCTTCGTCTTAGCTGTTCTTAGAACTGAACTGAACCATCCGCGACAGAAACAAGGAATCATCAAAACTCTAGTAGATAGGGCGAAACGGATCTGCGAACCTGAATCACTGGATGAAGAGCTCAACCACCTTAGACACGCTTTGCGAGCTAATGGTTACCAAAACGGAGAGATAGACAGAGCAATACGACCCAAGCCAGCCACAAATTCACACCCACAAACGAGGTCTGTGACTCCACTCTCAGGAACCGCTTTTTTGCCCTATCTAAGAGGTACCACGGATCGCATTGGAAAGATATTAAAAAAGCACAATATAAAGACAATATACAGACCAACGAAGAAAATAGAGGAACAACTGAGGTCAGCTAAAGATCCAAGAGATCCGTTATCCAATGCTGGGGTATACAGAATTCCATGCTCGTGTGGGAAAGTATATATCGGGACCACCAAACGCAGTTTTAAGACTCGAATCAGTGAGCATAGCAGAAATTGTCGGTTGTGACAAACTGACAAATCAGCTGTAGCTGAGCACGCCCTTCTGAACGACCACAACATACAATTCGACAAAACTTCAATTCTGTCAACGACGACTCATTACTCCACTCGCTTATACCGGGAAGCGATTGAGATACATAAGCACAAGGATAACTTCAACAGAAAGGAAGAAGGACTAAATTTGAACAAAATTTGGTATCCAGTTCTAAGAACAGCTAAGACGAAGCCAGGGAATCGGACGACCAACAGAACACTGGCGGACCGAGAAATAATAACGAGTCAATTCCAGATTTGCAAACGGTCGTAGTGAACTCACATAGAGGAGTCCAACTAAGACCACGCCGCTGAAGATGGCTGCCGTAGATGTAGCCGAAAGCTCCGGAAGTAAAAATTCCACTACACGGCCCTCAAGCCCGAAAAACCAGAGATGTATATATGATATACCTAGTTATTGAAATATTCCCCCAACGAGTAGAAACATTTTTCAGTCAGGAATTGTTCGAGGGAGCTACTGAATTTTTTAAACTTCTTTTAAACTTTCAGGTAGATGATTTTAAATAGACAGACCCATAATTATTGTAGGTGAATTGTCAGAGACCTTATATTTTGTAAATGGAATGCGGTAATATTTTCTTTGGCGTGTATTAACAGAGTGAAAATCTCCCGTTGAAACAAATTTTTGTCTATTTTTAAAAATAAAGACGGATAATTCATAAATGTAAACAGACGTGAGGGTCAAAATTCTAAAGTGTTTGAAAAGGTCCCTACAGGAATGTGTATTAGGAACTCTAGATATTATCCTCACTATTCTTTTTTGTATAGAAAAACATTTTTTGCGAAAGTGGAATTTCCCCACGAACATATTCCATACCTAATTCGTGGCATGGTATAGAGCCACTAGCTGAGGTATTTCAAGTATATGTTCGAGGTTCCTGAACATGAAACATACAGAATTCAATTTTTTTATCAAGTATGTACAGTGACCTTTCCAGCATACATTTTCATCAACAAGAAGTCCAAGAAAATTAGTTTCATTTGTACTGTCAATGGATACATCAACACTCATCTTAATTCCGAGAGGATCGCATTTTCTTTGATAGTTATGAAATCGTAAGATTTGGGTTTTATGAGCACTATGTAGTGAATATCTTTGTGTTCGATGTAGTTCGAAGCTTTGGTTTGAATGTGGTGGACAATGATCCTTCATGAGTAGTTTTGGTTGAAACTTCCATTTTCTATTAATTCTACTCTATTCAAATTCTTGCATAAACTTCCAAGATCAAGAAAGTTTGGAATAAAACAATGAAAATCGAATAATGCAATTGAAAAACACAGTTAAACAAAGGATGCAAATGCCAATTGTCAATGCTTTATTCTTTTTCTCAGTTGATACATCAAGAAGTTTTTTGAGTTCTTTGACCTAACCGTTCGACATGTCTATTCTTTTTATTATTTTTTGATTACCTTCCGCTCGTTCCTCTTCGAAATTTGACATATATATATATATATATATATATATATATATTTGAGTTCAACTGTTTCAATTCCTATATTCGAATTTCATCACTTCAGTTTCGATTCTTTGGATCTTATGGGTATCAATAGAGTAAACTATATAGAAATTAGTTCAGAGCTTTTAGCTACCCTGTACAATCCCTACCCACTTTTTATTTGCTTATCACATGTCTACCTATCACAGCGTTCAATAGTATGCAACAATCATATAGGTGTACGCACATTCTACATTACGATTCCGCATTGAAAATTATCGATGTGGAAATCATGTCTTTACAATAAAACATGAGCATTGCGATATGCCAGGAACTGAATTATTGCATTGTAATTATCGTTATTATTCGAACACTAAAATGTGGGTTGAAAAAATGAAAGCTTTCAGTTATTACACAACTTTATCACTGTTGAATATTGTCCGATATTTCAATAACACCTTTATTGAGGTGTGACAATTGGCCAGGTGATTGGAGAAATGTTGGAGAATGTACCTGGTGACACAAATAATCGAAAATTTAGGTAGACAAAATGGGCAAATAATTTAATACGTATATGCATACATACCCAAATGAACCTGAGTATTTTGAAGAAGGAACCACCGGAAACTTTATATTTCTGACAGTCAATTATCGGATATAAATTATGAAGACAACAAAGATAAGCTGTGTTTTGAATTTCATTATTCTATTTCACTTCGATTTCTAACTCTGGAAAAAATTCTGTTGAAATCCACAGTAACTTGTTAGTACTCAGGGTAAGATGAAGTACCAACTGGTGTTTCGGAGACTGAACAGAAACTCCATGTGACGTCGAGTAGACAATATTATTGGTCAAATCAACGATGAGCCACTCTGATTCTTTTCAAATCATCTTCTGAACTACTACCTACACAGTGGGCTTTGTCTGGCACCTGTCAGAAAACAACTACTCCCCTGGCTGATAACACGAATGGAAGTGCATTATATCCGACCGTTGCCATAATGCAATGTCCTTCATGATATTAGCCAGGTAAGTAGTTGTTTTCTGACAGGGGCCAACCAAAACCTACTGTGTAGGTACCTAGTTTGAGGCTGGCCTGAACGAATTGTTCGAAAGATGATTTGATTTACCGGCAGTCTTCAAGTATCCCCATCTACTATGTCGAATGTTTTTACATTTTCCTCGCAGGAAAAATGGGCTAGTTCGGTTTGTTTTTGGGAAAACCTTGTTGATAGGTAGATGGCGCAATGTCTTCGTGTTGTTTGCATCAGCTTTGGTCGGGGCTTGATACTATGAAAGTTTTTGATTTTTAATTATGGAAAGTCATAGACTTTATGTTGATGATGGCACTGCCTTGTACTGACGAGTGGCCAAATAGCCCGAAAAAGGTCTACAAGTGTGCCTGTCCCAATAATTGAAAATCAATGCCGCCATTTGTATCGCCAAAATGCAGGATTTTTTTCCGTGAAGAAACCTGCACTTCTTGGTATTAGCCAGGGAGTAGTTCTTTTATTACGAGTGCCAGCCAAAACCTTCTATGTAGGTTGTTTGAAACTGGCCTGGAAGAATTGTTCGAATATGATTTGATGTCTTCAAGTATGCTCATTGAGTATGTTGAATGATTTTCATTTTTTCATCCCATAATTTGTGGACGATACCACACCTATTTCTTTTGTAATGATACAGGAATTGAAAATGCACTAGATTTATGACGAAATTTTCCATTTTGCTGTATTCAACGAATATAAGTGATTCTGCTTATGAGTGATTTTTTTTCTGATTTCAAAAAAAGTTGTTCGAATTCACAAAAACTGTAGGTCTCATGAGTCCAAGATATTGAAATAATTCCTGGAAAGGTTTCTAAAAACCTGATATAATTTTCAAAATACATTCTCACAAAAAAACATTACTTATGTGTCTCAGATTCGATATATGATGAAGATCTTTCTATAAAATATACATATAAAAGCATTGAATGCCACCTACAAGCAGACATGTTTGTTCGGTCACATTGAAAGTAATGTAGCACTTTGAAATAATTATATTCATACAGAAAAAAAGTTGTTTGAATTCACAAAAACTATAGGTCTCATGAGTCCAAGATATTGAAATAACTCCTGGAACGGTTTCTAAAAACCTGATATGATTTTCAAAATACATTTTCACAGAAAAAACATTACTTATGTTATTACACGCCGAATTTGTTCAACACGCCGAATTTGTTCAACACGCCGAATTTGTTCATCTGTGAGATCGTGCCTATTCAGTGGTTTTAATAAATGTGAAATTTTCTGGAGCTATATAGTGTGATGCATGTTTCTGTTCTGTACACAGATGAATAGACATGTGAATGAGATCTGTTATAAAGGTGAGATACATGGATTTGATTTGAGGACTTCACGGCAAACATTAAATAAAAATAAAAAAACATCAACAACAATTCTGGCAATTAGTACATGGGCTCTTGGTGAAACTCGTTTGAATTTTCTCAGAGATCTGTTTTTGCTTCATTTTTGTTTCAAATAAATCATTGGAACGATACACCAAAACATCGTGACAATATGCCCTTAGATAAAAAGAATATCACGAACGAAGATCTCTATAATTTGCTGATAAATGTCATCGCATCCAATGATGACATAAAAAAACAGATATATGAAATGAAGTTGGAAACTATAAATACTCAAAAAGAACTCTATTCACTGACTGAAGATCTCAGGAATGAAAATCTAAAATTGAAAGGGGAGATAGAGCATCTCAAAGGGAGATTATTGGTCTGCGAAAGAAAATATAAAAAGCACAATCTGGTTTTCTATGGAGTCGAAGAGGAGAATGATGATGTGGAAAACATAGCACAACTGATAAAAGGAAAGTGTGAAGTGCCTTGTACACCTAAAGATTTTCGTGATTGTTATAGATTGGGCCAGAAAACTGGAAACGGAAACGCTCGTCCTCTCTTAGTGGAATTTTTATACTACCAGCAAATAAACTCGATTTTCAGAAATATATCTAATCTGAAAGGCAGTGGCATATCTGTAGCCAGAGACTACACTCCCGAGGACTATAAACAAAGAAAGGTCCTACACCATCACTTGAAGGAGGCTAGAAAATACAACACCGAATCTAAAATAGTGAAAGGGGAGTTGATGATAGCAGGAAAGAGCTATACCGCAGACCAGTTGATGGCGAATGGGGATCCACCTTATATAACCCAATCAGGAGAGGTTGAAGTTTCTCATTCGTTCCGAAACAAGAGTAAGCAGTCGGAGGCCGAAAACTCTGAGACAGACGAACCACAAAGAAGACCAACAACCCGTCAGAAGAAAAAATAGTTACCTTTGATAAACTGTTCATTTCGTCCTTGGATTGTATTCATTTTTTTTATTGTTTTTAGTGAGTATCCATTGCCAGAATTAGTTTGAAACTTGAAAATATTATTTTCTCTTTGTTTTTCTGTTTGAAATATAATGAAAATTTTACACCTAAATGTCAGGTCTTTGCTCACAGGATTGGGTCATCTCAGAGATCATATTACTAACAATGATATTGATATAGCTGCTATCACTGAAACTTGGCTCACTCCTCATATCACAGATAATACAGTATCACTTCTAACTCATAGCCTAGTTAGAGCTGACAGAATAGGTAGAGGAGGAGGTGTTGCCTTTTATATTGAAAAGTCTCTCAAATACAATGTTCTTTATTCCCAGGTTACGAGTCTTTTAGAACAACTTTGGATTTCAATAAATGATGCCGGCAAAACTCATGTTCTAGGCGTTGTATACCGGCCACCGACCGCAAATGTCGGACAGTCCCTTTTGGAACTGGAAGATACTGTCTCCACCCTTTTGCCAACCAGTGATTCTTTCATGTTAATGGGTGACTTAAATATAGATTTGTTGAAAACTGATACACATGTCCGTAGCTTTAATGATTTCATAAACTCTTTTGACCTGAAACAAATGATAAATGAACCCACAAGAATCGCCACCCTCAGTCAAACACTCATTGACATCCTTGTGGTTTCAGACCCTGAATACATTTCAAACACAAAAGTATTTGATATTCATGGTATTTCAGACCATCTAGCCTTTTCTTTTGAAACAATTTCACTCAAAAATGTAGGTAAGAGTAAATATAAATCTTTTCGCGATTTCTCCAACTTCAATAAAGAAAATTTCCTTACTGACTTAGCACATATTAATTTTGACTCACTATATGAAATGGCTGATGTCAATGATATGATACTTTTTTTCAATTATACTGTTCTTGAACTTTTTGAAGCACATGCCCCTGTCCGCACTGTTAGAGTTACAAGGCCACCCGCTCCTTGGCTCACTTACAATATTAAACAGATGCAAAAACTTAGAGATAAGGCTTATAAAAAATTCAAAAAAACCAAATCAGTTATTGACTGGAATTATTACAAGGAGCTCCGGAACTACATAAATGGTGCTGTTCGAAGGGAAAAAAAAGCGTATCTCGATTACATACTACTCCAAAAAAATTCGAAAAAAACATGGAATACATTACGTTCACTAGACATTCTCAGGAAAAAAGAGGCTCCAACCCTTCCACCACATCTGCAGGATGTGAATATAATTAATTCCCATTTCAATAACTTTCCACTTCCCGTAAGGACGAATACTCACCTGAATTTACTCCATAAATATGAAAATGAAAATAGCAAATACCAAAAAACTTTCAATTTTTCAATACTCACATCTGAGCAAGTTCAGAAATACATTGGCCGTATAGCAAGCAATGCGGTGGGCTTGGATAATATCTCCTTACGAATGATTAGATTGATTGAAGATCAAGTTATAGAACACATTACATTTATTTTCAACAGTGTCATAAAATCTAATACATTCCCGGATATATGGAAAAATTCAAAAATTTTACCTCTTCCTAAATGTAATGACCCCAAAGAGCTAGGAGATTTGAGACCAATAAGTTTACTTCCAACGTTGTCGAAAGCTTTGGAGATGTATCTGAAAGATCAAATCACTGAATATATCAATGACCGTCAAATAATAACATCTGTTCAATCTGGTTTTCGATCCCAACATAGTACAACCACAGCACTCCTCTCGATAACAGATGATATATTTGGTGCAGTGGATCAGAATATGCTTACTATCCTCGTTCTTTTGGATTTCAGCAAGGCTTTCGACACTATACAACATGGTACTCTCTGCGATAAATTGAGTTATTATGGTTTCGACAATAACGCCGTTGATCTTGTTAGGAGCTACCTATCTGGCCGTTTTCAGAGAGTCCACCTGGATGGAAAAATATCGAGTGCCTTGCCTGTAGTGTACGGAGTACCACAAGGATCAATTCTTGGGCCCCTGCTTTTCACACTTTATATATCCGATTTCTATCAGTTCATGGAGAGGTGTCACATACATCATTACGCTGATGACACACAGCTATATCTTTCTTTCTCACCTCAGAACTTACTTCAAGCTCAAACTGATATAAATATGGACTTACAGAGGCTGTATGATATATCAACCGCACATAACCTCAATCTAAATAGCAAAAAATCCTTCGTGATGCTGTTTGGACCAAAGAAGGGAAGGGTTTCTGTTGGCCACTCAATAAATATTCGAATAAACAATGAACGAATTTCTATTGTGAGTGAGTGCAAGAATTTGGGACTGTTCTTGGACTCAGATTTTTGCTTTTCAGTCGACATATCAGTCACTTGAGTCAAATTTCATTCAATGTCCTAAGACAATTGTATCCAAACAGAGATATTCTCTCAACTCCTCTGAAACTGAAACTGTGTGAATCATTGATATTCTCCAAACTCTCGTATTGTGATTCCGTATATGGTCCAGCTATTTTGCAAATTGATTCGAACCGCCTTCAACGTATACAAAACTCTTGCCTCCGTTTCTCGTATGGCATCAGAAAATTTGATCATATCGGGACAAAAATGAGGGAATCAGGTTGGCTAAGACTTGATATGCAAAGGAGAATGCATTTGTTAACCACTACTCATAAAATTTTGAAATCAAAGAAACCAGAGTATTTATTTAATAAATTGGGCACATTTCAATCGGTCAACAATTTCAATACAAGAAATAAACATACACTCTTGATACCTAAACACACTACCTCTTTGTTTACCCGTAGTTTTTCTTATAACGCTCCAAAGCTATATAATGACCTTCCTAGTGAGTACAGACATTACACAATTTCCAACTTTAAAAAGAGAATAAAATATCTGCTACTCAGTGACGGACTGCTACCTGGTAACTTGAGCTAATATTTTGTACGTGATGGAATGATATTATTGTATAATATTTGTGTGTATGTGGGTATTTATCATTCTATTACTTTATATGTGTTATTCGTATATTTATGTTCTACAATTATCCATTAATGTATAATGTTTATCGTTTAGGGTTGGGTTGAAAAACAGCATCTGCTGACACCCCGCCTTTTCTTAATTGAATAAAGACCATTTATTATTATTATTATTATTATTTCAGATTCGATATATGATGAAGATCCTCCTATAAAATATACATATAAAAGCATTGAATGTGACCTATAAGTAGACATGTTTGTTCTATCACATTGGAAGTGATGTAGCACTTTGAAATGATCATAATCACACAGAAAATAATGATTAATTCAATTTGCGAATTACAAAATAGTATGATTCAGTGAATGGTAAATAAACAATGTTCCCAATAAGTTCTGATAAACTTATTTCATTTAAAGTATCAGTGACCTTGCCGTCCAGCAAATTTATATTAGTATTTAATGACTTATAGATGTCACAACAAAATTGAAACATTGTAAAAATAAAAACTAATCTCAAGATTCTCGAAGTTTTATGGAATATTCAACACTTGAAAACTTTCCGAATCATTTTCTCACATTTACCCCCTACACAAGTAAAGAAATACATTAATGAGATACTTGTTTCTGCATTCCTAATCGACTTAGTCAGAGTTTCATCAAACTTTCTTCGAAGTTCTGGATTCATCGAATTGAAATATTCATAACTCACAACTTGCTGAAAACCTTCCATTATGCTCAGATACTTCAGCTGACTGGAGCTCGTTAAGGTATAATTTCCAATGTTTTCCAGTCTTCACTGATATTTTCTTGAGCGAGAAACTTATATCGAAAATCCTCTGCATCATAGACTCCACTTGAGTATTAAATTATGCAACGAATTGATTCCAACCCTCTATTCAATTAACATAAATAGTAGTTCCCACAATTTCAAAGACGTATAAAACTGTTATTAGGCATCTCGGTAAATGTGGCTCTTGAGCATCAATCAATTCTCTGAAATGTTTTCAGAATCAATATCTCGGCCATTAAACTTCTATAGGACTGTATTTATTTTTAAGCGTCTATTAATGTTTGAATTTTTTTGAACTTACAGTGTTTAGTATTCATCACTCTCATTTCATCGTGTCCCATTCTTTACAAAGACAAAATGCTCATGGCAGTTTTTGATAATGGAACCTCATATTGAAATTCTTTGAATTTTATTATTTAAATCATCGAGGATAATCAGAATTTCTATGTTCGAAATGATTAAATTCACAAATCCAATGCAAGACAGCTGTTTCGACCCACCAGGTCTCATCAGTGACACTTGGCTGGACTGTGAACACAAACATTTCGAACTATCTACTCCTTACGAAGTAAATATCTGAAACTGATGCAGATGGTGTAAACCTCCAAGAGGCAACGTCATCTGCTGGGTGACGACCAAAGTCTCAAACTCCTCTGCTGAGAAGACCTCTGCCTTGTCGCTGATGAGACCTGGTGGGTCGAAACAGCTGCCTGGCATTGGGTTTGTGAGGGCAATCATTTCGAACATAGAAATTCTGATTTCTGTGAAGGGTTGCAGCTTTCTGCAAGTTGACCGTAGTCGATTCTCGATCGCGGCGGGCTATTTGTTGCGGCTTCGCCGTACGATGGCCCGCTGTAAGAGGTTTCCTCTGCCTTGGGCAGTAGGAGTTTGAGACTTTAGTCGTCACCCAGCAGATGGCGTTGCCTCTTGGAGGTTTACAAGATCTGCACCAGTTTTATCGAGGATAATGTCGAACAGTTATCATCAACAAACGAACTTCCTTTGTCTGAACATGTTATAAAGAACTGAATGTTCGAAAATGAGATATTAGAGCTTGGAACTGAACATTTCATACGATAAATCAGTAAGTGAAAAAAAAGTTTGAAAGCCCAGAACTATTCCGAAGCTTCTAATAATTCCTGAATAATCGAAAAAAATCAAATGAATTCAATATCGTGAGAAATACTGATGGATAGTTGGGAAAATAGATTGGTTAGAAGAAAATACAATGTATAATCTGGGATATTCCAAAAATGTTGAAGAAAGTTTTCATAAAATTCCAAATGCAATAAATGATGTTGAAGAAAGTGAAAGTGAGAATTTGAAAAACTTGGTTGAATACAAAAATCAAATAAAGTTGAGTGAAAATAAGAATTCACGTTTATTTTCATGCACTGGTCTGCTATTTTCAATGGTTCTCCAATATTTCTTATGGTTTCAATCGAAATATTTTCAATTTTTCTCGTTTTTTTGACATATACTTAAAATTTTTCATCATGATTATATTCCATTTCAAACTTTTTAATGATATTTTGTTCGTCCAGCTGTGAATATTGATAACAAGTATTGAATTATTTGTGATTATCTATATTTTAAAGAATTTCCCCACAAATCTGAATTCCAACTACAAAGATAAAACTTTCCATTGGCATTAATTACCCCAGTGATATATCTCGACGCATGTTTCGGTAAAAAAAAAGATCGCTACAAAATTCTTCGAAAATATGAACATGTCACTAACATTATGTCCAAATGAAACGTAATAATTTGTGTTATACCTTCTTGAAAGATACTGATATTTCAAATGGGGATTTCAGCTCCACTCTGACTGAAACCTGAACTTATTTGCATTATTCTGAAATTTTTATCATTGTTCTAATATTCAAATTCAAAAACTCAGTAACTGGAAAGTGGTTATTGTCAGTTTTGAAGTGGTTCTTGTCTTCTCACGTAAATGTCAGTTTTGAATGTTTTTTAATCAAAATTTGAGTTCTAATGGCTTGGCCGATGGCGCTAGGTAAGGGGTATGTCATGTGTCATTTGGGTAATTTATTTATTGATTTGATAATGAAGTTCTCACCTCTGTTCTCATTGTATTCATCAGAACACATTCTTGCTGCTGGTGAAGATCATATAGTCAAATGATAGAGATCAATAGCAGGAGACAAAAGTTAAAGGAGTCTGCGAATGCCTGCATTTCAAACAGTTCCATTGATATAGCGCCTGGCTGCCAGTATTGAAAGACAAATGTCAAATCTGAAATTTTTATATTTACAAAGAAACGAATCTAGAAGAGAATATTATTTGTGAAAGATTTTTGGAAATAGAAACTGATTTGATTTTCGAAACGTCAAAGATGAATATTTTGATAGATGTGTGTTGTTGCATTTTATTGATGAGCAAATTTGAGAAATACGAGAAGTTGCTGACGTGTTCCATTCAGAAGAATCTATTTTTCATTTGAAGCAGCTATTTCTCGGTATATAATAAAAAACCAAAAAAATCTACGAATGAATCATTCATTTCATTAATGCTTTGGCATTAATAAAGAGTAACCGAGTATCATGGAGAGCTTGGAGAGTTTATTTGAGTTTGCTTAGGATTTTTCAACCCACATAACTTATAGAACTTCAAGCAGACAGTATCACTTTGACATCTCTCAATCTGGGGACGTTTCGTCTTGAAGTTCCAATATTTTTTCACTTATTGGGATGTTAGTTGAGAGGATGCTTGCTTGGTTATTCATTTGAACTTGAAAAGATTTCTCCGGTTTTTAGTAATGAAATATGATACTTTCTTCCGTACTACCACTAATGTATTCATTTTAAATGCGTTGCGTAATATTCTTATACCTACTTAAACCAGACACGTGACGAAACTCCCAAACATACCGACTACTCATTATAGTTAAAGATCTCGGGTGAATTTAGCTTGGGATATATCATAATCCTGTTGAGCTGGAAATCTTTTTTTGGGATGCACCAGGCTGAAAACATCATACTGCAAGTGGATTATGGCGAAGAATAATACGAGCACGTGTTTTAACTCAGTTGGGGTGTGGACTTAAAACAGTTAAAGCCGAAACATGTGTTGATTTCCGTAGATTTATTACAGGATGGTTATAACGACACCCATGTAAATTTCCCTTGATACATTTTTAAATATTTCATAAGGGATAATCATTCGTGACAGATAATATTTATTCGAATACGAACATCCTCTTGGATATAATTCTCAGAATATGGGAAGTAAAAGAAACATTGACCAAAATTTTTGAATGATGTGAGAAAGCAAAATAGAATCGAATCAGTTTTTGCAATTACATTTGTTATTCATTGATATTATAAATTAATATTCAATAGGTACCTACCTTATGTTTCGATTCATTTTTTATATATTTACACTTGCGACACTTTCTTTGCATCATCATTCTCTTCAAAAAATACCCAAGTTTCTAATTACTATTGAGGGTTTCCATAATGATTTAAGGTTTTTCAGAAATCGAATTTGTAATTCTACTCTCCAAATTTCTATATCATTATTGCCATTTCCATATAGTCCAAGAGACGAAATAGAGGTCGACCTTCACCCATCTGTTTACAGAATGAAATATACTTTTTCTAGGGTTTCATATGAAGACGAATACGGCCATAATGGCTTGCCTATCAAAATGTGGTCCAGATTATATGAGGTGAGATTCAAAAATTTCCACCATATGAAAAACTTTTTGATTATCGATTGGTCAGAAAATTTTATTCATCATGAAAATTGGTGAATTGCTAAATTCTTGCATATGACTTGTCAAAATTTCAAATTTCCGAAGAGTGTAGAGAGGAGAACGAAAAATATCTATATGCTCCTCAGCATATATTTTAGTGACGTCAAAAAATGCTTCAAGTTTTCAAAAATATCGTTATATGCTGACGATATGAAAATATATTGCCCTATAACTAAGCAAACAGATTATATTTGATAAAAAAAGAATTTGACGACTGCACCACTTTTTGCAAAACAAACAGGTTCTTACTAAATGTGAAAAAATGTAATGAAATAATCTTTACACGGGGCTCATTTTCCCTCTTACATCTCAAGATTGATGAACAGCAACTCACTGTCACAGGCGATACGACAGACCTGGGAGTAATACCTGACTCAAAATTGAGCTTTGACGGTCACGTTGATAAAATTGTCCAGAAAGCTTTAAGAACGATAGGATTTTTGAATAGGTGTACCAAAGACTTCAAAAATTTTTCCTCATCACGAATGATGTTCAACACAATGGTCAAACCGATCGTTGAATATTGTAGCGTGATCTGGAATCCTGCATATTTTAGATATATTGATCGACTTGAATTCGTCGAAAAAAAAAAAAAATGTAAAAATAATGAACTTCAGGTTTTTCCGTCACATACACTATTTTTCATATGATAGTAACCTAAAATTTTATAATCTGATGAGTTTAACCATCAGACGAAATGTCAACGACATATTCTTCATCTATAAAATACTAAAAAACTTGGTAGACTCGGAGGAATGCACTTCTCGCGTTTCATTGAATTGTAGTCCTTATACCATCAGGAGAAGGCAACTGTTATTCACTCCTCATTTTTCAACCAATTATCGTGGTAATTCCCCATTCATAAGATGTACAATTACGTACAACAGTATGATCTCTGACTCCGATTTAGATATTTAGATTAGGCGAAAATGGTTTCAAACTCGAATTAAAGAAACTCATCCTAGCAATAAACTGTTCAGATTAGCTTGAAACTATGTATGTTCCACATGTATTGTCAGGCCGTACTAGTAATAAGTTTTTTTTTCAGAACCAAATTGTACAAACATAGTATAACTTCAGAAGATGATTCACCATCTTTTCAAAAGATATGAGCTCTAATATTTATTATAGTTTTTCTATATATGTAGAATCACAAAACATATTGTATCATGCTATTTATGTTCCACCCTGTTATTGGGCTTGTTCTGTTGGGTGGTCCTGTTCATGAAAAAAAAATAAAAAAAAAATAAAATTTCGGTATCATGAGTAAAATACCCTAGATGTGATTTCAAATTTGAATATTGATTTCAATTCTCAACATATCCTTTGAATAAACTTTTTGATTATGTCAAAAATGAGATGTGGTTTACCACCTGATCAAAATTCCTATTTTTCGTTCTTCCCTATCCACTGTTCGGAAATTTGATATTCTGCCAGCTAATAAGCAAGTATTCTGCAATCAACCAATTTTTATGAGGAATAAAATTTTCTGACGAATTGATAATAAAAAAGTTTTTCATATAGTGGAAATTTTTACATAGTCTTGACCACATTTTGAAAAGCGAGCCATTATAGGCGTATTCGCCTATTTATGAAACCCTATAAAAAATAAAGTTTCATCTGATAGACAGATGGGTAAAGGTCGATCTCTATTCCGTCTTTTGGACTATTGGGTGAATATAATTACCTATGTCACTGCTTTGACATTTATCAAAATTAAAACGTTAACATTCATAGCACTCTAGTGCTGTGCATATCTGTGACTTATTAGGAAAGCAAGTTACCTACTTTCTGCTCTTTGGAAGCTTTGAGATGACATGCGATTTGCATTTGGAAAATTCTTATTGATTATCGGAAACCGCTTATATTCTGAACTGAATGAAATAATGGTATTAAAGTCAACTCAGTTAGTTGAAGCATCTCCGTTCTGCAATGTTATACATTCCAAACACATTATACAACATATTTCCATTGTAAAGTAGTCGAAAACGGTACATAATGTCGAGTCCAATAATATTTCGCTAGGTATTCAGACAGCATCACGTTCCATTCTGCACGATTTGAAAGAATTAACAAGTTATCATACAGGAAACCCCACTTAATTAGCTTTGAGCCCGCAGAATGGGCTATTGTTCTAAGAATATTACATCTTTAAATATCGCTTGATGAACGAAATACAGGAGAAACTATTACAGGGAAGGCAACAGGGTAATTACAGAATTTACATTTTCTAACGAAGCACTGTGCAGTTTGCCTAATTTGGTAGTCAATATGCAGCGTGTCACGTCACTACATGGTATAAAACAAAGTCGCTCCCCGCTGTCTGTCCCTATGTGTGCTCATATCTTGAACACAGCGCAACGGATTTTGATGCAGATTCTTTAAATAGAATTATTCAAGAGGAAAGTTTATATGAGGCGCCGTTTGGGTCAAAAGTGTTTTTGCAAATATATGTAATTTCATGTCAATATATTTATTAACTTTAGCAATATTTTTATTTTGTGTTCCGATATATTTATTTTCTACCGAACATAATATATTTACGTTTTGAGTGTCACAAATATATAAAAATGAGATTCCCATATATTTATAAATTCGATCTATTTCACGTCGTCAAGAGATGGCGCACTAGTGGTATTTTGTCACGGTCGAGTACATGGCAACATGGGGAAGTCGTTAGTACATAGAGAGGCTAATAGATGGCAGTGACTCAGGCAGTTGTCATGTCAATGTTAATAATATAAATAGCGGAGTCTGCTGAGTTCGTTTATTACAAATCGAGCTCTCCGATAAATTAGAAGGCTCTACAACTCCAGGGTTAGTCATGCCTTGAAGTATATTTTATTTGTCTTCAAGGTAATGGAATAACCCTCATGATAGCATGAGAAATTCAATAACTGCAAAGTTCATTGGTATCATAACACATAAATAAATGTAATGGAAGATTGAAATTTCTGACAACATATGGATTTCTGAAGATTGTAATGGGGACGATTATAAAAAGCTCTCAGGGCAGTTCTTTCCCATACACCCACGTGTACTATTTTTGGAATAAATAAACTGTATTACCACAAGTATAAAGCTAACGTTAGCTTTATACTTGTGGTATTACCATTTCGAGTTGTCTTAATTCTATTAGTACATGTACTGCATTGATTTCCCCATTCTCAGGAAATACCTTATGTGGCTAGCTTTCACACATTCTGATTGAATGGTACCACCATTATTTCAAAATTATCATGTTTACTGCATTGCTTTCTGATTGATTTTTGTTCAGGTGTTTGCTAATTATTCAACGAATACTTCAGTACCCTTAATGCACCGACTTGAAAAAAACAGTTGAAAATCACTTCTCAAATTATATCCAGAAGTTTTCTGTACAAGAATTTTCTTATTTTTGTATTAAGAGATTTATTCTCTCTGAAATAATTCGTGTACTTCCATATCTTGTGAGAACAATCACAAATATTACTATTGAATAAATATCATTTCTTATTCTATTAGTTCATGCACACGTACCTATTTACTGTCTACATGGAGTATGATAATAAAATTTTACCTAGTACAAAAAAAATTAAGGTCAATTTTCACATAAAACATTTAGAACACCACTTTTTTCTCAAATGTAGACTCGACCCTTGGTGCGCAGCATGCCAATCTCCCCCTGGCCATATTTATTCATTTATACTTCAGTCGAATCAAACAAATCTCACACATCTTAATGAATGTGAATACACACATTGTCATCTTGTATTCAGCAAATTTATTATCATCAGTCCATAATATCTTGATTTGAAGATTTCTTTCTGCCTTCCTACAAGCTATTCCACTCCAGCAACCATTGCATCCTAATAACGTTTCAAAAAAACCTTGATTGTTATCATTCGAAACACCTTCAGATACCTTAAAACTTGTTCTTAGGTAGAGATATGTGGAATCCCTGTTGACTTCCATTCTAAACACTGAATGGTGATACATTAGTGTTGACAATTTTCAGTTCGTTTTCCCTTATCAAAACAACATATCTCATTCTCTTGTTTTACTTATCGACAGGCATTCATAATACATTTTTAAATACTCCAAGGATATAATGTAGAACGTGTCCACTCTTTTCTGTGAAGCATTGGGAAACTTGGACTCCTTTCAAACACTTCCATAGTTACTCTCATACCGCAGGAATCATGTTCATTATACAAAATTAAATTTTTCCTAACTGGTTATAACATGAAAAGCAACCATTCCAATTTCTCTAGCATCTGCCCCCAAGTAGGTACAACGGACTAGCAACAATGCAGCGTATCAATATTGATATGCTCATCATTGGAGAATGGAATGCCAGGCCAAGTCTGAATGTGAAAGTACCCATATCTTGAATCAACTCCATCTTTTACCTATAAACACATCATTGTAAAGAAAACATAAAAATTCAACCTACCTACCTACATTCTCATTCAACATGATCTTCATATGAATAATCTACATGGCGAATGTGGATAATCGAAGGAAAATTCGTAAACTTTCAAGCACAAATCGCACGAAAAAGATAAAATTAATACAAAAATATGAGGTAATGTTGAATGAATAATTGAACAATAACAGTTCAAATTAGGCACTCCCAGATACTTGTCAAATTATTATTCACATAACAACTGCCTGCGTCGTCATCTATTATTTTATGAATAATGACTTCGCCCTGTTGCCATCTACTCGACCGTGAACAAAATGCCGCCAGTGCGCCATCTCTTGACGACGTAAAATAGATCGAATTTATGAATATATGGGAATTCTCATTTTTATATATTTGTGACACTCAAAACGTAAATATATTATGTTCGGTAGAAAATAAATATATCGGAACACAAAATAAAAATATTGCCAAAGTTAATGAATATATTGACATGAAATTACATATATTTGCAAAAACACTTCTGAACCAAACGGCGCCTCATAAGTTTATATGCATAATACCTACATGATAAAGTGGAGAAACACTGATAATTTTAGAGGTTTCAAATGTGATGTCGTAAAAACATTTTTTGTGCTCACATTGCAAACGATGGCTGAACCCTATGTGATCGAAATAATGTACTGCAGTATTTTACACCTTTGAAAGGTCTTCAAAAAACTGCGCGATCTCTTAGGGCTTGTTGTAACTCAACTAGTTTACCAATTGGTCATGGAACCCTAGATTAACCTAAGGTTAGCCTCCAGACTGTTTTTAGTCGATTTCTGTTGTATGATGTTGAATTATCTATTGATTGGCCAACTGCTCAACTTTAAAGTTTTGTTTTTCAGTTGTCAAACAGAGATTTTTGTTTTTATAGTTATCATCAACAAGTACGGTAGAAATATGATTAAGGGTGATATGAAGAAACTTAATAATTTCCAAATGGAGATATACTTCACGGAGATGCTACATATGAACGTATAAAGAAGAACTAAAATTATATTATATTTCGAACTTGAAATATTTCAGAATCTGTTAGCGCCAAACGTGCGGTTAATTTTATCAAAAGCTTGGTTAACATGTACATTTTATTGGTGAGAAGTGTCCAACAACAATGCTTCTTGAGAAATCCGAACGAAAATTGACTCACAATGAACGGAAATATCAAAGGAATTTGAGACAGACATGGGAGATTCACCAACAAAAATTGGGAATGATGCAAGTAGAATATGATATCAGAATGTCTATTTTGCTGTTGAAAAAACAAAAATCAATAGAAGAATCATCCGAATAAAAATTAAAACTGCTTGATTGTAGTATCTATTTATTGCCGTAAATTCATTGCGTATACAAATACTGAAATGGACTACATGAGTCCTTGAAAATACTGATTTGATAAATTGAACCTTTCTTAATTATCCATGTTGCAATGTGGAATATTCGGTAGTTATGAATTGATGTTACTAGCAGATCCTTGCTGCAATTTATTCATCAACGGGAGCTCAGGTTCATTTCTTTTACATGCTATGGTGTGTAGTACGACTCATCGAATTGATGCTCAACAGGCAGTTGGGGAAATGGAAAAGGAGTAATCAGATATGGTCTGACAGCATAGCCACTATCACCAACTATAAATACTTCATTTCCGAATTCACCATTTACCAGACTTGCTCTCGATCAGGAATTGCTAAAAATGCTTTAATCATGAACTGATCCTGGCCATCAAAATACTAAATCCTGAATGCATAAATCTGCCCTGCATAATGCTTGTACATTATATGAAAAAAATCCTTTTCGGAATCTATATATCTCATTATCTCCTCCAAGAGACTGTATTCTGATATGGGTTCAGTTTTATAAAATAATTCATCCATATGGCCATCAGGATTCCAAGGCATATTTTTCTCCGAACGAAACAAGCTACTAAAAAAATGAATTAGTAGTAGGGAGTAGCTGTTTCTGATACACAATTCTTTCCTTTTTTTGAATCGATCAAACGTCTATGAATAATACACACCATATATTATTTTTCTATAAAGATTAGCCTTTTCAATTCGTTGTTTCTTTTTTCAATCAGTTCATGAATAACAACGTTTTCATTCTGGGCTGAAATTTATGCATGAACTATTAATTCACATTTTATATTTGACGATACTTCCTCAACCTCTAAAAAAATACTGGACTCACGTACCCTTTGATTATCCTGATGACAAGGACTGGAAAAATAAATAACATTCATTCATATTACCAAATATTTCCTGGTATTTTAATCAATTTCACGCCAAAAGCTGCACCTTAAAATAAAATCCAATCCATGTTTAGAAGATACATAATGTGATAAAATATGTAAAAATAGCAATAAAATATGACAAAATCTCAAAATGAAATCATTTAATATTCCAGAAGCTTCCTGAGAAATCGAAAACAATTGAAGAAATAAATAAATAATAGTTTAAAAAACTAAAAAAACACGCTTTTATAGCTAACCGAACTAAAAAATAGAAAATAATTTTTAATAACAAAGAGTTTATATTACGGTAGTAGAAGGCTGAACAATCATTCATAGTCAATCAGCTTAAAATAAAATTATAATAAAATTTAAGTAATCAACAGAATAAAGTAATTCAGAGTAAAATCGTGGGGTGCTTGATATATAATATATTACAATCATTCTATCGGTAATTATCTTTGAGAGGAGACTTATGAAATGTAGTAAAATGCACCCCACGCTTTTTACTCTGAATTACTTCATTCTGTTAATTACTCAAATTCTATTATAATTTTATTTTGAGCTGATTGACTATGAATGATTGTTTAGCCTTCTACTACCGTAATATAAACTCTTTGTAATTAAAAATTATTTTCTATTTTTTAGTTCGGTTAGCTATTAAAGCGTGTTTTTTTAGTTTTTTAAACTATTATTTATTTTTCATTTTTTAGTTCAATTTATCAATTAGTTTCTAGTGGAAATGTGATATTTCTTACGAATCATTCCGCAATCTCATCATTTAATTTAAAGCTTCACTATTGCATGGGGTACTCTTCCTGTTAACTTAGAGCAATCAAGTTCTTCAATCCGAATACCGTCTAAAGATCTTACACGACTAAGTGCTACATAGGCTTGTCCAGCAGCAAACAATCGCGAGCCTAGATAAATTACTGCAAAATAGATAATTAATTAATAAAAATTAATTAATTAATAATAATTAATAATGGAAAACTATGATCAAATTATTGCATTGTCATCGGTCCTTGATACGTATGCAAAGTTTCAAATTAATCAGACTTCTGGAAATTGGTGAAAATTATGCTCAAAGATTCCGTTACATACATAGTTACAACCCAAGCTAATAATAAAAATAATAATAATAAAAAGCGTGTTAATTAATTAATTAAAAATGGAAGAGAACTGAAAAATCAAACAAGCGGGTGAGAAGACAAATTAATTCCAAATATAATATAGAACGATTCAAGATAAAAATGACTTTCAGCAAAAACGAGAGGCAAGTAAGATGATATGAGGGATATCACAGTTTTTAATATATTGATATAATTGATCAAATAATAAGCGGATCCTCATTTCCTATGTACAAGAGATTATGTAATAATATAATTGGAATATAATTGTGAAATTAAATTGGAAATGAATAAAAATGAGTTGGATGAAAGTAAAAAATTACAAAAAAATTATGAATATTCCAGAAAATGTAACTGTGGGTGTGGGGCAATAATAATAATAATAATAAAGTAACAAAATGAAAATGAGATGGTTTTTCAATTAAAAAAATTGATTGAATGAAGTGAATTAGATAATCAAAACAAATTATCAATACATTTTTATGTCTTCATTCTCCAGCTCTGTTTTTCAGGCAATAACAATCGAGTAACATGTAACAGACAAAACCTCTCGTCAGAAGAGAAGCTGACTTTTTTATATCCACTGATGAATAACGATATTTATGGGTGAACCAATAACTCAAATTTTTATGTTCGACTGAAATTCTTCTAGCTTCCAGTTAGAAAAACAATCACTGGCTCCGTAAAACCTTGAAAGACAAATTAATAACATTCATTCATAACTCACACAGTACCCGGTATATTGAAATAAATAATACAACATATGCGTCGATATTTCCTGCTTTTTCCAATCAATTTTACGCCGTAACTTACAGACATAGCTGAAGCTGCACCTACCAGGTATTAAATCAACTCCTAATCCATATTTACAAGAGACATAAACCGGGTAATGACTTCTGGCTCCTGCGGTACCGGATTTTTCGTTTCATAAATAAGGATTAGTTCTTCATGGGATCATGAGGCAGAAATATTTCTTGATATTTAGTATCTTGTGGGTGTTCAAAGTTCGCTCTGAGCTTTCGATAAAGATAATTTTCCAGATATGGGCAGGATTGACGAGAGGAAGATGTTCAAATCGGGATGTCATTGTTGGTTTCATATTTGGATAATGTAATCATCACTCAGGGTGTTTCGTAGCTTTTGCCCGCCTACTTGGATTCCTACAAACTGTTTTCAATTTTAGTACGATGAGATTGTGTATGAATTGTTTTTCAAATACGTAAAATAATCAGTAAAATAATCAGTAAAATAATGAAAATTTGACATTAATGTGTGTCAAATTCCCAAAATATTCCGGGGTTGACGTAAGAACAATCCGTTCTCGAACTTGGATCAAATCTACCTTTCAATAATAGTATATTTTTTTCAATGTGAAGATTCACAAAAAAGGAAAGCCCTGTAATGTTCAAAGAACACCGCGTGAATCAAGGAACAGGAGATACGAATTAACATTCAATTTGAATTTTTGAATTTTTTTAACCTCAGGAGAAACCTCTCTCGGCAAGAAGTTCAAAAGTTATGGTCGGTTCATACACCACACTTTTACTTTTACTTTATCTTTTACTTTTACTTTAAGAAAGTTGTCACAATGTAAATCAATCGAGGCGTTCATACACGGCACTTTTACTTTTAGTTTAAGGATGAGAACTTTTACTTTAGGAATGAGATAATTTTAGGGACTGCGCATGCGTGCATGTGAAGTCATCACAGCAAGCAGTGCCACCAACATTATTGGGAAACGTAGCCCTGTTCTTCTTCTGAATATTTTACAGAAATGATATGAAATGGGTGTTCTGTGAAATATCTGTCATTATCCGATACAGTTTGGTTGTCGTTACTGGTCAATTGCAAATCAAAACAATGACGTAACCCACGATTACTTCCTCTTCTTCGTTTGTTTTTGATCACTGCGCATGCGTCCTGTTTACTTCAACACTGGTGTATGAACGGTCCAATTCCATTCTTAAGGTAAAAGTAAAAGTAAAAGATAAATTAAAAGTAATAGTGTGGTGTATGAACCGACCATTAGTTGTTCTATTGAAAAAAAAATTCCTGAGCGGTTCCTGAGAGGTTCGACAGGTCTCCAAACTCACAACAAAGTGGTGGGAATTCTTTACTCGTCGGGTCATCCGTGTAGATATTGCCAAGGGTGGAACAATTGATGGAAATTCAGAAGAGCACCGACGGTGGAAATATCTGTAGAAGAGAGAGAGACAAGTCTGGGACAATTCTATGAATGTCCAACGAAGTGAGCGAGTCTGAGCGAAGAATCACCAACAAGGCGGATTGCCTTTCTCTGAATAAAATCAAGAAGCTCCAATGAATATAGATAGATAGATAGATAGATAGATTTATTGTTTATAAAAAGAATTCACAATTCTTATAACAAAGAGTTTGGTTGGTACTTGAGTGAGATAATTACAATTCGAGATTGACGACACTAACAAATATCATAAGGTAAACATAACGGAGAGAAAGAGTTAGAGAAAACATCATTCATTAATGATAAATGAGCGCAGCTTGAGGGTTGCTGAAATGTAATTCACAATCATTTTGAGAGATTTCAGGTTGTTTGAGTCGAGAGCAAGTCGTTAAGAGTAGTGATTTGTGAATAAAAGTGCGAGCGTAGACTCTCATATATAGGACACTCGAAAAATATGTGTGCAATAGTTTCATTTACTCCTAGGTTACAGATAGTACAGATTTCATCGGTTTTTATCAGGTAAAAACAGCCATTTGCAGTGAATCTAGTGAAAATTTTGCTACAAGTTCTCAATTGGGCAATTATCCTGATAAATGTTATATGGTTTGATGACTTCAAGTAAAGTAGGCCGTATGGACTGGAAAAAGTTTTATAGAAATTTGAGTAGTCAGATTGGGACAATTTGTTTCTATCTTCCCTCCTGAGTGCGGTCTCATAGGAATCTAAAATTTGTTGAGACAGTCGTTTGAAATCAGTTTGCTGGAAATTTCGCAAGAGATCGCTACTGTCCAATGGTGATAGGTAGGATTCGACTTGTAGAGCCCAGTTGAACGTTGAACCGAACATCTGAGTCCCGAAGTTCTAAGAGGCATAGTAAACATATCTTTGGGAGACGGGACGAGGGCATCATTTTGATTTTCTGTAACCATGACATTACACATTTCATAATATTATAGGATAGCTTTAGTCTACTAGTTTCGATTCTAACCATATAGTCCGGAGTGTTTTTGGCGAGGGCAAGAACTTTTTTGAAGAATGCAACTTGAATGCGTTCTAATAGGTCAGGGTACCTCAGTCCCCATACGGCTACGCAATATGAGAGTGAGGAAATGACTATTGACTCATATAACTTGATTCTGGCCTCCCATGAGGTCATCCTGGATTTAATCATAAGATCCATAACGGCGCCTAGAGCTTGTTTTGCCTTGTTTACTGTTACATTTGCCATTTCGAGAAAAAGGGCAGATGATGAAAAATGAACCCCAAGGTAGTTGAATTTACTCACTACATCCATTTTCTCGTTATTATAGTAAAAACTCAGATTTTTGTTGGATGCGAAACCTCCCTTACTAAAAACTAGGATTTTTGATTTTTTTACGTTTACAACAAGATCATTTTCTATAGAATACTGGCTCAGTACTTTCAGTTTACGTTGTAGATCTATTGGTGTATCTGCTAGCAGAACCAGATCATCGGCATACAGCAATAGCAGCAAGTCATTTGCATTATCTATAGCTATTCCCCTGCAACCCTTTTCTTCGAAATAGTTTTCGATGTCCGAGATAAATAAAGAAAAGAGTAAGGGACTCAAAGGTTCGCCTTGTAGCACACCTGAGGAGATTTCGAATTTTCGGCTGAATTTTCCGTCGCTTTTTATAGACATGTTGGCATTGTCATACATATTTTTCAGGAATCTGATAAATTTCGAACTGATACCTAGGCGGTACAGCTTGTGCATCAATAGGCTATGATTAATTGAGTCGAACGCCCCTTTGAAGTCGACAAAGGCGCAGAAAACTTTTCTGCCCCTAAGCCTCAGATTTATGTGAATTACTGAACTGAGCACGAAAACATTGTCAATACATCCACGATTTCTTCTGAAACCAGATTGTGTTTCAGGAATGACATCGTTTTCATCGCACCATGTAGTTGATCTTTTCTGAAGTATCAAAGAAAAAATTTTTGGTACACTGTTAAGTAGGGCGATGCCCCTATAATTGACTGGATCGTTTTTTGGACCTTTCTTTTGTAACATGGTTAACACGGTATTACTCCATGTGTCAGGAAATATTTCTTCACTGAACATTTTGTTGAATATAACTCATTATGAGGAACGGTTATCACATTTTACTGATCGAAGACAATTGTTTGGTGGAGAAGCTATTCGGAGTCTCCAATCACTGTCTGACATCGATATTGCTCAACGTTCGTGATAGTTATAACGTTTTTTGCACTATCATAGCATATTTTAAGATTCAAATCAATTGATTTTGACTCTATATCCACCATTTTTTGCTGTTTGAATTGTGTGCTAGAATTCACACGTTGAAGGGTAATGCCTTGTTAGTCCATTGCTCGCACAAGTTCCGACTTCTGAGGGTTGACGTTCGCCAGCTGGTTAACAAAAAAAAAAACTCTAACAATTATTTATTAAAGAAAAAAAGATGACTGTCGGCGTCGATGAGTGAATTACCCGCCGACGCCATTGGCATAGCAACCAATAAACCAGAATTATTTCGATTGGAGATATTATAAGTAACCAAGAAAACTGTATCGTGCAAAAAAATCAACAAAATTTCGTTTTCGAGTATCTTCATCAAGGAGTGAACAAAATGTTTTTTATCCGATTTCTGTAGTATAAAAGTCATACCAGATATATGCTTCAGTATATTATTTTGGTATGAGGGAGAGAAGCCCTATTTCAGAAAACCGTTTTTTGTGATTCATTTCATGTTTTCATCAAAGACTTTAGGGTTCGTTATCAATGTTCACGTTCTTTGTTGATTTTTCCATTCCATGATACTTTTTGCAGGGCACTTCATTTTTTAGTTTGAGATGATCTGGAAATATGAATATACAGTGCATTCCTTTAATGCCCCTTTTTTCACTTTTTAAACGGGTCAATTCAAAAAACTGAATCGTGGGATGATGAAATTGATGCATGAAGACTATATTTTGAAGTAGAATTGACTCATAAAAATTTCAAGATGGCGACTGGGCGCCATCTGGATAAAAGAAATCAAATGGAAAAGGGGGTCTTGTGATACATCATTTTGAAGCTCCTGCATCATTTTGAAGCTCCTGACGAATACTACCTAGAATATGAAGTCAATATCTTTACCTACTACAAAATGGCGGAACATTTAATAATTGCCTGCACACATCGACGTTTGACTTCATAATCTGGGAAAATAAGCTCGGTTCAGTTCAGAAGATGCTCGAAATGGTTGCCTTCTACGTTTTGAGATAAAAACAACATTTTCGATATTTTACGTCGAACATTTCCGAACACAGCAACGTCGATATTTTCACAAATATTTATCATTCTCTGCCGTAAATTCAATATTGAAGCAGGTTCAGTTCCGTACACCCTCAGCTTCAAATAGCTCTATAAAAAAGTTTGAAGGTGTCAAATCTGGCAAGCGGGCTGACCATTACGTAGAACTACGATGGCCAATCCATCGACTATGGAAAGTAGTATCCAAACAGTTTCTTACCTGCCTGGAGTTATGTGATGGTGCTTCATCTTGTTAGAATAATAATATCCATATCAAATTCATTAGGATTCACTTTGACGATTTCGGTGATCAGAGGATCAACAATAGTTTCCCCCATATTCACGTACAATTCCCCTGTTGAATTTTGTTCAATTGACCATTTTGGAGATAGTTTCTTCATGAAAAATATGAATGAGTAGTTCCACTTTCAGCAAACGAGGCGCTGCAATCTCAAAGAAAGATCCTAAAAAACTTCTATCATCAACATATTGTGAAGCTTCAATAGCTTTCTGTCAAACATCTCAGTCAAATTTAGAGAACTGGAAAGAAATTTTCGGAATTTTTTTTAGCTCGTGGGAGATTTTGCACAAAAATCTGTTTGAAACTAGAGTCAAATAAATAAACATGTCCATCTAAAACGAATACTTCAGGATATTCTGTTCTGAAATTTCAAGAAATAGGTCAAAAGATCACGACACGATAGTAATTTGCCAGGGCGATTTTCAAGATTTTCATTAATCAATCGGCTGGTTGTCATAGCAACATTGAAACTCACCGGTATGAAATTTTGGACTAAAATAAATGCTGTTACTGTTTTGGCAAATGAGAAAAATTAATTGTCTCTCATATACCAACAAGCCTGTCGAAATTAATGCTGCACAGACGCGATCAATCTGATTCCTATCGAAATGATTATGCAAATCGAAAACATCCATTTCGTCTGTAACTTGCTCTCCAGTCATCATAATTTGTACATTCTGGAGACTTCATTGACAGCGAAAATTAAATATAACATGAGTTCATGCCGTGATGAACACCAGACCCACCTTGTTCAGCTGGACAGAAATTATGTAATTTAATAATTTGCATACACTTGATTTCAGAACAACATTTTTGTCGTGGTTTCGGTTGTTTTATTTTCCTTGATTGATGGTAGTCTCGAAGCTGGCGTATCTTCTTTTTTTCGACTGTTTCAGATTATGGACATGAATAAATAAGTGGATTTATCTTCGATACTTGGGTGGACACAGAGTCAGGAAGAGAGATGTTCTTCACTCATTCAGTTAAACGATAGAAAATTCCTGGAATCTGAAGAATATGATACTTGGTGAATATCCAATAAATAACAAGTTCAGGGAATTATAGGTGAGATCGAAAGTGAGAACTTTCAACAGACGTCAATCAGCAGACACCATATGAAATCATTCGTACTCAATGCGCTATGCGATCACCAACAAAGCAGTACCAGAAGAAGAAATTGATACTGTATTGACAATACCCACAACAAAAGAAGTGCTATATGTGGAATTCTTCCTGAGAAAGAATTGGGCAACTACTTGCGAACATTCTCTCTAAAGGGGAACCCGTTTTTAGCTATTGTAAGAACGCAATATGAAAAAAATCTTTCCTTACCAATGAAATGGCAGTACAACCATGATAAAGTACCGTTTATACATCGCAAACTTTTTGTACTCAGGTAGCAAATCAGGAGCTTCCATATTTCCATTTTCGAACTATCACTATCAGTTATATGATGTAATTTCTATTACTTAACACTTCTGCAGGTTCTGAAGACGAAAAGTAACTTCATTTTTTCTTCATCAGTGAAAACATGAGAATGATTGCAGATTAAATAAGAAATACTGACTGTTTCGAAGAGAGTAACTTTAAATGTGACTATACAGGGTGTTTATTAAACATGCGGCAAAAATTTGAGGGACTATCCCTTGGACTATTCTAAGGATATTTTGTCCTCTGATGATTTTTGATAGGGCGCTTTGTTTCGAAGATACGGGGCGAAAAAGAATTTCGACAATAACAATTTTGGTAATTTTAAAATTATTAACGTAGCCGAAATCAAAGTATAACGCACTACACTGGACCTACCAAGTGATAAAAAATACTACTCCAGTTCCAGATGTGGAAGATTTGGGAAATCGGATAATAGCTGGGTGTAACGCAATCAGAATCGATTCTGGTGTTTTTGAAAGAGTTCGGAAGTCGATGAGGAGAAGATTGGATTTTTGTATCCGAGCGGGGGGTAGTCATTTTCAACAGTTCTTGTAGATTGACAAACATCACATGTAATATTCCATGGGATAGTCCCTTCAATTTTTGCCGCATCTTTTATAAACACTCTGTATATCTTTGAGAAGCATCTCGACTGAATTATGTGAATAACTTCATGAGCACAAATGGATTAACTAAAAAAGATATGAAGCATTCCAGAAAAAAAATTACAAGTCGTGCTGAATAATTTGTGATCTTAGCCAATCGAATAAACGGTCCGTATTATAAAGCTATATTATGGCATGGAAATGGGATGGGAAAATCACATAGATTATCTTTGCAAAAATTTATCTTCTCAACTTCATTTGCTCCGACAATTGAAAAAATGCTTGAGCCATCATATTCTTATATCTGCATACCATTCACTATTCCATTCCCATCTGATGTATTGTATACTCCTTTGGGCTGAATCCTCATGGGCAATTAAAGCCTTCCGAATGCAGAAGAAAGCTCTCAGAATAATTGCTGGAGCCCCATACAATGAACCGTGTTCTCCAATCTTCAGAAAAGAAAAAATTTTGGCAGTACCCTCCATGTACATTTTCCATGTTCCACTTGAGATACACAAAAACAGAAGTACATTCTCTGCTCACTCCGATTTCCATAATTACCCCACTAGATCGGCAGATAAACTCAGGCCCCCTAGAGTTATATTACAAATGTCAAGGCGAAACTCCCCAGATGTTGCACTATATAATCACTTACCAAATAACCTTATACAATTGAACGAACATGCATTCAAAATTAAGGTCAAAGAGCTCATGCTGAGACACTGTTTCTATTCCACAGAAGAATTCCTGAAATGTACCTTTTAGATATGAAACGTCTTAGCTCTATGTGGATCTCTGTCTTTTTTTAATATGTATTTTGTTTGTAATATGTAATATGTTTTTTTTTATTTTTAACTTTTCACTCAATTTTATTATTTCAACTGTACCCAGATAGTCTATACTTGTACTGTCCTTGGACCTGTCACAAATGTATTCTTGCATAACGTGATCAAATAAATTATCTATCTATCTATTTATCTATCTAATGTAAAAATAACGTCGCTTCCTGTTGTCTGTCTGTCCCTATGTATGCTCAGATCTTGAAAACTACCCAACGGATTTTGATGAATTTTTTCATAATAGATAGAGTGATTCAAGAGGAAGGTCTATATATACATATACGTGCATAATATAGTGTAGAAACAATGATCACTTTCGATGTTTCAAATGTGATGTAAATAAACACATTTTTGCGTTTACATTGCAAACCCTGGCTGAACCCTACGAGATAGATCAAGAAAATGTACTAGAGTATTATACACCTTGAAAAGGTCTACAAAAAAGTCCGTATGGTATGTCTATCTCTGAGGGATAACCTACAGTTACCATTTTTTATCTGTATGAAGCCGGGGCGGGTCGCTAGTGAATTAAAAATTGCCACTTCTGGCTTTTCAGTTACAGGTGGAAAATACTCTGGTATGAATCAGAAAAAAACAGTCTAGGATCTTGAGAAAACCCTATAACGTGAAATCCTACCAATCGCAGAAAATGAATCGATTTAATCGTTAAAGTGTGCTCACCATTCTTGAGAATCAATATACTATTTTTTCAACCTATTTTCCGAAATATTTCGACTATTTCACTTTCCCAGAATGTACTGAACACCACAATCCATCAAAGCGATATAAAGAAGAAATTGAAATATTCATTTCAAAGCTATTAGCAAATGATAGTATCGATTGAAAATAGGGTTTAATTCGGAGAAATTAGTTGCAGGAACGTATTTGTTTTTCAATTTTTTCTTCAACTGCAACTCTAACACCCTTCATATTTCAACTCCTCTGAGGCTGCCGTAGTCGTCTTAGTCTACAATTAGTATATAACTGTATAATTTGTGTGTGAAACTCAAAACTTTCAATCCTTCAGCTATCGCAAAAACTCATTGATGTTCTGTGATAGATAGATGCAATTTAGGGCTCGAAAAGATTACTATAAATCATGATGATAGCAGAGTATTATTCGATACATTTTATCAGTACTACACAAATATCAGTTTCGAGTTTTTTTATTTTTTTTGAAAATATGGTTGGAAGTTACTAGTGATTACCATTCTTGTAAAGCCTGTTGCTGAGCTGATGTTAAAAAATCCAATATCCCATTGATAAAAGAAATGAGAATTAGTGAAGGTATTGGTGAGGACACAGATGTCACGAGTGAAGGTTTGTTGTCAGAAAAGCAGCCAAATAGTATTTTCTCTCAGAAGTAATTGAACTATGGTTTAGAATATAAAGGTATTCATAGTGGTCTGTTGCTGTGTGTAATATAACAGGTCTAGGACCGTTAATATTCAAACGGTCATGGGTAGTTTTCAAAATTTTAATATTCGATTGATGGAGGGGATTATAATTGATGAAGATATTTGTGGGGAAGCATATACAGTGAGTGAAAAACTGTATTATGGTGATTAATATATAGTTTTTTGAAATCTGTAACTGTTTCCATTGTAGTCTAAGAGGTCACGATACTAAACCTATAATGAAAGGGCTCCCAAAAGTAATACATATATTCCTTCATTTCATTCATAGGAGAACACAACATGACACTGCTGCCATGGCTACGACCGGTCAACGCTATAAAAAAAAACAAAAAACATTTTTTAGGTTTCTGTAATGATGACTCCCCCGCTAGGATTGCTGAAAAATCGAAAAACATCGCATGAAATACACGATTTCATCTGTCCAAACAATCGCCGACACGTAAAATCCATTTTTCGTTATAGTGGCTGGCGTATTTCAATGACGAAAATCGAAAAAAAAAAAAAACGGCCGATTGCTGATGAAACTGAATTGAAACGCAAAATCGGTTGCGCGAAGGGGGAATTGCAAACGCTGCTGCCGCCATGTTGTCCACTGTTTGGAAAAGGCAGGTTTCATATAGTCCTCCCCCTTGTTTGGAGGAACAATCACAATACGGGAGACTTATCATTACAGAAACCTGAAAAAAATATTTTGTTAATTTTTTTTAAGGCGTTGACCGGTCCTAGGCATGGCAGCAAGGCCATTTTGTGTTCACCTATGAATGGAATATCGAATTATATACAATACAATACTTTATTTCCTGATACTTTTTTACAAGCATGGAAATCGTCACATATACAAGTAATGATTGGAGTTGAAATAAAAAATAATAATAATATCAGGTGATGAAATATGGAATACACAGGCGAAAAAAGAAAAAATATACATATATATTGAAAGTACATATTTTTTTTTAATAGAAGATGTTGAAGATAGTCATTAAAAACAATTACACAAAAATGGAGTGCGAACAATAAAATATTAAACAAGCAAGCGAAGCAATGGTGATTTCAACTGGTTTGATCAGTTTGAAAATATTCGTCAAGTGAGTAGTAGGCATTTTTGTACAGAATACTTTTAACGCTATTTTTGAACTCTATGGGATTAGACATTTTCTTAATGAATATAGGAAGTTTATTGTGAATTTTTATAGAAATGATATGAGACCCGTTTGATACAGATGTTAACTTATGTACAGGAACTATCAGATTATAATTTTGGCGTAGAGTATAACCGGCGGCTGTGCGGATAGTATCTCGATGCTGAAACTCATGGTAATGATTCTTAACGTAAGTGACACAATTTAAAATATACACGGATATCATAGTTAAAATTTGCAATTCAGTGAATAACTGCTTACAAGAATCACCATATTTTTTGAAGCACATGGTTCTTAGTATTTTTTTTTTGGGCAATCAACAGATCATTCAATCTGTTACAGTTACCATAGCAGACTAAGCAATAATTTATACTAGAGTGAACATAGGCATAATAGTAACTCAATAAAATATACAAGGGGACAAAATTTCTAAGATTCCAAATAACGAAACAATGCTTGGATAATTTAATAGAAGCAGAGTCAATATGATCATTCCAGGATAATTGGGAGTCGATATTCAAGCCCAAGAATTTGACTGATTTATATGTATTACTCTCGGGAGCCCTATCATTATAGTTTTAGTGTTGTGGATTCTTAGACTGTTGGGATGCTAATTAATATTTTGAGACAGTAAATAAATATTGACCAAAAACCATTTCATAAAGAGGAAGAAACAATTCTGAATAAGGATTTTCACGTTCACTAAACCACATTTCCCTTATGCACTGAGTATCAAATATCCGCGTTATCCACAAAATTGTGCTTTTTCGTTTGCAAAACCTACCTTTATATGTTACGCTGGAAGCATTTGGGATATTGAGAATTTACGAATTCTCAGTGGAAACTGTCCCAATGTAAGGATAGCATAAGTGATGAACTTTTTCTTGCAAAACCAACATAATTCCAATTTTTTGTTTCTAATCGAAACACCTTGTATAGACATTCGAAGCCATTTCACGTGTTCGGCTGATGGAATCCCAACAGAACTCTTCACCAAGAGATTTCGTGACACGGTATACGCTTCCACCGGTAACTTACAATCAATTTTCGTTTGCATGAAGACCGGGCATATTCGGTGAGCAAACAAGAGCCAAATTACACACAGTCGAAGATACTTAGCATTCAAAGTAAACATACGATGAGCATCGATGTAGGTATAACAGGTAATGATAGCTCTGAGTCTCGGTATGATTTGCACAAGCAAACACACATGTTGAATATGTAATTTTGCGTCGTGTACGATGGTTCAGCCGGCCGGTTGTCGATTTTCTGATTAATGATCGCTTGGCGGGACCACACGACCCGGGTTCAGAAAGAAGAGGTTCCCTGCGATTTTTATTGATGGCTCGCGTTGGTTGACTGGGCGTCTGATGTCAATTAGTTGCATTTGCATTTCATTTCATCTTATTACAATCTCGGATCTGATCGGTGGTGATGAATGCAATCAATCTTAGTTTGTTGTTGCTTTTTTGTCAGAGCGCAGTCGCCTCTTGATGCGGAGGCTATGGCAACATTCGACGTGGATTAAGAGAATACACCGCGGGCATGTGACGTCACAAGACAACTGTCAATCAGCCTGCTGGACAAACAAACCGTACTTCCATAAGCAACAATGGTAATTTAATGAGATTATTACCGTAATTATGAAGGAATTACGGGTTTACCCTTAGTGTACCTGACATATATAAATGTCTGAATTTTGCAATCTATATTCATTATTCTTCCTGCTTGCAAGGAAATTGTATGTGAAATGGCTGATAAAAGTGATTATTTCAACACCCTGTCTATGGATATCCAGAAGAGATATTTAGAGAAACTGAAGGGAAGTAATGGATGTGATCCTTATTTATTGAAATTTGGGGATTGTAATAATGCTGTGGAATACTTTCCTAAAGTTTCATGACATGTTTTATAACATTATAAACTATTTTGTATATGAGTAGAGTGCATGCACAGAAGACTTCAAGACTATAAAAGTTTGGATTCATGCAATGTTTATATCTAAATGGATTAGAAGGATTGGAGTGAGGCTTGTGAAAAAAATACTGAAAATGTACTTAATAAATAATGATTTTGAAAGAACAGATTTAGGATATGTAATATAAGGCTATACAAAATTATAAACCACAACCATCTTCTCATATGGTAATCCTGTATAAAAAAGGCATTCAGATGAGTTATTCTTTAAACTTCCCAATGGGAATGATTGAGTCTGCAAAGTTTTCCGGAGATGATGGATTTCACGATAACAATTCTGCAACTCGAAATCAATATCAGGACATAGGTGTTCACCAGAAATTTGTGCATGTTCCACTTCTTCAACTGGTTAATTTATATCATTCAGAGTTCGATTTTGCTCATCAATAATATTCAAGTTTTGAACAGCTGGATCATTCACACAAAGAATCATCATCAATTTTATCCATATCAACTGGAATATTCGCGACGTCATTTTTATCACGCAGCTCCCTACGATACAATCTCTGAATGCTTTAAACTGCATTGATATTTGTTTTGTAGCCAAGTAATTGATTCGGTACCCAGTCTATATTGTCAACATCTTTGAGTGCACTTGGCTTGTCTGAAATGAATAAAAGTAAATAAAATTATGTTGCCTATGTTTCCTAGATTCTTTGAAAATATCTTCTACAAAATGTTTTGAACACACCGTTGCCCATTTCAACTTATAAGAAGTTGAATCTGCTCTCCTAGTTGCCTGAATCCACAATTCACATCTCTTTTCAGCAAGAGGATTGATCTTTTTTCTATTGTCGAAAATAGAAGAGAATCGATGGAATGAAACATTATGTCTGCCGCTATTACTTCCACATTTCACAATCGCACAAAATTGAGCATTTATTGAGAAAAAAGATTTCAAAATATGACATAAACACACACTCAGCATAGGTAAATCAGGTTTGTATGTCCAGCAGGCTGGATTGACAACTGTCATTTACTGTCGTCTGTCAGATATGCCCGCGGTCTATAGATTCACATATTCCTAATCAATAATTACTTTATTCTACTGTTTGAACGTTATTATTTTGTGGTGGATAAATATTTGTTCCGTAGTTTTCTGGGTTTGTAACCTAGCACAATCTGATAAAATAAGAATTAATATTGGAATCTATACAAACATTATACCTTATGTCCCTCGTTTGTCTGAAAAGATAAAACGGATCGGCGATAGGTATAGTTGAACAATATTCGGAACAACAAATACTTTACGGTCAATACTGACACATAACAAACCAAATAACACAACGGAAAACACAAAAATTGTATTTATCAAATTCCTTGTTCGTGCGGTCAAAAATATATCGGTGAAACGTTTCGACGATTGAAAGTGTGAAAGACTGAACACAAGATGTACATCAGGAACAGACAGATAGGTTTTGAATCATCAGATCACATTCTTACTGCCGATGTAGATCACACATTAGAATGGAACGACACTAAAATTATGACGAAAGAGAGCTAATGGCGGAAAACGAAAATTAAAGGAATCTGCTTTCATCATGTTGTCTGGTGAAGAATGGATATCTATGAGTTCGCTTGATATGGATCGCGGATGGCTGCCCCTCCTGAAGGACAAAATGTGATGTCAAAGTTGAAATATTTGACAAATGTCAATTACAAAGATTGTCAAGAAGAGATATTTGCGTTTAAACAGGAATTTGGGTATAAGTTCTGAAAACGGAAGCGGATTCAGTTTCCGAAACGTTAACGATAAGTATTTTCTTATGGAACTGTTTTTCAATAAACGCAGTAACTTTTCGGGGTATATTGAAAATCTGCCCTTTTACACTTGTATAGATAGATTCCAATATCAATTCTAATTCCTTAAGATTGTGGTAGGTTAGAAACCCAGCAAACTACGGAACAAATATTGATCCACCGCAAAATAATGACGTTTAAACAATTATTAAAAAGAAATTACCTCAATTCTTTGAACACCTAATGAAAAAAATCAAGATGATTCATCCAGAAGGGATCGAAGATGTTAGGCGTAAAAATATATGAAAAAAATATTCGTTATGATGAGATGTCTTCAATTCATTGTTGATTCATGCAATTGTCAGAGCAGATATTGAAAAATAACTTCTATTTCATTCTGTTGTTTCAACGTTTTCCTTTCCCCACGAGAACAGCTGACACTATTCCAGTTTATCGATTCCGAAACAAATGACGCGAATACTAGACATTCCCTTCGACAAGGGCAATTTAGTGGCGATATTTTCACAAACGAAAGTATCCAGAAATACCTCAGAGTCCCATCTCCTGGGGCCATTCCACCGCTATGGAATATTTGAAGAACGATTTCCCTTCGCACTAACGGCTGTTTAGGCGACTTCTGTTTTCGGTAATCTCCTCTGAAAACATCCACTTTTATGGCGTTTGAGGATTTCCGAAACGACTTCAGACCGAATACCTGAGTAATTTTAAAAACTATGGCTCGAGACTTATTAGCGGACTAGGGGTGGCAGAGCATTTGGGGTATTTGACACGTCTTCGTGATGAGTGGCGACATATGTTTCGGATGGCAAGGATTAAAAATGTTATTTATAGCCGATATGGCATGCAGACTGAAATATAATCAGCCGTCGCCTTCGTTGATGGTTGTGAACTTTCTCAAGTGCGTCGGCTACATGATCGATTTTCAGTTGGTTGTCAGACAGTTTCACGCCAGATCGAGAAGTGATAGTTAATTATATACCAAACCGCCATTTAAAATTGAACATTTGATGGAAATTGTAGGTTATGATGTACTGAGGTGGAAGTCTCGAGAAAAAAAATCCTAAGTTTGAATACAATTTTATTCATAATCAATCGAAATTATTCCATAAAATGAACAACAAATGAATATTTGCAAGAATGGTGCCAAGTAGAGAAGCAGCATTTTCGCGATGAACACTTTTCGTGCATACACAAATCAAATCACAACTACTAATGTAAAGATGGGAGCATATGAGAGAAACGGCTATCTAGTAATAATACAGATTATCTGACGGATATCAAAGGCCTTTGATTCTATAGACTTCAATATATTATCAAAAAAACTAAGTGCAATAGGAATTCGAGGCAAATTTCTATCATGGATCATGTCTTACATGAAATATCGAAAAATGTATGTGAAATGAGACGACGTGAACTCGGTTACTTATGATTTGGAAGTTGTAGGTCCACAAGGTAATGGTCTTGGGACCATTACTCTTTTTACTTACATCAATGATTTGCCACAACATATCGGTACTACTTCGATAACTCTTTCTGCTGATGATACTTCCGTTTAGGTAGAAGCAAATAGTCCATCCGAACTTCTGGATCGAATGAATGCAATTTGTCAAAATTTCTCAACGTGTGTAAAAAAAAAGACTTATGATTAACGCGGAAAGAACAGTGTTGACACAATTCTTTCCAAGAGAATCCATGCATTGTATTGGCAATTTCAAATCGATTATGTGGGTAAAAGGCTCAACAGCAGCTTCTATGCCTTACTGCAACTGCAGAAAATACTGAGTGAAGAACACCTGTTAAATATCTTCTTTACTATCGTATAACGTTGTTTCATTGGGGAGATGCAACAAATAATAATGGAGTTTTTGTTGCACAGAAACGAATGCTTTACAATCTACGCCATACTGATTCATGTAGGCCTGTTTTCAAACAAAATAAGATATAATTAGTACCCTCTCTCTGTATTTATAACTGTCTGCTTTACGTGAAAAAACGTAAACTTGAATTATAAACTGATTCTCAATGCCATATTGACGCAACAAAGAACGGGAATCAAATTACAACAACATCGTACAAGATAATTCGAAAAGACGCCATCTCTAGCAGAGTCAACATTTTTCAATTGTCTACCTTTCAGTATAAATAGTGTCGCTTCCATTTTAGTATTGAAACGGAGAATCAGAGACTTTCTTGTAGAAGTCTGTTTTCATAATATTAATGAATATTTTGAATATTCACATAACGCAACGGTCTACAATTAATTTAATATCCGACCACTCTCATGTGTTAAAATACTCCTATATCATTGTAAAATGATCATTTCAAGGAATAAATATATATTGTATTGTATATCGATATATATCGATAGGGTTTCTTGAATATTACTTTAATTATTTTCTATTGAGTTATATCTAGCTTTCCCAGAAAGGTTTTTGTTATACCACCCCATCCCAGGATTCCATATGTTACGTGAGATTCGACCAATGCATGATATATTTTCTTTAGTTGATATTATTCTAGTATTTTCCTCAGGAATCGAAAGTTTCAAATGAGGTATTGAATTTTTTTCCTTTATAATCAATATGTTTATTCCATCTCACTTGGTGCTCGACAATAACAACAAGATACTTGAACTCGAGACAGGAAGTAACGTATATATTATTATCAATATTCAACTGATTAAAGTTTGGTTGATTGGATTTATTTAAATTATTTTCCCAGCATTACTTTCCCGATCTCTTTTGCATCTTTTCAACTCCTTTTTATTCGGGTCGTCTTTCTACTCATACGGGATGTTTCGATCCCTCTAACAGTTCAACTCAAAAAAAAAGGAAATCAATTCGGGAGTTCCACAAGGTTCTGTGTTAGGTCCCATTTTTTTTTATTATATATTAATGACCTCAACAAGCTTAATATTTCTGGAAAGTTCACCTTATTTGCAGATGACACAACCATACTTTGGAATAATAAAAACACTTGTGAGTTACATAAAATTATCTCAGCTGACTTGAAAAAGTCAAAGATTGGTGTGATTCAATCCTATATTTCAATTCAACTAAAACAAATTCAATATCGTTTAGATGCTTGATCAACGAACTTTTTTTTGAAGACAGATCATTGGAATCTAAAAATAGCACTAAATTTCTATCAGTGTTCATTGATCAGAATAAAAAATTTGTGGATCATGTCAAACAACTCACTAGCAAAGTCTCCTCTGGCTGTTACGCGGTTAGAGTGAATCGTAATGAATTGGGATTCGGCACTGCAAAGATGGCTTACTATGCAGTCATAGATTCTCACTTACGCTACGGAATACCGTTTTGGGGAGCATGCAGTCCAACTTTATTACTCAATAGTTTTCTAATTTTACAAAAGAGTCAATAAGGTATATAGAAAACCTTAAACCAAGAGAGTCCGTAGAGCCTTCTTCAAAAACCATAATATCCCAACGGTAACTGCATTTTTCATATTGGAATCTGTGTGTTCAATAAATAAGCATATATTAAACTTCGCCACATCCTCTTCTCATTATAACACCCGGAACAGCAGACACACTCTGCAACTCACGGTGCCAACTAAAAACATCACCAGAGACTCCATATTTCACAATGGTGGAAAAATATACAATCATTTGCCTCTTTACATAAGATCTGCCAATATAAATGACTTCCAATTCAGGAAGTTAGTCGAACAATTTTTACCTGATAGACCCTATTATAATGAATGAATATTTTGACGATAACTTGTAACTGATTGACTAGCTCATGTTTTTTATCTTCATTAAGGAGCTTTTAAGTTTTACTTTCTATGTCTATTCTTATATGAACTTGACTTCCACTCTTTTATATATACATACTTTTTATAAACTCCATTTTACCATGTTTTGTATGTATTTTTATAGTTTTATTTTTGTTATCTTTTGGTATATATCGCATTTTTTAAGTAAGTATTTACTACCCAAGCTTTGTCAACAAGATTATGTCTTATGATAATAAAGCATATTATTATTATTATGTACGCACTGCCGTTGTCATACAAAGCTAACCGTGACGCGATATTGTAGCTTCCATACACCATCTCTGTAGCGAATAAAAATGATATAGGTAGATATAGATCTGCATCAAAACCCCAATGCATTCCTGTAACTGAAGCCTCACTCAGTTTTCAGGAATGAAATGTTATTTCTCCATCAGCCATTTCCCAAGTACATCATCGCACTGTCGCTTATCAGGGCAAGTCCATTTTCATCGTTTAAAATACCGCCAATATGTCAGTGACAAACATTTCCTATATGCAACAATATCATGACTTAAATACTACTGAGATTCGTGAAACATAATTGGTATACCAAATGTATTCATTAGATCAAAAATTAAAATATACATAAATGTACAAATTTTCAAACTCTACGATGGTAGTTGGTGGGATCTTCATGAAGCAGTTCGTCCATTTGAAACACAAAATGTATTTGTATTGATCTTGACAATACTCATTCCTTGTTCATTTATGAAATTATTTCGAATGATAGCCAAACTTCGACCAAAGATAAACTTTATCTCTTGAGTAATAGCTCCCCTCAATAGCTAATAGCCGTTTGGGTATCATATTTCTTCATTTCTTGTTATATGAATCAGTAAGGATCCCAGATCTGACATGATGATATCAAGTCCTTCATAAAGGGTACTTAAATGTGATTTTTGAAAATTTCACACCAACATCGATCGATTCCTTTTCATCCAACTAGAGACCATCATCAATTTGTTCGTAGCGAAAATTCATACACAGCTCTATTATATCTGCAGAATATGTCCCGTATCCATTATAATTATAATCTCTCCAACTCGGCACTTCAGTGCTGTTCCATTTGATCCCTATTTATTATCCCTAATGGTGGTTAATTCCAGTTGTTATGAATCCATTAAATTCCGTTTCTGTATTGGGTAACGTTCGGTAATTATTGTTTGTTCCCCTGCAAGACCTGACGGTAATTTGTAGTTATTGTGTACATCAGTAATTCAGAATACGATATCAGAGGATTACCGAGTGTAGACATTCTGGTGGAGGCTTACTCACCGAAGTATACAAACAAGCAAAATTCTGTGGGTGTCTCTGATTAGTCTAAGATCCGAACCTAAATCGACCTTCACCGAGCTGATAATAGAATATAACATATTTTATAATGATTTTAGTATATTAGGAAATATACTAAAAATGGGTTTGCTAAAAAAATCCTTGACAGACTATTTTGAATAATTTTTCAAATAATTATTTTTAATGAAATTTTGCAACATCAAGGTAATAAGTAAATTTCATTCTGACATATAGTATAGAACGTACAGAATGTGCAGCCGTTGGGTTGTCTATTATTTACCTGGCCGAGCTACTGGGTTGTCAGGTATAAACAGGTATGTCGATGCCAGTTACTTTCACTTGATTCGATGATAGACAAAATTTTATATCACCATAAGCTCTGTTTTATTGTGAACACGTTGATATAAGGTTGTCTGCAAAAAATCGGTCCTACTAGGGGTTTGCGAATTTTGAAGATTTCAATTTGAGTGCGCTCGGAAATGTACGATAGAGAGATCCGAGTTAGGTATATTAGTGTGAAGTTATCCACAAATTCTCATCCACAAATTCCGACCTTGGGTGAGGTGGAGCAATATTATTGGGCGGTGTTGCCAAGTTTCTTTAATGTTTTGAAATCATATCGAACTAATTACAATTTTTTGAGAATAAGCCATTTAGGGAGAACAAAATGACATTGGTGAGAGAAAGTAACTTTCACTCGAAAAATAAAATACATTGAGTGTTATTCTTCACTTGAATCAATTTTCAATTGAAAAATTCATGAATTATATAGTTTCTATGTAATTGAACCGATATATGATATATGAAAATTATGACCTATAATAGTTCTTTTTTATTTTGAACACTAAACATAATAAATACCATTTTCAATAGGAACAAATCGAAACAGAAAGGTGTACTGCGATCAAATCCGTTCATCTTGAGAACTGATCAAAATTTTATTTTATAATCATACCTTCACCGTATCCTAATGAAAATTCGTGAAAAACTCTTTCTCGTAGGGAAATACGGAAAATAGTGGGTGGTGGGTTTCGATCAAATTCAGTTTTTCAGTGAATCTGAAAGCGCTTGTTGATGGGATATGGTTTGAAATGTTCACAGTGTACAAACGAAAATTTGTGGAAAACGATTCTTGATAGGAAAATAGGGAAAAAAGTGGATAGTGGCCTCTGATCGAATTCGTTTTTTAATGAAACTGAGAAGTGCTCGTTGATAGGATATGGTTCGAAATGTTATTTGTTGATGGAACTTTCACGGTGTACAAACGAAAATTTGTGGAAAACAATTCTTGATAGGAAAATAGGGAAAAAAGTGGATAGTGGCCTCTGATCAAATTCGTTTTTTAATGAAACTGAGAAGTGCTCGTTGATGGGATATGGTTCGAAATGTTATTTGTTGATGGAACTTTCACGGTGTACAAACGAAAATTTGTGGAAAACGATTCTTGATAGGAAAATAGGGAAAAAAGTGGATAGTGGCCTCTGATCAAATTCGTTTTTTACTGAAACTGAGGAGTGCTCGTTTATGGAATATGGTTTGAAATGTTATTTGTTGATGGAACTTTCACGATGTACAAACGAAAATTTGTGGAAAACGATTCTTGATAGGAAAATAGGGAAAAAAGTGGATAGTGGCCTCTGATCAAATTCGTTTTTTACTGAAACTGAGGAGTGCTCGTTGATGGGATATGGTTCGAAATGTTATTTGTTGATGGAACTTTCACGGTGTACAAACGAAAATTTGTGGAAAACGATTCTTGATAGGAAAATAGGGAAAAAAGTGGATAGTGGTCTCTGATCAAATTCGTTTTTCACTGAAACTGAGAAGTGCTCGTTCATGGAATTTGGTTTGAAATGTTATTTATTGATGGAACTTTTACGGTGTACAAACGAAAATTTGTGGAAAACGATTCTTGATAGGAAAATAGGGAAAAAAGTGGATAGTGGTCTCTGATCAAATTCGTTTTTTACTGAAACTGAGGAGTGCTCGTTTATGGAATATGGTTTGAAATGTTATTTGTTGATGGAACTTTCACGATGTACAAACGAAAATTTGTGGAAAACGATTCTTGATAGGAAAATAGGGAAAAAAGTGGATAGTGGGTTCTGATCAAATTCGTTTTTCACTGAAACTGAGAAGTGCTCGTTGATAGGATATGGTTCGAAATGTTCAGAGGCCACTATCCACTTTTTCCCCTATTTTCCTATCAAGAATTGTTTTCCACAAATTTTCGTTTGTACACCGTGAAAGTTCCATCAACAAATAACATTTCGAACCATATCCTATCAACGAGCACTTCTAAGTTTCATTAAAAAACGAATTTGATCAGAGGCCACTATCCACTTTTTTCCCTATTTTCCTATCAAGAATCGTTTCCACAAATTTTCGTTTGTACACTGTGAACATTTCAAACCATATCTCATCAACAAGCGCTTTCAGATTCACTGAAAAACTGAATTTGATCGAAACCCACCACCCACTATTTTCCGTATTCCCCTACGAGAAAGAGTTTTTCACGAATTTTCATTAGGATACGGTGAAGGTATGATTATAAAATAAAATTTTGATCAGTTCTCAAGATGAACGGATTTGATCGCAGTACACCTTTCTGTTTCGATTTATTCCTATTGAAAATGGTATTTATTAAGTTTAGTGTTCAAAATAAAAAAGAACTATTATAGGTCATAATTTTCATATATCATATATCGGTTAAGTTACATAGAAACTATATAATTCATGAATTTTTCAATTGAAAATTGATTCAAGTGAAGAATAACACTCAATATATTTTATTTTTCGAGTGAAAGTTACTTTCTCTCACCAATGTCATTTTGTTCTCCCTAAATGGCTTATTCTCAAAAAATTGTAATTAGTTCGATATGATTTCAAAACATTAAAGAAACTTGGCAACACCGCCCAATAATATTGCTCCACCTCACCCAAGGTCGGAATTTGTGGATGAGAATTTGTGGATAACTTCACACTAATGGTAGGTATACCGTATAATATAAAGGATCCAACATCGCAGTCGCTCGAGATGGGACCCTGAATATTAGAAAGTGCGCATGCTCAGTAAGTAAACTAAAGAGGGTAGAGGCACCTCTGCCACCCTCCATATAGTAAACAGTGCGCATTTTTCTGGATCAACTGTTTCAGTTTAATATATTTTCAGGGGTAATATAATAAGTGGTATGATTAATACCGATAATTTTTTGGAATATTAATGAATTGCAATCCCAAAGCTGCATTGGGATTGCCAATGAATTGATATTTCAAAAAATTATAGGTTATTAATCATACCACGAATTATATTTAGGACGACAATATAACCCCTGTTTGAGCAAAAATTGTTGAATTGCCTGGTAATTGATTCTTTATTTCTGGCCGTATTCAAGGGAATATTCTTTTCCACTGCTTCATCTATGATACCAATCGTACGACGGCGTATAAATGTTACTGTAAAAAATAAAAAATATCTCCATTGACAGATTTTAATCTGTCAATGTCAGATTAAAATCTGTCAATGACAGATTATAATCTGTCAATGCCAGAGTAAAATCTGTCAATGGCAATAAAATCTGTCAATGACAGATCATAATCTGTCAATGACAGATTATAATCTGTCAATGGCATATTGACAGATTAAAATCTGTCAATGGAGTATTGACAGATTATAATCTGTCATTGACAGATTTTATTCTGTCATTGACAGATTTTATTCTGTCATTGACAGATTTGAATCTGGCATTGACAGATTATAATCTGGCATTGACAGATTTCAGTCCGGCATTGACAGATTAAAATCTGTCAATGGAGATATTTTTTATTTTTACAGTGACCCTTATACGCCGTCGTACAATCCCCATTTGTCCCCAACGATCGCTCATATTGATTAAGAAATATAACTAATCAAAACACATAGATTTGACGTTTATAACTTAAATCATTATTTTCACTTGACAGCTAGTAAAACAAAAACCAAGCAGGTTTATCACCGTGAAAATACAGCGACAAGCTATATTTTCACTGTAATTCGGATTCTATTGGCTGAATTTCAAAATTTGAAATAGACTGATTGGTTGTTAAGCAAGGAGATATATTGTCTAATATACTAAAATCATTATTAAATATGTTTTATTCTATTATCAGCTCGGTGAAGGTCGCTTTAGGTTCGGATCTTAGACTAGATGTACAATGCATAAGAGAAATATGGTTTACTGAACGAACAGCTTATCCAATCCATCTGATCCATCTGGGCACAGAACTGATAACGTATATGCCCAGCAATCTCTGTGAAATATACTAAAATACAAAAACACCTATTATATGTGTTCCTGTGTTGAAATTCATTCCTAGGTGTTTTTTCTTTCGTCATGGTCTATATAACACTACAAGTGTGCAACTGGAAAAGTATCTGAGTTTGTACCAGGATGGATTGGATAAGCTGTATAATGCATAATTCTCTTCTAATGAAACACGTTCTTTCAGTTATAAACTTTTCGTATGACTCAAATTTGACTGCCAATAAACACAAGAACTAATATTTATCAATATTGAATAGTTGTTTAGCAGGTTCCGAAAACGGAAGCAGATTTGGTGTCCCGGAACGTTACCAATGATTAGTTTTTAGATATGTGCATTTCTTTAATGTCCCCCCCCCCACCCCGGTTCATTTTTTGAACGGGTCAATTCAAAAAATTTAATATGGAATAATGAAATTGATTCATGAAAACTATATTTTGGAGTGAAATTTAAAAAAAAAATTCAAGATGGCGACTGGGCGCCATTTGGAAAAAAATATAAAATGGAAAGGGTGTTCCTGGGATACATCATTTTGAAGCTCCTGACGAATACTTCACAACCCTAGAATATAAAGTCAATATCTTCACCTAGGTACTGAAAAATGGCGGAACATTTGATAATTGCCTGCACATCTTTCATGTCGAACATTTCCGAACACAGCAACGTCGATATTTCTACAAATATTTATTATTCTCTGCCGTACATTCAATATTGAAGCAGGATCAATTCCGTACACATTCTACCCAAAATAGCCCCATAAAAAAAGTCTAAATGTGTCAAATCTGGCAAGCGGGCTGGCCATTCCATAGTTCGTCGATGGCCAATCCAACGATCATAGGAAGTATCCTCCAAATAGTTTCTTACTTGTCTGGATTTATGTAGTGGTGCTCCATCTTGTTGGAATACTAATATCCATATCGAATTCATTAGGATTCACTTCGACGATTTCGGTGATTAGAGGATCAACAGTAGTTGCCAGCATATTCAAATACAATTTCCCTGTTGAATTTTGTTCAATTGACCATTTTGTAGATAGTTTGCGTGGTACCTATCTACTGATAAAATCGGAAACCAAATGAGAATATTCTAACAGTGATTTTCGTTGTACTGACATTTTTTTCTTTTTTTATGAACAAATAATAATCTATCAAACCTTATCGGGTTGTTGGGATTGCCATTTGACAGAGAAAAACCAATATCCCTAGAAATATTGATATTAATGTGTTTGTATCCAGGTAATTATTAAATGTTCCACCATTTTGTAGTAAGTGAAGATAATGACTTCATATTCTAGGGTACTGAAGTATTCGTCCGGAGCTTCAGAATGACAAGAACCCCCTTGACATTCAATTTTTTTCCAGGTGCCACCCAGTCGTCATCTTGAAATTTAAATCTGTCAATTTTACTCCAAGTTTCAATTTTCTGAGTTGACCTGTTCAAAAAATGAATGGGGGGGGACATCGAAGAAGTGCACTGTATTTTAGTTCTTGTTTTTTTTTGGTGACTAATAGAACATGTTCCATTCAGAAGGAACCGTTTTTAATTTAGGCGACAACTTTTCGGGATAGATTAGAAATCTTCTCTCCTACACTTCAACGGATTCCAAAATGAATTCTGATTTTTTCGGACTGGGGTAGGTTAAAAATTGAAAAACTGCAAAAAAGGACCCCATCCACCACAAAATAATAACTTTCAAACAGTGCATAATTATCCTTTTTCTTCTTTATTACATGGTGGAAATTAATTGGTCATTATCTGTTCACTATCTTTACATGTGCAAAGATGTATCAGACTGTTTAGATTTACGAGGCTGCGCATGCGCATTTTCGATTTGTGCACATTTCTAAATGTATAAGAAAAGATGAAAATCAATGATTATCAATCATGAAAAATACATTTTGAGTTATGCACTACCAATTGAGTAAACCAGCACATTTGACAATGTGTTTAGCTTTTATGGGTAATGCATTAAATTTATTAATAAACCACTGAATTGTGCTTATTTGCAAACTGAATCCACTTTATTTCTTGAAAAACTCATACCCTCCGCAGCTTTCAAATGATTCGTTGTATCAGGCTGATAATTTTAACGTGAGCTGAGAAAAATTAGGTGTTATTATCCAGTCAATACTATACTGAGCTATTCATGTTTGAATTCATTTTCAGATCCACATGGAGAAGAAACTCTTGTAATATTCGGAGAATATGGTGTAAACCAAGAGAAAATGAATGGATTTGTAGTTGTAGTACATTTTTTATAGTTGTAATCTTTTCACTTGTGAATTTTGGTAATCAGTTATTCAATATCTATTGCTTCATAACCTTGTCATATTTTTCTTGACCCTAAATGGGCTTGTCCTATTGAATGAATGATTGAAATGAAATTTTTTTATATAATAGCACGAAATTGTTTGCCACTGAGAATATGTTTCCACCCTGTATATGTTCCTTATTCTATTACAATACAGGCATACATCTCTTTGATAAGTTCCGATAAAGTTACCTCCTTTGTTCAGTCGAATCATCATATTAAATTTTCTTGTTTGTGATGTACACCCCTCAGCACAGACAACCCTCTTTATTATATCCCTGGGGCATATCTACCTTGATTTAGTTCACATCATAACTCCTTAATATGCATACAAGGGTTACTAACCCCCCAGCAAATGGTGGCAAATTCAGTGAAATATATTCCCGTTTACTATTGTTTTTATGCAAAGTTATTAGACAGGAAGAGTTGACGGTTCAACAAAAATAACCACAAGGAAAATATTTGAATTATATTCATATTTATGGCTGACGAAAATGATACTTTCTCAAACAACGAAAGGAATCTTGACTAAAGAGCTGTTGAAACTTGTTTATAAGAATACTCAATGAAGTTTTGAATTGAATTGAATTCTTTGTCAGTATTCTCCTCGGTATTTTTTCACTCATTAATATGTTTCATTTCAAGATTTTCTCCATTATTTTCAAAATATCGCTAATGTCAGAGCTCCATCGTTTTATTTTGACTCATTCAGTTTTTTTAGGGGTAATGATTATGACAGTTCAAGCTACTTCAACACGACATTGGAACATTGCCAGCCACATTCAAAGAGAAGTCGAGATGCTGTATTTTTTACAAGAGAAATGGCAGTATTATTAACCTTCATTCGAAGGCCCTTGCGGTTTTGGTTAAGCAGGTTGTCTATTAGTTTGGCAAAGGGTCTCTTCGTGGATGTTTTCAACTGCCTCAATCTTGGAAGCTTGCTTTACCAATCTTGTATCCAAGAGTTGGTGGATGTTTTCAACTTTAGAATCACTTTTGATGAAAGGAAGAATATAACATCAGATTCGATTATGAAATTTGAACAACAACACACATTAACTAAGTGCAAGAAGTGTGGAGAAGTGTAAACTCAAAAAATGCTACTTTCTCAAAGAAAAAGTGGGTAATTCCCGGACTGTAGCCGAAAAAATAGTGTGCGTAACACGAACCCAAAACAGTTTTTTTGGACCCGCAAACTTCCTGGACTCGTTTTTTTTGTCTACTCGTCCAAAAAACAGTATTTTCCGGACTTGTTACGTAAATTACTATTCCACAAAATTATCAAGTTCGTTTATCATATTTCTCGTCAGCTTGTCGCCATTAACAAGTTTGTGAACTTCGACTGGAAGTGAATGAAAAAATACGAAACAGGAACCAGTTTTAGTGAATAATTGTTTTAGGCTCCTTTGTTCGAGAAAAAACATTACGATGATTGGTGTTACTATTCAATGTTTTGAAAGGAAGCTTACTGAGATTGCAGACACTGAAAATTTCCCAACATAATCATTATTTTTCGAGCTGTTCCAGAGGATAGCAAGCAACTAACAAAGTGAAGATAAAAGCAAGTTATTTTTTTATCACATTTAAAATGTTTACGTTTTTAGGACGCAATAGTTGTTGAAGTGGTAGGTGCTTGTAAAAAGTAAATCTTCACATCCAGATGTTCTGAAGGAAGCAACACATGAAATTATTGTATGAGAACTACAAGTAACAATCATCATTGAAATTAAAACATTGAAGGTTTAGGTTTTGCTAAAATTGTGACATTTGTAACATCCAACCGTATTGATACTTTATAACAGCAATTAAATAAAAAATGGTTAATGCTTTCGTGGCCGAGGTTATTAGTATAACTACTTCTCTTCGGGCTTGAAGGCCGTCGTTCTTTGGAATTTCTTCCTGACGTTTCGCTAGCGCGAGTGGCCAGCTTTTTCAGAGGCTTACTCATCTCTGATGACTCAGAAGTAGTTATACAAGCAATTAAATATCCTGAATGAGTTATTATTTACTTCGATGAATATCTGAGGTATATCATATGCAATGATTTTAGACGAGTGGATGCTTTCGAGTTAGGAAAAGGATTTTAATTTATAACTGATAATGAAAAGGAAGGTGTCTTGACACTACCATCAATCTTCAAAAGGGTTTCCTGTCAAAGTTTAAAAAAGATAAGTAAGTTTTCAAACCTGCCAAACCACCTGTTCTCTTCTAATATGTTATATACTAGCTCGATTGCTACTTGAAAAAAATAACTACAGAAGAAATATATTCAATAGATCATCCTAAATAGTATCTCCATTAGCAAGATATTTTGATGAAGAGCTTTATAATACTGCAGACGATCATTTCAGAAAAATTAAGAAAGTTAACCGAATACTCTTGAGGCTATTATACCGAATGTGTCTTATCCTCCCCGTGATACCAATATAAAACCGAATCCCGTCATGTATCCCCTATGTCCACACATACAATGTGTGGGGGCATGCAGCGACTTTATATTGAGGGAGGGTTATAAAAAAAAGCGCGAAATGAAAGACATTTTGACCCTCGAGAAGGGGACCCCTTCTTTTATGCCTACGACGGTTCAATTTGGCGTAGTTAACCTCACCAAAGCCCGTTGATTTTACCACAATAGACTTTCATATCGAGCCTTTAGGGGTGAGTGGAGCAGTGGCAAAAAATCCTTTGGTTTTTTTGTAGCGCGTGCAATTTTCGATAGATAAACCACGCTCTAGCAATGTTTACGTCGAATCAATTTCTTCAACGCAGAGAATCATGAAACAGTTGAAAGCTAAACATCTATGGACGATGGCTAAACCATAATGAAACTGAGTTAGCTCCATCTCTGATGTACAATTGAGAAAAAGTGGCAGTTTCAGATGTTTCATCAATGAATGTTTATTTTATATCAAATCATTCAACTTACTCTCGATTTGATATTCGGAACTCTATATAATTTTGACCACTTCCAGATGAATCTTGGAATTTAGTAAAGGCCATACATATATAGCCACCGGTGCCTGTTTTTTCTTCCAACATGGAATATTAAAATCTTCAGGAAATGTTGAATCAAATTCTGGAACTATCACTTTCATCAATTGGCATGAATGTACAAATTAGCAACAATAAAATTATATATATGACACTTCCTGTTCGACCGGAAGCGCATCCAATGTTCATGTAGAGTTTGTTATATATTTTTTTTAATTACTATTCGGTGAAGAATTATCTCTCCAATGATAAACCACGAGTATACTTTCAATTCACAATCTACTGACATGATTGAGATTGAATTAAAAATTACTTTTTTTATTCCCCTCGAATTGGAACGTTTCCATGGAAGTATGCTATAGAGAATTGAACAAAAATTCAAGGCCAACCTTTTCACACAATATTTCACAAATCAATTTTTCTTCATTTTTCAAATCACTCATTTCTTAAAAAGCTTTTCACCAATTTCAAAAATTCCTTGCTGTTGAAAAACGAAGAAAAATAAAATTATAAAAATAGTTAGTCTTCCTAAAAGATATTGTATGAGGAGTTTGACCATAAATTATTTTTACTTACATGATATGGTTCAATTTTCCCAAGCATACTGTCATAAAAATGTTCCGTTACAAGGGGAATACAAAAAGTATTTTTTTCATAAAATCTCAAATATATCAACAGATTGTGAATTGGAAGCATATTTGTAAGTGGCGAGGCGTACGTTTTATTCTATGAACAAGAAAACACTTATGAACAGCAGGAAACGGAATTTTCTCGTTGATATTATTTTAAATTTTATTCTATTCAATTTATTTTCACTTTTTTTTTATTAATTTATTCTTTTTATTGTTATAATTTTTATTTTTACTTGTGATTTTATATTATATTTACCACACTGTGATATATCATTGAAAAGGTAATCCTTATTCGAAGAAATACTCATCCAAGTAATTTGAAAAATGGATGTGCTCGTCATGGTTTTATACTTACCAAATTGAACAATCATGACATCAAATGGAAGTACCGAACTTGAAACTCCAGTGCAAAATAACAACGAAGATACAGGGAAATAAATTGGTCAGCCGATATTATATGAAAAAAATATATTTATTGCTTTATGCAAAGTATGATTAAGTAGATTGACGACTGATAACCGAAAGGTCAATTAACGTAGCCTTAACACAATACACTTTAAAATGAATAAAAGAAAGTGAAATGAGTTAACAGTGAATCTTATTTGTCAATCATGCATGAATCTACATATTGAGCTCAATGGTGAAGCATAAGTCGAGTGCTCATATTGGGTGGGTTCGGGTTCACAACAAAAACAGTCCAGGAACGGTTCGAAATAGCTGGACTGTTGAGGTGTGAAGGGTTTGTCCCAAATATATCTACAATGATTGAGTGGGTGACTATTTTGAACCGTCCTAGATAAGTATTTATTGCGAACCCTAATAGGACTAATATGATTTTTTCATCGTATTCAGAATCCAAAAAAATGTATATTTCAATAATGAAAAGCATTTGTTATACAGTTTCCTCATTGAACCAGATACATATTTGATACAAATGAAAAGAAGAAGAAGAAAGAATACGTTCAATAAAGAACTCTGCTGTTTTGAAATTCCCACCCCTTATTTACAATAAATTTGGCGTATGATGATATGAATGATACAATTTGGGGGCATGTTCTTCCACTATACTCAGTGGGCTATTCCAGTTGCTTGCTGAATTTTCTCAGGAAAAGGATACCCTCTATTCAACACTAAAGCAATATTGAACGGACTATTATGATTATGTTTGAAATTTGCAAGTTTCAACGTGAAATTGCGTTGGTTTCTTTACAGTAACTGACGGCTTTCATTCCCTGTCTGAAGTATTCACTGAAATGCAATATCCTCAGCAATCAGTTCATTATAAAAAAACAGGCCATTTTTCATAATGCTTGTTTCTTGTATACTATTCCCGAAATCACAGTCGAACGTAGAAAATGGCAAGTTATCAATCTATAAAGTCATTGATTTTACAGTTTTTGCTCAATAATAAAAGTTTATGAAAGTTGTTCCTGGGCATCATATTTTCGTTTTGTGTCGATTATATTTCGTTTCAGAAAGTTTTCTAGATAAATTTTCTTGTTTCTCGAATAGTTATTGATCAGAACGATAATTCTTGAACAACCAGGCTAGGCCTGTATCATTTCCAAATAACTGAATTTGAGTAACAATATCATTTATTGGGAGTAATTACACAAGTGCTTCAAAATTACCGATATTTTTCCATGAAAGCATGTTGTTTAAAAACTGCATGAGTTTATTTTCATATTTTGTCGAAAGACATTTTAGCAAAATATGAAAATAACCGAATGCAGTTTTTTTACTGACAACATGCTTGAATGGAAAATTATCAGTTTCATTTTGATGCACGAGTGTAATTCGGTAGAATATTTCCGGAGTTAAAACAACGACGTTTAAAATTTAGTATTTATGCCTGTCAAGATGACAAATGTACATTTTAACAATCGTTACTATAGATACACGGACCGAGCGGGTATTTTTCAATACCTACCGGGTATTTACCAGCCCGAAAATGTCCCGCCGGAAATTTATCGCTGTAAATGATCGAAAATCTCCCGCTTCATATGGGATTTTTAACATGTGATGGAAATATTCGGGAGTAATTACACAAGTGCTTCAGAATTACCGATAATTTTCCATGAAAGCATGTTGTCTAAAAACTGCATGAGTTTAATTAATATGAGATTTTCAACATACGATGGAAATATTCGATAAAATCATGTAGCCTCGTGATATTATACCCGATATTACCTGCTCTAGCTGTCGAGTTGTATGCGATTCATTTTACTCCTCTCTCCCCCACGCACATCAGATGATTCTGTAGGAAATCGAGTTTCCGAAAGATATAGACTATGATGTATGAATGCATAACTGGCATGTGCTTCGGTTGTTGCCCGCTGCAAAACCACCTGATATCCGCCACAAGGTGCTTCCATCGTAGTTTATATGTTTTGGGTCGTAGTATGGCACGTTTTATGGTATGGGGTCTTGAATAAAGTTGATATCGGTGAAATGAATACCATCAACGGGAATTGTGAAGTTTTCTCGAATATGGTTGTTAATGCTTCTGGACATGTTGTTAATCAGTCGTTGAGTGATGTATTCGTTTCACTCATATCACTGAATTTTCTTATTTTGGAAAATCAACTCCGGCACATTCGAAAGAGGCGCTGTCGACATTTCTCAACAATTCCCCTCACTCGTGAAACGAGTGATCACTGTGTTCAAGATTCCTGTGCTCTGAGTATAATTGGCGAGAATTCTGTATCTGTGTGAGGGTGAGAAATGAATAGCTTCCATAGATTCGGTACTTTTCATTTTCCACAAAATATGTAATACTCGTTCCGCAGTTTTCTGGGTTTCTAACCTACCACAATCTGAAAAATTTTGAATTACTATGAAAGTTTATACAAGGGTAGAGAGGCAGATTCTCAATCTACTCCGAAAAGTTGCTGCGTCTATTGAAAAACAGCTTCTTCTGGATAGAATAAGTCCAATTGGTCAGCAAACTCTCTTATAACTCAAATTTGCCTATCAATAAAATAATAAGAACATCAATCATACATGTAAACGAAATGAAAAATGGGAGAAGTTGTTTCTCCTAACGGGCATTGGAAACCATATTTGTAATTTTAACGGAAATGATGTGAAAAAGAAGGAAATGAAGTTGACAAGTGACCAATGATTACAGTTTCCTGTGACCTTGTTGCCAACACACAATGAAAATGAAAGTGAAATCACTCATCACCAGTTGGTACACGAATGTTTTTATCAAAAAAGGATTATTAACCTCACATTCGTAAGTAAGCACATGTTAAAAAAACTTTTCTATTCTTACAATTTTTCCAATTCATTGTAGAGTTCCTGATGAAGAGCCAATAAAGACTCGAAAGCTTGAACAGAATAAAGAGTTCACTTTGTTCCAATTCCTTGTTGACTGCACACCCGAATATTAAAAGGATTCTTCTTTAACTTAGACAGTCGTCTAACCTTCTCACATTATATATATATATATATATATATATATATATATATATATATATATATATATATATATATATATATATATATATAGAAATACTTTTCGTTAACGTTTCGTAAACTTAATTTGCTTCCGTTCTCAAAACTAATATGCAAATTCCTGTTCAAATGCCCTATGACTGTTCCTGTATGTTTTGTCGGTCTTTGACAGATCATCCCAGCAAGCTATCGAAAAAGGCTGCGTCTAACAGCTTACAGGGGTTAAAGCCGCTGAACAAAATTTGCCATCTCACCATGCAAAACTGTTACATTTGTTATGTAAGCTATTTAACGTCCTAAATACCTAGCCGCCGACCTAGGCCCACTGGTATTTTTTTCAAAGTTTTCAATATTCCAAACAAAAATGGACATATGACAGAATTCCGTGAAAAAAATGCGGAAATTTGGTACATGAGTAATCGGTTTTATTATGGTTACAATTCGTTGTTTCTCATTATGTAGGTTATCATTCAATATCAGTAAATATATAAATCATATCGGGTTTGGCTCCACAGAATGTCTAAAACAAGCTCTTTGAAATAATTATTGATATTGTGAGTCAAAAAATGAGGACAACCTAATAGAATATTGTTCCGAATGTTCTTTGAGGGGGTAGAACTGTCCTGAATTATATTTTTTGCGTTTTCAATTTCCTGTTGTTTGCGTTACTTCGATATCATAAAGAAGTGTTACATTCTGATACCACCCACCAAAAATAGCATTATCAGAAAAAGGGGGCAAATTAGCTTTCGAAACGCCGCCATAGGGAAATTCTTTCATTTTTCAATATATTTCTAAATTTAATCCTCAAATTTATTAAAAACTTGATACGTAACTGCCAAAATGGTCAGTCAATTTTGCTTCTCTAAGAAATTGCAGATACCGATTCGCCTCAAAAACATATATTATAAGAGTTCAAAATTTTTTTCTACGATAGAGAACCTGAAAAATGGAATTCGGGACAAATCTAATAGAAGAATACATCATTTCAAATCTAACCATACTAAACCTGATTGCCTGGGAGTGAAATTCACTGGGCGCCTTCTGAAAAAAACATGGAAAGGGAGATTTTCTGATACATCATTTCGAAGCTCCTGACGAATACTTTCCAACCTTAGAATATGAATTACCTGAATACATCGACGTTTACTTCATACTCTGAGGAAATATGCTGAGTAAAGTTCAGAAGATGCTCGAAATGGTTGCCTCAAACTCCTTGACAAAAGAACAGCCTATCCGATATTTAACGTCGAACATTTTCGAACACAACAACGTTGATATTTATACAAATATTCATTATTGTCTACCATATAATAATATTCAATATTGAGGCAGGTTCAGTTTCGTTCACCTCTTGCTTCAAATAGTCTCATGAAAAGAGAATAAAAGGTGTCGAATCTGGCAAGCGGGCTGGCCATTCCGTAGTACCTCGATGGCCAATCCAACGACCATGGCGAATATTATCCAACTAGTTTCTAACTTGTCTGGAGTAATATGGTGGTGCTTCATCTTGCTAGAATAATGATATCCATATCAAATTCATTAGGATTCATTCGACGATATAGTTCCCCTGTAAAATTTTGTTCAATTGACTCTTTTGGAGTCATTTTACGTGGTACCAATTTTTCATAAATCGAAAACTGAATGAGAATATTTGAACTGAACAGTGTTGTAGTGGCATTTTCTTTTTTTTTTTAAGAACAAAAAATAACCTATCAAACCTTATCGGGTTGTTGGAATTGCCATAAAGCAGAGAAAAGCGAACATTTCCAGAAATATCGATATCAATGTGTTTGTATTCAGGTCATTATTAAATATTCAGCCATTTTGTAGTAGGTGAAGATATTGACTTCATATTCTAGGGTTTTAAAAGTATTCATCAGGAGATTCACAATGATGTATTACAAGACCTCCCTTACTATTCAAGTTTTTTTTCAGATGGCGCCCAGTCGCCATATAGAGATTTTCATCTGTCAATTTCACTCCAGAATAAAGTATATGTGCAACAATTACATTATCCCAAGTTTCAATTTTCTGAGTTGACCTGTTCAAAAAATAAAAGGGGAGGAATGAAAGAAAGCAATGTATGACTGTGATATCCCGTCACTGGTGTGAAGACATTAACAGGAACCTGGGCTCTTTATGAATTCCGATGAACAGAGTGACGTTTCCAAAAAAAAAAGAAGTTGAGGTTGGGAGAGTTCCAAATTTTCATCTCAGAGAAAAATTGTTACAAATAAGCACTTTTTTGAATGATTGATCATGGAAGTTTTTCATTTGAATCCTCTCGAATCCAACGTCTTGAAACTCACCGACAAGTATCCTTTTTCCGTAATCATCCGCGGCAATTATATGAATAGATTAATTAACGGCAGGAGATAATTTGAGGGCAGTTCATCATCACATCAGAGCTGAGCAAAGCGAGAAAAGGGCGTGCGAGCGCCAAAGGGACTAGCTCCTAATTACAGATGGCGGTTTTGCAACGCTGCTGAACTCTCTTCGGACTCTCTTTGAAATATTATCACTGAATGCAACGTGACTTGTGCGGTTTCACAAGACAAGAAGTAGTTGGATCCAGTGGTGGAAGGTGGGATGAGATATGGCGGAGGTTGTTTCTGTGTGGCGTGTGGAGTTTGTTTGATGAAGACCCAACTAGCACACATATCAGTTCAATATTACGGAAATATTCTCTTAGTTTTCTGGATATTCTATTGATTATTTCTTTTATTTGTCAAATATCAGTCATCAACCAATCACACTTCTGTTGACAAGACCAATCATAACGCAGCATTAGCGACTATTTGCACGGTGTACAATAGGGAAGAATATCGACCGATGAGGGCGCTGCTGGTGGTTAAACTTTATCCACCATTTGGAAATAGTTACCTTGTTTACATTTGTGAAATAACGCGCCAAACTGAAATCCACTCATCAGTTGCCCCCGCTAGACAAGATTTTGGTGTTTTTTTTGCTAAATTTTCATTGTACGAAATTTTTCTCGTGAAGGTTAGTATAACTGTGTTAATTGATGCTTTGAAAATCCGCACAATACCATTCATTGGAGGTGAACATAGATGCATTGTGTTTTAAAATCTAATGATATTTGTTCCAGGACATTTTTTAGTTTTGGTGTAGTGTTAGTGAACCAAACAGGCTTTTATTACATGTATGATGAAATGCGCCATAACTTCGCCTAAAAATAGACAAACAGACTCACCAGGTAACAAGAAATCATCTCTCTTGAAATGCAAGTAACACACTGAAGCCGCTCTAGGTGGTGACTTAATTTAATATTCCAAGCCTTGTACCTGTCTATTTTCTCTTTCAATCCACTTTCCATAATGTTTCTCACCAAAGATGTATTTATCTTTGGAAACGTGTGGAAAGACAACTTTGGATTTCTGTTCCTAGAGTTGCGGCAACTTGGCACCAAACACTTTATACGGCTCACTGAGCGATCTGCATCCATGATTGTTTGTTATTATTAATAAAAAAATATTACAACTTCAGATGAGATTTCCTAAATCAACACCAAAGAACTCAATAAATTCACACACATAAAATGGAAGCCGTTTGTTTGTGAAATTATAGCAGTGTGTTATATTTCCACCAGACGTTGCATAAAATTATGAACTTCCCAATAGTCACCGCCCATGCAGCATGATAATTATAATAATATCAAACAGCCCGTGCATCTGACAGTATTTGGAATAAATATGTCTTAAACGTCAAATTAAATCAATCAATCGTGTTGAAGTGTTTGAAAATGCTTCTGTTTGGCGAAACCGAATACGGAGAATAGATATCCGTCTACAATCCCCCATAATACAGTGAGGAGTAAAAATAGCGTATGGAGTCAGTCACATACATTAATTGTGTTTTCAATTTCAATTGATACTTTATGAAGATGGTGCTGTTTCTGTTTGAATTTTGTTGATTTTTGTTGATAATTTGAATAAATCATTCGAAATTTTTTCATTTTGTGAATATGTCTCTCTTATATAAGGAACTGGATTCAAGAAATGATCTTCATAAATATAACACGACCTTGAATAATAAGCTACTACTTTGATTGCTGCTAAATTCCTCATATATTTATTAATTTGACCACACATTATTTTATAAAATACAGACGAAATTCAGATGCAATCAAAATAGTCGACTATTTATCAAGGTCTTGTTATATTACCCTTGACCATAAAAATATTGCTTCAATATTAGAAAACAACATGAGAATATATCGTTATACAATGCATTTCTTAAATGCCCCCCTGTTATTTTTTGAACGGGTCCACTCAAAAAATTGAAACTTGGGATCATGAAATTGATGCATGAATATTATATTTTGGAGTTAAATTGACAGATGAAGTTCTCGAAATGGCTACTGAGAGCCACCTGGGAAAAAAATTAAATAGAAAGGAGGGTCTTGTAACACATCCTCTTGAAGCTCCTTACGAATACTTCAGAACCCTAGAATATAAATCCAATATCTTCGATCACTATAAAATGACAGAACATTAAATAATTGCAAAAATGCATCGGCGTTTGACTTCATACTTTAAGGAAATAACCTGAGATCAGTTCAGGAGATGTTCAAAATTGTTGGCTTGAATTTCTTGATATAAGAACAACCTATCCGTATGAGGTTGGGTTGGGATTGCCTTATGACGGAGAAAAACGAATATTTTCAGAAATATCGATGTTAATATGCTTATTTTCTCTCCAGATGGCGCCCAGTCGCCATCTTGAAATTTTCATCTGTCAATTTTATCCAAAATATTGTAATAATGCATCAATTTCATTACCCCAAGTTTCAATTTTTTGAGTTGATTCGTTCAAATAATAAAAGGGGGAATTGAAAAAAGCACTGTCTATTGTTATTTTGGTAAAATATTGTTATAGTACATTGTTTTACGAGTGAGGTATGATAATAATTTTCCACGAGTAGAAAGTTTGCAGCATGAGCAGTATTCCATGCGGGTTGTACACTATACTTTTTCAACGGCTATAACAGATAATAGCAAAATGATTTAGCAAATAACATGAACTTCAAATTTGATATCGTTGACATTTTCTATTCAGGTACAATAAAATGGAGTAAATGAAGATGACATTACTTGAAAATTGACATTCCATGGGGAAGCCACTTGAGACTTCACAATCTTTATTAAAGTGTTTGACAAAAAAGTTTTGTATTCTTTGTTGCTCTGAGGCCTTGTTGTTCCATTGCATTACTGACTTTTGATATATTCCCGTCATACTAATTTTCCTCCACGTTTGCAGATGATGTCCACCCAATCGTCAATTTTGACATTAAACTCCAACACATCGATTCTAGAGTGAAAAGCAATTGAACAATTCGGATTTTCCCACCTTTATATTGAGTGATTGAAAATATATCTTTCCAAGAGCTTTCGAGTGTTAAATCCAATATATTGTGACAATTGATATTACTCAAGATCAAGATCTCTAAAGTAAATAGATTTGAACTGAAATCTATAATAATATCATAAAACTGCTTTTATCTTGAATTCACTAACTGTTATCAACACACTAAAGTGAACTTCAAATTGAAAATGAAACGTTCCTGGGTTCCACATTCCCTCACGCTCCGCTGTTAATTTCCCTAGTTTCTTTCGCTAACAAACTTTTTTCGCCGTTTTCTAGGAGCAAAAAGCAAACTAAGTATTAACTAAGTCCTCGTGCGAACTTGCAGCTACTCAAACACATGGTGGAAACCGCTTTGGCCCTCTATAGTCGGGGCTTAGAAAGCTAAATTCTAGCAAAATGGAAATTGAGTTCACACATAATTCAAGTGTTATATGATTGCTGTTGAGTTTTCTTGTTGAAAAAGAGAGTTTCGATTCTGTAGATCAAAACTATTGAGAGGGATGAAAATATAAAATTTTAGGACGAGAAGAATATATGAAAAATAAATCAAGTCGTCAACAATAAAAAATTTATATTATATATATACCGGATTTGGAAGTTCTCAGGTTTGCGGTCTGTTTACTAATAAAACTCATTTGTTCTTGATCTCAATATTTCGCTAATGTTTATTAGCTTCATCAGGAGAAAAGCTACAAAGAATGTGACAAAATTGTACAAGATTGAATCGAAAATAACAGTTCTACTTACAATCATAGAATTAATATTCCTGGTGTGTTCATTGCTTTGGGAAGCTGAATCAAACTCCCCATTCGACGAGGTGAATACGATACTTATAATAATATGCATATGGAAAATCTCCGGAGTAATGTGTGAAACTTGCATTCACCATATTCATGGTAATGCTTCAAATTTGGCTTCAAACTGATACAAATAGAATACAAAACTCCTTTAGAATACTTAATATCTATTGATGTGGGCGAAACATTCATGGAAGTTTAGGTCATCAACAAAAAGAAAGAAAGAGCATAAAACTGCTACTCCTTTGCCTGCATTGTGCGATGGGCGCTGAATTATATGGAAGTAACTTTTTCTTCCTTGTATACTTATCACTTGTAGCAATCGTCAAGGTTCCTGAAATATTATTGTAATGCTAAAAGCTTTCATTGAACCGAAACCATAATATACATACATGTACAAATTTTCAACTTCTACCTAAGTCAATGACATTTATCAAATATTCAATTATATTTGTTGCTAGTTTCATGAAATTTTCTTGTACAATTCCAACTTGAAACACGAAATGTATTGAAAGGGATCTTGCAAATATTGATTTCTTGATTCCTCGGTATATAATTTTCTTGTTCACTTATCTGTAACGAAGCGGCGAACTCCCTTGCAAGAGAGGGCGCTGCGAGTGATATTTCCGGACCAGAACTCGTCTTTGGAATTGCACCATGTAACTCCAAACAAATACTGACTAGCTGGATAGCAAGAAGAGTCTAATACTTCTGGCAAACTTTAGCAGGATTGGCCCACTCCAAGGCATTCATGAATCCTTCCATGTATGGCATCAAACATCTTAGAGTACAGCAGGAATGATCTACGCTGTCTTGAAGGCTTTCTCGCAGGCCACTGTGGTATGAATCACTCTGTGCCTGCCCCCGCTGCCCTCACATCCTGACCTGAAATATCATTCACCAAATAATATACTGATCGGCTTCGATGACAAGCTTGATTTATTTGATGAAGTATGAATACAGTGTGAGCCACAATGAACCCTATAGGGTGGAAGTGGAGGAGTTGTGTAGATCCACTCACGTTGAACCTAACCTTTATGAAAAAATGAAACCTCATCATTCCGTTTTTTTCATCCCTACATATACAGGGTGTTATTCAGGTACGTGGCCAAACGCGAAGGGGTGATTCTTTGAGTTATTTCGAGACAAAAAGTTCATATGAACATGAGAACATCAGTCTAGCAATTCTTCGTTTTCAAGATACAGGATGTTAAAATAAAAAAAATCTTCCTGAATATCTCAATAATCCTTCGCCTGATTTTCTCAAAATTTGGCTGTAGTATTTAGGGTATTGGAAAGCTGATTTGGACATAACTAGATTGAAATCATAATGTCCAGTGGTGTCCTGGAAGGTACCCCATCAATATTTTTGATCAAAAATATGTGCGTCACTGATGTTCCAATTTTTTTATTTTTTCCGCATTGAGCTAATTAAACTACAACCTTTCCATCCGCATCTTCTTTCTTTTATCTTGCTCTGTTTTTGAAGAAAATAAAAATCGCTTAATTGCATATCCTTGTTACAACGAAATAAAACCAGCAACATGCAATAACGAGCTTTCCAATTATTAAATCAACTGTTCTCATCGGAACACAACGTGAGAATGAGAAACTTTTATATCTGAACAGATCCATATATATTCACACACAAACTGTCACCAGGTTTCAACGTCATATTATTTTTCTCAAGAAGAGAGCAAGATACAAAGAAAAAAAACAGTTAAAAAAATTGCAAAAAATCAGCGGCGTACATTTATTTGATAAAAAATATTGGTTACGGTACCTTCCAAGACTTCACTGGACGTAACGATTTCAATCTAGTCAAGTCCAAATCAGCCCCCAATACTCTATACCACCGCCAAATTTTGAAAACATTGGATTAAAAATTTTTGAGATATTCGGGAAAAAACTTTTATTTTTTATTTCGACAGCCGCCATCTTGAAATCGGAGCATTACCGGAACTATGTTCATAAGAACTTTTTGTCTTGAAATTATTCAGTAAATCCCCCCTTCGAGTTTGAGCACGTACTCAAATGACACCCTGTATTTTTATACTGAATCGATTGATGTATGAATTTTCGTCCTCCACAATATAATTAGTTTCAAACAGTATTCCTTATAGACATTTTCAAAATACTGAATGGAAGTGGTCGATAATTCATGAAAATCCATATTGAACAAATATATACAGTTGCCTGTAAGTTTTTCACTAATAAGGGTTTACTTAACCGCGACAAGTGTTTCGCTATACAATAGCTTCCCTAAACAGTTATAGGTGAAAATCTTACAGAAAAGTTATCGACTGATAGTCTGTCGTTGACTCGACTATCGCTTAATACCTCCCAATTTCCAACTAATTCCAAATTTTAATCCAACTACCCCATGCATCGGATACAACCCTTATTTACATCTAACGCCGTGAAAGAGTGTACCGGAGCGAAATATTCCATTTCCAATATCACTTCGTAACTTTGTATGGGAGAATAACGGATGACGGGAGCCATTGTTGTTTCGTCAGCTCTCTAGGAGAGCCGCGTGAGGCTATTGACGTGTTGCTGGACCATATTGGAATTGTAACAAAATTGAAATTGTGGGATGGGAGGTACGACGATAAAAGAGTCTCCAACGCGTTAAGAGGATTTTTTATTGAACACGTGGTTTTTTCATCTTCAAAACGGATGACAATTTTTTTTGATATTTTTTTCCCAAAATCAATACAGTTCGGCCGTTAAAGCACAGATCACCGTAACTTCACAGAAGCGTAAGACCGCCTTCCCCCAAACTTTATCTGGGAGTAGGTACTTGTGCTATACTCAGTGTTACATTTGGCAAATTCAAACTTACCGCTGGTGCTATTCTTTTTTCAATTTTGTTGTGTCGTGTCCATTTTCGCTCTTTACAAGTGATTGTTAATAAATCGATAAACTCCATTCGTGATCTTTGGTTTCTGAACTTTCTCTTATCCTTGTATATATTGAATAATCTTTTCGGGTATAATTGCACGAGTGCATAGAAATTACCGATAATTTTGCAAGAAAGCGTGATATCTAAAAATTGCAAGTTTATTTTCATATTTTGGCGAAAGTGCCCGAGACCGAAGGACGAGGGCTCTTTTACAAAATATGAAAATAACCGAATGCAATTTGTATAAGATATCACGCTTGAATTCAAAATTATCTGGTCATTTTTATGCACGAATGTAATTCATTGGAATATTTCACGAATAAAGAAATTCTCAAGGAAATGTTATTTTTTGTTCATTTATACCTTCCTCTATAGATTGTATGGAGTACTCACTCAAAAGCGAAATGTGTTTCTATTTTTGAAGTCTATCTGACATTTATTTGTGTTGTTTACTGACGTCTAGCGATACGGTTTCAAATGTGTTGTTATGGTGACTTGATACAATGCAATTACCGCTGTAAGTTTTCGATAATTGCATTGCTATTATGTGACATTTTATATATGAAGGGAATATTCTGTAAAATCAGTTACCAGTACAGACTTTTCGATGAAAAACAAATCTAACAGTAACTCTACTGAATTTGGGCATTTAAATACAACAAACATGATAGTAAAATATGAAGAAGGATCAACTTTTTAACTTTTTGAAGGAAACATCAAGAGGACGCAATCAACTTTGTTCTAATAGGGAAGGGGTCTTGTGTAACTTTTTTGATAGGTCAACTTTCTACCTATTCTTTTTTTTTATGTACTGGGTTTTTTGAAATTCGTTTGAAACGTGTCACTGTCGCAAAGGTTATTGAAAAATTGGCAGGATTGTCAAAAAATTTCGATATACTATTTTGATGGAAGAAATCATAATTAGTATTATCAGTAGCGCTGTGAGTTAATTTGGGTTTCCCCGCGGTTGGAACAGTAAACGCGTTACCATAGAATTGGCAAGACGCCCCAGATAATGTCTCGACCCTTGACCGCACAATACTTCATTTTCTGGGCGCAAGTGTATGGAAAGAAAAAAAAATTATTGATTATAATACTGGTGAAAAAGCAGTAATCTTCTCTCTCAGAAGTAACTATAGTATTGTGTTGAAAATACAGAATTTTAAGTTCTCTGCTCTTGTCTACATAACATTCCTGAGGTCGTTGATATTTCAATGGTTCTAGGCCGTTTTGGAATCCATAACAGCTCGAAAAAACAAATTCTGTGCAGAAACTAGAGTTTGAGGAATATTTCTGACTCTTTCTCTTCAGTGATGATGATTTGTTTGAGCAAACAAAAATAAAAAAGACAAATAAGTAACCTATTCAAAAATCAATTCTCTTCACAGAAATTATGATTTTTCTGTATATTGATTCAATGTCTGTAGGATCGAAATTGTAGGAGAGTAGTTGCTATAAATTATTTTTGTATATGAAATCAATCTTTCTTAGATGATAACCCTATTTGGAAAATTTGTTTGAACGTTCGATGTTACTTTTATTTGGAGATCTATTGATCAAAGAATTGGTATCTTTCGTGAAATTTCGTGAAATACTTATTCAGTGTAATTGATAAGGGTCTACTCGTACTATAACACTGAGTTTTTGAAAAACGTTAGGATCAACTTAGGAAGTATAGCTGCGCTTCTTTCTCGTTCCCTAGTCAAAGACTTTCATGTGTCAGAAAAAGACATATTTCTCATTTCTCGCACAATATTAGCATAAAACGCACACGTTTCTAGCCTTCACCCACTTCATTTTACGTTTTTCGATATTCTGATTTTCAAATCGAGTTTTTCCAGGGGCGTGTTGATTAAAACCTTTCATAGGTTCCGTTATACAAAAAACTAAAGTGGGATATGCCTTTTTCTGACATTTGAAGGACAATAACTTTGGAACGAAATGAGAGCCTCACGTTTTGGCTTCGAATTTGTGTTTAGCGCCTCAAAATATGTGCGATCCTTGTATAATAATATATATATAAATTCCTTCGATTGAATTCAATCCATGCTCACACTGAATATCCATGGCATGATTCACAAAAAAAAACTTTTCAACTTTGAGATAATAAGAAATTGAAATGGAACCTGTCCATTCTCAAAGTGCGAATGACCTAATGAAAAATGGCCACTCGACACCAGACATTCCAATGAAAATGAAATAAACCCTATCTCACGACTGTCCGCCATATCGATTCACGTTGCTTCAACTCACTATTGTCCTGAATCGCCAACTAGAGCGACTATGAAAAATGGTTTGATAATTCATTAAATCAAACTATATAATGACAGACACAGGAATATAACTGGAGATTAAAGCCAATTACGTTCGTTGATAGCCATTTGTCACGATATAAGGCTGTAAAATACAAAGTGACATAATTCTTGACTCTGTACTTACAGCCGGAAATATAACTTTACTAGATGTTAAAATACAGGATTCGTTTCTGCAACTTGCATGCTTGCAAAGTTTATGATGTTCCGTGTCAGGAAAGGTTTTGATAATATGGATATTTCATTTGTGTCCTGGAAAAATGCATAAATAATGAACACGTGTCAGTTGATAGTCGTGGCATGTCTATGATGTTTCTGGAACGTATTGACAATAATCGGGATGTTTCATCTTGGCTCACACGAGCTCTAAGTCCTATATTATATTTTCCATTGCTTAATTTATGATACATATTGATTACAATGTTAATAAAACTTCTCAAGAAGAATCCAAAAACATGAGCTAAGTGATAATATCATTGGCAGTGCTTTTATATAGGACAAAAACTTTTCCGTAGATCTTAAAACTAGTAGAACAATGTAAAATAAATTAACTCGACGTGCGGCCTTGTAAATGAATTCAGCACCTTCTGAAGGAAGAACTGGTTCTGAGTCCTGAAAATATTATTCATGCTATTTGAATCGAGTTTTAATATCTCCTGAACTTTGGCCAATGTCATTTTGAAAGATTTCCTGTTTCAATTCACTCGATTCTATTCACTGAAAATTTCTTAGGTAACTTTTACTCCAGCTTTTCCAATATCATCGTGTGAACTTTGATTGTATGGAATGATCAGACTTCCATCCGTAAAAATTTATATATTGTGTTTCTGTTTACATCGCCTCATTCACTCATGAGATTTTTCTGAAAGTAACCAAATTGACTTGACTGCCACTAACGGGAATATCTGACATTAGTTAGCTGAATAATCAACTATTGTTGGTGAAGCATAGAGGTCAAGTGAGCGGTTTTCATCTCGTCTTAGTAGATAAGCTGACTTAGGGCCAGTTGTACCGCTTCAACTCAGCAGAGATTCAACTAAGCTTGGCTCAATCGTTAGGGAACAAGGAAGCTGATTGGCAAATCCATAGCAACAAAGCCTGGCTTAGATAAAGCACAACTTAAGAAAAGCGGTGAAACTGGCCCTTAACGATACAAATGTAGGAATATTCAACTCTTCGAAAAGTTTATTGTATGTAATACAATTAATGCTATTCAAAATAGCGAAGAGTGAATATTCGATAGGTATTCAAGGAAAAGTTAGCAGGAATTAGTTGAGCGTTATCAAAGGCATACTGACTGGTCATTATCCTTTCAAATAATAGGGAAAAGAAAAAGATAGAGCTCACCACATACTTTGCGAACGTGAGGCTTTGAATTACAGAATGCAACGAACATTATATCAACCACTAGGGAAAATGCATGAAATTTTAATTTGTTTTGAATATTTTTTCTTGATTCTTCATTATCGTCATTCTAAAATCAATAGGTATTTGATTCATTTTATCATTATTTGAAACCCATGAAATATCATGTGAACAAGATGAATAAAAACCCTGGTGCTTTGAGCGATATGCTTTTGTTTAGCCAATTCCTCTCGACCTGAGAAATCGAAGAGTAAACTTAAATTTTTTGACGGTAGGTGGTGTTGAGTTGGTGATACAAATGCGATTTTCTAAGGGTACATGTTCATTGAGGCGGCAGCTTTCGAGTGATTTTCGATACCGGCGGGTCTCATTGGATAAACTCTTGAGGGATCTTTCGTTCACCAATAGAATTATCAGTATACAAAATACGTAAGGTCAAGTTCGTCTAATAAAAAGCTATTAATTTTTTTGAAATGTTTGACAGTTCGATTTGAATTTAAATGCATTTGAATGTTCCTTTAATATTCAAAATCTTGTACCTAGTTCTTGTTTCTTTTCACGTTCTTCTTGTTTATATTCTTTTTAAGTGTTCATCGTTGCTGTTCTTGTATTTGTTTGATTTTATAATGATAGTTTAGATTTATTATGAACCGATTTACAAAGCTCAAAATGAAACGCTTGTGTAACGTGTAGGTATTACTATATATCATCGGCTCGTATCACATTAAAAATGCATATTTTTCAACACTATGAAGAAAAAAGTACGTATCTATCTTCGGTTCCTCAGAAAGTAGAAAGATAAGATATCAATACTTTTTCCAGTTCCACTCACAACTAGTTTTTCGGAAGATTTAAAATCACATCACAATCACTGAGTTTTTGATTTATTCTTCATCGAATTGAAAGCAAAAGAAATACCTAATAATCAGTCAAAATGTGATCACATAATTTCTAGTATTTCGCGGGAAAGCAAGAAATTGCATGCAAAACATGAGACCATGAAATAAACATAACCTATTTATCTATAAATAATCAAATGGCCATCGAGCAGACGGATACCATGGCAACACGGATTGAATTAAAATCACGTAAGGTGCGCCTCTGCTGGCAAACTCTCGAAGGCATCTCTTCAGTTGAAATTGATCAAAATCGAAATGGGGAAATGTGGAGAAAATTTGCTTACATCTGTTAGGTATAAGTCAACACACCAGGATTTTTATTCATCTTGCATGTGAAATTCAAAGAATCAGGGAGGAAAATGCAAAGTTGCAAAACGCGTCACCATTGGCAGAAACGAAATGTGACATCAGACAACATAACAGTGGATTTATCGGAATGGTATAAAAACTGTGTTAGTGGTAAATTATTTCAAACGTGTATTCCTGTATTCATCGGGTGTATTTATGAAGTGTTTCCGCACTTCGATACCATATAATGCTTGAATAAGGAGTTGTTTTGGATTCTTCTATGATCTGTACAGCAATTGAAACTGACACGCTCATAGTAAACAAGCATAGAAAACGTCACTTGACATCATCTAAAGAGCGTATCAAATGGTAGCGTTTCAATGGCTCAAATTCATTCAATGTTTTGAATTTCACTTCGAAAAATATTTCGGATATTTTTATTGTAAGCGATTAATTCATGAGATAACAAAGAATCATGCATATTCCCTACTCTGGGACCAAAAGAATACAACCAGTAATCAACCTGTACAAATTCGCACAACGCACAAGTTTATTGAAACGGGTTTTTTGAATGTATATGGGAGTAGAGGGCGCTGGTTCCAAGAGGCTATGCCCTATGGAGACTTGAAGAAAAGGATATATCAGATGGCTTCTACGGACCAAAAACATTATACGAAGTCCTTGATATCGATTTCCTGAGATTGGCATGACCATAGAGAATCCCGCGTTGCTGCTCAGATTCCAATACAAGCTGAGGAATACTATTTTTCATTCATTTCAAAAGACAGCTTCCGAACAGAATGGGGTTCTGGTATGATAAGGTTGAAACCAACAATAATTTCAATATTACCTAATAATACATTAACAATTATTGTCGTTTATACTTTGATGAACATCATTATGCTATTGAAAATGTTTTTGATTTCTTCGAAAAAATGTGTACTGAATTGAAGGATTTTATTTCTTCTGTAAATTTATTGAATGCCTTTATCGAGCTTGATATAGGATTGTTTCTACCCTTATTGGTGTGAATGACGTTCAGATGAAAATCCTCGAAAGTTCTAGAATTATAATTGAGTACAGTATAATTTTTTAAAATCAAAATATTACTTTTTCGAAGTTTTTTCGTTAATGTATATATATTTGGCTTTCTCGAGTTTTATCAAACAATTCAATTTAATTTTATTAGTCATTTTGCATAATTCTTAGGATGCGGAGTTCCATGGTGTTTTATAAATTATAATTGATTGCTTCGTTAATCAAACGATAAACTACATTTTCAAGTGGGGAATTAGTTTGATTGTTCCTAGAAACGGAACACCAGTTTCTTCAATTTTTTATATATATAGATATATATATATATATATATATATATATATATATATATATATATATATATGTATATATATATATATATGTTTTGCAAAATTATTTTTTCATTATTGAAAATGATACACAAATGATGTGCATGACCTCTTTTACCAGGGGTAAAAGATACCAGGGGTATCTAATAAAATGCCATGGTTAACTGTGTAAAACGGTTTTTCCAGATCCAGTAAAAATTGTGATCACTTTATTCCAATCCAAGGTTCAGTAGATGTCAACAAAATCACGTGCACGTAGTTTTTTCCAGGGCCGCAATGAGGACAAAATATTATTTTAATGTAGTTTCAATGTATAAGAATATTGAAACTGCAATGTATGGATTCTCAAAGGAGAAATTCAAACAACACAATTATTCACACTGAATCTGAGTACGAATCTGCATCCAAACAGTGAAAAGCGTAGAAGTTTACGGTATGGTTTGACCACAGCAGATTCCAGCAGGCCATGAGGTGATTACGCTCTGACCATTGTTTACATGCGCTGGATCTTGGATTGGAATTTAGTAGTAGAGTAGTTACTTTCATCTAGACTTTCATAGATGATTTTGATCAGATATGTTAATGGCTTGTTCGTTGTACTGTTTGAATGTAACTATTTTGTGGTGGAAGCATGGCTTTTTTCTTTGGTAGTTTTTTTCGGGTTCTTAGCCTCACACAATCTGAAAAAGAAACGGTAATATTGGGATCTATTAAAGTGAAGAAGGACAGATTCTGATTCTACCCCGAAAAGTTGCAACGTTAATTAAAGAACAATTCCCTGTGAATGAAACACATTCTATTAGGCAGCAACTTCTCTTGTATCTCAAATTTGCCGATAAATAAAATACAGGAACCAATAATTCTCAAAATACTTATCGTTGACGTTTTGGATACCGAATCCGCTTTCGTTTTCGAAACTGTTCCACTGTTGTGGATATATAAAAATCGTTATGCAATATTGAAATAAAAACTGACTCTTCGCTCACAGACTCGCTCACTTCATTGAAACATCGTAGAAGGGTCGGAGAATTGTCTCTTTTCTATGGATATTTTTACGGTCTTTGCTCTTCTGAATTGTTATCAATCGTTCTACCCTTGGCAATATCTACACGGATGACCAGACGAGTACAGAATTTCCACCCCCTTGTTGTGAATTTGAAAACCTGTCAAACCTCTCTTGTTCAGGGAACTTTTTTTCAATAGTACAGCTGAGGTTTACAACTCCTTGCGGAAAGAGGTTTCTCCTGAGGCTTACACACTTCAGAAATTCAAAGTGATTGATTCACGCGGTGTTCATCGAACATTACAGGGCTTTCCTTTCGTGTGAATCTCCATATAAAAATAAACAGAAAATCCAGCATTCAAATATTTTCTCTGGCAACTATTATCATAAAATCGTATCCTGAGAGAGTTGGAATATACATATTTGAGTGTTTCTATGGCAATCGCTGTAATATCGATGTGAGAACGATTGTTTTGATCCATCTCAGTTGTCTCGGGATATTACCGGAATGCCTTATTGGAACGTCACGAAATCTGAATAATTGAAATACCTCAGTTCTCATCGTTTCTCCCACACGCGACAGGATTCACTCACAATGCAATGGAATTGTGTTCACGGCACTGGATCATAATTATCAATTGAATATTAAATCTAACGCTTTTCAAGTCCCGCCCAGGCGGGGATCAAGAGAGAGGAACCAGTCGGCGCAACAGCTATTGTCTTACGTTAACATCTCCATTTCCTCTTGACACCCTGTTATTAGATCCGAGAATCAACTCCCACCAGCCCACATTGAGCATCATTCGAATGCTGCTGGGGGGTTTCATCATAAAAAAATATCCAAGAATGAGAATAGGGATTTCGTCACTTTTCAAGATATTGGATTTCCAGGTGACTAGTTTGTGGACCCAATTATTTTTTTCAAGAAAGGTTCAATGGTAATGGTTAGACGGTCGACGTGTCGAATTCAATTAAACTCTTCTCCAGGGCACTGTAACAGTAAACACGAAACTCACATGATTATTATCGTTCCATTTCACAAGAGATAATTAGTTTTTCGTTACGTAGTTTTCTGTATATATATATATATATATATATATATATATAAACCGTCTAAATTTGGAAAATCCTCATGCAATGAAAATTAACCTTGGGGCTGCAGTCATAAATTGAATTTGGCCTGATATAGTGGAACTTTATTGAATTGTCGAGCTTTCGAAAATCTTTATTTTCTTTTTCGAAACATCTGAAAAACAGTCTTTATTGTTACATATAACACACGAAGATGTTAAAATTGAACTTACTAATGTGAGATTAGATATAAAACAGCAGATGAAAAGTCCTTGTCCATCACAAACAGAAAAAACATTTCTTATCAGAAACATTCACAAAAACTGGAAAACATGTCTCCGAAAATATCACTAGGAAGAAATGGAACCATTCATCCATATTACATTTAGGTGCATGGTTCCATTTCTTCCTAGTGATATTTTCGGAGAATGAAATTCAGATATGTACCCATATAATTGTAAATAACATTCTCCTTGGCTTGAGGAATTGTTAGAGGTCTCTTTGAGGTATGAACACTCTTAATGAGCCTATAGAATGTAGGTGAATAGCCGAATTGAAGAAATATGTAAGTTGGTGTTTTTGAGAAAAATATAAAAATTTGATCTTGAAGTGTTTATTGAAGTAGTTCCTCAAGAATTGCAATACCATCTCAGTCATCCCTATCTGTTTGACCATCTTCATTCAAAACAATTTCATGTTCAAGAGATATTGTCTATGCACCTATATCAAGAACAACTTCTAATGATAAATTATGTAGAACAGCTCAAGTTCTAGCAACTTTTCCATATCCTCATCACTAGATGAGAAATGGTCCCACATGGTAGGTAGAAACGAATAACCACTAATAGACAAACTTCATACTATAAAATAGAAACTTTATAATAATGCTGTAATGCTAACCAAAATCCTAGGATCGCTAAAACCGATTCTGAATGAGTAATGAAATGATTCGATGCAATCTGCGAACGCGGAACGGTTACCAAAAATTCGGAACTATGTGATCCGCGAACGCTGCGCATGCGAATAGTCTCTGAACTAGTTCGGAATCATATCCGCGAACAAAGCTAATATATATTTACAAAAAACTGTCGCTTTGCAATTGCTTTATTTTCACCTGAAGTTATACACAGTCCTTCTTCAGTCATTTCTACCATCAAGGAATCCCTCTCAGCTCGAGCTACCCACATGTATATGCTTAATGAATCCATCTAATAAGGCCAAACGTACCAAAATCATCCATCATCCGACAATAGAATCCACTGGAGATAACGAACCATTGATTCGATATTCACCATCCTCCTCCGAATCAATAAATAATTGCCCGAAACGTGTTTTCAATAGGCCCATATTCTGCATATCTAATGCATAAATCTTAATTAGCTAATACTTACCCACGCCATTATGGCCACTCAATTATCATTACTGTCTGATCAAGTCGGGCCCGTAACGTGCCATATCAACGGCAACGCACTGCTTTACCGACTTCAGATTAACATGACCCCACGCCATAGGATTCGCTATTAGCAAAGTACCATCGCTTTGCATAATGTGCCGATTAGGTGGAATTCGGTAATGATATGGACGCGGGTTGCGTTAACTGAAATTTCCTATTAGCACTTTATCGTGGAGGGATGCACCTCTGTTCTGGATATTGTCAATAGGTTACGGTATATTAATAGGCCAAGAGCCCACGATGGCCAGAACTTCGTTACTATATTATATGAAAGCTGAAAGTTTGTCTAGGCAAGTCTCCAGCATAGTTTTTTTTATATGAAGATTCACACAAAAGGGAAGCCCTGTAATGTTCAAAGAACACCGCGTGAATCAAGGGACAGGAGATACGAATCAACATTTACTTCTAAGTTTTGAAGTTTGTGAGCCTCAGGAAAGACCACTTTCGGCAAGGAATTCCAAAGCTCAGCTGTTCTATTGAAAAAAGATCCCTGAGCAAGAGAGGTTTAACAGGTCTTCAATTTCACAAAAAAGAGGTGGAATTTCTGTACTCGAATTATCCGTGTAGATAATGTCAAAGGTGGAACGATTGATAACAATTCAGAAGAGCACCGACCGTGAACATATCTATGGGAGAGAGACAAGTCTCCGACCCTTCTACGATGTTCCAATGAAGGGAGGATTGCCTTTTTCTGAATAGAAACGAGAAGCCTCAATGAATGTTTTGTTGCCGAACTCCATACATGAGAACCATATTCCAAGACAGGTCGTATCTGAGCCTTGTAGATCATAAGAAGCTGACAAGAAGTGAAGTATTTCTCTGCACGAAATAGAAATCCAAATTTCTGAGAAGTACTTTGAATTATCGATCTCACAAGGTTTTCCCATGAGAGATTATCACTGATCGTGATTCCTAGCATGGATATCCTTGACTTCGTAGTAATAGTTACTGCTGACATCTGAATACTAGATGATGATATATCGGTTTTCCTTGAGAAGAGACATGCCTGGGTTTTTCTAGCATTAAATTCCACCAAGTTCATGCTACCCCATTCTATTATTTTTACCAAGTCATCGGTAATTTTATTGACGTTAATGTTTTTTTGAATTTTTGTTTCTTGTGCTGGTATGGGGACTCTGGAAGAGAAACTAGTATGAAGAGTACTGTCGTCCACAAAACCATGTACTGAACAAGATGTTTTCTCGAGCAAATCGTTGATATGAAGCAGACGCCAGAACTGAACCCTGTGGAACCCCTGCATTTATTGGGAAAATATCAGATGATACTCAACAAGCACATACAGAGACCTATAGGAACAATCAGCTTCTGAGGAGTTTGGATTTTGGTTAGCTGGAAAGAGGCAGCAGAAATTTGTTTCCAAATCATATCTTTACCATTGTTTATAGTTAGTCATCCTTATGGAAATATCATTCGAAGAGATGGATACTATGAGTAGATGGCAATAGTGATTCCGTTTTCAAGTCATGTCTTTTCATTCATTTTTTTACAGACCTTATAGATTGTATTCCATATTTTCTGGATTACTTATACATAATACCAGGAGACGTCAATCAATTCAGAAAGAGAAGTGGAATTTTTCTCTCAATATCGTAGATCATTCATGTGTTGAAGATTATTTTAATGCCTGAACTTTCATTCGACAATATACTGTAGATGGCGTAACGAAAACGCTTCAAATTCAGTTTACACAGGCATTGACTTACACGATATCTATGAATATGTCTTTACCTTCATTTTTCTTAGGGATGTCGTTACTTCAATCACATTTATTCCTGATTACTTATACATAACGCCAAAAGATGGCAATCAATTCAAACAGAACTGGAATATTTCATCAAATCGTAGATAATTAATATTTTTATGAGTGTTTTGAAGCTTAAACTTTCAGTTTCTGGATAAACTTCTATTGTAGACACTGCTTCGAAGGTTAGCTGTCCGTCAACATTTCAGTTAATCTAACAAATAGACATCTACATATTCTTCGGAAAAGATAATTTCATTTTAAACTGTTGAGTAAACGGACATATCAACATCATATAGTAGATGGCTTCGCAAAAACGCTCCAAATGCTTAATAACGTGAGTAAATAGTTACTGAAGTTCAGGGGTGTCTGGCAGAGGGTTGTAACTGTAGTAAGTTTCCGGCAATGGATGATGTGATTCCTATATATTATTAAGAAAACACGAAAAAGCTGAGCTTTAGTCTTAAAGAAATTGGCTACTACCTCATAGCCCTTGGCTACCTGGTGCCTACCCAGTAACCATCTTCCAAATTTCATAGTCACTGATCGTTCTCACAATTTCTTTTGAATATTAAATTGTGGAGACGACTTAGAGTTTTTCTGTATCGCAAATCTTACACTCCACTTTGAGATACAATGGACTTCTACCACAGGTTAAGGAATGCTAGTCGAGCAACTTTAGTCCATTTTTACAAGCACCGTCCTGACATCTTTTGAATATTAAATTGTGGAGACGACTTAGAGTTTTTCTGCATCGTGAATCTTACACTCCACTTTGAGATACAATGGACTTCTACCACAGGTTAGCAAATATTAATTATAAAAGATTGTCAAATTAATAATTTTTTCTTTTTTATATTCAAAATAGTGAGTATTTTTTTTATGATGAGGATATCTTGCATTACCGATAATGGAGAAGTGAAAGATGCAGCGAACGCCGCCTTGTCAACCTTTTTTCCAGGCAAATTGAAGCATGTGTACGAAAAAGTGTACACTCATTTCAGAGAATGGTGTCGCACGAAGGATTTAAAAAGCGAAACAGAAATGTTCTGCTAGATATGTTACTCAGAAAATAAATCCAAGGTGTTCAAGCCCCCTACATTGTGGAGTCAAAGGAATGAATGTTTGAATTATTTTATCACTAACACAGTTTATCTACGTCGAAAAATCCACTGTTGTGTCGTCTGATGTTACATTTCGTTAACTAATGGGCGGTGTTTTGTGAGTTTTTCCCCAAAACCTTTGATTTTTATTTTATAAGAGGGAGGGTGACCACTGAGGATTTAATCATATCAATGAACAAATATCATAAAACATCTTCGATTCGGAATTATAAACTTGTTCAAATCAATATATCCATCATGTCTGGTTACCCAGTCAGTGCAGAGTTTCAATGAGCGTTCAATGGAAATATTCAGCCTTTTTATGTATACTGCCTTTAATAAAATCTGTTCCATTGACGGTATTACTGACCGTGCAGAGCAAAAGCAAATTTTTGTCAATATATGAAATGCCTGTGTTCGTTCACATACAAAGATTAATTGGTGATCATGTTTAATCACGCGTTCATGAGCTACTTTGATCTCCCAGCTGAAAATTGGCGAGTTATTCGTGATGGATTTATCGTGATATAGCATCAGCATCGGTACGAATTTTGTTAGCGGTTAACGAATAAAGTCACGATTTAGTGAAGAATTTGGACTGAAACTGATACAAAGTCCATTTTATGAGTCTTGAAAAAAATTGTCGGATGGTGTTGAATGCAGTTGGCAAAGGGTTGTGAATGCTTTCTTCATTCATTCAAACATGTGAGCAATTTTTTTGTCATTTCTAGCTGTTTCAAAATGAAGTAGTCGTCACATGTTAATGTCTGCTCAAAAAAAGTTATTTCTCTGTATCTCATAAATATATTTTCATCTTGGTTGTAAACTCTTGCTCAGGGATCTTTCTTTGATAAAATAACTGAACTTTGGAATTCCTTGGCGAGGGAGGTTTTCCTGGGGCAATCTTCAAAAATTTGAAATAAATGCTTATTCGTATCTTCTGTCCCTTGGTTCACGCGTTTTATATATTTGTAATTCACTTGCAGAATATGTTTTATGTCAGTATGATATGTCAGTTTACTGAAAGTATGAAACTGGTTCCTTGACTGGCATTTATTTTTCATCAGGTTTATTTCAATCAGACTATCAACGTTTATGTTTTCCATCTTTTTTTTGAAAGAAGAAAGCATTTCTCAAATAATAGTACCATTTGAAATATTGAACAACTTCAAATCAGTGCTATTACTTGTTGATGATAATGATGATTTTCCTCACTGAAATACAAGATGAATCCTTTCAACTTATGCAACTAAATAAATCCATGAGGTCCGCTGACCCATGAGTATGGTAGTCCTCTCTGATGAGATATTCCATAATACAGATTTCAGTATGGGAAAAGTACCAAGAATTGGCCTACCATTTCTCGAATGCAGTGACATGCAAAAAATATACAATTACTGTCATTTAATTCAGGGCAAGCTTTATTGTCATATTTGATGGAGGAATATTTTTAATAAACGCACGTTCAATTTTCCATAGTTTGGATATAGAAAGTTCTAAAAGGCGTAGTTGAAATGTCTATTATTGTTACCATTTCGGCAACTAATGAAAACGAAAAGTGAAATGTTATGCCATATATTATCATGGGTTACATGTGATAGATGTTGACAATCCAAAGTTAGTGATTTAGTAGAATTCCTGCTTTTCAATGGGAGTGCCCGTTCATTTGAAGAAAAAAAGACAAATCCAATTAGATGGATCAGAATTCGTAAAAGTCGAAAAGTAGGAGAAGGCAAAACCTATCAACTTTCAAGATATTTTATTCCGCATGTTGGGATTCCGATATAACATCAGCAATATGCATTTCCACTACCACCCGTATCTTCGAAAATCAAGAGTTTTGATCAATTCCATAAAAAAATTTTAAAGAAATATTACAGGAAATCATTCCTCAGAATGAATGGCAGTACTTGAAGAAGACCCTGTATATAATCCTCCTTATTTCATAGTGGCGGATCCAGAGTGGTAAAGGGTATGAGGTTTTTCTTCCGCCCAAAGCTAGAACTCTTTGACTAACAAAAAATGTGATTTGAGTTCGAACTAGTTTTCCATTTTTGTAATCATTTCATCTATTCATCTCCTCATAGAGACAGTCTTAGATTTGTAAGAAAGAGTATCATTACCACGGTACAGAAACTCCGCAACAATAATTTTATTGATCTAGCTTTCCACTTCGTCTTTCTGAGAGATAACAAGAAAAATATTCGAGAATTCACGAACCACGAAATCAACGAAGGGATCAAAAGTCTCCTTCAGGATGTCAGATAGATGAAGGTCGGATGTTTTAATTAAAAATTCAATCTCATACCATATCTGCAATTAAATTTGAATTAATGAGTCTGACAGCGGTGAGTTTCACGGTGCAACATTCGATTTGAGAAACTTGATGGGTTGTGTACCTAAACAGTTGAAAGAATTCTCAAATTTCAGGTAATATGGAGAACTGAAATGGTTAACACGAAGGAAGGGTAGTGGTATTGGTCCAGACTTCCAATGTCTATATTATTAAATTAATTGAAACCTGTTATCAAGCAAAAAAGACAAAAAACTCAAAAAAAAACAAATCGAATAAGGCAATCAAATACAAACAAAGATGGTTGAAATTGATTATTTCATCAGAAAAAAAAGGGAAGGTTTGATTTATCAAAGAAAATAATGTTGTAAAAAAATTGAGATAAAAAAATCAATGAATCAAACCTTTAATTTGATTTTTTTGTCCAAAAAATCCATTTCAGCCTTCCTCGTTTGGATCCTGTGACCTGGACATGAAATTTGAATAAAGTTGGTATAGACAATATTTTGTTTCTTGTATTGGCCCAGTTCTATTATGAAATTGATGATGTTGTTCTGAGTCCCATGAGTTCTATAAATCATAAAGTAACATATGCTTCGGAAAGCCATAAATTTGTTTATTATTCAAATAAGTAAGAAACTGAAAGTAAGTTGAAATCGATGAATGCAAATAGAAGTCGAAACATATTCTGACGTCAGAGCTCATATCGATGACAGTTTGTTTGCATTAGCAGGGTGTTTTTTGTGATAGTTGGAACTGCACTTTTTCGAATTCTTCGATAATTGGTATCTGTATTTGTATTATGCAATCATGAAAAGTTCTCAGACAGGTTCGTGAAAGCATCATCAAACAATTTACCATCCGTATATACCATTTGATGGTGATTGAATTCATGAATAACGACGATCGTTTCAATGAAGCTCAATTTCGAAATGTGAAAGCAACAACGAAAGTACTCAAACATTTTGGTTTCTATGTTGAAATTACTCCAAATATTCCTCTCAATTTCTTATAGTTTCATATTATTTGAAGAACAGTTTCTATATTATCTTATTTTGAGGTTATTGTTGGTTTACAATCGCAAAACAATTTGAGAAATCAAATTCTCATTCCTCATATCAGTTATGGTTATCTTCTGGAGGGCTTCTCCAAACGAAACAAAAGTCTATTCCTTGCGTACAGAACAGACCGTTCGAAATGCTTCGTGTTCACAAGTGATTATAATAATAATGGATGAATCGATTTTAATCAAAGGCGGAGTGTCAGCAGTTGCTGTCAAATGTCGAAACAATTGTCTGTGTTTGAATTGTAACTGATATCCAGGAACAACAGGGATGAAATACAATTCCTACTGGAACATAAATTTATTTCGAAAACTTTAATTTGAACAACTGCGGCTGTCATATATATATATATATATATATATATATTATATATATATATATATATATATATATATATATATATATATATATATATATATATATATATATATATATATAAATTTCCATCCAAATTATTAAAAAAGTAACTTCATAATACTTCCACCCAAATAGTTGATCAAAATAATATTTCACTGACAATTTCCAACAATAACATTATCTTTGGATCAATTTCCTACATAAGTCAGTTATCCTCCAAAATTTTGAATGTTTTCAAACAAGAATCAGATATTAAAATTGCACAACGAAATTTTATCACCATAAATAATATATATTCCAAATTGAAAGATGAACAATCCCCATAAATGAAATCAAATGTAGCCTAAAGTATACCCACAAAAAATACATCTGTCAAACAAGTCAAACTTTGAAATCTAGATTAACTGGACATAAGAGTGACTGTAGACTACACAAAAAATCTTGTGCTCTCACTGACGTGTTATTGATAATGATCATAACATGAACTTTGAAGAAAACTTAACGAAAAGATTATTTTTAGAAATGATTGAAATCAAACAAGAGAAACAATACATTGAATGAGAAAACTGACACAGAACAATTGAGTAAAATATATTCTTATCTCTCATATTTGTAACATTTATAAAATCTCCATGTATGAAATCCAAACAAGAAATCATGCCCCTTAGAAATTCTGTCAGTCAGTGTCCGTCAGCATTCAGTAACGGATGTATTCTATTTTATATACGAGATTTGGAGAACTGAGTTTTATGTCGTGAATATTGAAATTCTTACAGTCTGGCATAGGATTTGTGACTGTCATCGAACATGGGAATTCTGATTTCTGTCGGGGGTTGTAACTTTCTCTGCAAGTAGACCGAAGACGATTTTTGTTCGCCGCGAGTCATTCGTTACGAATTCGCCGTTCATTGTGACCGCTGTGAGAGGTCTCTTCTATTTGATGTGGTAGGATTTTGAGTCTTTGGTTGTCATCCAGCAGATGGCGCTTCGCCTTGGAGGTTAACACCATCTGCACCAGATTGTTTATGGTTATAGTATATTTTGCATCAAATCTCGATTTTATATGTGCAGAGATCAAAGGGGTGCAAACTTTGAGGTTATTTTTACGTTGTGTGATATATTTTTGTCCATAATGTTCGACTTGCATTCAGAAATGCACACAGCTGTTCACAATATACCAGATAACCTTGACATAACCATTCTTTATTAAAATAGAAACAGAAGTCCGGTCTATTTTATTGAAATATAAACGTAATATTATATTATTGATATTCACTCAGGTACGATGAGTTCATCCACTTCTTGTGAATCTCAATACTATAGATCAATATTTCCATATTGAACTAGGTAAGATTGGTTTCGAACTGAATTTACTACTTCTGAATAGTAAATATTGAACTTCTTAGTAATTCAAACTGAGATGGATATAGCATACTTCCCTCAAAATTATCTTCACAACAACATGAAGACGAGATTGGAGATACAGTATTCCTTTCTATCAACTTACATCAAAGTTTGTCTTCTATCGCATCGCATGGAATACAAAAAAAACTTTATAGTGTGTAATTCTGATGGTGTTTTTCTACTTCGGTAGGTACTATACGATCAGTGGCGGATTTACCAGCAGACTGAGTAGGCTGGAGCCTAGGGCGGCAAATTTTAAAGGGCGGCAAATTTTGTTCATAATTTGTTTACTTCCAACATATCTATATGAACAATTGCTAAACGCCTCATTAATTTTACATTGATGATCATGAATTCTTAGAATGTCACAAAAGCGATTCGATATTATAGTCTCGATTCATCGAGAAATTTTCGTTTCTTACCAAAATGAGTGATTTGTTACCATCAGTTCTGACGAAAAAAAAAGTTCTTTAAAAAAATTGTATTCTAATGATATGGAAACAGAATTAGTTCAGAAATGCGTACACATTTATAGCTACCTTTTGTCGGAAAGAATTCCAATAAAACCAATTTCTGGATTATTATAAAGTCTGTCTTCATACCTGCGAGAACAGAATATAGGAAAAATATATCAAAACTTGCATATAGTACTTCGTATTGCTCTTAGCGACAAATTATTCAGGTGAAAGAAACTTATCCTGCTTGAAGCGAGTAAAGAACTACCTACGATCGACCAAGTCAAGAATAGCTAAACGCTTTAGCTCTCTTGTGCATAGAGTCGAAGCCAATGAACGACGATAAAACGATTTTTTGAATCCAAGGTCTCGCAAGAAAGTATTGTAATGCTTTTATAATTCAACAAAAATTATAATGCTAATAAATTATTGGAAAAGATATATTTATTGTCTGTATTTAAACTGTGGGTAATAATAAATATTTATCAACGTTCGGCAAATGTATATTTTTTATGTAAGCCTTCATTCATATGGTGTGAGTAGTGTATGGTTTCAAGGCATACATACGTTACTTTTAAAGTACTAAATAAATGAGGTATTTTTTGCTCGAAAATGATATTTTTTGGTAATTCTTTGCTGTAAAAAATAATCAAGGATTCAAAACGGTACCATAATTCTCAATGATACTAACCATACGGGAAAAGTTTATGTATCGAGGATGATGGAGCACAAATCATGAAGTTTCAATTTTTCTGTTAGAAAATTTTTATGATCGTGGACTAAGATATCAAAATTTGGAGGCGGCAAAATTTGAATAGCCTACGGGCGGCAAATTTGTAAATCCGCCACTGTATACGATGCTTGTAAGAAGACTTTTCAACTCTATCCAAGATCTGTGTACTAATCAGAACTGAAAATATGTTTAGTAACTGAAACTTTTGGAGTTAAAAAACACGGAACATGTCATGCAACGTCATCCAAAGCTTGCGCTGAATATTAAATTTATTTAATATTTTATATTTCACTTCGAAGAATAATTTGGATTTTTCCAAGCCCATTCATATTTTTTCTACGATATAAAAATATGAACGTTCATAATAAAAAATCATACATATTCCATATTAAACTTAATAATCACTTCTCTGACTACACTTCACTATCACTATTATTATGTTAAAAAAAAAAAAGATATGTATGTCCAAGCACGGATCATGTGTGGGCTTGTTGTTGCATTGCATCAATGAACTTTTGGGTCGTTGATATATTCCCCGATATAACTCCACTTAATTTTTCATTATTATCAATAACAGCTCTCGTCATGACAGTCGTCACTTTCCTTCCTGTCATGCATCTTTCGAATTAAATATCCGTTTAACAATTTCAATATCCTTCCAAGAAAATAACCTTCGACATTCTTCGAATATCTGATGTGTCTAAACTCCAGCCAACTTTATAATAGATGTATTCCACCCTAATTTATTAACTTCACCCTAGTTCAGCAATAATATAACAATAACTTTGCGTGTCAGATCTAGGAACACGCTGGCATGAAGCAATTATTATTGAAACAGTTGGCGAATGCCAGTCTATTAGACAGGTGCGAACGGTTTCTATCCTAATCCGTAATTGATTGGCCATGTGTAGCTAGCTGCGATGAAATGGCTATAAAAAGTGCATATGCTTCTATTCGCTTGATGATAATAGCAGTAATCAACCAAGTTATGAATTGTGACTTAGATGTCTCATTGCACCTAGTCAACAGAAACTGAGTCAGTCAGTAGTAGATTTATCCACAATAATTCAAAGATTTGGTTGTAATCGTAGTAAGTGGAAGATAATGAATATATGATTCGTCAGCGAGATAAATCAGTGGTTATTTATGAAAATCAATTGATAGTACTGTAGGTTTTCTAGGTTTCCCAAGAGTTGAAATGTACTACCAGAAAAATCATTCAATTTATTATTATCCTGCTTGGGGAAGCTATTATACACACAATACGTGCTGCGGTTTTCTAAACCCATTGTCAGTGAAAATCGCATAGAAAAGTATGATTTTTTTGTTGACATTAGGTATTTACGATGTCATGATTCGATTTTATAGCGTTTCTCAAAACTGAGTGATAAAACTCCCCTAGAAGATTGTTTCTAGTTTTACCATGGCCCTGTGATATCGCACTCAGTACCACCATGGCACTCAGTATCACCAATGCACAATATCTTAGAGTTGTACTAGATTCAAGATTAACCTGGAACCAACATGTGGACAGAAAAGCGGAGTTGACACTTATAGTGGCCAGGCGCACGTATGGAGAGAAATGGAACAAAGAGTTTGTACTAGCTGTACACAATGGTGGTTAGACCCATGATAACATATGCATCTTTGGCATGGTGGTCAAAGACGAAAAAAATATCTGTTATGAACAAACTGAGCGAGGTCGAAAGACTTGCCTGTCTGGGCACAACAGGTGCAATGAAAACAACACCAACAGCAGCAATGAAGGTGCTCTTGGATCTTTCCCCCTCACATCTTGTGATTGGGGGAGAGGCGTCATGGGCCATTTAAGATTGGAAAATTCACCGGGATACGAAAGATCGGTGGAAACAGATATCGTGGGACATGTGGAGTGAGATGTACTCAATATGAATACAGATCACCTGTCACCCAAATTTATATTCAACACGAACTTCTCAGTAATGATAAGAGATCGTGAAGAGTGGCAGAGAGACAATCTCTCTGAGAACAAGCCCGGCTGGAGGAGCTGGTGTATACTGTGCGGGAAGAAACCTAGGGTACAGTTACCCGCTCGGACAAAACACGTATGTTTTCAAGCAAAATTTGAAGCTATACTCCAATGTGCGAGAACAATCAACCTGAGGTTCCAACGAAATGGGAGGATCAATATTTTCACGGACAGCCAAGCTTCACTCAGGGCACTGAAAAATCCCAGAGTGTTATCTAGACTGGTATGTGAATCTGGCAGACCGTAATAGACTGACTCTACAATGGGGTCCCAGGTCATTCAGGTATCGCAGGCAGTGGAAAAGCCGATGAGCTTACAAGATAAGGATCATCAATCAACACCATATACGCCCAAGCCAGCAGTGAAGGTACCAAAAACAACGGTACGGAGTAAGGAATCGGGTGGGAATAAAACATAGAGATTACTGGGGAAATCTACCCAATAGCGCTCACGGCAGAACTTTCATAAAAGAACCGTCGAGGAAAAAGAGTGGAGACCTGCTCCAGTGTCGCAGAACTCAGATAAGGGATATAACAGGGCTGTTGACTGGACACTGTCCACTCAAAGGACACCTGATATGGCTATACAATGGCGACCTTAGCTGCAGATAATTCCACAAAGGGATGACAGCTCGACACATACTCTGCTGCGAATGTGAGGCTCTGGATCATAAAAGGCATCAAATTTATGGAAAACCAATTTTGAATCCAGAAGAATATGACAAACACCCAGCAATCAACCTGCACAAACTTGTGCAGGGGACAAGGTCGTGAAGTATAGGGAAGCAAAGCGCAATAAGCCCCAGAGGCTGAAGTGCTTTCCGGAGACCTGGCAGTGAAGAACAGGTCAGACGGCTTCCACAAGGGAAATAAATGCTGATTGGTTGTATAATTTAGCACTCGAGAGTTCCTCGAAACCTTACTTGACTTTTTTTTTTATTTTGGAAACCAATTGGCATGTGATGTGAAAGGCATAAATCCATTTAGCATAGAAATTGGTAATAAAATTACTTGGTTCACTATATTTTTAACCATTCATGTAGAACACTAACAACTTTTAGGAAACATCATTTCAGGAAATCTCGACTTTTTCTTTAAATTTTTTTGTGGGATCTTCCTCTGGACAGATGGTAAACGACAAAAAATATATTTCTAAATTAATCAGAATCTCTCATGAACTCGAACAATATCAAAATTCTGCCCCCCATTGTTCGTTTGCCTGCAAACATTTGGCAACCGTAAACATTATGATGCACGCAGCAGGAGGTTTTTCGCAACGTCTACTGAGGCCTTGTTGACGCCATGGTGAATTAATTGCGGGTCCCCGTGAACCTGAATTAATATATCGAAAACACAAGTGGAGAATCATTGGACCACCTATGAAAATGATATCATATATACAGTGACACACATAAAGCCCATACCATATGGAAGATCCCTTCACAAAATATTCAATTGAAAATTATTTCAAACCATGAGTTTACGACCAATGAAATGCGTATTTTGTCTCGCGTTACAGTGGCAACTCAGGTATTTGTCGGAAATTTTCACCCCTACAGATAACCTAGAGGGGATTATAGTGGACATTCTTTGACGTAAACTAATAATAGGGGAGTCCAAGCGGGGATTCCGGGATTTACTAAAGCGCGGCAGATTAATATACAGGGGGATACCTTGTACCGGGTTAAGTACTTCCACCATATATGAGCCCTATATATATTGCCGCCCTTCAAGGATGAAAGATTAGATTAGTAAAAAAAATTTGATCAACTGAAATTCTCGAGCGAGTTAGTTACATACTGAAACGTGTATATTCCACTAATCTGACAATTCGAGAGTGATCTAAAGAAGGAGTTGGGCTACAAAGTTGTAAAAAATACGACATCTCGACATTCTCGAGCGTGGCTAATTTTATTTTGATTATGAAGGGAAAAATTCAAGAGTTGCAAAAAATATATAATGTGACGTTTTCCACAAAGCGAACTAACAAAAATTCATCGATAAAGTTTAATGCGTGCAGCTACGTGATGCCTATATACGTGATGCTCATATTCACCTCTCCACGTTTCTATTTCTTTCTCACTCTTTCTTTATCTATTGCTCTCTCACTCCGTCCCCACTCTGGTTTCTGTTGCCACGATGCCATGACAGTTGATCACACAAACTCGTTGGTGGCATGATATTGTTTACAACGAATATCCAACGTTTTGAAAGTTTAAAAATTTACTTTCATATTTGAATTGATTTGAAAAAATAAAAAAAAAAATCAAATTTGCAGAAAAGGCGAATCCCTCCAGATAATCGAGAGATTATGGAACTGCAACGTCTAGAGCGTAAAGATGAACCATATATATCTTAATCTGACGCGGTTGGGTATTTCAAAATGCCGAATTTTGGCCGCGAGTCTGCGTCACATCCAAACTGTCAGATTATTATATAAAAGTTTTTTTTAGGTTCACTTAACATCCCCTCAGAAAATCTGACGCGATCGAGATTTTTTTTTCATTTTCAACCCTTACGTACGACCAGCCCCACCATGGGAACAATCAAATCAACATACGTACATTTTTAAAAATATGTGGGACATATATGATATCATTATCTGACGCGCTCATTGAGACCTATTGGGTTGCGGAGCTTAGATGATTTAAAGAAAGAAATGTTATATAATGTATACCTTTTCATCGGTGGGGGAGCGGCTATAGACTTTCAAAAACGTAAAAAAACTGTTATATGGACATACTCGAGCGCGTCAGTTATTGATATAATCATGTCCTACATATTTTTAAAAATGTACGTATGTTAATCTGATTGTTTCCATGATGGGGGTAGTTGTACGTAAGGGTTGAAGATGAAAACAAAATTGTTTTCTCGAGCGAACCTAAAAAATAGCTCTTTTATAATAATCTGACGGTTTGGATGTGACACAGACTCGCGGCCTTTATTAAAATGTGAAAAAAAATGGTCATTTTGGAATACACAATCGCGTCAGATTAAGATATATATGATTCATCCTTACGACCTAGACTCCTAGACGTTGCAGACTCATAATCTGACGATTATCTGGAGGATTCGCCTGGAAAAAGTATGCAAATAAAAGAGTTTATTTTTTTAGGAGAATACTATGAGGAGGAAATAATTATAAGCAATCAAATTTAAAGAATTTGAAAACGTTGGATATTCGTTGTGAACAATATCATGCCACCAACGAGTCTGTGTGATCAACTGTCATGGCATCATGGCAACATGAACCAGAGTGGGGACGGAGTGAAAGAGCAATAGACAGAGAAGGAGTGAGAGAGAAATAGAAACATGGAGAGGGGAATATAGGCATCACGTTACTACACGTATTAAACTTTATCGATGAATTTTTATTATTTCGGCTTGTGGAAATCGTCAGATCATATATTTTTTGCAATTTTTGAATTATTCCTTTCAAAATGGAAATAAAATTAGCTACGCTCGAGAATGTCGAGGTGACGTTTTTTTACAACTTTGTAGCCATCCTCCTTTATTAGGTCACTCTCGAATTGTCAGATTAGTGTAATATACACGTTTCAGGTTGTAACTAACTCACCCTACATTAATCTGACGCGTTCGAGAATTACAAATGATCAATTTTTTTTTTCTAATCTGATCCTTTATCCTTGAAGGGCGGCCATATATATAGGGCTCATATATGGTGGAAGTACTCAACCGGGTATAAGGTCTCCTCCTGTATATTAATCTGCCGCGCTTTAGGAAATCTCGAAATCCCCGCTTGGGCTACCCTATTATAGGGACACAAGTATATAATAATTATCTTCTGTCCTTCACATGTTCTCTTCAATGTGCATATCCTTTCTCTCTTTTTTATATTCCGCATCGTGATATGTGAAAAACTGTCAGGATGGCCAGGCTATTAGTTGTAATATCAATGTTGGTAAATAATAAGCAATGGAAATACAATAAGTATAATATGAAAAATACAATCATATTGTATTATTATTTGACTTCATCAAAATGGTCAATTTTATACAACTCAGGTATCAATGAGACAAATAACCATCATGACATTTATCAATTGGGTAGTTCATAATTTTATGCGACGTCTGGCGAAAATATAACGCACTGCTAAAATTTCACAAACAAACGGCTTCCATTTTATGTGTGTGAATTTATTGACTTCTTTGGTGTTGATTTAGGAAATTTCGTCTGAAGTTGTATTTTTTTTTGATTGATGATAACAAATAATCATGGATGCAGATCGCTCAGTGAGCCGTATAAAGTGTTTAGTGCCAAGTTGCCGCAACTCTAGGAACCGAAATCCAAAGTTGTCTTTCCACACGTTTCCAAAGAGAAATACATCTTTGGTGAAAAACCTCACGGAAAGTGGATTGAAAGAGAAAAAACACAGGTACAAGGCTTGAAAAATTAAACTGAAACTGCATAAATCACCACCTAGAGCGGCTTCAGTGTGTTACTTGCATTTCAAGAGAGATGATTCCTTGTTACCTGGTGAGTCTGTTTTTCTATTTTTAGGCGAAGTTATGGCGCATTTCAACATCCATGTAATGAAAGCCTCTTTGGAACACTACACTAAAACTAAAAAATGTCCTGGAACAAATATCATTACATTTTAAAACACAATGCATCTATGTTCGACTCCAATGAATCGTATTGTGCGGCTCTTCAAAGCATCATGAACACAGTTATATCAACCTTTATTTTTATTTATTAAAAATTTCGTACAATGAAAATATAGCAAAAAAAAACACCAAAATTTTGTCTAGCGAGGGCAACTGATGACTGGATTTCAGTTTGGCGCGTTATTTCACAAATGTAAACACAGTAACAATTTCAAAATGGTGGATATAGTTTAACCACCACCAGCGCCCTCATCATCGGTCGATATAGGCGAAAACCGTCAACCGATAGATGGCGCTGCTAAATCCAAGATGGCTTCACTTTAGGGTGAACAACAAATTTTGGCCATTTAAAGTAATGGTACTATTAGTTCATGTTTTGCAATCTTGAGGACTTGTTGAGTGATAATTACTGTTTGAACGTCTTCAGTTGCTTTGTGTGCTAAGGTAGTTGCATTTTTGGCTAGTATTACAGCCTCATTTTACTCGTGTGAGTGTTATAATTTGAACTACTCCACCTACCTACCTTCCAGGATCAAAATCTCTATTATAGAATTGGAGCTACGTAGTATTCTGGATTACGTGGGAAGCAGAACTAGACCGCTGAAAAAGGGTGAAGCTGTACTCAAAGCAGGGCATATCATTGCATGTGGAGTGGAAGAAAGTAATTAACCGCAATAAAAGATAAGGAGCTTATATTGCTGGCTGATGAGGGATGGAAATGCCAATGTTCTTGCAAAGCGGGTTTATCTGGGTTCTGCAAACGTATTGTAACCTTTATATTATATTAATGAGTAGGTGATGTCATTTCCTAAATATTATATAGAAGAAAATATATCAGATTTAATAAAACATGTCACGGATTACTGTTTCAACAAATTATTTATTTTTACTATTCAAATAAATCAGGAGAAAAACCTGATTTTTGTTTCGCTACAAAACCTTTTTCTGCAAATCGCTAGGAAATTTTGACATTCCTGTCAAAATTTCTTGAAGAAAAAGTCAGGACTTCCTTACTGTAAGGAAATGTCATTTCCTTACTGTAAGGAAATGATATTTCCGTACAGTTGTTAGTGTTCTACATAAATGATTGAAAACACATTGCTTATAAGGAATTAATTTATATTTTGAAAACATCAAGTCATTGCTGAATACATTTTTAAGATCAATTTGTTATATTTACAGTAATTTGACAGTTAGTACAATTATTGAACATTGGAGGAACACTGTTAGAACTATGAGAAACATTTTGGACAACATGCGGGGTGGTAGGGTTATTTTGTTGAATATTTTGTACTGTGAAAATTTTATTTGCCACCTCAACCTTATTGTTAAGCGATTCTTCGATATATCCTTCAGCAACGTTTGATGACTTCCATCCGCCATGCCTCTTTAAACTAGTTATGTCGGCACCAGAGTCAACCAATATTGTTGCAGAAGACCGACGAAAGCAGTGACCAGTATATTCTGTCGGATTTACCAAGTTCAAATAAGTAGCAACTATTTTGGGCATTTTTCTAAATTGATGAATTCCTACCACTTGTCTACAACCCTTTCCGCTTTGATATTTAAAGAAAAATCGGTCACTGTTCATATTTTCTGGTCTTAACGAAACATACTTTCGATAAACATTCAAGTAGATCTGATTAATTACAAATGATCTTGGTTTGTTGGTTTTCGAATCAGGTATGCTGATTAAAAGCTTAGATTCTAGGTCTTCTATATCGTGTACAGTCATTCGGACTAACTCATCCATTCTACAGGCCCCAGAAATACCAAATATTACAGCCACCTAAAAAATAAATAAAGGTATAATCTAAATAGAAATTAAAACCTTGTAAATTACCTTAATCATTAAATTTTCTTTATCTGGAGCTTCCTGGATAAATTTTTCAATTTCTTCCTTCGTTAAAATCTTAGATTTCTTTGCCCTATAACCTTGAGCTTGCCGTTTCAATAAAGAACGAAGTTTTGAGTATGTAGATATATCTACATTGTGTTTAATTGCAAGGGTTGACTTCAGCATTGAATAATTGGCCCATAATGTTGAAGATTTCATCTTTAAACAAAGGTCTAGGAAGTATGCCATTACAACATTTTCTGAGAAAGAACTCGTATTTTTACTCATGCGATAATCCATAAAACGTCTGTATGCATTTTCGTACTTTTCTCTTGATTTCTTTGGCAATAATTCTAATGAAGCAGTATTCACTGCCTCAACCAGCTCTGGAGGAGTCCCAGGAATGGAAATTTCATCATCACTTATCATTTTACTTTCGAGAACACCAGCAATTAAATTTATAAGCGTCAATTTTGACAATTCAACCTCAATACGTTTCCATAGTAACCCAAGTAATTTTATTAGGAATTTCAAAGCACCATTTATTTGGGAATAAAATTATCGCGTTTTTTTTTAAATCAATCAATATCTGTCGAATTTTAAACGATTTGCGGAAAAATAGTATGTTTACCTCGTAGGAAAAGCCACATTCCTGGACTCTGTGTTGCTAAGTCTCGGCTTGCGCCTCGACTTAGCAATCTTCACAGTCGCCCAGGAATGTTAAGCTTTTCCAACCCGGTAAACAATGTACTTTTTCTTCACTTACTGTGTAATTCATGAGATACTTTACCGAGTATTTTGAGAAAACCTTATAGAACATATGGTTTCTTCAAAAGAAATGGGTTGGGTACTTCACTTACAATGCACCAAACATGTTTTTCGAAGAGTTGAAACAATGGATGCAACTGAATCATTGATTTATAGAGATCAACAACCCTAACGCTGATTTGATATCACTCGACTAACAAGGTTATCATTTTCAGAAGAAAATTGATAATATAATGTGATATTAGTTTGGTGTTACGGTAACTAATATCTCACCAAAGTTTCCAATCTTACCAATCATGAATGACCCATGCTTTTACAAAAATGTGTCTAACCAAGGAGATACAATGTTTTCTTGGCAGTTATTCTACTGACTGATTATGGGATAGTGTGAAAGGATAAAAAACAGGCTAGAATACTATGATTTATTTACATAAACATAATAATACTTTGCTTTAACTATACAGACGCTCTAGAAGTGGAGGCTACTTACAAACATATTTTCAGTAATTGGTTTACTGATTTTCAATGTATTTTTTTCTCCTGAGACGAAGCCTTTTATCGTTGATGGGGAATTTATGTAGTGAAATGCTTATATAATAGCACTGAGACACCGAGCACATTTTTCTCGATTTTGTAGGAATACTTCAATGAATTTGCTGCATTTTGGTTTGTAAACCACAACACCACTTCATATCTATTTCACTCTTCGCACTTCTGTAGTGTATTGGGTTTTGAATATTTCCAAAACAATGAGTTTAAATCCAACACTCATAAGACTCCATAGAATAAATATTTGTTGTTCACCGTCCGATTAGTTCAAAAAAATTATATAGATGGCGATCACTTCGAAGTTATAGGCTATACCAACGCCTGCCACCACTGAAGCTCGTCTCTTAATTTGCCGCAATTTTTCTCCATTCATACAATAAATTCCACGATGCAACCGCTCCACGTTGGTGTTAATTCTCTCAAGTCCATTGTCGATATCGAGCCATAAATCCGGCGTATTCAATTCCCGATGGCGCACTGTCGCTTTGTCAATAACAAACGAGCAGCGTTATTTTTACAATGCCATCCTTTCCCAAACGCATTTCCACGGCCGTCTGTCCCTAATTGCTATTTATGGGCTCGCAACACATATTCGAGATACATATTTCAGAGGTGGTGGGAGTTTTCCAGTCATTGTTATCTCGATTATTGTTTCCTTGTCTTTTGTTATGGATTTGATGGACTCGACGCATTTCGAATTCATATCTGTGAGATTTGTTCTATAGCTCTTTCGTAGTCAGTTCCCAGAGAAATCAGAAATCCATACCGACAATTCAATCTAACTCCGTTTCAGATCGAAATATCCTTGGACTTGAAAAAGATTCCTTGTAATACTCATCAATGAACATAAAAAGGCAATTCTTTGGCATTTATCCAATCCCAAATAACAATAGAAGGGCCATATTATACTTATTTTACTTCTAATCCCTTGAATGACAGTTAGTTCCACACTCTAGTTAAAGGATGCAAGTGGTCATTGATCATATGCTGTCTGAAAATAGTTATTTATGATATAAGTGCTAAAAGTGATATTTTATTTTGTGAGAAGGGAAGTTTGGGACAAGACGCTGAAGGCGGAGTGTTCCATCCCTGCAAACAAAATAAAATCACTTCTAGCAGGTATATCATACACTATTTTTTCTACAAACACCATTGAAAGTCCAAATTACCCATACCTTCTTCACATTAATCAATTGATAAAATAATAGCCTCAAAATTATCAGTTTTGAATCCAATTTCATCTAATCTATTCATGAAACAAGTTGCCAAGGTAATCAAAAACAGAATTTGTTGATTTGTCTTTGTTGACAACTAACGTCAATAAATCACGGATTATTCTTTCTCGTTTCTTCGTTCCTCGATGGAAAGTGATCCAGAAAATGGATTATCACCGCCGGAAACTGAAGAAGCTGCCAAAAAAGCTGCTTTACATTGTTGTCTAGTAAGTCAAAGCGACAGTACGAGTTTTCATACGATCGTTTCTTGAAATGGTGTGCTCAGAAAAATGTCAGTGGCAAGGAGTCCAGTGGAAAAGTGCTTCTTGCATACTTTGAAGAAAAGTCCAAAATATGGAAATCGTCAACGCTTTGGTTGAATGCTGAAGTCGATGATGAACATAAATAATCATGACATAAGCATATATAACAAGCTTGTGGCTTTTTTGAAGCGAGAGGGTGAAGGATATCGACCGAAAAAGTCGAAAGTATTGACAAGGGAACAAATCGACAAATTTATCGCAGAAGCCCCGGATGAAATATATCTAGCGCAGAAAGTTGCTGCGATATTTGATGTTTTTGGAGACTGGCCATGGAGTTTCTGATCATAATTGTAGTTCCACTCACTGTACATTCAATTAATTAAACACTTCATTTTGATTCATGTTTTTATATTTTCTCTACAAATAAATCACTTCCAGCACTAGTGCTAAAAATGATTTACTTTCAACACCAGTGTCATAACATGGTATTTTAGACACTGACAGCATGCGTCGAAAATTATACTTTCACTGACGTTTGTAGAAAAAATATATTTCCAATCACTTTTCATGTTATTTGCTAAATCATTTTGCTATTATCTGTTATAGCCGTAGAAAGAGCATGGTGTATAACTCGCATGAAATATGGCTAATGCTGCAAACTTTCTGGAAAATTATTATCATACCTTGCTCGTAAGACTATGTACTACAACAATATTTCACCAAAATAACAATTTGTAGAAAAACATTATTAAGATTGGAGCCGAGACTGAAACAGACGTAGATCTACAAAATATTCCTAAAGGGACGTCTAAAATCAACGTCGCTTTCAAATGAAATGAGGACTAAGATTGAAACAGAGATGTATATATTGGCTTCAATGAAAGTAAAATAGACGTTTGCTAGTTATTAAATGCCGTTCACATAACATTGTAAACGTTGCCCAAGAATTGAAGGAAGGAATAGAGGAACCCTTGAGTGATAAATAATAACCATTTAGCATTCTAGTATATTCTAGTATATTCGACAGCTGAGAATCTTCAATAAAACTTGGTTGACCTAGAAAATACCATTTTTTATTGAAGATTCTTAGCTGGCAAAGAAAAAAAACCTTTGCATACAAAATCAGGGCTGAATATTTGGTTCCGAGAGAGAGTATAGTAATTTGATTCACTTGATCAAAGTATGGGAAATAATGGTTATTCTTGGAAAAAAAGATCATTTTTCTTAGCATTTATCGTGGAAAAATTTGGTCCTCATCCACTTCCCGAATAAAATACAGCTAGTAACAGAAAACCATTTCGACGAGATGAATTCACATTTGATGCTTCACACTATTCAAAATGTCAAAATCGCATTTCCTGTTGTATAAACGCCAGAGTCAATTGAGACCACCATAGAAGTCTGCGATTCAGTATCTTCACTCCCAACTGAAGCAAAATAACCGCCATTAGCGCTCTTGTTGGTCGTTGCCCCTAAGCTTTCAAATTCATGCGAGAAGGCCGCTGTTACATTTCGAAACTTATTTCTGTGTTCTGTAATAAGGTCTACGATTGTAATGGAAATATGACCAATAAATGACTACACAAGTTCTGCAAAAATGATTGAATCGTAATTCATCCAAGCATCTAGTTGGCGGCGTAATGAACGCGATTTCCAGGGCCTCCGAGAAAATGTCACTGACAAGGCGGAAACTCCGGCTCCCCTATTCAAATAAGTCTCAATTTCATGTACCCCAACGTCTGGAATGGACACCCGCTATTCGATATCAGCGTGCGTTGTTTCGTCGTCGCCAGTAATAAATTTCAATTCCGTCTCGAAATCCTTTCCGGAATTATAAACGTTTACGAGGGAGTTTCAAATACTTTCGGGGAACTGTTTTCCGGCTTTATCTTCTCCAATAGAAAAAAGAAAAAAAAAGATTCAAAACTGTTCGTTCCGTTAACCAGCTGACGAACGTCAACCCTCAGAAGCCGTAACTTGTGCGAGCAATGGATCAACGAGGCCTTACCTTTTAACGTGCGATTACCCAGCACGGTGGCCCGGTGAGGATTCGAACCCTGGCCTTCCGCTTGATAGGCAGATATGCTAACCACTACATTACCGAGACCACACAGTACAATATCTATGTTGGTAGGCAGATTTTTTCTCAATTAGAAATTCGAGTATACGAAATTTGAATGAAATAAAGTCTCAACATGATCGTCCTTTCAACATGTTCAGATTCAAAAACTTCAAAAATCCTGTAAGATTTACAGATGCAATTATTTATTGCTCCTCCCTAAAGATATTATATAAAAACTGGACTTATGGGTAACTTTTTGATCATAAAAAATAAACAAAAGAAAAATAAGTTTTGTATTATAACTAGTTATTTATTGTCACATTTTCGAATGAACGTTAGTTATAGTTATTTCTTTCCTTTCACTATGAAAGTTGTTGTAAATTCATGGGCACTTTTTATAAAAACAATATTCAAACAGAAAAAACTTGAGATTAGTTAGGCAACTCAATATACTAATTATGTTTTGACAGTTCACACAACAATAATTACCATGCAAGAGTTATATTACAAATTATAAGTATTCATTATAAAAATCATTGTATTGAAGCAGCGATTATGGCCGACGTCATCAAATCTATATTCATCAATAGCCAGTTGCAATTAAGTATCCCTCTAGGGACTGTCAGCTTGCTGTAAAGGTAAATCTATATTGTACCATATATTATATATACCCGATCTGATATTCACGTACTGTTTAATAAAATAGTTGATCGTATGAAAAATAGTGTACTTCAATTGTGCGAACGTTATTCAACTTTCCACATTAGTAATGTAATATACTCTTTTTGTGAAATAGTGAAATGAATTCTATCATAATAAGATTCTTAGACATGATGGAGGAAAGAGCAGAGAGAAGTTCTTCACAAAATTTCAGTCACTAGGATAATATTTTATTTTGGGCTCGTTTGGACAAACCAACAAAATGGCAAATGGTTTGAAGCAGAGGTCATATATACAGGGAGAAACACTTGTTGAAAGTAATATTCAAGGAAACTGTCTACATTCTAACTATGATTTATATGCAATGGGGCTTATAAAATTCAAATTCTGTTGGATGTCCTCGATGAAATCATTTATAATCACAGCGTATTACCAAGCTACGGATAGGAATGGATTGGGCTTAAGAGAAATCTTAAATTTTGCCCCTGATGTACAATTATTCCCCAGTATACCCTTGACATGACATGTTGCCACGTTTCATTTGATGGATACACCAATTTTACTCTTGCGATCCAGATCTGTATTTATTTATTTCGGAAGAGATCGACCTTTACCATGATTTGTCAACGAAGAGTCTAATGCTTTAGCTCACATCTAAGGCCATGATTGGTCCTTCTGCGGGTTAGCGAAAGCATGCATAAAGACATCAATCAATTCATGAATTCCACCCAAACCGAAATATTGGTGGAACAAACTCGCAGTGAATGTTGTGAAGAACATCACTTTGTATTATAGTTATGTTGTTTTTGATATACCGTTGTAGTTACTGTCTGAATGTACAGTGAAGTTGTCATATAAGTCTCATTGAATTCTGCATTCGTTACACAAACTATTCAGCTTGCAATCAGCCTTTTCCATGAGTCATGAGGCAAGCGAAGAAGTTCATTAAAGAACCTTCGCAGAGATTGTCAGAAGACCTGATGAGACACAACAGTTAGGTTGTCAATTTCCATATTCTGGACTTTTCTTCAAAGTATGCAAGAAGCACTCTTTTACTGGCCTCCTTGCCACTGACATTTTTCTGATCACGAAATTTCAAGAAACGATCGTATGAAAACTCATACTGTCGCTTTGACTTACTAGGCAATAATTCAAAAGCAGCTTTATTGGCAGCTTCTTCAATTTCCGGCGGTAGAAATTCATTTTCTGGATCACTTTACATCGTTGAACGAAGAAACGAAAAAAAATAATTGGTGATTTATTGACGTTAGTTGTCAACAAAGATTCTGTTTTTGATCACCTTGACAACTTGTTTCATGAATAGATTGGATGAAATTGGATTCAAAACTGATGATCTCGAGGATATTATTTCATCAATTAATTAATGTAAAATAGGTATGCGGTAATTTGGACTTTCATGGTGTTTGTAGAAAAAATAGTGTATGATATACCCGCTAAAATTGATTTTATTTTGTTTGAAAATAAAAATAAGTACTTATTAGATACCACTGGGGAGCATATTCATTTATCTATTTGAAACCATAAAAATTCAAAGTGAATTTACTCCAGTAAAGGAAGTAAAAACTGGCTGGACTAATTCGAGACCAATTGCAGATACTGGAAGTAACTTGAATTTTGTTAAGGAAGGTGCCCAGTATCCGACTAAACAACTTGATAGCAATTTTTCATAAAAATGCACCCCTTTCGAGTAATAGCGCAAGGAAAAGTGTGATTTTTGCAAAAAAAATTTAAAAGCCTTTAAAGTTTTTTGAATTTACTGAAAATCTGTTAGTATTACGAAAAAAATTAAATATTACTTGTATGAAGTATTTTAGTTGACAAATGAAGTGGTTTATGTTTTATTTTTGTACGATTAATATTAAAGGAGATATGACATGGCAAAAATGGTTGCTTAACGAAAAATGAAGAAACCGGATCGTTCTGGCGTAAATATCCCGAAAAATATAACTTTCACAAAAAAAATAATTCATTTTGCAAGATGACAAAATCGAAAAAAATTCGAGACCAGCCAGAACCGTTTGAAATAAGAAGAAAAAAAGGTATGGGCAAAATAATTTTTTTTCAAAAATTTTTAATGCATATGGGCTAAGGTGCTTGGAAAAAGAATCCTTCGGTGAAAAGTCAGAACACTTTGTTCTCAATATGTCCAGCCATTTTTGGACCTATCGGGTAATTATTGTTTATGTTTTGGCCTGCTGAAGTTGGGTAAAATCGTGTATTTTTTATCAGTCTAGTTTTTATATAAATAATAACAATCAATGATTGCATCAGTAAATCAGGATTCACGGGTTTGACGGCTTATTGACAACCGTGCGGAAAGTACTTTCCGCCCTTGTGCTTCATGGAAGTAGAGAGTGTGATATGTTTTACTTTCCTAGGTGGTCGTAGGAAAATAACTATTTTAGTATTTCTATTCAAAAGGAGTCTTGAACACCCATCGCCCTTTTAATTCGACGCCCATGCATTTTAATAGGCAGTTGTCGATACTACCTGCATTTCTGATACATTCGAATCGGAGGCAGAGCTACCACCATATATATAAGTCAGCGCTATCAGTGTCAGATCTCGTTTACATTTGGTTAGGCGTTCAGCTCATCGTGGATCCGACTCGTTTCAATATTGACTTTCCCAAGAGCTGTATGGTAAAGTGTGTATTCTAGAGTCAATTCTGCTATATCATTCGTGTAAACAGACCATGTTGGCTGGGCGAAATTGGTGAAATTTAATTGAATTTGTTTGAGGTCGAGTTTTCTGTGCCTGGCTGCTATATGTGGGATTATGCGGTTTCCTATATGAGTTGATTAAAAGCTGGTATCGTGTCAGGGTAGTATCATCAGTGGGGGGACTTTATAAACGCTTTTTAATTGAAGAATTGAATTGAGCTGACCGATACTGTATTTGAGAAAAAATATACAACAATTTCCTTTAGGATTCTCATTAACAATTGGTTCTTTTCATACTGCTTGAGGAACCTACTGTATAGCGAAACACGTGTCGCGGTTTTGTGGATTCATTTTAAGGGGCCGTTCACAAAATACGTTCGCATACAAGGGGGGGAAGGGGTCTGGCTGAGTGTGACAAGATGTGACAAGGGGGGACGGGGGGTATACGGCAACGTGACATTCGCCGTTTATTATTTTTTGAAATCAGTAGATTTTGGTAGAAATCTACATGTGCGACATCTAACGAATTCCTAAACTCGTCAGATTTTTTAATCAAATCTATGGTGACTCCATCTTTGCGAATGAATTTTAAATTGAGAATGCGAATTAATCTTGTTACAGTACACTGTATTTCACTATACAAATGAAACAAAATAAAGGGATTTTTTACTGTTTCATTGTGTTATTGAGCATTGAATCTTCTGATTATGTAATTAGAAAATCCTTGGACTCCTGAATAATAGAAATATTATTTATTATTTATATGTACGTTATGAAAGATATTTGTTAATTTATTCAAATTTTATTATAATAACTAAATGAATATTTTTAATTTTCAGAATTTGTGAACTATCATTTAGAATTTATCATACTCAGCAGGGGGGGGTCTTAGTTTTTGTGACGAAATATTCCTAGGAGGGGTCACAAAAAGTGTGACACAGCGTAACAATGGGGGGGAGGGGGTAAAAAAAAGCTGATTTAAGTGTGACGTATTTTATGAACGGCCCCTAAGTGAGAATCGTGCAGTACAGGCAACCGTAATATATTCATGGTTTGATTGAAAGATTTGAAAAACAAAAACTAAACATCATTCATTGTTTTTCTGAGCATATTATGATCGTGAATTTTGTGACGAATTCTTTTTGAAAAATAATTCAAGTTTCTTTTCCATGGGATGCCGTGAAAATACATATGGTTGTTATAAGCGTGAAGTGAACAAATCAGAACTCATCAACATTTCATTTGAAAATCTGAAACTATTTTGGCAGTTCGGATAATATTCAGAATGAAAAATATTGAATTATCAATTCAATTGTTCTTCATTTAATAACTGCCCCTGTGTGTCGATGTTCTGACTCAATGAGGAAAATCTTTCGTTATTGGTTCGAAAATGAAATGGATATGGAAGTCGGGTCATAATTGATCAGAACGTGATTATTATTAATTTTAATATTTTTCTTGTGGTATTTTTATTACTCGAGAATTTGCTGACTAATAGGACGTGGTTCTAATTCAAAGATTACTTTTTGTCCTTGCATAGATTCCAATATAATTTTTTCATTTTTCAAAGTGTAGTAGATCCAATACTATTGCTGTGTATGGGAAATTGAATGAAAAATTATCATAGAGATCGATTGAAGTTGTTCAAGAAAAATAATGAAGAGCTGGTGCGATTTTCATCGAAGAGAAAATATTTTTATTCACGTCATACGAGAAGTTTTTGATTCACACAGCAACTTTTCGGGGTAAATTGAAAATCTGTCCTTCTGCACTTGTTCAGATTTCAATATTAATTATTATATAATTGTGGTAGGTTACTTACCCGAAGAAACTACAAAGATAACGTTCACAAAATGATTACAGCATTTTGTTATGAATATTGGTTCAACAGTGTCTCGACGAATTATGACTACATATTGTTTATTTATTTTTGTTTATTCATTTATTGATCATCCATTCATTGCGGTTTGATAACATGAATAAATTGCGGTTCAATTACATGAATGAATGGGTAATAACATTATCCGAAATAATAAATTACGTAGAAATTCAACTTAATTTACAATAGGTTAAAAATGTAAACACCCAAAAGAAGTTATACCTACATATAGCTATATTACCATATGAGGACTGAAACACCTTTGAAATTTTTTTTGTATATATTATATAGAGATGGAGATTGAATGACTTCAAAATTTTTCGCGGAAGACTGGTAGAAACTGTTCAATATTAAACATCGGAACCGGGCGCATCCTTCTAGATGGCACGTTTAATCTAATCAAAGACAAAAGATCGGGAAAGTTTATTCTTTTATTGAGAATATTATATAAAAATACCAAGACAGAGAGTTTTAGTCTATTCCCAAGAGATAATATCTTAAATTCATTCCTAAGGGTCAGTTTTTCAATATAGGAATAAATGAGTTATCTGTCAGACAGATGGAAGAAATGAGAGGGTGTGCGTGAGTCATGTTCGACAGTGACAAGGATGAAAACTGTTAGTTATTTTATTCTGATAGATATCTTCCTATCCCGGTCCTAAGAGTTGTAGATTTCGTTATCTGGTAGTTAGAATATACGTGATACTTTTCAAAGTAGAGTTGTCTTTGAAAATTCATTTTGAATTTTTTCTAATCTATTCAAATTGCTTTGAGATTCCGTGAACCAAATCAAAGAGCCGAACTCTAATCTGCTCCTTACCAAGCTATAGTAAAGACATTTTAGTGTATTGTTATTATTGAAAGAATGCGATTGTCTTATTACAAAACATTTCATTAGCTGGCTTCACTATGTTCTCAATGTGTTTGGCAAACGAGAATATGCTATTACAAGTAATACCCAGATCTTTCGTTTCAGTGCAGCGTTTCAAACTTTGACCCCCTATTAAATGATTGAAAGCACACGGTTGCTTAATTAGCGTTATAGTTAAAACAGAACATTTACTTGAATTGAAGTACAATTTATTTTTGTAACTCCATTCGAATACCTTATCAATTTCCTTCTGTGACATAACACAATCTCGAACTGTTTCTATCTTTCTGAAAATTGTGAAGTTGTTTTGACAGCTTGTCATCACTATCAGAATATCATATTTATCTGGTTATATCAAATTCTACAACGTTGAACAATGTGGATATTCAGATATAATGAATAATCAAAAATCTATGACTAGTTCTGAAAGATATTTAAATATAAATCACCCATGTATATATTACATATTTGTTTGAAAACCAAGTGGGTCTCTTCAAGTAAAACTTGCAGCTTGTGGAGCCGAAGATAACGAGCTCAACACCTGCATCAGGCAGTCTCTTTGTTTCAGGTAATCATTTATTAAGTATGTCGGGTCATTGAAACTCTAAAATAAGAATGATTTAAGAATTGATTGAATCATTCCGAATTATTTGGTAATATGTTGTTTTCAATATTGTACCAATATAACTTTAACGATATATTTTTATATTGTTTCCAAAGTTTGAGCCAAAGCCGTCGAAAGTTTATATTCCTCATTGCCAATAATTTATTCACAATATTGTGTTTATTGTGTCTAAATTGTGTGCTGCTGAACCGACGAACCTCCTTTAAATCACAGAACACAGTTTCCAATTTTGACAGATTACTTTATTGAGCACATCATATGAAAGTTTTTACGCCAGCACTGGATATGGTCGAAAACAGTATACAATCGTTCAGACATCTAGACTACTCTATATGCAGATTAGCCCTGTTAACATGTAAACAGACCAAATCTCTTAACAGGTAATGAAACTGTGATTCGAAATCATTAAAACGAGTTTGGTATTTTGGAATTTGAATGGTCAGCGGTGGAGCAGAACATATTCTGACTTTGTGAGTTTTACTAATTGGTAATTGAAATAACTTCGTGCTAGTGGTGTTGAGCTGAGGAATATTTTGAATAGGACGATGATGAACCGATCCGAACAAATTATCTATGCAGTTAGATCGGGAACTCAATCGAATATTTATATTCATTTCGAGTTTAGGGTTAGAACGTGAAGGCTATCTAATTAAATCAAGCTTCCATAGGAAATTCAGAATGTAGTACTCTATATGCAAAACATCAGTGAAGATTTCAAATTGTAGAGAATATTTGAATGAGCGCAGTTTTGGTAGGTGTGCGGTTTTTATTGTTCCAAAAAGAATATTTGATATCATCAGAACTGAGAAACACGTTTCCATCATTGAATAATGTAACTTGAAAAATTGAGGTATGCCGCAAGAACCCTTCCTAGGTCCATTTTCTCCTTCAATCTGTAAACGAAATGAATTTTGTTTTTATCAAAGTTCGAAAAGTATTGTTCTTCAAACAAAAAACGAACCATTTTCCAAGTAGAAGCCTGAATTACTGAAATCAATAACAGATAGAATTGCAGGCCAGAAATTGGGCAAAAGTGCTACTTTTTTTATATATGTAGATTCACACGAAAGGAAAGCCTTGTAATGTTCAAAAAACCCCGCGCGAATCAAGGGACAGGAGATTGAAGAAAGATCCCTGAGAAAGAGAGGTTCGACAGGTCTCCAAATTCACAACAAAAGGGTGGGAATTCTATACTCGTCGAGTTATCAGTGAATATATTGCCACGGGGGGAACAATCGATGACAATTCGGAAGAACATCGACCGTGAAAGTATCTATAGAAGAGAGACAAGTCTCGGACCCTTCTACGATGTTCCAATAAAGTGAGCGAGTCTGTGAGCGAAGAATCACCAACAAGACGGATTGCCTTTCTCTGAATAGAACTATATTCAAAAACAGATCGTATCTGAGCCTTGTAGATCATTAGAAGCTGACGAGAAGTGAAGTATTCCTTCGAACGAAATAGAAATAAAAGTTTCTGTGAAGCCCCTTTAGTGATCGATCTCACATGGTTTCCCTTGAGAGATTATTACTGATCGTAATTCCTAGCATCGAAATACTTGATTTTGTAGGAGTAGTTACTCCTTACATCTGAATACTAGGATGATGATAGATCGGCTTTCCTTGAGAAGAGACATGCCTGGGTTTTTCAAGCATCAAATTCCACCATATTCATGTCACCCCATTCTATTATTATCACTAAGTCATCGTTAATTCTATAGACCTAAATTTTTCTTTGAATCTTTGTTTCTTGAGCTGTTATAGGGAAACTCGAAGAGAAACTAGTATAAAGAGTACTATCGTCCTCAAAACTATGCACTGAACAAGATGTTTTCTCGAGTAAATCATTGATATGAAGCAGAAACAAAGTGGGCTCCAGTACTGAAGTCTGTGGAACACCTGCATTTATTGGGAGAATATCAGATAATACTTCATTAACAACCACATACAGAGATCTGTCAGACAAGAAACTCTTCAATAAAGCACACAACTGCGGAGGCAAACCATAGGACGGCAATTAGGAGAGGGACGCCGATGCCAAACTCAAACGCTTTTGAAATATCGAGTGCAATAGCTATCTTCTAATTTTTCGATTGGATGCTGCCACATATGAGAAAAATTAGCCAATAAGTCACTGGTTGATCTTTGATAGCGAAATCCGTATTGTCGATCAGTATCAATTATTCCTGATTCCTCTAGATATTTGATAAGCTTCATATTGATTGCTTTTTCCATGACTTTGGAAATGATAAAAAACAATGCAATTGGTCTATAATTACAAGGTGAAGTTTTCTTTCCTTTTTTAGGAACTGGCTGAACTCTTGCTGTCCTCCAGGACTCAAGAAAACCCCCCAAGTTCTATGAAAGGTTAAATAATTCGCAAAGTACTGGTGTCAATTCGGGGCACATGCTTTCAGAAACTTTTTGGATGATGAACAATGGCAATACTGAACTGTTATGATAATTCCAAATATATATTTGAGAAACAAATATTCAACGTGTATTTCTGTCAGTAGAGCATTCCGTTGAAAAAAGAGAAGTGTATTCTGTTTTTTTATGGAATGAAGTAAACATATCGTACATTTCCAGCCAGTGTAATTGGAAAGGTAGAAGCCTATTAACATAAATATGAAGACGACTTCCCTCTCTCAATTCTCCAAACATATTTTTCGACAGATAACTCGATTCTTTGTCCACCCATCATCTGCTCTGACAAACAGAGCCGAGTTCAGCTTGTATTTCAAAAATATATTCACTTGTTTGGCTTCGGCTTATTTGTTGGCTCTCTTGTAGCCGCCTACGTTGAAAATGTTTCCTCCAGCTCGATACTGTAAGGCACGCCTTATATGTTTACTTTATTGATGTTTGTTCTTTATTAAAAGTAAGCCAATATTTATTCGCGTTGAATAGCAAGTGTATAATGTGTTATTCCAAGGAGAGAGAGGGAATGGGAGACCTACAGAGTCGATAACTGAAGAATTGACTCGATAATGTTTCGTTTACTTGGGACTATGAGAAGTAATGTGCATGAAATTTGAATGTTTCTCGAATATTTTTTGCCGAATCGTTATTATCGCCACCTTCCAATTGAAGGCCCCAGTAGCACATCATATTGGCTGAACCCCGAATTCAGATTGGTTCAATATAGATACATCGTGAATGAAAAAAATGATGTTGAACTAATATGAATCAATATTGAGAAAACTATATTTCAATATGAATATTGGTTCAATATTGACAATGAATTTCAACTGCATTTTGTAAGGTTCAGTACTGATAATATATGGATTTGATTACTTATTACCAATATCAGAGTTTCCATATCAGGCGATAATGAATAATATCAGTTTAACAACGTAGAGATTCTAATATGGTCTGTATATATATTGTATATACCCAATTTTCAACATCGGAATTCCAATATATATTAGACATTGTTTGAAAGCGTAGATTAAAATATTGAATCAGCACATTAGGTGGCATATTGGCATAATACTGCAATATAGATATGCGAAATCTGATATTGCTTGAATATTGTTTTCACAGTAAAATGGAAATATTTTAATCGTCATTTGCGAATCACAACTGAAAGGGGTATCGGGATTTTGAGAGTGATCACTTAGTGTATTCAACCATATATCAATATTGGTAATGCAATATTTATAATGAATTATACCTTGAAAATTTCGGGAACATTGAAATATCGACATGGGACGAATTTCTATAGCAGAAAATTACGTCCAGAATCTTTTGAACAGCAAGTTTAATATTCCAAGACGCCATTATATGAGACAGTGATCCAGTATTTTTTTCAAATATATTTTTATTTTTACTGAACTTTCTAACATTTTAATATTGTCTCGAACATAACTTGAAGTCACCACATCTGCAGCACCCAATTCCCTCTTAAAAAGAAGTCTTTCCGTTCCGTAGAGCGTATAAGTGGTCGACAATGATAATTCCAACGTAAAGGTCTTGAGTTCAATCCCGGCAGCAGCCAGAGTTTTTCCAGGTTAGTATTCGGTTAGTTGGTTAGTACATGTTAATGAGTGAACTTTTCAAGATAACTATTCGGTGAAAAAGGAGTGAATGATCCTGAATATTTCCCTCATATATAAAATGTCCCATAAGAGCAATGCAATAATCGAAAACTTACAGCGGTAATTGCATTGTATCAAGTCACCATAACAACACATTTGAAACCGTATCGCTAAACGTCAGTAAACAACACAAATAAATGTCAGATTGACTTCAAAAATAGAAAAACATTTTGCGTTTAGGTGAGTACTCCATACAATCTATAGAGGAGAGTATAAATGAACAAAAAATAACATTTCCTTGAGAATTTCTTTAAAAATGACCAGATAATTTTGCATTCAAGCTTGATATCTTATAAAAATTGCATTGGGTTATTTTCATGTTTTGTAAAAGAGCCCTCGTCCTTTGGACTCGGGCACTTTCGCCAAAATATGAAAATAAACTAAATTTTTAGATAACACGCTTTCTTGCAAAATTATCGGTAATTTTCATGCACTCATGCCGAATATTTAAACTGAGAATTATTAAGTGATATCAGTCGATATTTGTCGATATAAGGTACCAATATAGTCAAAACGATAAGTCCTTACATTGTTTTCGAATAATGATCTAATATCGCCCAATCTTCACAAGTTTTGTGGCCAATATGATATCTACAATATGAGGTATTCCCGTAATATTGAACCAATATTGGTCTAATATGTTTGTGCTACTTGGGAGTACTCTTTTATTTATTCATTATTTGAACCCATGATATATAATCTATCAAATGCTAGGAATAACGATCACTGATAATCTATCATGGAAAAATCATGTGAGATCGATCGCTGAAGGTGCTTCCCAGAAACTTGGATTTCTATTTCGTGAAGAAATTTTTCACTTCTCTTCTAATGATCTACAAGGCTCAGATATGACCTGTCTCGGAATATAGTTCTCATGTGTGGAGTTCGGTACGAAAACATTCATTGGGTCTTCTCGACTCTATTCAGGGAAAGGCAATCTGTCTTGTTGGTGATTCTTCGCTCGCAGACTCGCTCACTTCATTAGGACATCGTAGAAGGGTCGGAGAGTTGTCTCTCTTCTATAGATACTTTCACGGTCGATGCTCTTCCGAATTGTTATCAATCGTTCCCCCCTTGGCAATATCTACACGGATGACCCGACGAGTGAATTTGGAGATCTGTCGAATCTCTCTTGCTAAGGTAGCTTTTTTCGATAGAACAGCTGAGCTTTGGAATTCCTTGCCAAATGAGGTCTTTCCTGAGGCTTACAAACTTCAAGAATTCAAAGTAAATGTTAATTCGTATCTCCTGTCCCTTGATTCAAGCGGTGTTCTTTGAACATCACAGGGCTTTCGCATGAATCTGCATATAAAAAAAAAGAGGGGCCAATTCAAACTCACAGAACACGTCACCATTGGTCGAAAAGAAATGTGACATCAGACGACATAACATCTTATTCATCGGAATCGATATTCATACTGTCAAAACATATTCTGCAGTTACTGCCTATGCAGATGATATTAGTTTAGTGATTTCTGCCAAAGCGACGAATGAATTGACATAAAAATGTGAATCTACTCTGGATGTAGTTTCTAACTATTTCAATAGCCACGACCTGTTTTTTAATGTAAGAAAACTCAGCTTATCCGTTTTCATAACTACCAGAATAAAACCGATGACATTCAGGTGATTGTGAATGACTATATTTTGAGAAGCACCAATGATGCTGTTAAATTCCTAGGAATTCAGATGGATGAGAGTCTTTCTTGGAATGTGCACTGTGATCAATTAGTTTCAAAATTGAGCTCATTAACTTATCTTTCCATAACTTGAGAAATATTCTCGATAAAGACCAACTTATGGCAGTTTATTATTCCCAGGTCGAATCAAGGTTGCGCTACGGTGTATGTCTGTGGGGCAACTCAGCAATGAGCAAGAACGTATTTTTCCAACAAAAAGCTATCCTACGCTGTTTGTTAAATGTTCCTCGACAGTATTCATGCAGAAACATTTTCACTAAATACGAAATTTTAACTCTGGTTGGACTATATATTTATGAGTTGTCAGTCGTCGGAGTGAATTTCAAGATGGATGAGCCTCTGAAGAAGCTAGCCACTCGAGCCAGCGAAACGTTAGGAAGAAATTCCAAAAAACGACGGCCTTCAAACCCGAATAAAAGTAGTGATACTGAAAACCTCGGCCGCGAAAGCCTTAACTATTTTGTCAGTTTATGTTTTCACTAACAGGAATTAATTATTCATTCTCAATAGCGATATTCATGATAAAAACACCCGACAAAAGCAAATGATACACCTTAGAGCAGCTAAGTATAGGATAACTCAAAGTGCACCAAAACGCATAGGACCAAGAATTTATAACTGTTTACCAAAGGAATTGAAGTCAATATGTAGCCTTTCGTTGTTTGAATAGAGTTTGAAGTCGTTTCTGTTAGGAAGATGTTTTTGTTACATAGTGTTTTGGGTTTGTAACCTACCACAATCTGAAAAAATGAGAATTGATATTGGAATCTATACGAGTGTAGAAGGGCAGATTTTTAATCTATCCCGAAAAGTTGTTGTGTCTATTGAAAAACAGTTCTTTCTGGATAGAACGAGTCCAATTAGTCAGCAACTTCTCGTATAACTCTAATTTGGCCTATCAAAAAAATATTAAGAACTGATATATATATATATATATATATATATATATATATATATATATATATATATATATATATATATATATATATGTATATATATGATTTATCAACAATGTAAAAAGAAGTAACAGTGTCGTGTCCACTAAGTTTCACATAATGCAAATGACATAAAGCTCAGAACATATTGCCGGACATGTTTCAAAGGTATTATCCCATTTTCAATTTTCAGTTGATATATTATGTACTGAGCACTGAAGATGATGGTTTATATCTTCGGAACATATCTACTGCCAATGAAAACCCTATTTATACGCAATCTTCACGTATACTGTTCATGTTATCATTTTTGAATTCTGATTGAGAGTAGAAATATCTCGAAAAGTAGTCGTGCTTCATTATGAAGTGAACCATACCTTTATTTATTACAATTATTATTTCTAAAATAGCGACGAAAAGAAAATATGGTAGTTTCTATGTCATTGGGTCCCTATTAGAGATCTTCCATTGATTCACTGGTTGTCTTCAAGAGCAAAATCAAAAAAAGCATTTTGTTCATCCTGAAATCAATTGAAGAAATCATATCCTGAACCCAACCCGAAATGTTTTTTTTCACTTCTCATATCTTGAAATGACAGTTCACAGAATTTACCGAGCTGATATAAGCAGGTGCCACCAACAACAAGCCAAATGGATGGGTATCATGGTGCCACATCAAACAATGGTGCATGGAATTTGCAGGCTCGGATATCAAATGAACAGAATAGTAATAAATAACGAACTCAACATCACAATGAGTGGAAACCAATGCCTTTTCGTTCAAGGAAGTAGCTGGATAGTTGTGTAGTTTATGACGTTGATCAAATTCAATGAAATAACTTCCAACCTCTTTTTGTTCATTCTCAATGGGAAACTAGTCTTATTTCCATATCTGAAAGGAAATCCTGGAAATCATATGATTTTGAGACACCTCGTATTGAAGATGTCTCGTTTGTTTGAACGTCATTATTTTGTGGTGAATCAATATTTGTTCCGTAGTTTTCTGGGTTTGTAACTTAACACAATCTGAAAAATAAGAATTGATATTGAAATATATACAGGTGTAGAAGGGCAGAATTTGAATCTACCTCGAAAAGTTGCTGCGTCTATTAAAAAACACTTCTTGCTGGATAGAACATGTTCAATTAGTCCGCAACTCCCTATCTCACATCTTGACTATCAAAAAAATAATAAGAACGTTTTGGAAACCAAATCAGTTTCCATTCTCAAAGCTTATACGCAAATTCCTGTTTAAATGCAAATATCTCTTGTTGGCAATCTTCGTAATTAACATTCGACAAATATTTCAAATCTGACGTAACATTTTATCCTTCAGGAGGGGCGATCCATACCAAGCGAACTCATAGATATGCATTTTTCACCAGACAGCATGATGAAAGCAAATTCCTTCAATTTTCGTTTCTTGCCATTGCTCTCTTTCATCATAATTTTAGTGTGAGCAACTGTGTGATCTCTATCGGCAGTAAGAATGTGTTCTGATAATTTAGAACCACCTATCTGTATGTTCCTGATGTACATCTTGTGTTCACTCTTTCGCACTTCCAATGGTCGAGACGTTTCACCGATGTATTTTTGACCGCACGAACAAGCAATTTGATAATTACAATTTTTTGTATTTTCCGTTGTGATATTTGGTTTGGTATATGTCAGTATTTACCGCGTAGTATTTGTTGTTTTGAATGTTGTTCTAACATTATACCTGCTGTCGATCCGTTTTATCTCTTCAGACAAATGAGGGACATGAGGTATAATATTTGATACAGGTTGGTTATTTTCTGTAGGTTGTATGACTTTATTGTGGACTGTATTCAGATTTTCAATTTCTGTCAGTTTTTTCTATGAATTTTCTGGATATTTATTCTGTTTCAATACTGATTTTATCAAGTTCATCTCTTCATTGATTTTTTCTAGTGAGTTACATATAACTTTTGTTTCATCACGAAGTCATTTTACTATATCTCTCTTGACACTTGTGTGGTGATTTGAGGTGTAGTAAGGATCCTTTTTCCATTTTCTTTTGTGTAATTACTTATCTTTAGGTTTTTGTTGGTGAAAAATATTCTTAGTTATACTTGCTTTAGTTTTTGATAAAATGTTAATGAATCGTCTATCTGAAACAAATAGATATTTTGGTTTATTCAGTATGTAATAGGAGGACTCTTCTAAACTTTCAAATTCATCATGCCTTAAACTTGCCAAATGTGACTTATAGATCTTTTTTCCGTGTGTTCTTCATATATTATCTTGAGCAATATTCATTCAAAACCAAGAGATGTTCAAGGATAATTCAATCTCGTTTGTGGAAGAGTTCACATTCCCAACTGCCGTCCTATCCGATCAAGTTTCCGTAAAAAGAATTCGCCTTCACCCTAACAAAGCACCGAATAGCCTCTCAAGACCCCAACCTGTGAATAAAATTGCGATATACATATTCAAAACTCGATCCAGCTCCCTCTACACCAGCTCACCATTATAGCAGTGGTAATTGAAGTGTTTGCTTGAAAAATGTTGGTAACGTGGATGATCGAGAGTACTTTGAAGCACAAACAGGGCACAAATGCTCTCGACTAGGAGTTTTCCTTGCTAACTTTGCTGCTTTCAGCAAGCAGACTTCTTTGAGCGGGGAATTATTCATGCAGTCCTCTCAAGGATCTGGAATCTGGGATACTAATGTAATGGGGAATGTTATGAATAATTGTTCGGAGGACGTTTGAAGTTATTGAAAGGGAATTTCAATCAGATCTGGGACATCATGTAATATTGAAGTTTTGCAAGACACTCAAGCGTGAACTTCTCGATTTCGAGTTTCAAAGCTGCATTGGGACGTGAGGTCTGGTGGTATGATGTACTCATACCGATGAGAAAAGTTGTATCTGCGGCCCGTGAGATGCGAAAGTTATGAACACTCCAAAAGAGGGGATCAAATCATTGTGTATTACGGAACTATTCATGATACAGGAAATTCACATTTTTCAAGCGGAGAAAGACAATTCGTTTTGTTGGTGATTCTTCGCTCACAGACTCGCTCACTTCATTGGAAAATCGTAGAAGGGTCGGAGGCTTGTCTCTCTTCTATAGATACTTTTACGGTCGACGCTCTACAGCTCTCCTCTGTCCAACCTCTCCTGCTAAGGGATCTTTTTTCGATAGAACAGCTGAGCTTTGGAACTCCTTGCCGAAAGAGGTTTTTCCTGAGGCTTTTAAACTTCAGAAATTCGAAGCAAATGTTTAATTCGTATCTCCTGTCCCTTGATTCAAGCGGTGTTATTTGGACATTACAGGGCTTTCCTTTCGTATGAATCTATATATGAAAAAACAGTTCTGTTTAGTTACTTTCGGAATATTCAAGGTGGGTGTGCCACAGTTTTTATCAAATGAATGAATTCAGTATTTTGATATATTCCGGAAATTTTATTGGTGTAAATAAGTATATTCTTGAAGTTTTGTCAGATTCTATTTACTGAAGTTCTTAAAGTTTTGTCAGATTCTATTAACTGAAATTCTTGAAGTTTTGTCAGATTCTATTTACTGAAATCCTTTTTTGGAGTTTTTATCCCCTGGAAGTGAAAAACATTATGCTTCAAATTCATGTAAAATTGGTAAATTTGCCCCTACGTAACTGCAATGTTATGAACAAGCAAAATTGACTGACTGCTTCGTCAGTTACGTCACGTATTTTTTATGAATTTGAAGATTTATATATACAGTACTTTTGTTTGATGCCCCCCTTTTATTTTTTGAACGAGTTTATTCAAAAAATTGGAAATTGAAATGATGAAATTGATGCATAAATACTACATTTTGTAGTGAAATTGCCAGATGAAAATTTCAAAATGGCAACTGGGCGCCATCTGGAAAAACATTCATGGAAAGGGGGGTCATGTGATATATCATTTTGAAGCTTCTGAAGAATACTTCACAAGTCTAGAACATGAAGTCAGTATTTCCACCTACTATAAAATATCGTTATGTGGTAAGGCACCATCTTGTTGGAATAATAATATTCATATCCAATTCATTAAAATTCACTTCAACGATTTCGGTGGTTAGAAGATCAACAGTAGTTACCAGCATATTCAAATACAGTTTTCCTGTTAATGTTCAATTGACCATTTTGGAGATAGTTTAACTGGCACCTATCTACTTGTAAAATCGGAAACTAAATGAGAATATTCGAACTGAACCATTAGATTTTTTGTCGTACTGGCATTTTGTTATTTTTTATGAACAAATGATTACCTATAAAATCTTATCGGGTTGTTGCAATTGTCATATTGCAGAGGAAAACGAATACTTCTAGGAATATCGATATTAATGTGTTTGTATTCAAGTAATTATTAAAATTTCCGCCATTTTGTAGCAGGTGAAGATAATGACCTCAAATTCTATGGTTGCTGAGTATTCGTCAGAATCTTCATAATGATGTATCACACGACCCGCCTCTCTTTTTTTGTAGGTAGAGCCCAGTCTCCATCTTGATTTTTTCATCTGTCAATTTCAGTCCATAATATAGTATTTATGCATCAATTTCATTATAGCAAGTTTCAATTATTTGAGTTGACCCGCCTCAAAAATAAAAGAGGGGTTATTGAAGAAAAGCAGTATATAATGAAAATGCCAACGTCAAAACCAGATTTCGACCCTTGCTAAATCACCCTACACCCCTATTTTATCGAATGGGACCCCCCTTTTCTCGCAGAAATAGAATCATTGCATCATTGTTTATCAGACGACAAACTAATGTTGGACATTCATAACTTTCTTCATCATCGCACTTGTCGTTTGCATAATATCAATGTTTCAAGATGAACAATGATGTCATGATTTTTTTTCACAGATATGAGGGTTCCATTTGGGAAAATAGTGGTGGGGAAGACTTTCCAAGGGTTAATCTAGGAACGGAGTATTTTGAGTGTTATGAGAAAGCTCATTAGATGTTTGACACGATGCCAGTTTTTTATTATTTTATTTCTTCCGATAACGGAGGTATCCATTGTCAACACGATATTGGCAGCACCCGTTTAATTCTGTAGGCATTTCTGGACAATATTGTGGTCAACAGCCTGCTTCAATCAATAAGGTAACAATAATAATAATAATAATAATAATAATATAATATGTTTATTGTTCAAGAATAGAATTCTTGTTACAAACACAATGTCATAAATGATTACTGATGTATCAATCAATATAAACACGAAGTAGAAAGTTTACAATAATCAAAAATACAATATATATACATACAGAGGTTATATGACAAGAACTAGGACAACGAATAAAATTATGTTTTTCACACAGTACATTCGCAATTCTACACATTCTAAATTACAGGGCATCGTCAAAATATTCTTGAAGATCGTAATAGGCTCCATCACTTCTCCATCTCTTCCATGATGAAAGAAGTCTCCTTGATTTAATTGGGAAGTTTATTGTACATCCTGACTCCGTTATATATCAACAAGTTTTGAACAAAACATGTTTTTGAAATTGGTAGATTCGGTTCGTTTGACCGCCTTGTGTGGTATGTGGCTACAGATTCATAGTTCTCCCTATTTTTATGTATAATTGAAACAGTTTCCAATATCAATATTGAAATAAACGTAAGGATTCTATGTTCTCGAAAAAGGGGTTTTCATGAATCCCGCCATTTCGCTTTACATAAGTACCTAATAGCCCTTTTCTGTAAGTCAAAAACGGACTGCATGAGTTGTTTGCTGCAAACACCCCAAAAGGGTATACCATACCTCAGATGAGAGTCTATTAGGGCATAGTACACCTCCTTCGCCGCAGCAGACCCCAGTTCCTTTGAGACATTTCCCAGTGCGAAACATCCTGATGCCAATTTTTTGTTGATGTGTGCAAAATGCTGTGAGAATTTTAAATTTTCATCCAAATAAATTCCCAAGAATTTCAAAGAAGAATTATTTTTTATTATGTTAGTGTTTAGGGGGATATCAGGTATATTACACTTGAACGCTAATATATTTGTTTTGCTGGTATTTCACTTCCAGTCTGAAAATGTAAACCGATGAATTGCCAAGAGCTCTACACTTTAGCATCATCGAATGTGTTGCCAACAACATACGAGTGAATACAGGCTCAGAATACAAAGCTATTCCGCATATTTTTATCTGTGTATTGGTGCAACAAAATTTCATTTTGTGCAAATTGTAAGTCCTTGTTGGAAAACCAATCCACACCACTTCAATTTTGTTCGGAACTGCAAGGCGATAGGGTTGAAGGAAAATCCACTTTGAAATAATGTAACTGTCGGATATCCGACTCCAACCGGGCATCGCTGACCTCTATTCTCCTGCTTTATCCCGCTTCGTATTTCAACTCGTCACAATCGCAAAATTCCCGTTATATCCTCGTTAACAAACGATCGTCACGGGACTAGTGCTCACAGAATCTCGCCGTATAAATCTACTTCGCGGTAATTACCGACCAAAAGAGATAGTTTATATACAAAGTTTATCAAAGCAAAGTAAATCATCATGTTAGCGAAGTCGTGATATCCATAAAGGCCGGCTCTGGCTTAATTATCTTCACGTGCGGTTTTGCTAACAGTGGAAGGTCGGGATTTGTACGGGAGGCCATATATGCCCGATTTATGGCTGTCACGGTATCATTGTTGCTGGATTTTTTAGGGAGTGACAATGAGCCAGAGAGAAAAAGTCTCCCAGTACCGAGCAATTTTGAGATATCTGATACAGGATGTTTCAAAAGGAAAGAATTTCAAGAGGATATAACGAACTACGAACGTACAAATACTTCAGAAGCGCACCACGTGTTTCGCTATACAATAGCTTTTAAGCAGGATGAATACATTAATATTCTATAATACAATATCTGAGCCATCGTAGGTCCGACGTTTTTTGTTTTTTTTATAAGCAGATTCACACGAAAGGGAAACCCTGTAATGTTCGAAGAACACCGCGTGAATCAAGGGACAGGAGATACGAATTAACATTCACTTTGAATTTTTGAATTTTGTAAGCCTCAGGAAAAACCTATTTTGGCAAGGAGTTCCAAAGCTCAGCTGTTCTATTGAAAAAAGATCCTTGAGCAATAGAGGTTCGACAGGTCTCCAAATTCACAACAAAAGGGTGGAAATTCAGAACTCCTCGAGTCATCCGTGTAGATATTGCCAAGGGTGGAACGAATGATAACAATTCGGAAGAGCATCGAACATGAAAGTATCTATAGAAGAGAGACAAGTCTCGGACCCTTCTACCATGTTCCAATAAAGTGAGCGAGCCTGTGAGCGAAGAATCACCAACAAGACGAATTGTCTTTCTCTGAATAGAATCGAGAAGCCTCAATAAATATTTTGGTGCCGAACTCCACACATGGAAACTATGTTCGAAGACAGGTCGTATCTGAGCCTTGTAAATCATTAGAAGCTGAGGAGAAGTGAAGTACTCCTTCGCATGAAATGAAAATCCAAGTTTCTGGGAAGCACCTTCGGCGATCGATCTCCCATGGTTTTCTTATGAGATATTATCACTTATCGTAATTCCTAGCATCGAAACTCTTGATTTTGTAGGAGTAGTTACTGACATCTGAATACTAGATGATGGTAGATCGGCTTTCCTTGAGAGGAGACATCACTGGGTTTTCGTAGCATTAAATTCCACAAAGTTCATGTTACCCCATTCTATTATTTTTACCAAGCCGTCGTTAATTTTATTGACGGGAATGTTTCTTTGAATTTTCGATTCTCGAGCTAGTATGGGGACTCTGGAAGAGAAACTGGTATGAAGAGTACTGTCGCTGCAAAACTATGTATTGACCAAGGTCAGCATTCAACCCGCAATTATTGATCCTAGTGATGTTTCAACCGCAAATTACATTTTTATTGCATAGGGTGATTATTTCTAGGAATGAGCTAGATTCATCAATTGGACGAGAACGTATTCAACAACGGTGGGGTATTGAATTCAACTTTCCAGGAGATAAAGTTCCCAACCTTTCTTCTCGTGCCCCACTGTAATGATGGATGATTAGGGGTTTTTCCATTTCGAAAATTGACTATATGTTCTTTCACACGTGTGTTGAATTATCTTCTAGTTTGACCTATATACAAACACCGGCCTTAATCAACATGACAATTTATGAACGTCTGATACGTCATTTTTGTCTTTATTATTTTCATTATATGTACTTGACTTATTGTTCATTCTAGATGTCCTGTTAATCTCTCTATTTTTCAAAAATTCTGGAAAATTTATGCTTGGTTGGTCTAAGTACGCCGGGCCTTTATGGTTCTATGGCTCAGTATTCGATACCGGATATTCCAACTTGACGGCCCGACCAATAATTTCTTCTTCAATAGCGAGTCTTTCTTTTTTGTCATCAGAGGTTAAGTGGTGAGTTATTTGCATAGTTTCCACCTTCATTATTTATTTCAAGCTGTTTGTTGATTAGGAAACATAATTATTTTTGAGGAGTGGAGGAAGTGATTTTTAGCTTTTTCATTTCCAAGTCAATGAATATAGGCAGAGAATTAGCTGTTTCAGACAGACCACTCTCACTGCTTTCATATCAATTTCTCATTATCTCTGCATTCATTCAAATGAAAAAAAGCCAGAAATCATTTTCTCAATATCTGTTGATAATTCCACAACTGAGCCTTTCATACTATGCAATCGTATCTTGACACTGAAATAAATGACTCCGATTCGACGCCTTACTTTCATGAGTACTCATCTAATCAGGCATGAAAATCCACTAAGAAAAAATAAAACAACAACAAATTCCTGTATAAAGATCAGCTCGCACTCAAAAAGGAAGCACCACCAGAGGAAACTACACTAGATTCAATTGAGGATCATAGAAACACTTATCGTCCAATTTAATTCCATTGGAGCTATTCTATGGTTCACAGTTTGCAACTCTTGAACACCCCTTCCAGACCTGGCATACACTGTAGTGTACGCGACTTCGATATTATTTCTATTGGAGGCAATAATAACATTGAGACCCTAGTGCACATGTCAAAAGTCGAAACTGAAAATAGATCGGGTATTATGATCGGGAGCAAAAATCTTTAAAATAAGTCTTTATAACATATGCTGAGTTTCGGTTTCATTGCTCGATGAAAAAAAACTCGGGTCCAAAAGGGTTTGCAATTGTCTGCATATTCGAATGGATAACATACATTACTGTATCGTACATACAACTGTTTTCGCGACATTGTCAATTTCCCCCATTGTTTTTTTCTATTTTCGTACTGAAAAATGAACATTAAAATGCCATATCTTGTTTATGTCTAGCTGTAACAAGTTTCAATTTTTGCAGGTGCTATTCATGTGGAGATGACAGCTGATAGCCCAGTCCATCTTCAATATCGAGAACTGTTCCTGTGACATAGTAAGAAGCCAGTGAATACCTAGGGATCATGATCAATCAAATCCTAGGTGAAACTTACACATCAATTTGACAATTACAAATGCTGAAAACTGAGAAATAGCCGATATGAAAAAATTTTGCCAATTCACCCAAAACTTCGAGCAAGTTTCAAACATACGCATCAAATCCTGAAAAATAATACCTGTCTATACTCTATTTATCATTGCAAAGCATGGGTGATGGAATATCTAATAAAGAGATTGATTTCCGATGGAAACACCTGAACAAAAAGTAGGAAAGCCACATTTCTGCCATTTTCCGAGAAAATTCATAAACATTGATATCATAGTCATCTGGGATACAAAGCACTACGATCTGTTAATCGATGAAAATCATAAACGAATAATTATTGAATGTGTATGGCCAACGGTAGTTTTCGTCTATTCGTCACGAGCAAAATTGTGAACCAGATTCAGATAAAGACTCAAATAGCTTAAGACTTTTCATTCATCCCTTCAAATCTTATTCTCTTGACATTGCAGAACGTCGTATACTCCAGAACATTGTTGAATAATGCACATAAAAAAATGATAAATACTATGAACCATTCAAAATGAACTGACTCACTTGCTTCATCATGCTTTCCCTCTCATATCATGATCATTACTACAAGAAATCTACTGAGAATAGGCGAAATTAAATAATTTGAAACAAATACCTGCTGAACTATTCCTCTTTGAATCCTCATCAAATATAAAAATATTTCCCAGTCGAAACATTGCAGAACACGACTTCAGGAACACAAAACATAAGCGAAACCTCAGACAGTTGCCACCCACTCCATCATAATCATGATTTGTTTACGGAGGAGGAGAATATATCCTTACATTTGTTCCGCATCAAGATGCTCCTGTGGCTGCACACAACTCAATTAGATCCTGCAAGTGAGTCCCCCCAGAGAATAGCATTATCTTGGCAGATGCTCAGATGTTTCGATGTTCAAATGTTCCCCTTTCGTTCGGTTTCGCTCCGCTAACCTGATGCAACCCGCGATATCATTTTAGGGTATCTATTTGGCACTTCGCAGCCCCAGACGGTGTATCTGGTTACAAAACCCAGCCCTTATCTGATTAAAAGCTCCAGTAAGTAAAGGGCATTGGCGTATGCCGTCGGTTATGGAAGTGTTTTCAGCTATTTTGATAGCTTCATTCATCGCGCGCTCACACACGTTGGATAGAAATGTACAGGGTGTCCCAAATATTGTTTTCATCGAGGCAAGTGTTCCCCAGAAATCAATAAGTAGAATCGAAAACAAGTTCAACTTGATAAACTATGGTTTCGTCTCCAGGATAAAAATCTCCACGATTCTATCTTCGAACCAATCATAATGAAAATATTTCTGTTGGCAGTATGGTGATTGTAAGAAGCGGGATTGAAAGAAATCAATTTCAGACTACTCTCAATGCAATCTAGCATATTCTAGTTAATATAAAAGACACGTGTCTTCCATTTCGTCAGTTTTGATGATGTTTTTCCGGTTCTATTAGATACTGATCGAACAAGTTCAAGAGATCTATTTTGTGCATGCAGCTATTTTTGATTGAAGTTATTCCGTAGCTTGAACAAGTTGGATTGGACGGACATCTGAGATACTCGACGGAAGCCTTCAACAAGAGAAAGCATCTATTCCATGAGGGAAACGTGCTTCTGATTACAATCTTTCAACTTCAATTCTCAATATTCTACTGCGTAAAGAGGACTCGATATTGTCACAACCCTTTTCTAGAAATTGCAATTCAGTCTGGTTGGCAGAAAGTGAATTTTCTGATTGATGACTCAGGCAGTTTTCTCATGTGAATGGATTCATTTGGTCTTCCAGAATAAGAATCTACAGACGAAACACGTTGAGCTTATACGATTGGATCTGATCCCACCTGTTGGATTATAATTTCCTTTGTCGATAATCGACATACGTCGTGAAGTGGAAAATCAAAGTGGTTGAGAAACAGTTAGGTGGGCATAAGCAGATGAATAGGCAGATATTCATTCGCTTTTGTCTATCAAACACATCGCCTTGAATATGATTATCCTACTGTTGTTATTGATGCTCCCTGATGAACCTGCCGATATTTGATGTGAATCCATATTTAACAGAAGATACTACAGTTTTCTGTATGAATCTCACTAACCAAGAAGATCAAGACAAAATAAGACAGGTATTTCGTTATATCCGGTTACTCGGAACCAATTGACCCCCCTGTATCTACGTTGCTATTTCGTATGGATATTTCATTTTCGGTACTTCGATTTGATGCCAATAGTGTACAATTCAGCAAGTATCAAACCATATATCATCCGTTCGGTTTGAATGGAAGCGCATCCAATTTTCATATTTGTAAGGAATCTACAATTTTTTTCGGGAATGACGATTTGGTGTAGAATTACCTTTTCAATAAAATATCATAATCATATTTCCAATCAACAATCTGCTAATATGATTGAGATTTTATAATGAATTACTTTTTGTATTTCCCTCGTAATAGAACATTTCCATGAAATGGAATATTGTACAATATCTAATCATGTGGGTAATAATATAATTCATGGCCAAACTTTTTACACAATATACTCTATTCGGACTCGCAAAGTTTAATTTTTTTTTCCCATTTCTAACATCAAGTCTCTCATTTCTTGAATACTAACATAGGAATTTTCAGGGAGTTGGTTATGAATTCGAATACATATGTTTCGCATTTCGATATTTATTGAAGTTTCTCACCAAATTTAAAAATTCCTCTGTTATCATTCGAAATCACTGGGTTACTTGATGTTGAAGATATTGAATGGTGAAAATAGTCTACATGAAAAATATTACGTGAAAACTTTGGCCAAGCATGGCTACACTAGATACACTCAGATTCGAGATCTCGATTTTTTGTAACAACAGTATTTTCTCTGATCAATCAATCCCTCATTTCATCATTGACCAAAAATTTGATTTTGATTTGATTTTTTCTCACTTAATTTGTATTTTAATCTTTCCGTTCCTAGCAACAGGTTTCAATAGAGTTAAAAAAATATAGACAATGGAAGTCCGAACCATTACCATTTACACTAGGATCATTTCGAAATGAGGTATGTTCCATAATTGTAGTTTGTTTCCCCACAATGAAAAAAAATTTCATTATGAGGAACTTGGGAATTTTCTCGAAGAGAATGGAGTTTGATGAATCATTTTGTGGCTTTTTTCTTCTCCGAATCAAAAAATAGAAATTACAATCTTTATGAAAGAAGTAAAATGATTTAACTTCTTTCATAGAATTTGTAATTTCTATTATTTGATTAGGAGAAGAAAAAGTCAAAGAATGATCCATCAATTTTCATTATCTTTAACTCATGTATGGAATGATATTCTCATTTGACCTATGTATAACATTCGATATTATTCTCATGATAATTCTTCGACTTTTGTTCTCTGAGACTCCTCAGACTTTTCATTATCATTCCTGATATGCACACCCGGCTTATTAATCGTTGGGAATACCGTGTTGTATGTTCACTTTTCAAGACCTTGTATTGCAAATAGTAATTTTAAGGCCTGACTACGATTTTCTGTTAAATGGTGAGACTCATAATAAGCCATTACAACCATTTCCATTTGATATAATGAAACAGATCGCTGACAATGGCATAACGTGAGCTTAATGCAAGAATTTTCTATTCATTATTTGTGCAACTGGATTGCTTCAAACAGAAAGTTCTGGTAATACTTATGATGTATCAACTCCAAGTCGAAGTGAAAGCACTATAGTTTGAATAATTGATATTTATGATGTGAGTGTTAAAAGTGATATTTTATTTCGTTAGAAGGGATGTTTGGGACACGACGCCGAAGGCGGAGTGTTCCATTGCTTCAAACAAAATAAAATTACTTTTAGCAGGTATATCATGCACTATTTTATCTACAAACACCATTAAAAGTCCAAATTAACGCATAGATATTTCACAATAATTAATTGATAAAATAATATTCTTGAGATTATCACTTTTGAATCCAATTTCATCTAATCTATTCATGAAACAAGTTGCCAAGTTAATCAAAAACAGAATTTGTTGATTTGTCTTTATTGACAACTAACGTTAATAAATCACAATTTATTCTTTCTTGTTTTTTCTTTCCTCGATGGAAAGTGATCCAGAAAATGAATTTCTACCGCCCTAAATTGAAGAAGTTGCCAATAAAGCTGCTTTCGAATTATTGCCTAGTAAGTCAAAGCGACAATACGAGTTTTCATAAATCAGTGTCATAAAATGGCATTTTAGACACTGACAGCATGCGTCAAAAATTATTCTTTTACTTGTCGTTTGTAGAAAAAAGTTATTTAGTGTCAAAAGAAAAATTTTATTTCGTGAGTGCAAAAGTTTGCAAAACGAGCGTAGCGAGTTGAGCAATTTCACGAATAAAATAAAACTTACTTTCAACACAAATATCATACAAAGTTTTTTGTACAACTGTCCTGTTTTCATAAAAAAATAGTTAAATTTAATATGTCTATGAAAACACATTTTGACATCTCATGTCAGTTAACTATTTTCGTGTTATCTCATTTGCTGTGAAGTGGTCATGTTAGGTGACGCCGTACAAAAATATCATTTTTTCATAACGAATCCCTCCGAAAATGCACGCCCATGGACTTATCGCGACTGGCATCTTATGAAAAATAACTGAAAGACTAAAATGTTGAGAAACGAGTCGAGTGTGCCATAATAATGGCGTTCTCGTCTGAAACATTTGCATTATCGTGAATGACAGTTTCCATTGGCTGCTGCGATCAAGTTTCAAGTGTTTATTAACGTGACGTTTCTCCAAAGCTTGCTATGATAGCTTCATGGGAGCGACTGACTCGAAGGATATCTCCAGCTTTCAAAACAAACATGATATGAATATGTTCACTTCGTTTCATTTCTGAAACATATTCGATCAGCTACTCCACTTATATGCTGAAATTATAATTGCTTGGTTGATTTGCATAGAAATGAAACCAGATGCCTATGTAGTTGAGGTCGCTATTTTATATATATATATATATATATATATATATATATATATATATATATATATATATATATATATATATATATATATATATATATAGAGCAAATAACACTTTCTATATATATATATATATATATATAAACTTATACGTATAAGGAAGATTGTTATTGGTTAAAGCAGCAAGCAGAAATGTGAACTCTTTCAACACTTTATTCCAATATTTCGACAGTTGTTACTGTCATCGTCAGGGAAGCTTCAAATAATATCATATCATATGAAGAACAAACAGAAAAATTGATTATTACTCACAGTGTCGGCGAGAATGTATGCTTTTATGTTTCAATTTGAGGAACATCATTTTGTGACAGGAGATCGAAGATCGCTTTTTTGTTTATCGCTCACTTTCGCCTTCACCAAAAAATATGCGATAGAATGAATTCATCTTATACGTGTGAGATCGCCCTAGACCGAATCGTAGAAAATTCACAAAAGCGCTTTCACCTGTAACATTGATATTTCGATAAAATAAGTTTGTCCGATATTTACTGTATCAATCAGCGTTGATTATGTTGCCATAACTTTACATTACCTCAAGTAGTCATTTACTCAGTACTGCGACTGATTTTTATAGCACCGTTTATTAGGTTCTGAACTGAAATGGAATATTCGGAATATTTTGTAAATCGATATTTGATTTCATTGACGTTATTGTTTCATTTAATAGGTCGCGCCATCTGATCTCTGTGAAACCAACTTAATCAATATGATAATCCGTTAGTGCAATTCAGTTCCAGTAGATGTCGCTGTACGACAACTAGAACCTGTCAGTTCCGTCTACGGGAATATTGGTGTATATTACTAGTTTTTGAATACTTGGTATGAAATTAGGTATTAACAGATATATCCAAGGATTAGTTAGCAATGACACTCATTCATAACTTGGCCTAATCGAGTAGGAAAATATCTGTGTTGGCAACATTGGTAGGAAGGGCTCTTGTGGTGACAGTACCTAGAGATTTGGGCATTCTGTCATTTTTCTGAGACATTTGACACTCAGTGATTTTTGTGAACTTCTGGCTTTTGGCGAGTACAGGAATTTTGTAGTTGAAGATTTTGAAATCATCCTCCATTGAGGGATTATAATTCCTGGTACAATAAGTTTCCGTTTCGTTGGCGAATTTAGGCAATTGCAGATTTTTGGTATTTTTGGAAACAAACCCAAATTGGGGATTCAACGCCACAGCCACATGTCATAACCCTTTCTCCTTCAGGTATGCAATAGCTATTCAACCATAAACTTAGTGAATATCCTTCAACTGATATTTTAGGACGTTGTGAAGGTTCTACGCTGGAAATACCGATAAGATTTGACCAATCCTCAGAAGCGAGGTTATGCAGTTACCTCTGTAGGGCTTCCCTACTATCTGTGGTCATTACAGCGTGAAGGAAAGGTATACTTCTTCTATTTCTTGGAGAAATCACGCTTCAATCTCCTCTCTTTCTTTTCAAGGGTTCATGTATTGGGATATCGTATAAGTACATTGACCGTTCAAGCTATCTGCGATTAGGCTGGTGATTACCGTATACTCCATATCAGACTATATATATTGGTTCCTGTCCAGATATTTACTTGTTCTGAAAGATTCCAGACCATACAGTTTTTGCAGAAGCAAATTTCCCTTGGAACTGGTACACCTGACGGATATACACAAGTCCTATCGATAAGTAGTCTTACTTGATAAGTAGTATTACGTATGAAGCCCTGTATTCAACAGGCACGGTGCACCATGCTTGACAGAGTACGGTTATGAATTGGGTTATTTTGAAAAAGGTTAATGAACCACTGAAATTGACTAGTTTAAGTTCTTTTTATTTAGGGTGTCGTACTCAATTGTGTGAGTATATCAATCATATATTATTTGGCTATTCTAAGGTAAATGAGAATAGGGAGTAAACTGTAGGTAGGCTTGGTAATTTACCTGGCGCCCCCGAGTTGACATATCGATTTATTTATTTTTGTATAAAACCCACCCCATCTCCACTAGGGTTTAGCCGCGAGCGTGCCTGTCATTCAGACAGATTGTGTACCGCCCGTTTCTGTTTATGTGTATGAAACTAATAATAAAGAGGTACCTGATTTGAATATATTTATTTTTGTATTTCATATTCCCTTTTTGTGACAAAGTTATATCAGAAGGGTAGGACGGTAACAAAGATGGCGCCCAATAACAAAATGGCCCCCAATTAGGTTCTTTTTCTTAGGTTATTTTCATTGGAAGTTGAAAGTAAGTGGTTCATTAGTCTTTCAGATTTTTTTTTCTATAGGTATACGGTTCACCAGTACTGACTTACTATTTTGAGGTTGGACATTAGTTTTTTTTTTCTTAATACCTATTTTACATTTTTTTTGAGGAACTTTAAACCTTAATATTTCAGTCATGGAAGGTAAATTGATTATAGATAGGCTGGATAAAGAGGAACTGACATATGAGCTTGCAATTCGTGGAGTCACTGATCAAACAACGGTTGCAGACATGAGAAAGTGCTTGAGAGGTTATTTGAAATTAGAAAAAGGTTCAACTAAATTCAAGTATCCTAAACATCCTTTCACATTCGAAGAAGATTCAGATTATATAAAAAGAAAATTAGTTGAAATTCAAACAAATCTTTCTGATTTTGCTGATGATGAATCAAGTTCAAGCTTTCTGAAATTATCAACAAAACTATTTCATCTTTTTAGTCGAGCTGAAAAATCTTTGGCATCTGATGACAATGAAAATGCTATCAAGTCAAAATATATGGTTGATTTGATCAACTCACAGTCAGAACTCAAATCGAGAGCAAGGAAATATAAAAGGTTATCGCAACAAAATCAATCACCTTTAGATTTGAGCCTACTTATGTCATCCACTGGGATTTCTAGTTCTTCAGATTCTGAGGATTCTGATGATGATAAACCATGTAATGCTGTTCAGAATTCTCCTCCTATGACTGCTTTTAATCAGTTTAAAATGGTTCCTGTTTCTAAATGGAATATTAATAAATTTGATGGTGACAATTCTCATGTGTCATTGAATGCTTTTTTGGAAAATGTTAGGGAGTTATGTGTTTCTAGAAATGTTACTGAAGATCAACTTTTTGGTTCGGCTAGTGATCTTTTTGTGGGGAAAGCACTCATATGGTTCAGATCGATTCGTTCAACAGTTTCATCTTGGTCACAGTTGGTAAAGGAGTTAAGTACTCAGTTTCTGCCACCAAATTATAATGAGAGATTATTTCAGGAGATAAAACAACGGACACAAGGCCCTAATGAAAATATTGGCATGTATGTTGCTATTATGAATAATATGTTCAATCGTTTGACGTTTCCAGTTAATGAAGAGGCACGTTTAAAGATTTTACTAAGAAATGTATCTCCCTTTTATCAAAGTCAGTTAGGTTTGATACAGATTAACTCAATTACACATTTATTGGAGTTAGGAAGGCAATTAGAAGCTCGTAAAGAATCAATTGAAGCTTTTGTACCACCACCTAGAAATCGTAATGCCCTTTTGGAACCAGACTTGGCTTATATTTATTCAGATCGGTCTTCAACCACTTCAGCTGATGTTAGTACAGTAGTAACTTGTTGGAATTGTAAGAATTCAGGACATATGTCTAAAAATTGTACGAGATCTAAAACAAGATATTGTTTCAAGTGTGGAAATCCAAACTTTACAGTAAGAACGTGTCCTAAGTGTAAATCTAGTTCGGGAAACTAATAAAGGAGTCCATTGATGGCCGTACTTGTGTCTCCTCATATCATTCGGCTGAATCTAGTTTACCAATCAAACGTAAAGTCATTCTCGATTATATTTTGGCGCATGCGCAGAACGATGAACGTCCCTACCTTTCAATTTCTATATTGGGCATTGAGTTATTAGGGTTATTGGACTCTGGAGCTTCAAATACAATAATAGGAGGTCCCGGGTGGCAAATTTTGAAAAAATTAAATCTCCATCTTAATTGTGAAAATATTGTCTCGTGTCGGGTTGCCAATGGGCAAAGATGTTCAAGTATAGGGTCCGTTGAGTTACCAATGAAACTTGAGGATAGAGTGAAAATAATTTCTGCTTTGATTATACCAGATTTGCCTCATGCTTTGATTTTGGGGATTGACTTTTGGAAAAAGTTAGAGATTGTTCCCGACCTTCGTCGTGGGGAGTGGATATTTGCAAATGACTCTGAAGTTTCTATAGGTTCAATTTCATCTGAACAAGAATTAACATCTGAGCAGTCGACTATTTTGAATCAAGTTGTGAAAGATGCATTTGAGGATATGGGTGATGAATTGGGCTGCACAAATTTAGTTTATCATGAGATCAAAACTTCTTCCCCTCCCATAAAACAGAGATATTATCCCGTTAGCCCGGTAATGCAGAGTCACATTGATAGGGAGTTAAATAAATTGCTTGATCAAGGTATAGTTGAACGTTCTAATAGTCCATGGTCTTCTCCTATTTTGTTGGTGAGGAAGAAGGATAACACTTATAGATTTTGTGTGGATTTTAGGAAATTAAATAAAGTTACAGAACGTGATGCCTATCCACTACCTTATATTTCTTCCACATTAGATAAACTTCGTGATGCGAAATTTCTTAGTTCAATGGATATTAAGAGTGCATATTTCCAAGTTCCGCTTGAGGAATCCTCTCGTCCCTTAACGGCCTTTACAGTTCCTAATCGAGGTTTATTCCACTTTCGCCGTCTTCCAATGGGATTGTCCAACAGTCCAGCTACTTTTCAACGTTTAGTTGACAGAATTTTAGGTCCAGAATTAGAACCCCATGTTTTTGTATATTTAGATGATATTATTATTGTAACCCAAACGTTTGAGAAGCACATAGAAATTTTGAAGGAGGTTTTTTCTCGTTTAAAGGCAGCTAATTTAACTGTGTCCAAGGAAAAGTGTCATTTTTGTCGACCAGAATTGTTGTATTTAGGTTATATAGTTGATGCTTCAGGTTTGCGAGTGGATCCGGAGAAGGTTCGTGCAATCATAAACATTCCTGTGCCAACGAATATTTCTGAAGTTCGTCGAATATTAGGTTTGGCCTCATGGTACCGACGTTTCGTCCCAAATTTTGCTACCTTGACAGCTCCATTAACAGAACTCCTACGTAAAAATAAACCTTTTCAGTGGACGCGATTGGCTGATAAAGCATTGGTTGAATTGAAAGAATGTCTTATAAGTGCACCTGTGTTATCGTGTCCTGACTTTTCACTACCTTTCACTATTCATGCTGATGCCTCGGGATTTGGAATCGGGTCGGTTTTGACGCAACAACATGCCGATGGTGAGAAAGTGGTATGTTACTTATCTAGGTCTCTCACTCGGTTAGAGCGGAATTATACCACAACCGAACGCGAGTGCTTAGCAGTTCTGTGGTCCATTGAAAAGTTAAGGCCATATATTGAAGGTTCTCATTTTTTTATTATCACCGATCATCAAAGTTTGCTCTGGTTAGATAGATTACAATCTCCTTCTGGTCGTTTAGCTCGTTGGGCCATTAGACTTCAGCAGTACGATTATACCATTATCCATCGAAAGGGAAAAGATCACATTGTGCCGGATACCTTGTCTCGGACAGTTCCCATTGTTGATACCATCAGCAATACTTTAGGCACTTCCCTTAACGAAGGATGCGATCCGTGGTACGATAAGATGATGGAAAAGGTATCTAAGTCACCTCAGAAGTTTCCAGCATGGCAGATCGTAGAGGGAAAGTTGTTCAAAAATATCACCCCTCGTATCCCTGAATTGGCTACTGCATCGGATCATTGGAAAGAAGTTGTGCCCCGTCCCAAAAGGAGATCGTTAATTAATGACGTACATTCTACTCTTCTCCATGTAGGAGTTTTCAAAACTTTTCACAAACTGGCACAACAGTATTACTGGCCAAAGATGCAGTCTGATGTCGCATCATTGATTAAACGCTGCACCGTTTGTCATTCAATCAAACCTGAGCAGAAACGACCTCCTGGACTAATGTTATCGAAACAAGTATCAATTTCCCGTCCTTTCGAGTTACTTTCGGCGGATTTGGTAGGTCCGTTACCGAGATCTCGTTCTGGTAATCAGTACATTTTTGTCGTTTCTGATTGTTTTAGTAAATTTTCCCTTTTGTTTCCTCTTCGTAAAGCTACCACTGCCGCTATTACTAAATTGTTGGAGGCTCATGTCTTTTCTATTTTTGGCGCTCCAAATTCCATAATCGTGGATAACGGTTCACAATTTCGTTCAAGAGAATTTGTGAAATTTGTAACGAGTTTTAAGGTGAAAATTCAATATGTCGCCTTATATCATCCTCAAGCAAATCCTGTTGAGAGGGTTAACAGAGTCATCAAAACTATGTTGAGATCATATCTCTCAGAAGATCAGAGAACTTGGGATCAACATCTAAGTAAAGTTGGGATAGCGATTCGGTCCACGCAACATGAAGTTACCGGATTTTCTCCTAATTTTATAGTGTTTGGACGTGAATTACCGATCCAGGGTGAGAACACTTGTCCGGGTGAAATAAGTTTCGATCGAACAGCTTTGACCAACGATCGTGAAGATATTTTTAGGAAATTATATGATAAAGTTAAACTCCAGTTAGGGAAAGCGTATGACCAAAGTAGACAAACTTATAATCTTCGACGTCGTGACGTTCAATATCATGTAAACCAATTGGTCTGGAGAAAGAATCATGTTTTGTCAGATGCTGCTAAGTATTTCACTGCCAAATTGGCACCTAAATATATCGGTCCTTTTATTATTTCGAAACGTGTATCCCCTTGGGTTTATGAGCTAACGGATGATAATGGCAAACATTGTGGAGTTTGGCACGTAAAGGATCTCAAAGCTCATCCTCCGGATGAAGAATAACAACTGTTGTATTCTTATGTGGACTTCCTTGACTTAAGCATTTTTTTATTTTTTTGTGGGTTAGAAGATGGCTGACCCTTGCATTGGGCATAAAGCAACTTGGACTTAGCACCGTCCCCATCTAGTGGCTGAGAATACACTTCTTTTTTTAATTATTTGTGAAGGTATTTTCAGGTCCATGACAGTAATTCTGCTGTTGAGAAATGATATTTCAAAATGCATAAAGTTGTTACTATCGTTAAGGTGCATTTTAGGAATATGTGCTATTCGTTTGTGGTCCTAGGTTAGTTTTGGTTGCAGTTGGCTTTGAATTTTTTTGTGTCTTCCGGTACCTTCTTTCTTACTTTTCGGTCATTTGCATATGCTCTCTGTTCTGGATATTATATGCTGTAGGTATGCTTCGTAAAGGATTTCGTCTTCCCTTCTCTCTCCTTTCCTTTTTGTTTTTTTTTTGTTATCTATTTTCCTTAGCATTCCGACGAATGATATGAATGGTGGTCTGTCGTACTTTTGTTGTAATCTCTCTATTGTTGTTATATGAAGATAACTCCCACCCTATTTTTGTTATTTTTTTTGGAGGATGGTTGTTCTGGGGAGTTTTATAGAACATGGAATGTTCCCTACAGGATCTCAGTTCGGTCCTAGGATACGTTGGGTCCTTAGAGAGCACCACCAGAATAATCATTCTTTTATCCTAAAAGGTTATCCATCAATAGAGCTTCATCTGTATTTGAAGGACCCCGTTCATGTTAGTCTCTGGATGTGGGTGGTAATTGTTTTCCTGAACCATCTTGACTACAAATCAGGTTTAATTCTTTTCATTTCACATATCCTTCTTCGTGTTGTTTTTGAATTTCTCCCGCTCAGTACCTCTTCAAGGTCCGAGTTGAATTTTTGGGAGTTTCGGCACTGACAATAGGCCATAACTATTGTTGGGATGGCAGCTCCCGGATGCTGGACAATTTCTGTGTGGGTTCGGCTTGGTGGATCGCTTGGGCTGTTGGGGTTCGCTTTTGAGTTGTTCGGAGGCTGGACGTGACCAAAAAACGAGACGTTCCATGCTGCTTGGGCCGTGCAATTTTGGTTTTGTTGGATTCTCTTCCATCTCTCGTCCAACCATGGCTGGTCTTCGGATGATTGGGAGCGGAATCGGATAGCTGGAGTGATCTGACGGGCTGGGTTCCATCCATAGAAATTTTGATGGGGGTTGATAAAGTTGAGGTGCTTTATCATCGTAAATATTAAGCCTCCATCCTGTGTGGGATGTTAGGATTTTATGGTTTATATAAGTTTTTCTTTGTTTTTTTTTTCTGGCAATTTTCACAAGTAAAATCAACCAGTTCCTGGTTGATTTTCTTTAAAGTAAGGGGGGGATTTGTAACATTGATATTTCGATAAACTAAGTTTGTCCGATATTTACTGTATCAATCAGCGTTGATTATGTTGCCATAACTTTACATTACCTCAAGTAGTCATTTACTCAGTACTGCGACTGATTTTTTATAGCACCGTTTATTAGGTTCTGAACTGAAATGGAATATTCGGAATATTTTGTAAATCGATATTTGATTTCATTGACGTTATTGTTTCATTTAATAGGTCGCGCCATCTGATCTCTGTGAAACCAACTTAATCAATATGATAATCCGTTAGTGCAATTCAGTTCCAGTAGATGTCGCTGTACGACAACTAGAACCTGTCAGTTCCGTCTACGGGAATATTGGTGTATATTACTAGTTTTTGAATACTTGGTATGAAATTAGGTATTAACAGATATATCCAAGGATTAGTTAGCAATGACACTCATTCATAACTTGGCCTAATCGAGTAGGAAAATATCTGTGTTGGCAACATTGGTAGGAAGGGCTCTTGTGGTGACAGTACCTAGAGATTTGGGCATTCTGTCATTTTTCTGAGACATTTGACACTCAGTGATTTTTGTGAACTTCTGGCTTTTGGCGAGTACAGGAATTTTGTAGTTGAAGATTTTGAAATCATCCTCCATTGAGGGATTATAATTCCTGGTACAATAAGTTTCCGTTTCGTTGGCGAATTTAGGCAATTGCAGATTTTTGGTATTTTTGGAAACAAACCCAAATTGGGGATTCAACGCCACAGCCACATGTCATAACCCTTTCTCCTTCAGGTATGCAATAGCTATTCAACCATAAACTTAGTGAATATCCTTCAACTGATATTTTAGGACGTTGTGAAGGTTCTACGCTGGAAATACCGATAAGATTTGACCAATCCTCAGAAGCGAGGTTATGCAGTTACCTCTGTAGGGCTTCCCTACTATCTGTGGTCATTACAGCGTGAAGGAAAGGTATACTTCTTCTATTTCTTGGAGAAATCACGCTTCAATCTCCTCTCTTTCTTTTCAAGGGTTCATGTATTGGGATATCGTATAAGTACATTGACCGTTCAAGCTATCTGCGATTAGGCTGGTGATTACCGTATACTCCATATCAGACTATATATATTGGTTCCTGTCCAGATATTTACTTGTTCTGAAAGATTCCAGACCATACAGTTTTTGCAGAAGACAATTTCCCTTGGAACTGGTACACCTGACGGATATACACAAGTCCTATCGATAAGTAGTCTTACTTGATAAGTAGTATTACGTATGAAGCCCTGTATTCAACAGGCACGGTGCACCATGCTTGACAGAGTACGGTTATGAATTGGGTTATTTTGAAAAAGGTTAATGAACCACTGAAATTGACTAGTTTAAGTTCTTTTTATTTAGGGTGTCGTACTCAATTGTGTGAGTATATCAATCATATATTATTTGGCTATTCTAAGGTAAATGAGAATAGGGAGTAAACTGTAGGTAGGCTTGGTAATTTACCTGGCGCCCCCGAGTTGACATATCGATTTATTTATTTTTGTATAAAACCCACCCCATCTCCACTAGGGTTTAGCCGCGAGCGTGCCTGTCATTCAGACAGATTGTGTACCGCCCGTTTCTGTTTATGTGTATGAAACTAATAATAAAGAGGTACCTGATTTGAATATATTTATTTTTGCATTTCATATTCCCTTTTTGTGACAAAGTTATATCAGAAGGGTAGGACGGTAACACACCAGGAATTGAACACTCCAAATTTGAAGTGTTGTGTTTACAGTTTCATTTGTGTATTACCCATATTATGCTGAAATATCATGGCAGTGGAGATTGAAGATTTTCGAAGAAACCCACATCTCGAGTTATGAATATATTATGTATATGAAATATGAATCTAATATCTATGTGATGTTATACTCTATAGCGACGAAAAAATATTTTCTCACATTATAACATTTAATATTATCATACAGGTGAGTATCAACGTTTATGTGATATAACAGCTACTTATATATGTAACAATCATGGTCGAATATTTTTGACACAATTAAAGGTTAGGTTACTCATTTGCTTCTGCACGATAGTTGTTTTTGCTCTGATCTTGCCAAGTACCGCTATTTGAAGTTTCATTATGTAGGATCGTTATTGGGCGTTGGTGAAAATCGAATGCTGATATTCACCGGTCATATTAGCATGTGCTAGTCATAAGGTAATAGTAAAATGTTCCGTTTTCTTCTAGATATAAAATTTTGTCTTGATACAGGATAGATATTCCCACAACGAAAGAATAGTTATTACAGGCTCTATTTTTATCGAAGAACACAAATCTGAAATCAAAACGCGGTGCTACCCTGAAAGTTATAAACGATAAAATTATTTGGGAAAATAGTATCGAAGAAGGTGGAATCGGATTTGAAAAAAGGCTCGGTCATCAAAAGCACTGGCCTACCCATTGAAGTTTCGATCGTATTATGTACAAAAAAGTAAGTAACATGTATATGTATAGGTCATGTGAACTGTGAATGGCCCACAGCTTCCGGAAGCAAGAAGAACCCTTTGTTTTAACTTTATATTTGTGTTTCATTGTGAAAAATGAAGATGCAGTTGAGCACTGTTTTCCGGACCTAACCGGAAGAACGATTAAGGAAGCAGTGGCAGAGGTTTTTTAAGCAGAGAAAAAATGGATGGAAAAATAATGTTCCTCTTCATAAAATAATTATAGTTTTCATCTCTAGAATATATATATTTTTCCATTCGTTATTTAAATATACATTTTGCATGTTCTTTCTTCATATTCCATAACCATTTCTGGAACTATGGTATGTCTGTCAAAAAAACATAACCACTAAACGTTATCTACACATCACTAATGAATATAACTAAGTTATCAATTATAACTGTGAAAAAATATATTATGGTATCATATACATTGTTGGTGAATGTTTCTATGATGATATAGCACAACAGTTATAAAATATATAAATCATGAATCTGATACGTTGTAGATATATTGGATCCACATAACGTTTTTAATATTGCAAGATTGTTATGTAGCCTACCCGGACATTTCACTATAATATCTCTAAAACTTACATGTTAAAGTAACAATTACGATAATGTTATATCCCAATGTTTAGTGGGAACCATGTTCAAAGAAAAAGACCGGGTCTTCTTCAAATGAAGTTCAAAGGTGAATTTCCGTTCTGAAGAGAAATGAAGCAAAAATGAAGTTTTTTCGAAGGGGGCTGAACTAAATTCAATTCTTAGTTCGACCTTTGATGAATATTACAAATTCCTTTCTGAAAATGTACTCTCGTTGCAGAAGATGAGAAATCCTATGAATTACACTCGCGCATTATATTTCTAATATAGCCGGAAACATCGTTTGAAATAATATTTCCTGTATATTTTATCCATTAGGAATAACGAGGTGAACATTTTTATAGATACACATATTCAACTGGTTTTGATATGAATAAAATATATTCGGTTTTCTAGAAATATCAATATGGCATATCAAAGTTCAGGGTGTATTCATCACAGAATAAAAGCACTCAGAAACCAAGGAGATATACTTCATCCACTGCCTTTCTATCGATTCCAATCGAATACTTACAAAACTGCTTCGTAGTGAGTTGGTATAGTTATACTCGATACACTATGGAATACCCCAAACTTCTTCCCTGAACAAATGCCAGAGTTGATGTGGAAACTTCAGACAGATGGATTATTCCATCAGGTTCATGTCAGGTAACATGAGAAGCAAATTAGTAAGTTTACGTAGTGCCTCACTTTGATCATTGAGATGGAATATTCGACAGTTTCTCTTTCGCCATTGGGAATACGGAGTGTGCATGATGAGCCAATAAGAAGGCTATAGGAAATCGTTGGTAGAATTCATTTCATTTTGCCACAATTTTCAAGTTTGGTGGTTAACCTCAAGTTAAAAAATGAAGGGGATGAAATACAGGTACCATTAAAAAATCAACTATTCGACAAACTATAGGACATCCCTCTCGAGAACAACCAGATGTGTTGTGAAAGTCTATCCAAATCCGGTCTACCATTCAAGATCATGGCCGCCCGGAACGTTCACTGAATAGCGACAGTCATGAAAAACTATACGTACAGCAGCCATGGAAATTTTAGGAAGAAGTAAATGTGTATCAGAAGTGATGTGTCACCTGGAAGATTAATAACAAATTCACTGAACCAGTCTGTTTCAGCTTCATAATAACTCATTGCTCTCCAGAAAATGCACAGAGATCTTCCATCATAACTCATATTCGATCAACAAAATTATTACGCTGCCTCAGACATATAAATCATCGCAAATAACAGAGGCTTTGGCCGGTGACCTTTTACTAATATCCTTATTGAACATTCGAAAAATTATCAGTTTCGTTTCAAGCAGATTGAGATTTATAGTCATTGTTATTTTACAATTATTATCCAACAATGAGTGAGAATCACTAAACCATTATACTTGCTGTAGATTCCTCAAATCGTACATATTGTGCATGGAAGAGTTGATGGTAGAATAATGAAGTATTGACATAAAGCTCTATTTTTATTTTTGAATATTATCAAAGGTAATACCACGAGTCCTTCAAATTTAATCGATAAATTTTCATTTTCCACAAAAACTTTTTTATTTGGCAAAAGTATGAAAACAAACCGATTGATAAAATCACGAGTCCGTAGGACGAGTGATTTTATCTAATTCGGTTTGTTTGAATGCTTTTGCCTCAAAATAAAAAAGTTTGAGTGTTTCGAAAAAGAAAATTTATCTTATTAAATTTGAAGAACGAGTTGTATTTGGAGAGATTATTTTTTGAACAAAAAAAAGGAAGAACAATTTAATTGATCAGTATTTCATTTACATAAGAAGGAAAATAGAAAAGGTGAAAATTTTACAAATTTGAAATGTCAAAGAACGATGTATGCCCTCTATGATCCAGAAGAGATATGATGCTTACGCATTGAATATGATATGACGATACTAAGAGATGGCGTCACACCTCTCATTGTACAAGGTTGATAATTGAAAATTTCTTATTAAATACAAATCGCGCCAGAATAAACATCAAATCATTCGTTATGTCGTTGTTTCAAAATCTGCACACAACGGTTTCTTCTCATACAACAAAAAATGAATTGTATTTAATAAAAACTAATTGTATGCCATCTTCATTTGTGTTAAGGAAACCTCAAATATTTGAATCGGTCGTTCGCTATATCTGTCATAAAGTTGGGGTTATGGGGTTAAAAGCTATTTACGTGTTTGTGTGTTCATTGAAATGTGTTATGTTATTATTATGCTGGAAAAGTGAAAAGTGAATGACTATTAATAATAAGGTAACTCTTCATTCATGATAATTTATATAAATATGAGCCAGTTCAATAGAATCGACGCGGTAAAACGTATAGTTTTGACAGTTCAAAGGTAAACAACGTTTTATCGAAAGGACCAGGCAGTTTTATCAGTATAATACTAGAATATGGCTAGAATAACCATAGAATAACCCGCTACTATTGGTTGAAATGCCAAAAACGTCACATTTTGACAATTGAAAAAAATAATCACTTATAATTACACGAGAACTTTTTTTGTCGAAGTAAACTTGACATTCCGATGAGAATTTTGTTGCCTGGCAACTCAACGAAGAAAACTGCCTCTGACAGTTTTTTGAGTTAATTTCCCGGAAGACAACTAAATTCGAATCATAAATAAATGTCAAGTTTTCTTCGACAAAAAAAGCTTGAGTGTAATTCGGTACGACAAATTAATGAATACAGTTTAGTTAATTCAACGGAGAAGTACAACTGTTAAAAACACAATTCTTATATTTCATTCTCACAGATCAGATACAATTTTTTGACAACGCAAGTGAAAAATTGACAGAGACGCCGTCAAAGATTTGTTTACAATTCTGGTTGCATGCTTTCAAGACTTAGGTCCCGTTTTGTCGCTGAAAAACTTCGCTGTCATAATGACAAAATCACGGCAGCTTATCGGATATTTCATACATGAGTTAAATTGTCATGGAAAATTAATAGTAAAGCTGTACATATGACCTAAATTTTCGTGAATGTACATTGTATAATATAATATGAAGTGGAGATTATTTAGATATTGGCCAAAAATCAAATACCTCCAGTGGATTATATAATGAGCTATAATTGTCTAAATCGGATAAAGCAATCAATATCGTTCAGATAATAAGAATAAAGTCTAAATATCTATATATGGTGAAAATTCGTATGGTATGGAATTGGATATTTTCTATGCGTATGATTATAAATGTGTTTTTGTTATGTTATGTACAGGTGAACAGGAATGTCGAACATGACACTAATTTTGTAATGTTGAATAATGGAATTTTAGATATTCATGATGTCCACTTTCTGAATGAAGGAACGAGATGCTGAAAAGCTTCGCGAGAGGGATATTTTCAGTAATATTTTCATACTGACTTTTGTCACCCTTTTGTCTAGAACAACTACTTCCCCACCTCTATGGTATAGACATACCAACCTGAAATATTTGGAAATGTCGGAAATTTTAAGTTTACGCCAAATATATTTGCTATTTTTCAGTTGAAAAGCAAAATGTGGTAGGTTGAATCATCCAAGGAGCTACAGAAAAAGGCGTTCATCCGTCTTAGAGAAATTATTTTCGAATAAAAATACTACATATACACACATCTGATTTTGGTGAAGGTGCCAGTTTCAATATGGTTAAAATCGTCAAGCTGTGAAACCGAATACGGTACAGAAGTAATTGCAATTCTGGATTTTGAATGATGGAAATAACGTGACATTATGACTATGAATATCAATTTTGAAGTTGGGTTTCCTACAAGTTTTCTAACGAAAAATTTTCACAAATTTTGTTGCATTCATTCCGATCACAATAATTGTATGAGCCTTCGAAAAACGCAGTAACTTCCAAAATAATCCTACGCTATCTAGACTGTTATTCGAAAGTTTACCTGGGAATATTTATGACCCCACTATTTTCTGGATTTTTTCTTCACCAAATCAGAAAATAGAAATGAAAATAAAATATGTTTGGTTCATCGATAAATTGACAAAAAAAAGTGAGTTCTATATAATTCACTGCCCGTCGTACGCCATATAGGAAGGGAGTAGCTGTTTCAGATGGACATTTTCTCCCTTATTTTTGGGAATGAATTGAAGGTTTTTGAATACAAGTACCTATCAACAGAAGTGTATATTTTTTTAATTCCACTTCTTTCATAGGAGTTGAAATTTCTATTTCGTAGAAGAAAAAAGCAAAAAAAAATCATCATATCTACAAAAATCCGCAATATTTTTTTATGGAGGGTATATACCGGTTTACCGAACTCGCACGAACAAATTATATGGGACATACTGTGCGAAAAGTTCTTGACGTGATTCCCTGGCATTGGAATTCACTGAATTTCAGTATTTGAGTTTTCAATATCCACATTGTTTTAGTGATAATTCATAATCAATATCCCACTAAACATTGTGATATAACCCTAATGCAGCAGTTACATTGCAATGTTATATGTTACATTGTCGTTATATGTAACTTTAACATTTATGTTATGTGGATGTTATAGCAAAATGTCCGGGTAGGATACATAACAACGTTACAAGCTAAAAATAGTTATGTTGATGCAATGTATCTGCATCGTATCCGCAACGTATCTGTTTCACGATTTCTATATTTAATGATTGTGGTATTGTAACATTATCGAAATATCCACCAGCTATGTATAAGAAACAATAATATAATATTTTTGTTACATAACAATTATACATTATTTAAGAGCTACGTTATATTTATATGTGACGTATAGGTAACATTGTGTGGTTATGTTTTGGCAGAATCGCATTACGGTTTCAGAAATTGGTTCTGGAATATAAATGAAAGAACAAGGAATAATATGAAAATATATTCAAATAACGAGTATAAAAAAAAAACATATGGAATTCTGAAAATTAAAATATTATTTTCATAAAAAATCAAGAAGAGCCTAATTTATTTTTCCGAACGCTTTTTCCGCTGCTTGGAAAATCTCAGCCACTGAGCCACTGTTTCCTCAAAAGATTTTCCAGTAAGATCTGGGAAGCAGTGCTTAGCTGCATCTGAAAGTGATAATAAAAATAAAATGTTACCTTGACTATTCAGTAAACTAATAAAAGCATTATGGGGTGAACGATCGATATCCTCACACCCCAGTATACCCTAGCCATACAGCAAAGACACTCGAATGTCACTTTGTTAGTTCGGGGTGTATAATGTCATGTTTTGGTAATAAATTAAGGTTTACGGAATACCGAATAATACTCAGTATGTCGATTTGCATGTAAAAATGGATATTTTGTGTAAAAAAAAAGGTTTGAGCACTAGTCAACATCCAGTAAATTCGAATATACTGTCAAGAGATGACATTATACACCCCGAGCTGACGAAGTGACATTTGAGTGTCTTTACTGTGTGGCTAGGTATACTGGGCTCACACCGTCGAGTTTTGTTGGCGTATAAACCGAATCAAAACATGAGGCTCTTTCGATCGAAAGTAGAGAGTCGCGTTTTGACTTTAGATTCGTGTTATACGCCAAAATAAGGCCTGAAATAACTCATCTTTAATCAAAACTGAACGGTGTCGGTATATCGAACCTTCATCAAGACATTTTATATCTATCAAACCAAAACATTTCACTCTTACCTTACGATTAGTTTCATCGGCCATGGTAGTGAAACTGCTTGTTCATCACCAATAATGATAATAATACTGGAATCTTGGAAAGGCGGCACGTGGCAAACTTGGTAGCAAAAACAAAATTACAATTTCTCTTTGTTGTGCGCGAAGAATAACGAAGAATGCAGCGTACAAGTGACAAGTGACTCGGTAGCGGTGTAGCGGTAGCGCGGAGCGTTTTCCTTTCTTTCTCAGAACAAGAAACTTTGACATTGCGCGGCAGACCGTTGTGGCACAGAACAGAAGCCAGATCGATTCGGTCACGATCTCTTCGTTCAGAATAACGTAGAGCAAAGTGGAATGTGTGTGCTGACTGCTGACTAAGAAGATTATACTGAAGAGAGATGAATGTAAAGGATGAATTGAATGGGTTGCAAACTGCCTTATCGAGATCAAGACCGTTATTTATTTATTATGTTTTTATGGTTGGTACAAAAACGGAGCCAAAAACAGACTCGAATCAAAGAACTCACAAAAATGCTCGTTTTTTTTTGAAATTATTGATCTTCAAAATACGAATATGAATTTAATAATGAGGCGTTTTCCAACTTTTTTTCAATTTTCATATTTTATGACATAAAAAAACTATGAAGTGACAACAGAAACTTCATCAATGATTTTTATAACTGAAAAATATTACAAATATGAGTAGCTGTAATATCACATGAATATTAATACTCACCTGTATGATAATATTGCATGTTATGTACTGAGAAAACATTATTTTTCTGTCACAGAGTATAACATTACATACATATATTGAGATAATATTTCATAAACGTAATATCATTCTAACAAAGTATACATTACAATGTTATTCCAAAAAAATGTTTCTCAATGTTATTGTTATGTTTCATGTTTAGTGGGATTGCAACACAATTATTGAGATCTCAGTTCAAAAGCGATATCACTCGCAATTAAATATTGATATTCCAGTTTGAATACAATATTCAAGCAATATCAGAATTGGCTTACCTATATTACAGTAATTTGGCAATATGCTACCTGAACTTGTACTGAACAAGATGTGGGTTCAAAATAGAGTGGGTGTGGTTTGGCTGGTTACATATAATATAATGAGTAAAAATCAATTTCTGCCTTTCGCCATCTGGTTGTCAAAAGACAAACACAATCTTATATTTCTGTCCTTCAACGCCAAGAAATTAATAATTTTAATATTATTATAAAACTTAAAACGTCAAAATTGGGTTCATGTAAATAACAAACAGTTGAAATTTGTACATACGAAGAAGTGTCGTTGGACATGTTCAACATCAATAGAAAATAGAAATATTTTATTCAAGGAGACGAAACCTGCTAGGGTGAGGGTTCGTTTCTATACAAACTGATACTTGAATGTTGTCAAACTATATTGGACAAATACTGAATTTTCAATATTGAAAATTGAGTATGAATAAATGCAAAAAAATATTGCAATCTCCAATATAAGCTCAACAATAGTTGAGCTTATATTTTCGGATATTACCTGATATAGTTATTCTGATATTGCACCTTACAATATGTAGTTTTGATTCATAATCAATATTGAACCAATATTCCTTCGGAATACTGTTTTTTGATATCAATCACAATAACTGAATATCAATTTTCACACGACTTATTTATATTTGTCCAATTCCAAATAGAGTTCAGTCAATGTGATATGCTCAATGGGTTGGTAGTGCTTCTACTTTTGAGAATCAATACAAAATTTTCCAAATTGTTTCCTACTTCAATATCGTGCATCATTTACCTCAAATATTGCTCCATATTCGGGTCTCTGTTCTCTCTCGCTGTAATATCTATACTGCAATATTATGCCAATATACCACCCCAATTTATAATTTAATAATTCAATATTGTAATCTACACTCCCGAAAAATATGGTGAGTTATTGAAATTTCATTACTGATGATTCAGTGTGAAAGATGAGCAAACAATATTGCCATCTACATATTATTGAACTGATTTGATTCAATATATCCTGATGTAGTAATTCTGGTAGTGGCAATTCAATTTATTATCAATATTGAACCGATATTTATACTGAAATATTCTTTTCTCAATATTGATCCACATTAGTTTCACATCTGTTTTTTCAGTCACGACATATCTATATCAGACCAATTTGAAAGTGGGGTTCGGCAAATATACATGGAATATGAAGAAAATCCATCAAGAAACAGAAGGCATTACGACTTCTTTATATAAAGAACACTCATCACAACCTGCGAAGAAATTAATCATCTATTATTCCAATTCACACATCCGACAACTAGATCAATTATTACTATTGTGTGAGAGGAGAGCAAGCATTATACTCTACCATTCAATAGATTCGAATCCCACTCGTACACAGTGATACGTGACCAATTAATATTAAACAACTTTAATGATACTCGAACAATTCGACCCAACGGCCGCAATCCAACCTACAGCCATTCGTGAACTAATTAACGAAATTATAAAAATGAGTTTTGTTACTTCATTATCGCCGTAGGTGGCGTCCGCTACTGAAAGCCTGAATAATTGGGGTGCTGAGAAAAAAATGAGGCCGTCTTCATTACGGAAAGCTGGACTCTATGCAGTATCGAAATAAAGGGATTGTGAGGTGTTCCCATCATCCATCAAGTAAACGGTACAGGTGTGAACAGTTCTTGCTGTGAAATCGACGAAAATTACTGCAATTAGCCCCAGGTGTCTCCAAGATTTTTTTATATTTTTTGGGTGCTGAATTTCCGTTTGGGTTGATACAAATTGTTATGTTCTTCATTATTCGAATCAGAACTCCATTACATTTTTCCATTGTTCTGTTCTCAACAACATGAAGGATACCCTGCAGGAACTTCACGAAAAGTAGTCAGCTGTTTAAATGACCGCCGAAAGTCAGTAATGAAGTGGTAATCTTGTCCAAATGTCAAGATGGGCACAAAAAAATACTAAAGGGTATACAACTCAAGGACTCTTGCACGTCATCACGTCATCGTGAGAATATTAGTTGGGAAAAACTAAAATCAAAAATAGAGAAAGATTTCAAAAAAAATTTAAGTTGGTTTAGTCAAAAATATCTCTCAGTGAATTATAAAAAACCAAGTTCATTACATTTGTTTCCTATCATAATAATTTTCCTGACTTCAAATGTTTGAAAATGAAAATAGAAGAAAATCAAAACACGATTACTGTAAATGAAGCTGAGGACATTAAATATCTAGGAGTTACATTTGATCGCCACATGAGATGGGATGTCCACGTTCATAGTGTGACGACCACTTTGAGGCATTTGCTATATAAATTCAAATTTGTTATATATTATTCGGAATATACTCAATATTGGTCATTTAACTCTACTTTACTATGCACTTTGAAAGCCGCTTACGGTACGGAATCCTCGGATGGGGAGGACTTTTAGAAACTCATGTACATAAACTGGATATAATTCAAAAGTATTTTCTCAAAATAATTATCAGAAAAGATTTCACCTACCCAACAGATTAACTATTTGCAGAAGCAAAATGCCTCGACATGAGACAACTTCATTACCAGTCAGTAATGATTCACCTTTATCACAATAGAGCTCAGTTAGTATTTCTGAATCATCAATACTCTACCCGACGAAAGAGCAAATCAAATATTAAAACAAACACCTCTGAAAAAACCATAGGTCAAAGATGCCATAGTTACCTAGCTCCAAGACTTTTCAATTCTCTGAATATAGCGATGAAAGGATTAGTTATTGACTGCAACTCACCAAACCTTTTCAAAAAGAAACTGAAACTGTACGTTTTGAATACAGCTAGGATGAGAACTAGAGAAATCATAAATTGCGAACAATAAATGAAGAGGTTATCGATACTCTCTTGAATAATATGTAAACTCTTCATTTCCTGTCTAACATAAAAAAAAATATTGAACCACTATTAAATACCATAATATTCCATTCTCAGTAAGGTCTAATGTTGATGTCAAGATACAGATTTTCTACTGCAAAATGCACATCTATACATGACATACATAAACTTTTTAGTTCCGTGCTCGACTCAGATTTTATCGGAATAGCTTGTTTATTGTACATGTGTATTTGATTATATATCATTATGTATCGCTTACCATTTTCATGTGAATAAACTTATATATTATTATTATTATCTATGATGACATGAAATCAACGCAGTTGTACCAATCCATTGATGGAAATGCACTGGAACGTTTACATTGAATTTCAAATTTGGCGCCTATTTTTCTTTGGCATCCGGTTGGCAGCTCTCTCGATGTTGCCGCAATTTGTTTGAAGTCTGCTATTCACCAATTGACAATTGTCATTCAGAAGTGACAGTTCTGTGTTTATATCCTTCCGGTGATTCAAATTAGATAATGGTGATCAAAAACTATGTATTTTATTTCTTCTTTAGAAATCAGCAGCCTCTGGGGCTTCATACAAATGCCCAGTAGAGTCAAAAATCATTGAATACAACGTAGTAAATTAACGAATGGTAATGGTTCGGACTTCCATTGTCTATATGATTAACTCTATTGAAACCTGTTGCTATGAACGAAAGGATAAAAATGCAAATAAAGTGGAAAAATCAAATCAAAATAAAATTTTTTGGTCGATAATTAAATTGAGAATTGATTGATCAATGAAAACAATGTTGTTACAAAAAATCTAGATTTCGAATATGACAGATGAGTCAAAAAAAATTGATATAAAGAAATAAATGAAATAACATTGAAACAAGAAAATTAAGGTATCGAATGTGAAATACTAGTGAAAATGTAAATGAAGAAATAAATGTAATATTATAATGAATGTTGAAACGAAGTTTTAAGTTGAGTGTACTAACGACGTTTCGATTTCTGGTATCCGCAATCGTCTTCGTGTGATGACTGTATTAAATTGTATTTATAATCTACAGTGAGATATTAATCTTCATCGTGATGCAGCAGATTTGAATTAAATTCTGTATACTGTTCTCAAAAGATCAAAGATAACAAAGCTCACAAGCCACCAAGATGCTCAAGAGTACTGCAGTGCTGGATAAAAGGTGTTATGCGTAACAATATTTATACTATGTAGGGACGCAGTGAGCTTTGCAGTTTATGAAAATGGAAAAACCCCAATAGGAAAGAACTTTTTCATGGATGAGCTTCCGTATTTTAATGAATAATATACACGTACATATGAACATGGAAGGTTGGTGAAAATTTTCTGTTTTTACTTCTTTCATATTCAAGACGTCACTTTGATTAATCTCCAGGATTCCATAACTCTATAACAGTCTGTCTACACTGCACTTCGAAATTTAACCACGCTCATGATGACGTGCAACATTTTCAAATTGATTCGGTGTTATAAAACCTATAGGTTTCAGATCTTCAGAAATCTTGCTTCTGTGTGTAGAATAAGCTGAGAGTGAAAGTTAACGTACTTTCTCGTTTTCAACCTTTTCGATGGTTTCAATAAAATTCTTATTCAAAACAAAATATGGCATAGTCGAGAAATCTGGAAAATTCATAACAACTGAAGGAAATCTTTTTTCTATCTGTGTTATGCGCTTTCAAAGGAATTTCTCCTAAGCTAACCTTGGAGCTGTGATGAAAGTACACATGGAGAAGTTTTAGACAATTCGTTTGAAATCTGCGTCCTGACCCGTAAATAAAAATATCCTTTTTTTTTGGTTTTGGAGCTTCTATTCAATATGAAGTATAGAGGAATCGAGAACTCCTAAAAAATTGTTCTATTCTCGTGAAAAATATTGTGGAGAAAATTTTTTGCTCAAGTAGAAATCGAATGAAGTTAGTTAATTTGAAGTCATCTGATCCAACACAACCAATCAGAACAAAATTATACTGAATATTTCCCTCATATATGAAATGTCCTATAAGAGCAATGCAATTATCGAAAACTTACAGCGGTAATTGCATTGTTTCGAGTCACCATAACAACAGATTTGGAACCGTATCGCTAGACGTCAGTAAACAACACAAATATATGTCAGATAGACTTCAAAAATAGAAAAACATTTCGCATTTAGGTGAGTACTCCATACAATCTATAGAGAAAAGTATAAATGAACAAAAAATAGCATTTCCTTGAGAATTTCTTTATTCGTGAAATATTCCAATGAATTACATTCGTGCATAAGAATAACCAGATAATTTTGCATTCAAGCGTGATATCTTATACAAATTGCATTCGGTTATTTTCATATTTTGTAAAAGAGCCCTCGTCCTTCGAACTCGAGCACTTTCGCCAAAATATGAAAATAAACTTGAAATTTTTAGAAATCACGCTTTCTTGCAAAATTATCGGTAATTTTTATGCACTCGTGCAATTATAACCGAAAAGATCCCATGGGTTCTTTTCACTTTATTATGTTATTGCTATGGATATATACAAAGTGATTTATTTCGATTTGGACGTTTCGATTACTTGATATTCCAAAATTTCACTTTTTGGTTGTAATACTATAATGAATGAAATTATAGAATCAAATATACTAAAAATTACAGTTCTGCAATGACAAAAAGTATCATTTAAATGGAAATCGGGAAGCAGAACAATTTTGAAGGATTGCGCTGTGAACATGAGAGCAAAAGATGATATAGAGTTTACGATCAAGACCATGTGAAACTCAGCAGGATGAATTGGTTTTTCTCTCAATTTATATCAGTGATTAGCAAAAATTTTTTTATCCAAATAACCCTCGAACACTGATAGGTGCTCAACAATTTTATAACAACTTTCTATCGCTTGTTGCTCATGTTGTAGCAGAAAGCTTTCGAAATCTTTTATAAATTTTTCGAACAATTATCAATGTCCTAGAGTTATTATTACTGATAACTACCTTTACAGCAAACTGATATTATCTGCAATCGACGCGCGTTTCGTTAACAAGTTTGGCATCTTCAGGAGAAGAAAACTGATACTATCAATCTAAATGCATTTAAGTTGGTTATCGAACATGCACCAACTTTTGGAGATATCCAAATGTCGGTTGTACAAATGGAAAAAACATTTTTGAACCCTCTATGGACCTAAATTCATGTTGGCCCAACCTGAAATCGCCATTCAGCCGATATCATGTGCAACATGGAACTTTATCGAAACGAACGAGATCTCAACCCCTAGAAAACTCGATTAACTCTATAGTTGGTTCAACAAAGCACGTTACCATTCAAATCAGTTCCGTTACTACGATGTGTAGGGGATTAGCAGATAGCCAACGGCTCGTTTATGGCTAGAACAAAGGGCATTGCGTGTACGGTGCTTGTGCAAATTTCCAAGATTTGAAATTGAAAGTAACTGAGTTTCATCGAGACATTTCACGACAAGGCGCGTTGTTTTATTCATTGTTTGTCCGATAATGGGGTTTTATGATTGCGTGCTTTTTGTAAATGTTTCGTGTGCGTCTTGGGAATATTCACTAGAGTCTGATGGTTGGTACATAGACAAAACTGGTTAAAGTCAAAAAATGAGAATATAAGAACATAAGGTTAGCGCAGTGGGAGAATTCCATTGATAACACACATTTAGTGTTGTCAAATATTTTCTCAATAGCACATGTTAAAGTGAGTTTTCATCAACTTAAAAGAGTAGATTAGGTTGCACTTTATCTGCAAGGGTGGATAAAATACCTATTTCTTCATGAAACTAAAAATCATTTAGTGTGAAACTGATTTCACAAATTTTTTATGGAACACTAAATTACATAGCAGATAGGTAGTATTATTGAGACGATTCAGAAATCGACGTAGTATTTATGAGTTATTTTCCTCAAGTTTTTTTACGGAAAGTGTGCTATAGAGGAATGGAATACTATACTCGACGATAAAACGCTATGATGAATAATTATTATATTGTTTCGACTGTGTGTCGCTACGTTAGTGATTAAATTATCAATTTCCTAATTCAGCCACCAATGAAAATCGACATGCATAACTAGAATGGCTGCGAGCCCACCTTGAACTATTTCAGTAAAAAATAAGGACAGTTTGCGGGTTCATTACCAATTCCAGATAATTTTTTTCATATATTCTTGCCAAATCTCATATTCAATTCACATGTGCTCGTTTTCAACCTACTTTTTATTGGAAAGTGGTATATTTGTACGCTCAGAAGAAGACGAGGTGGGAAATAATTTTCCTAACTTCTTTCAGAAGTTTCAAATCTCTCCATCTTCGTCCAGAACGTGATTCTACTCATCGGAATTTACGAAGTGTTAGATCTCTGCTGAGGTGTACATACGTATGTATACAAAACAATCTATCCATGACACAATATTATAGCTACCACACTTTCTCAGAATCGAAAGTACAAAAAAATAATTTGCTACTTTCATTCTCAAAACAACTCATTTTTCAAAAATAAAACGTTTATCAACCATTTTCCCAAGAACATCATCTGGCGCTCTTCAGCCCAGTTCATCTTCATTGTTCAAAATATTAACAATATTTTGGTGAGTGAACCAAACATTGCCTATTTGCAGCAATCCTCGTGGCACAAATAAGATTTGTGAATTATTATGCACACGAAAAGGTAGCCCTGTTATATTCAAAGAACACCGCGCGAATCAAGGGACAGGAGATGAGAATCAACATCATCTTTAAATTTCCGAGTTTGAGCCTCAGGAAAACCTCCAGTAAGGAGTTCAAAATATATGTAAATATGATCCCTGAGCAAGAGATGTTCGACAGGTTTCCAAGCTCACAAAAAAAGGGTATGAATTCCGTACTCGTTGGGTCATCCGTATAGATATTGGCTAGGGTGGAACGATTGACAACAATCCAGAAGAGCACCGACCATAACAATATCTGAAGAAAAGAGACAAGTCTCCGACCCTTCCCCGATGCTCCAACGAAGTAAGCGAGTCCGTGAGCGAAGAATTGCTTTTCTCTGAATATAATCAAGAAGTTACAATGAATTTTTTGATGCTGAGCTTCAAACATTACTATATATTTCATGACAGGTCGTATCTGAGCCTTGTAGATCATTAGAAGCTGACGAGAAGTGAAGTATTTCTTCGCACGAAATAGAAATCCGAGGTTCTGGGAAGCACCTTCAGCAATCAATTTCACATGGTCTCGCCATGAGAGATTATCACCGATCGTAATTACTATGATCGAGATACTTGACTTTGTAGAAATAGTTACTCCTCACATCTATTTGATTAAGAAAGATCGGCTTTCTTCGAAAAGAGACATGCCTGGGTTCTCCCAGCATTGAATTCTGACAAGTTGATGTTTCCCCATTCTATCCCCAAGTCATCTTCAATCGAGTCTTCACTATAAACAAAACCCTCACAGTATCCTGTACGGTTCTCACTGACGATGGGTTTACAAAACCGCGACACGTGTTTCACTATACAATGGCTTCCTCAAGCAGGATGATTTCATTTCATTCTGCTTGGGGAAGATATTGTACAGTAAAACACGTGTCGCGGTTTTGTGAACCCATTGTCAGTAAAAATCATACGAGAAACTGTGATACTTTTGTTAAAATGGATTTTCATCAAGCATCGGCCGGTTCAATCCAATCCATTAATATTATTGACGCTATGATGTTTCTGAATCTTGGAATTTCATGCTAATATGACATGAAATACCACACAGCGGCTATTTTTTGCAGATTATGATCTGTTTTAGCTTCAAGTATATTCTATATCAAAGGCAGACTGTGAAAAATGGGTATGAAAAATATGCCATTATCGCCTGGTCTAGTCAGGATTTGACTGATTACCGTCTGCAGAGGAAGGTTTCTCTTTCATAGTACCGAAAGTAACAGAATTCCATCGGCCACTATATCCTGAATCACCATCAATTCTCATACTCCTAGTGAATAATGATACTCATTAGTTTCCACATATAAGCATTTCCTCCTGCCTCTTATTTTTATCATCATGCGGTCTATGAATCACAATTTCTGCGTATCCGAAGAAAGCAACCGAAGAATTGGACATTCTATGGAAATATTAATGTTTGCAATTATTCAAGATACCAACACTCATTAGTATACGTTCAATCTGAAGGAGATATTTCGCGTCGTGAATATATATAGGATGTGGTAATGAGTTTTTGGAATTGGTAGGCAAGTTGTGAGGAATGTGCAGGCGGACTGTTATTAAGAATTCTTGAGGATTCCATTCTTTTTGTTTGATTTTTAGACCATTCGTCATGCTCATAATTTCAACAGTAATAATTTCAATATCATTATTCATTCAAACATTCAATTTGAGAATTGTTAGAATGCCGATAGTGGTTGACAATTGACCGCAGTGTTTATAGCACTAATTGTCTTTATCACTTCCTATGATAATTTCTCGAGTATCGAACTATCATACTAAGACTGAATTTGTATGTTGCCCTCTAATGGCATCTCAATGTTGTTCATATCACGAAAGAGATGCATGCGTATTTCCTAGGTTAATCAAAAGACAGATTAAACAATTGAAGAATTCAATATTGTCAATTATTGTCAATTTGATTCAGTGCCTTCATTTTCAAAAATACGAGGTTGAAATTTTTTTTTGTGTATTTCACATACACTTCCAGTTTGTTGATTGACATTTTTGAAAGGACGTTTCTTCGAAAAATGCCCAAAACTTTTTTCCGAGTATAGCCTTGTACTTCTATTTCTATTTCCTCTGCGAAATTTTGTGACTATTTTTATCTTACTTTCGTTGAGGTAGGTAATTATTATCGAACATTTTTTTCATGAAAATAATCACCATGGTTCAGAAAATGGTGAACCTAAGTATGAAAAATGGAACTGACTTTTACTTTCATATTTTGGGAGCACATATCTTTCATAATAGAAATTAGTTGAAAATAAAATATGAATCTTCAAGTACCATATTGACTGATCATGATTGTGGATGTGGAATAATTACAAAATTTCAAATAGGAAAATTCAGTTCCCTATTCGAAAAAAAATTGAGGTTACTGTTATTGAATAGAAACTCAGTTCAATAATTTCACAAAGCCAGATGGAAGTGTATATATGAAAGACATGGAAGTTCCTTTTTTATCTTTCAGTATTTTGAAAAATGGAAGCATCAAATCAATAGAACCAAATCTTTTTTTCAATAGTTTGAAAAATATTCAAGCTATCTTCCATTTAGATACGCCATTCGATTGTTCTCTGTGATACGATTTATTTGTAATATAAGGGACCTTCTTCCTTAATGGGTTTTTGGGATCCTATAATATGTTCCTGGAAAAGCCAGCCTCCATTTGATTTTTGACTTCGACTTTATATTTGTTTGAATGTAGTTGAAAGGATTAGTTCTATTGTTTATTTAAGTCGCTTCATTGAAACATAAACAATGAGATTGAATCCTGTGGTGTAACAGTTAAAAAAACTAGTGCATATTCGTAAAAGCCAAGTGGTGACCCCTTTTACGTCTCCTAGTAGTCATGAGTAATTTGATAATAATATGGGAGTTGATATTTATTTTTGGTTTCGCCATTTCGATTTTTATACTTTTCTCACTAGAGATTTTCTCTTATATCAGCAATGTTTTTTTTTTCATTGTTAACGTCGGCCTATTTCCTCTACCAAGGCCAATCACCGACGCCGGTGAGCACACTTCCCCCAACCGGAAATTGTGCCGAACCCTCTGGTTTTCCAACCAGAGGTAGGGATCTTTAACGAGCCCAACATCTAAGGACTCGGGACCGCCGCCTTTACGTCCCCACCGAAGGACGGCATATCCTCAATATATCTTGTGCTCATTGATATCTTGTCTGCGAGCTATGCTATGCTATTTTGCTGCAGTTGTGTGGGCTGTTCTCGGCGCTGCTTAACTGCAGATGTCGAATGACTGTCAGTCAAACTGAAAATCTAGGCCGTGCCCCAGCAAAGTCTTTGTGAATTTTATTGTCAACTTTCATAATTATGTTCGATCTTCTGTTGCCACTCTTTCATTAGTTGAATTTCTATTTACTACTATATTCATTTTCTTTATATTACACAGCTTTACACATTCACAGCTACTATAAGATTTTTTGATTCGGTAAAGGACATTCTCAATTTTGCCTAATGAGTCTCTTGGAAACCCTACCTCCTTTCTTTTTAAATTTTCTCCGGAAGTAAACCATCAGAAAAACCACCAGAAAAAATGTTCAGGTCTCTTTCATGTGGTCTAGAGGGTAAAAAATATTGAGTGATAATCCAGATCATCAACTATTTTCAATTTGATGAAGATAGTTCATAACAAAAGCTGAACTGTAATATTATATTATGCAACGATTATGTAATGGTTGTTATTAATACAGGGGCATTAACCGGGATACGAAAAGAGCCAAAGCTAAGTTTCGTATGGTTTATGCGAGCGTTATAATAACCATTACATGAGAGTTGCATACGCTAATTTTTATACACCCGATAAATAATGAAGAGCTATAAACATTATATTAGTTGTAATTTATCGTATTTCTTTGAAAATTCTACAGAAATGAAATTAAAAAATCACAATATAATATAACCATCGAAGTTTAGCAATATTCTATGAAAATTTTATACCTACTGATTTTGACAAACGTCAAATGTACATCATGCTTGATTGAAAAATGAAGGGTTTCTATTGGTTGAATATCTGTATCATAATGGATCTTATTATGAAACAGATTATGGGCATATAAGTGCATTATGGTACGTGTGTTTTTTTTTTGTGAGAGGGATGTACCCTAGAGAAAAATAATAGTTTTGCATTGAAACACCGCCCACTGGTACAGAATGGACCACTCCTGCCTCCACACGATATTCCCCGCAATCAATTTGATGTAAAACATTTGCTCTCATCTGGAACAACGTATCATTTACGGGCATATCAGTGTCGTATTTTTGCTGGATTTCCGTCGGTAGGTGTATGAAGTATAGACTTCCATGAACCACTCCCTTCGTCCTGAAAAAGTACCAGAACAGTGTCATTAGTCTTCGACAATAATAAATTGCCAACTTCAAAGGAAACTGTTTTAGAGTTATTAACATCCTCATTGTATTCAGAACAATGGTCGGACGTTATTAAATAATATACGGAGAACGATATATTTTACTTGCTGGCACGAGTATTCACAACGCCCTGAATAAAATCGCTGATGCTTGTCATTTGTTATTACAATGTATGTTCCGAATATCTAGTCAAGTATAGTGGTCAAGTCTGTGTATTGAAATGTTCTTGTGTATAAGAGGAAACTCAAGAACATTCGGAAGGTACTGTTTGAACGTCATTGGAAGTGCGAAAGAATGAACACAAGATCTTTATTTATTTATTTACAAAAACAAGTTGATAGTATAACTATGAAGTTGAATAACACTCACATCAGAATAATAGTATTAAGTTTCTAGGCATCACAATCAGTGATACATTGGATTGGGAAAGTCACATACATAATATTACTATTTATTATTAAGATAGTGAATACCAAAATCTTCCAAATACGGTGCATGTCCAAGATTATTACAATCGAAGCTCTGAAAGACTTTTACTATGCAGAAATACAATCAAGACTGACTAATGGGATAATACTCTGGGGGCAGTCTTCGGCCGCAAAAACACTTTTTATGGTCCAGAAAAAATGTATAAGAGCCTTGTCATGCAAAACTCAATCTGAACCGAGCAAACCTCTATTCCAAACACTTCAGATATTACCTCTCACGTGCCTCTATATTTTGGAAGTTGCCTGTTATGTCTATAAACAGAAAAATAATCTACTTTGTCAAAAAGACATTCATAATCATTTCACCCGAAATCAGAATCTTCTTAATACCCCACAAAATAGATTGAAACTAGCTCAAAACTCTCCTCTTAGCATTGGAATTCAGATATACAATAAAATACCTCAGAACATAAAGGATCAAGAGAATCATTTTGAATTCAAAAAATCACTAGTGAAACTTCTAAGGAGTGGCTTGTTCTATACTTTGGATGAGTATTTTAATGTGTAACATTTGTTGTTGTTTAATATGCAACTGTGTATCTGATATATTAGCTAATCAATTTCATGTGCTGCATTGCATAATGTATTCTAAATTTTGACGTGTTTTTATACCTATGTGGTCTTTTGAAATGAATAAATTTGACTTTGACTTTGACAACAGGAACAGACAGATAGGTGGTTCTGAATTATCAGAACATATTCTTACTGCTTACTGCCGATGGAGATCACTCAGTAGAATGGAAAGACACTAAAATTATGACGAAAGAGAGCAATGGCAGGAAACGAAAATTAAAGGAATCTGCTTTCATCATGCTGTCTGATGAAGAATGCATATCTATGATTTCGCTTGATATAATAATAATAATAATAATATAGGTAAGCGACAAAAGTAGTGTACAGAAGCTCATGCACAGATATCCTATCAAAAGGCAGGATTCAATTTCCAACTGAACCACAAGTGGCTCAGCGGGAACTTGCTCTTCCATCCAACCTAAAAAATGCATGCGCACGCCTGTAAAGAATATATCACAGGCATACGCATGCCCACATTACATGTAATAAGAAGTATCAACATTGTAATAAAAAAATATATAAAAAAAAATCATAAATATGAATGGCTACCTCTCCTGAAGGACAAAACGTTATGTCAAATTGGAAATATACATAATATATATATATATATATATATATATATATATAAAACTAGGAAAATAGTTGGGTAAGCAGCATGCAGGAAGTATACTCTTATAACACGAATTCCAATATTTCGACAATGTTTATTGTCATCTTCAGGGAAAGCTACAATATTATATAATTCGTCAAATTCAAAATGTAAAAGTGTGAAAAAACTACTTACAGTGTCCATGAGATTGAGTGCAAAAAGGGTTGTTAACAATTTAAAACATGTATGAAACATATGTTACAGATTAAAATTATTCAACTTTGGTCAACATTACACAATTTAAAAATTTTTTATTTTATCAATATTTACTGGACGTCCATTTGCAAGTCGAACGCCGGCATGGAATGATAGAAAATGTTAGGTTAAAAGTTCCATCCTGCATGGATGTCCGGAACTACGTAATATATGCGGAAATATCGGTAGGTCGACGCATCCTCAGAGGGAGCCCGCGTCTTTTTGAATTTCATAGATGGGTAAAGAATAGACAGCTGAAGGCCTTATTGAACAATTTCAGTGTAATATGTGAAAAATTCATAAATTTTGAAAGAAAAAATTTTTTTGTTTCATTATGTAGAAGTGGAATTAATGTAACAATAAATTAATTAGAAAATTGGGAGCTTTGGTCCCTGAAATTTGGATTCCCTTGATCCAACTGTAACAAATATGAATATATCTCACTGAGATGATTAATGTCAGATCTTTTGTTCAAACATGAGACCGACTGCGAGATGAAGGCCATTTCCAGAAAGAGTCTTTTGTGTTTGTTAGGTTCTTTAGTGAGGATTTTAGTAGAGCCAAAATCCATATTGTGACCCTCTTTTTGCACATGTTCACTAAGTGCACATCTTTCTGGGTGCAACCTGCAGTCACTCTTATGTGAACAAATTCTGTCCTTGAGTAGTCTGTTTGTTTGACCAATATACTCACTATTACAGCCAGAACATGGAATACAGTAAACTACATCTGAGTTAAATGTCAAAGGAATTTTGTCTTTGACTTTCGTAAAAAGTGAATTTATTTTTAAAATGGTTTTATTTGCAATTTTTATATTATCAAATGGTTTGAAAATTCTCGAGATTTTATATGTAATATCATTAATATATGGTAAAGATGTAAAAAAAGTGTTTGTAACCTGGACTGGATCAACTACACTTGTAGCAACCAAAACATTATCATTTATACTTAATTGTGACTGTTCCATTGTGGTGGTGCTGTAAAGGATTTGTTTGAGAAGAGTATGTGGATATGAATTATTTCTGAATAAGTCGTATAGTACTCTCAAATTCCTAGCATGGTAGGCACTATCCGAGATGCTGAGTATTCGATGTTTCATCTGCTTAACTAAGTTGACCTTGATGGATTCCTTGTGGTACGACAAGTAATTCATGTATCTACCCGAACTCATGGGTTTTCTGTACCAATCGATGATGATGATATTATCAAGTGTACGAATGAATTTCGTGTCTAAAAATGGCACACTACGTTCATCGTCTTCACACTCAATCGTAAATTGGATGTACGGGTCGTAACTGTTGAATATATCCACAATCTCATCAGTGCAACCAGCAGGTAAAGCGAGAATAATATCATCGACATATTTCTTAATAAAATGTAACTGAAAAGGGAGAACATTAATGACTACATCTAACAAGTCATCCATTACATAACACGCCAAAATGGGACTTATTTTTGCCCCCATTGGGGTACCAAACGTTTGTTTATATACTTTATTGTCAAAAGAGAAAACTGTGTTATTGAAGAGAAATGTAATTAATTCAAAAAAGGTTTGTTTTTTTATGTTACAAATGGAGCCGATACAGTGCCATTTTTTATCAATTGCTCTAATACAAGCATCTAAATAAACATTACTGAATAAGGAGACAACGTCTAAACTTGCTTATTCTTTTAACCTAACATTTTCTATCATTCCATGCCGGCGTTCGACTTGCAAATGGACGTCCAGTAAATATTGATAAAATAAAAAATTTTTAAATTGTGTAATGTTGACCAAAGTTGAATAATTTTAATCTGTAACATATGTTTCATACATGTTTTAAATTGTTAACAACCCTTTTTGCACTCAATCTCATGGACACTGTAAGTAGTTTTTTCACACTTTTACATTTTGAATTTGACGAATTATATAATATTGTAGCTTTTCCTGAAGATGACAATAAACATTGTCGAAATATTGGAATTCGTGTTATAAGAGTATACTTCCTGCATGCTGCTTACCCAACTATTTTCCTAGTTTTGTTCTTAACTAGTCAGCAAAGACTACCCATCTCCTATATATATATATATATATATATATATATATATATATATATATATATATATATATATATATATATATATATATATATATATATATATATATATATATATATATATATATATATATATATATATATATATGTTATATATACAGGATATATGTGTGTGATTTGTACAGGAATTTGCGTATCAGTTTCGAAAACGGAAACGGATTCAGTTTCCGAAACGTTAATGATAAATATTTTCATATATATATATTAGTTTTTATTATTTTTTCGATAGGCAGAATTTGACGCAGCAACTTTTCGGGGGTAGATTGAAAATCTGCCCTTCTACACTTGTATGGATTCAAATATTATTTCTTATTTTTTCAGATTGTGGTAGGTTACGATACCCATAAAACTACGAAACAAATTTGGAAGGTCATGTCTGAATGATTTTCTGGGCTATTTTTTCAAGTTTCCTCTCCAGAAATGGAAAGAATGAGATCTTTCAATACATAAAAGTAATACACATTAGCGTGTTCCAAAAAAATGTCAAGTTCATTTCGACCATGACTCCATATATCAAAAACATCATCAACATATCTCCACTACACCTTTGGATCATTTGGATAACTTTCTATGAAAGAATCCTCAAAATACTCCATATGAATATCACTCAGAATTGAAGGAAGAGGTGAACCCATAGCCATTCTCAATTCTTGTAGATAGAAGTCAATTTTGAACGAAAAAGATATTTTTTCTGTACATAGTTTCAGGATATCCAATTACATTCAAAATCTTGCTTCGAATCAGATTTCTATCATTCTCTAACTTGGATTCGAAAATTTCTAAAGTTTTATTGATAGGTAATTCTACGTTTTACAGATTGTGATAGGTTGTGAAACCCAACCCAAAAAAGCTAGAAGAAAAAATCTTCTGCATTGGTTAGGTATACTAAAACAAAAATAGTCGATATGTGACCACCTCTTCCAATAAATATTATTATCAAATCATAAATGTTGACCTCACAGGAAGCTACACAACAAATTCATCAGACGTATTTTGCACCTAATTAGACTCAACACCCCGAGTAAACGATCGAGGAAACCCTGCTGTTTCATCCCCATCAATAACAATCATTGTGTTGTTTTTATTGAAAGCATCCACGAGGTTTCTTTGATGGAATGGCACCACGTTGACGTCACTTATGAGTTTTCTTTTAACGAAGCCAAATTAGATAATTCAATGAAACTCCCACAACGAATAATATCGACTTGGATCTATTCTTGGAGTGATCATTCAATGAAAACATCATCAGTCCTAATAAAATGTTTGCGTTTGATTTCATGAATACTTTCCTGAATATGTAATTGGTGTTAGTGAGTGATAGATCATAATAAATTATGTTCCCACGAACTTGCGACATGTTTGATGAACATTTTCAAGATATTTCTCCAGATACAATAATAATAACAACGAAAAAATTGAAAAAATAAATATTTTCCTATGTTGGATTCAACTGGGTAATCTATATGTATTAAAGAAAGTCCTATTAGTTACTATTTATAACTGAAGAACGACTGAACCGATCCTCATCTTTTGAACAATCCGTTCAGACCAGTCCTAAACTATCTACGCGGTAGGTTTCGGCTGGCACTTGTCGGAAAACAACTACTCCCCTGGCTAATACCATGAAGGGCATTGCATTATATCCGACCGGTGCTAGTGCAGGTTCCTTCACGAAAGAGGATCCTGCTTTTGCTTTCGGCGATACAAATGAAGGTATTCATTCTCGATCATTCAAACGGGCACACTTGCAGACCGGTTTCGGGCTATGTGGCCACTAGTCACTACAAGGCAGTTACATCATCAACATGAAGTCGATGACTACCCATAATTAAAAATCAAACACCCTTCATAGTATCAAGCCTCGACCAAAGCTGATGCGAAGAACACGCAGTCATTGCGCCATCTACCCATAGCTTGCCTCTCTCTCCAAAATGATATGGAGAGGAGGTAGGTCCAGAAGGATTTCTATGGCCGCTGATAGTGTGATGCTAAAAGCCTCAGAGATCGCCAGATAGGTCGGTCTCTGTAAAGACAGTTTAGCCTGGACAGTTCGGTGTGAAGCTTTTCGCCAACAGATATAAGCATTATTTGTGATCATTGGTCGGACAATCATAAAATATATCCCGTGGATTTGTTTGGTCCGTACATGACAAGGTCTCCCACAAATTCCTGACTCTTTTCAAGTGAGCGTTCTGAGAGAGTTTTTCATCAAGGATAATGCCTAGATATTTCACCTTCGCTGTAAATGAAATCACCCCACCATGGAGGGAAAGTGGAGTTGTTTCACCCATAATGCCGCTCCCATTAGGGGAAATTATCACAGCCTTGCTGGGGTTTACAGTCATCTGCGCAAGGACATCTACATGAACTTGTAGCTCCAATTCTCTTCTTTCGAGGACATCAAGGTACCCGTCCATCAGAGGCTACCACAGAAGGGGAGATAGTACTCATCTTGGAGAATGGTAGTAGCGGTTCTGTTGATGAGCATGGCGTAGATCAAGCCGACAATGGTTGAATCTATGCCCTTTTCAGTCGAAGCTGATCTGATAGATTTCGGTAGTGAATTATCAAATTCTCCATCCATATAGAGAAGTATGGTCACTGCAACCTTTTTTTTTATCGTGAGATTGGGAGTTTTTTCACTATTTCGTTTGATAAGAAAATATGTTAGGCTAATTCGTACCAATTTGGGGTGTGGATCTATGCGGTTCATTTGAGGTATATAAACCACCTTTGCCGACGCCGGATGGTATACAATTTCATGTCAGACTAGCTCTGTACAGTTTTATGAGATCGGGTGAGAGTATTTCCAGCCCGTTTTGTAACAAAGCTGGAAATATACCACCCTCCCAGTTGATTTTAAAAGAAAAAAAGGATGTGATTGCCCACAACTGCCGTTTCTGAGATGATTTTCGAAGTGACCTCCCATTCAATCCCATTAGGGCGCTTGGCGCTTTTGAAGAATGGAGTTTGATTGTCATCAATCATCAGGCTTCCAGGAGGGTGGTTTTCTATCAAAATCTCCAACGCTTTCCTTCTAGAGGTCTTGAATGTACATTGGGTAATTTTATCTATACGATTTAATCAGTTGGCTCTCTAGAGAGGATCCTGTGGATTCTTGTGCTGCGAGGTATGTCAGATATGCTCTCACAGAACTTTCTCTGAGACCCCAGTTTTGTCTTTCTAATTTCTTTGTAGTGATATGTAGGAGTAATTCTGTAAACCTCCAAGTTGACTGATTCTCCAGCTCCGTTGAATAGTCGTCGAACTCTTTTTCTTAATTTATCAAGGCTTTTGTTCCACCAAAAGTGTTTCGATCATCTATTTTCTCATTCTCATTGGACAGTTATGGACAGTTATGGATTCAGGTAGAGATCACAGTTTCGCGAACTTGCTTCGCAGCTATCTCAATCATCCAACATACATCCTATTATATGCTTACAACCTTTTAATATATTTTCGCTACCCACGAACTCAATTGGGAGTCTGGCTTTCATATGGATTATATGTAAACATAATCTTGTTCAATAATCGATTTACATAACAGATATGGTTATCGATTAACATGAATGTCCTTCAGAAATCATCACTATCAAACCCACTGCTCTTGATTCAAAATTGGGATATTTAGGACATCATCGTTTGTACAATTAAGATGAATGAATTTCATTCTTCGCATTTTTTTATTTTAGCTCCAATAACCAGAAAGAGGAAACCTATGCAATGAATATTAATTTGCAACTGCGGCAGTTTTCGTAAGAGATTGGTGATTTCCATATCACTTACAGACAGTAATAATGTTCCAATATATCAGAATCACTGAACTATCTCTATTGTTACCCACTGGTGGGTTGCGAACGGAATCTTTGTGGGCCCTATGTAGAGCTAGATTTTTTAATATGGTGAATCTCGAAACTAAATACCGAAATCAATTGGACCTATCAAACTCACTGAGATTGAAAGTAACTCGGGTTGAATTTGATGTCAAAACTGTAATGGCGAAACATGGGAAATAATGTCATCCTTCTCATTGAAATTCGAACATTGTTTTTTTTCAATTCTTCATTTAACGTCGGACAATTTCCGCTATCAAGGCCAATCACCGACGCCGTTGAGCACACTTCTCTCAACCGAAAATTTTGCGAACCCTCTGGTATTCCATTCAGAGGCAGGGATCTTTTACGAGCCCAACATCCATGGGCTCCGGACCACCGGTTTTACGTCTCCTCCGAAGGACGGCATATCCTCAATATATCTTGTGCTCATTGATATATTGCCTGCGAGCTATGATATGCTATTTTGATGCAGTTGTATGGGCTGCACTTGGTCACCCGTCCAAGTACGTACCGCGCTCGGCGCTGCTCAGCTTCAGATATCGAATGACTGTCATTCAACCTGAAAAGCTGAGCCGTGTCCAAACTTTGTTTTTCATTTGAATAATCCCTTTATTCATATTGGAACGGTTGAACGACTGAACTAGAGGTGGTTCACGAGTTTGGTAACTTGTTTTAGATAGGTCGTAGTCCAAAACAACTCTGGAGAACCAAGCGCCAAATAGCAAAAATTGGTAACGGTACAGAGTGACTGCCGAATGATATTGATTTTGAATGGTGATGGTTCGGACTTCCATTGTCTGTATTATTAATTCCATTGAAACCTGTTGCTAAGAACGGAAGGATTAAAATACAAATCAAGTGAGAAAATCAAATCAATACAAAATTTTTGGTCAATAATGAAATTAGGGATTGATGGATCAAAGAAAATACTGTTGTTACATAAATTGAGATATCGAATATGAAATATGAGTCAATTTTTTTTTAATGGACTAAGAGAAATAATATCGTCTTCGGGTGGTGACATCACTTGAAGACGATTGCGGATACCGGCAATCGAAACGTCGTGAGTACACTCAACTTGAAACTTGGTTTCAACATTTTTTCATAATATTTCACTCAATTTCTGCATTTACATTTTTTGACTGGTATTTCATATTCGATACTTCAATTTTTTTTGTCACAATATTATTTCATTTAGTTCGTTAATAAAAAAAAATTTTGACTCATATTTCATATTCGATCTCGATTTTTGTATTCCATTATTCACCAGAGATCTGATTTTGATTTGATCATCTCACTTGATCTGTATTTCAATCCTTCTGTGCTTAGCAACAGGTTTTAATAGAGTTGATGATATAGACAATGGAAGTTCGAACAATAACCATTTAGCAAGGAACATTGTCAACCACTTTCAAGCAAACAGATATTGATTTTATATTGGTCAAATGAATGCAAACAGTGAATGTGAAAACGGCGAAATTTCTATATTCAGTTTTTCCTAAGAATATTATAATTTCGTACGATTTTTTTATAATTTTTTTTTTTTTTGTTCAATTAAATCTTTCTTTATTCTTTATTCAATTCAATTCAAATATCAAATTACATAATTTTCTGGTGATATGCTTAAACTATCTTAATGATTCATCAATTGTCGAGAATAACACCTAAGCATAAGCGATATGCTTGTATTGTGTCTATTCTCTCAATTGTTCTAAAAAAAGAACATTGTCAACCACTTTCAAGCAAACAGATATTGATTTTATATTGGTCAAATGAATGCAAACAGTGAATGTGAAAACGGCGAAACTTCTATATTCAGTTTTTCCTAAGAATATTATAATTTCGTACGATTTTTTTATAATTTTTTTTTTTTGTTCAATTAAATCTTTCTTTATTCTTCATTCAATTCAATTCAAATATCAAATTACATAATTTTCTGGTGATATGCTTAAACTATCTTAATGATTCATCAATTGTCGAGAATAACACCTAAGCATAAGCAATATGCTTGTATTGTGTCTATTCTCTCAATTGTTCTAAAAAAAGAACATTGTCAACCACTTTCAAGCAAACAGATATTGATTTTATATTGGTCAAATGAATGCAAACAGTGAATGTGAAAACGGCGAAATTTCTATATTCAGTTTTTCCTAAGAATATTATAATTTCGTACGATTTTTTTATCATTTTTTTTTTTTGGTCAATTAAATCTTTCTTTATTCTTTATTCAATTCAATTCAAATATCAAATTACATAATTTTCTGGTGATATGCTTAAACTATCTTAATGATTCATCAATTGTCGAGAATAACTCCTAAGCATAAGCGATATGCTTGTATTGTGTCTATTCTCTCAATTGTTCTAAAAAAGGAACATTGTCAACCACTTTCAAGCAAACAGATATTGATTTTATATTGGTCAAATGAATGCAAACAGTGAATGTGAAAACGGCGAAATTTCTATATTCAGTTTTTCCTAAGAATATTATAATTTCGTACAATTTTTTTATTATTTTTTTTTTTTTTTGGTCAATTAAATCTTTCTTTATTCTTTATTCAATTCAATTCAAATATCAAATTACATAATTTTCTGGTGATATGCTTAAACTATCTTAATGATTCATCAATTGTCGAGAATAACACCTAAGCATAAGCGATATGCTTGTATTGTGTCTATTCTCTCAATTGTTCTAAAAAAGGAACATTGTCAACCACTTTCAAGCAAACAGATATTGATTTTATATTGGTCAAATGAATGCAAACAGTGAATGTGAAAACGGCGAAATTTCTATATTCAGTTTTTCCTAAGAATATTATAATTCCGTACGATTTTTTTATCATTTTTTTTTTTTTTTTTTTGGTCAATTAAATCTTTCTTTATTCTTTATTCAATTCAATTCAAATATCAAATTACATAATTTTCTGGTGATATGCTTAAACTATCTTAATGATTCATCAATTGTCGAGAATAACACCTAAGCATAAGCGATATGCTTGTATTGTGTCTATTCTCTCAATTGTTCTAAAAAAGGAACATTGTCAACCACTTCCAAGCAAACAGATATTGATTTTATATTGGTCAAATGAATGCAAACAGTGAATGTGAAAACGGCGAAATTTCTATATTTAGTTTTTCCTAAGAATATTATAATTTCGTAAGATTTTTTATCATTTTTTTTTTTTTTTTGGTCAATTAAATCTTTCTTTATTCTTTATTCAATTCAATTCAAATATCAAATTACATAATTTTCTGGTGATATTCTTAAACTATCTTAATGATTCATCAATTGTCGAGAATAACACCCAAGCATAAGCGATATGCTTGTATTGTGTCTATTCTCTCAATTGTTCTAAAAAAGGAACATTGTCAACCACTTTCAAGCAAACAGATATTGATTTTATATCGGTCAAATGAATGCAAACAGTGAATGTGAAAACGGCGAAATTTCTATATTCAGTTTTTCCTAAGAATATTATAATTTCGTACGATTTTTTTATAATTTTTTTTTTTGGTCAATTAAATCTTTCTTTATTCTTTATTCAATTCAATTCAAATATCAAATTACATAATTTTCTGGTGATATGCTTAAACTATCTTAATGATTCATCAATTGTCGAGAATAACACCTAAGCATAAGCGATATGCTTGTATTGTGTCTATTCTCTCAATTGTTCTAAAAAAGGAACATTGTCAACCACTTTCAAGCAAACAGATATTGATTTTATATTGGTCAAATGAATGCAAACAGTGAATGTGAAAACGGCGAAATTTCTATATTCAGTTTTTCCTAAGAATATTATAATTTCGTACGATTTTTTTATCATTTTTTTTTTTTTTGGTCAATTAAATCTTTCTTTATTCTTTATTCAATTCAATTCAAATATCAAATTACATAATTTTCTGGTGATATGCTTAAATTATCTTAATGATTCATCAATTGTCGAGAATAACACCTAAGCATAAGCGATATGCTTGTATTGTGTCTATTCTCTCAATTAGATGAAAGCTTACGACTTCATAAAGAAAACAACGCGGCTATTGCATTAAACAAAAATTAGATATGTAGACGAAAGAGGAGTAGCTAATTATGTGGCTATATAACATTTATATATATATTGTATTTTGAAGTGAACAAGCATTTGAAAGAAGGAGAGGAGAGACGAGATCTCCAAAGAAATTAACTTATCGGTTTCGTGTGTGATATTTTTTCAGGTGATTCAAAAGATTTTGTTTATTGCTGCTGCATTTTCAATCAGGTATAATTTCAGCCTTTTTTTAAAGTTAGGTAGGGTACTTATATTTTTCAAGTGTGTTGGGAGCATGTTGTAGAGTTTTGGCCCATAGAAAAAAATGAATCTCTGAGTGTGAGTCTTATGAAATAATGGAAGTTGAATCGTTTCAGTGAATCTACTCACCTTGGATTTGATTTGTTTATATTTTTCCATGTTTGAGTAAATCCATGCCAGACATTGGAAAATATATAAAGATCTGACATTGAGTAATTTGGTATCTCTGTATAGAAATTCACTAGAATATAATCTATGTTTCTTGTAAATTATTTTTAGTAGGGTGTTTTGCACTAATTGCATGCAATTCATTGTACTATAGAATGTTCCCCCCCATGCTGTTATACAATATCGTATTACCGACTCTGCTAGAGATGTATAACAAATTATCAAATTCTTTCTATCAAGAATATCACGTAGGTTATAAAAAGTGTGGATGAGCTTTCTCAATCTTTTCGTGACATGACTTATGTGTTCATCCCATCTGAGGTGGTGATCCATAATAACACCTAAATATTTTATAGTTGAGGTTTTTTCTATTGTTTCACAAACACATGGTTGATGCGTATCACATTTCGAGCTCTTTATCTTCAGTTTAGTTTGTTGAGGCTGTTCGGTAGTCTGCAGAGAGAATGTCATGAATTTGGTTTTACTCACATTTAAGGTCAACAAATTATAATCAAGCCATGTCTTAATTTTTCTTAGCCCTTCTTCAGCAAGTTTATAAACATTTTGCCATGAGTCTCCTGTGTAAACAATAGCTGTGTCATCCGCATAGCAGATGAGATGACCATGGAAGTCAGTCATTTCCGAAATACTGTTTATATAAATGAGAAATAAAACAGGCCCAAGCACCGTTCCTTGAGGAACGCCTATAGTAACTTCTTTTGGGGAACTAAATTGTTCGCCAATTTTAGCCTTTTGCGATCTGTTTGTTGAATAATTCTGCAATACATCTAGAGTTTTATCTCGCACACCATATTTATATAATTTTTCTATCAGGAGACTATGGGATACTGTGTCAAATGCCTTAGCCAAATCCAGGAATATAGTCAAACATTTCCTGGATTTGTCCAAAGCACTGACAGTTTTTTCAATGAGGTCCATAATAGCATTTTCAGTGCTTAATTTGCTCAGAAAGCCATACTGATGTTTTGTTATGACGGAATGTTTCTCAAAAAATGATAATAACCTTTTTTTATACTTTGTTCGAAAATCTTCGCAAAATTGTTTATAACAGAGATAGGTCTGTAATTGTTCAATTGACTTTTATTACCTGCTTTATAAACTGGTGTTACAACTGACTCTTTCCACTGCCAAGGCACTCTTCCTGTGCAATACGACAAATTTATAATATGAACTAGGGGTGCTATAATTTGTAGGTGAGTATTTTTGATCATTTTAGCTGTTATTCCGTCAGGTCCTGGTGAACAGTTATTTTTAAGATTTGATATCAAGATTATTACCTCATTCTCATTTGTGGGTTCTAGGAACATAGTTGACTCTACCGTAGAGTTTTTAAGAAAACCATTCGATAAATCTCCTCTAGAAATTTTTGTCATCATATCATGTCCAATATTTATGAAATAATCGTTAAACAAATTTGTTTTTTCACCATTACTGCTTATTTTTTCACCATTTGATTTTGTGATTGTCCAGTTTTGTACATTATTTTTAGTGCTGTTTGTATTCGAAATGTCTTTAATAATTTTCCAGGTTTTTTTTACAGTCACCGTTTGCCTTATTTAGTTCATTTCTATAGTACTGATTTTTTGTTTGCCTTATTAACTCCGTCACTTTATTTCTATAATTTTTGTACCTGATTTCTGCCTCTATTGTTTTACATTAGAAAATATGTTCATTTTTTTATTAATTTTTTTTGGTACAACACTCATTTTCTGAAAAAATGATAGTTTACTCCATTTGTGTTACTGCAATTATCATCGAATAATACAAAAAATGTAATTTTCTTTCGTTTCTGATGAGCTAGAAATCAATTACAGCATCAATAAGTATATTTCGTCAGATAAAAATCTCACGTAAGTACCATCTTAAAGATAGTAAAATCGACACTTAGGATTACCGATAATTATCATCCACGATCAAGTCTATTTCAGTTCATCCATTTCATATATTAAATCAACAGTTTTATCACATAATCACCCAGATAGGAACCCGGAATGAGAAAAATGGACTATCTGCTGATCTTCAGTCTCTGTTTATACTCCCTGCGGGATGAACGTATATAATTTACAGAATTTCTATGAATACAAAAGTCGTAAGTATATTTTTCAACTATTTTCCCTAAGCCCACTTCCATTTGATTTTCAATCGAAATTTTCAAAATTCAACAAAGGAGTTACTGCTGGAATTCATCACGTCAGAAGTTCTATTGAGTATAGGTATTCGTTTTTTCGTAATTCAACTCTCAAGTTTGTTTTTAATTTTTAAGGGTTTAGTCACTTCGAAAACTCCATCACATTTATAATTGAAATGAAATAGTTGTCAATATAATATATTGGTCACTGAATCCAACTACGTATGTTTCGGCATTTTGCCATCTTCATTTCAATGATAGTGAATGAATAAACGCTTTGGTAATAAAGAGTTGTCACAGGCAGCGAGTGTATCAACAACCCAATGATGACCAATGTACCGAAACGTACGTTCTTGGATATGTTAACAAATGTAAAAAAACTTTTTTATAAAATGAGTCGAAAATTCTATATTCTTAAAGAAAGACCTATGCCTTTATATATTTTCACCTTCATCAGCTATCATTTCAGGTAGATCGTTAAACAATATGTCTTATACGAAGTCTTGTGAACATCACATGTATTCTTGTTTCGTGTGTTTTCAGGGTCAGAAATAAATTTCAATCTGAGCATAAAAATGGTCATCAATTCTTAGATCTTTTCCTGAACAGATTATGCAAAAATAATTCAAAACTTCGAAAATAAAACCAATATCAGATATTTCTTCATCTCAATATTCATTTGGTTCATGTTGAAGTGAAGTCAACAGCTTTTTCGTTAATTTAATTTCCAGGTGAATCATGGCGTACATAAATACGAAAGAAAAAGCCAAATTGTTGCTGCTCCTAATTGCATCCCTACTCATCACTTTGGCACTATTCGTAAGGAATAGGAATATCCGTGCAATTCACAATTATTACCGTCATTATAAACCATACGAAGATCCCATTCAAGGGCAATACGATCAGGACTATTCCAAATTGGTAAATATATCATTCTCCTTCACCCATCTACCCTTAGTTTGTGTGAACAATACACCACCCTTTATAGTTGCAGTTCATACCTCACCTGGTAATTTCCAGAGAAGACAAACTATAAGAGAAACTTGGGGAAAAAACACAACTGATGTGAAGGTCCTGTTCATGATAGGGTTGGTGAGAGACAAGGCAACCTATGACAAAATCAAACAAGAGAATGAAACCAACGGTGACTTTGTTCAGGGAAATTTCGTCGACAGTTACCACAATCTTACTTACAAGCACGTTATGGTTCTGAAGTACATGGTTTATCACTGTGCCAGTGCCAAGTATCTCGTCAAAGTAGATGACGATATTTTTGTTAATATGCCCAATATGAAGACGTTCATACACCTTCATGCTATGGAGAACAAAAACCCTATGAATATATTGTGCGAGAGGAGATATGGCCACCCTGTTTTACGTGATGGAAAGTGGGCTGTTTCTGTAGAAGATTATCCTGATTCAACCTACCCCCACCACTGCCCAGGCTACGCAATCGTTTACCCCCGAGCTGCTGTTTTGAGGCTTCATTCTGAAGCCCAGAAAAACAAATTTTTTTGGATAGATGATGTTCACGTGACTGGCACTTTGGCAAAAAAGTCGAATATTTCACACACAGGCATCGAAGAATTGATACTAACCAACGAAGAGGTGAACCATATAGTCAACAACAACCAGACTGACATCAATAAACCGTTTTTGTTTGGACATATGAATCTGAATTCATTTCAGATCAGGTCTTTATGGAGCTCTGTTATCAATCATACGCCAAGAGCTAGTATATTGGAATACCTTCATTGAGGTATTGAAGTGATGTGAGTTCAACTCAATTGTTTTTTGGGGGAGTGGTGAGAACACATATATTGCCTGAATTATTCTTCTCTAGAGACTGTGAGGGAAACCACAAGGAAGAAGTTAAATATCAGGAAAACAAAGATAAGGAAATCAAAATTGTGAATTTTTTTATTAAAATCTATAGAACTCCCAAAGAAGCAAGTGAAGTCGAAACGAAGTAACAAATGAATGTGATTACTGATTGGCTATTCAATGCAATTAGTAGATCAGGCACTGACTCAGAATAATAATAATAATAAATGTGAATTGTCACGTCCAGATGAGTTTTGGTTGGTTCTTTACACGAGCGTTTGGAACAGAAATGTATTACTCAGTCTTCACAATTTTATTTGTCAACGATTCGGTGATTGATTTTGGCCATCCCCAGGGCTACGAAGGTAGATAAGAATGTGAGTATATACATACATTAAGTATTATCAAACGAACTCCTGTGCAATACCAACCAGTGAGTGTACTTACCCAAGTGTTTCAGAAAGTAGTAGTAAGTAGATTAAAAAAACGATAATTCTTTGCTAAAATCACGAAGATATGTACAATCAAAACATGTACATATTTTAATAATTTCAACAGAAAATTATTTCCAAATGTACTGAACACTACTTTCTGAAACAATTGGGAAAGTACGAAATTACACTCACTGCGACGTATTGCACAGGCGTTTGTTTGATAAAACTTTATGTATGTATATACTTACAATCTTAACCATATTTGTAGCCCTGTAGATGGCGGAAATCAATCGCTGAAACTTTGGCAAATAAAATTGTGAACACTGAGTACTGTATTTCTGTTCCAACCGCTCGTGAAAGCCAACCAATAATACTAATGAAAATTGAATATCCGAATCATCCTCAGATCGGAAACCAAAATTCTCAACCAATTCGTATGAAACGAACCATCAAATGGCTCTCGATGATTGTGGCAAGTCTTCTTCAATGTTTTCATATCGATTTCATATATCTTGCAATTTGTTTTTTGATTGATATTTCAATTTCATTCTTTTTCCAACTGCAGTCTGTTTTATTGCTTTCTTCTATTTTCTCGATTCCATCTGATTTCTATAGATTTTTAGGGTGATGAAACAATAGATGGAATAAATTTCGCCTGTTATTTCTTTTCATGCACTGTTCTGATTAAGTCAGCTATTGGTTCAATATTTCATTAGTCGTTTCACAATATTTATTTCAATTCGTTATTATCACTATGTTCTATGGGAGCTATATCGTTTCACTTTCGTTTTTCTTATGTTTTAGCGTTGAATAGACAATGAAAGTTGTAACCTTCATTACTGAATGGGAACTCCGCCAAGCAGATCCATAAATTTGTTTCAATCAGCACTAATATTGAGAATACCAATTTCTCAACCGGGTCAGCATCATCAGGAGAGGATTTGGCATTTCGATGTGAAGGAGTGGAATTTCAAATTTTATTACACTTTATTAACTTGAGATGTTGAAAGTATTGATGGATTTTGGGAATTGAATTGTATATATCATTGAAGAACCAAGTGAAAGATTATTATGTATGTAAAAAATGAGGAGATATAATATACCCGCTCACTTGAGTTTTTTATAGACGCCTCAAGTGAGTTCAACAACCACATATCCGATTAAAATAATCAGTGTAAGAATGTAGGCTTTCACGGCCGGTGTTGATATATCTCTGGTTTTTCGGGCTTGAGAGCCGTGTAGTGGAATTTTTACTTCCGGAGCTTTCGGCTACATCTGCGGCAGCCATCTTCAGCGGCGTGGTCTCAGTTGAACTCCTCTATGTGAGTTTACTACGATTGATTGCAAATCTGGAATTGACTCATTATTATCTTTCGGTCCGACAGCGTTTTGTTGGTCGTACGATTCCCTGGTTCTATCTGGCTTCGTTTTAGCTGTTCTTAGAACTGGATACCAAATTTTGTTCAAATTTAGTCCCTCTTCCTTTCTGTTGAAGTTATCCTTGTGCTTATGTATCTCAATCGCTTCCCGGTACAAGCGAGTGGAGTAATGCGTCGTCGTTGACAGAATTGAAGTTTTGTCGAATTGTATATTGTGGTCGTTCAGAAGGGCGTGCTCAGCTACAGCTGATTTGTCCGTTTGTCCCAACCGACAATTTCTACTATGCTCACTGATTCTAGTCTTGAAACTGCGTTTGGTGGTCCCTATATATACTTTTCCACACGAGCATGGAATTCTGTATACCCCCGCATTGGATAACGGATCTGTTGGATCTTTAGCTGACCTCAGGTGTTCCTCTATTTTCTTTGTTGGTCTGTATATTGTCTTTATATTGTGCTTTTTTGATATCTTACCAATGCGATCCGTGGTACCTCTTAGAGAAAGAAGCGGTTCCTGAGAGTGGAGTCACAGCCTTCGTTTGTGGGTGTGAATTTGTAGTTGGCTTGGGTCGTATTGCTCTGTCAAGCCAATAACGAGTCAATTCCAGATTTGCAATCAGTCATAATAAACTCACATAGAGGAGTTCAACTAAGGAGAGCTCCGGAAGTAAAAATTCCATTACACGGCTCTCAAGCCCGAAAAACCAGAGATGTAAAATAATCAGAATTGGATTTTCACCTGACGAGGAAATAGAAGAGGAATTGAAAGGAGTAGAATCAGTTAACTTTGTTGACAACTGCGCCATTGCAAAATATACAGAAATATTTTTCAAATGATTTTGGTTCTTGTGGTGATTAAGGTGAAAAATAGGTGAATACGTTAGTGAAAATAAACTATATATTGGTAATTACAACAATAAATATTATAATAATATTATATTATAATAATAAATATTTGAAAATTTTATGTTGATATCATAATGAACTGAAGTTTCAACGTGTAAATTGTATTTTTTGCGTTTTTCAATCAAATGGAGTTCGAATTGAAATATTCATAATGATTTTTGAGATTTTTTGAGTTCCAATCCATTTTGATGGAAAATCACGGAAGAAAATTTTCCCATAGACTCAAAATTTGAATTAAAAAAATCATAAAAAATAAACCACGTCACTCCGGTAGGTGGGACCTGGTAGTTATTGTTCCTTATGGTCATGGTCCCTACCCTTGAGTCGATGTGGAATAAAATGAAGTCTCACCCATCTGGAAATCGGAGCAGAGATAAGGTTGTCTTGCAAGAAGTATCAGTATTGAATTGGCAGGACTACTCTCCGTATGAAATAATGAGAGGGTATGGATCATTATTTACATTTTTGCTGCCTTTGGGACTTGGCCTGAGTAGAATATACAATCGAAACAAACCATAATTGTGAAAGATTATTTTTTCTCTGAAGGTTTAGAAATATTCTACTGGGGTGCATTTGTTATGATATGTTTCGACTTCTCCACTAAACGAAAAATAGTTTTAAAATTGATTCCAAGTTTTCGAATTACCACGCTGTATAAAAATGCATTTTCTGAGCTTGCTCCCAACAATCGAAGGAGAAAATCACATTGGCATCCTTTATATGGAAACGATTCGAAATCTCCATTCGACTTGGCTAGATTTGAAGTCTCTATCTCCATTATTGGATTTTCCTGAGTGTATAAAGAACGAATACTCGGAAATAGGCGGCAAGTATTCATCAATTGAGTTGGTTTGACTTTCATTATACTAAGAAGTATTGAAGTACTCGGAGCGTCGAAAATTTCAGTCTTGTAGATATATTATCTCATTGGAAAATAGTTGATATAATGAAAAAATCAATCAAAATACAGAAAAATAACTGGATCAATTGGAAATCAGGTGAAGGAAAAATTGCTGAAGCAAGAAGACAATAAATTCGATTGAACGTTTCTATAAGTGTTCCGTCCGCATTGGAAATGTTGTTAGTAACAATATTCTTCATGAAGACGTTCTTCCTGAGATATTCCATTAAAAATCTCGTGTTTGATAAACACTGGATGACACTGTTCATAAAACACGTGTTACCAATATTCTTTAAACCATTGAGACCTATACTATTGGCATTACATGATGTTACCTGACTGATGGAATAAGAGATGTTACTGGTATGTTTGGCTTCACTTTGTTCTTTACTATGGTGGTCATCACAGTTACTGGATCGGTTTAATGAAAAAGTAATAGATCCTACTCTGACAGAAAATTGATTTGTTCAGATATCGACTTCGATTCGTCACATCTGTCACAACCTGTAAGACAATGTCGTCCTGCTGTGTAGGTGTATTTTTTTTTTGTTTTGTTGAAATCTAACTATCAAATCAGTTTCGAGGTGATTATAATCTCACGAAAATGGTTGATAAAGTTACTTGTTCAATGGCGCAAAGAAGTGAAAAATTGCGTTAATAAAAACTGAAAAGTTCGATTTATATATTTGCCAGGGAAATTTCAATATTTTTTTAGAATAAGACTTGGTATATCTATCATACTTTATGAAATCGTGTGTTGGATTTTAATTTGAAAAGTTGGAGAACCCATTTTTACGAAGTTTGATTCACATTATCATTTTGAGGAAGACTTCTGTTCGAAGTGGAAAAACAAATTTTTTTGACGGAATTGTTGTTGAAAAGGCTTTCTGTTGATTGACTCCGTTTGAGCATAACTTCTGTAACAGGCAAAACACTTCATTGTGGAATTTTCACTGGACAATCGAAAAAACTCAATACGTGTTTCACTATACAATTACTTATTCAGGCGTATTATAGTAGTATGGTAGCAAAACTCGCCTGAACGAGCTATAGTGTAGTAAAATCACACAATGATTTTTTTTTATTCGGAAAGCAATATATGCTTTCAAAAAGTGTGAGCTGGTTGATACCCGAATCTTCTGCACGAAGTTCTTATATGTTCGTATGAATGTTTCTTGGGGAGGTAGAAATGTCATGGAATCCATGTTTTGGGTATCTTGAAAATGAAAAAGAAAGAGCTTGAGATTCTTATAATATCTGTTTATAGGACAAATTGGTATATTTGCCACTAATGTTAACTGCAATATTATAAAATAAAAAAATTGACCGACTATTTCGCCAGTAACTAGCGTATTTTGATGAATTTGGATAATTTAAAGAAAAAAAAATATATTCTGAAATTCATAGGGAAATCGAGGCTTCATAACCGAACATACTTCGAAATATTGTCAGTCATCACCCGAAGACGATTGCGGATACCAGCAATCGAAACGTCGTGAGTAAACTCAACTTGAAACTTGGTTTCAACATATTTTCATAATATTTCATTTATTCCTTTATTTTTTCGACTAGTATTTCACATTCGATACCTTGAATATTCGTGTAACAATATTCATTTATTTCTTGATATAACATTATTTTGACTCATATTTCATAATCGATATCTCGATTTTTAACAAAAATATATTACAGTTTCTTCTATGATTTTCACTACAATGGGTTTACAAAACCGCGACACGTGTTTCGCTATTACAATAGCTTCTTCAAGCAAGATAAAATAAATACATTTTATCTTGCTTGAAGAAGCTATTGTAGTAGCGAAACACGTGTCGCGGTTTTGTAAACCCATTGTAAGTGGAAATCATACAGGAAACTGTAATATATTTTTGTTAATATGGATTTTCATCAAGTATCGGCCAGTTCAATTCAATATCTCGATTTTTTGTAATAAAAATTATTTTCTTTGATCAATCAATCCTCAATTTCATTATTGACCAAAAAATTTTATTTTTATTATTTCACTCGATTTGTTTTTTACCCTTTCGTTCTCAGCAACAGGTTTCAATAGAGTATAGCTATTTATATAACTAGTTACAAAATAAACGTGTTTTTTGCACTAGATGTGAATTGGTGTTTTGCATCGTGTTTGAATACAAGATTTTTTGTAATGCAGTTTCATTTTCATTTTGAATTTATATTACTTGGTTTTGTTTTACGTCGGCCTATTTCTGCTAGATAGTATCAGAGCCATCCTTGTTTGTTTCTATGGAGATAACCATTACAACAAAGCTCAAATGTCAAAACATATTTGTCACAATAATCGCCTTCATTAATTTGTTAGTTTTGTTGTTGAAAATGAGCGGATCTGAGTCTGATTCCCTACCTTCCGACGTTAAAGAAGCTGCAAATGCCGTTGTAGCAAATTTGCTGCCAAGTAAGTCAAAAGCCGCGTATGAAACAGCTTATTTTATCTTCCAAAAGTGGTGCTGAGTGAAGAAGATAAATACTGAAAAAACAATATCAGAACAGGTTCTTCTTGCTTATTTTTCATACAAACCAAAGTATTCAAACCGTCGACGATGTGGAGTCACTTTTCTATGTTACGAACAACAATCTATGTTAATAAAATGTGGATATCAGTAAATTTACGAATTTTATTGCTTTTTTGAGAAGGAATGCGGAAGGATATCGGCCAAAGAAATCAAAAATTTCAAGTGAGGAAGATTTCAGTAGATTTTTAATAGAAGCTGATGGTCATATTTATTTAGGCTTGAAAGTAATTTTTATAGTTGGGATAGCAGGAGGTTGCCGAAGAAATTAATTGCTAAATATGCATCCCGAGGATGTTAGTGACTGCGGTTCTTTCATTAAAATAAGCATTCCAGATACAAAGACAAATATTGAGAGAATTTTTACAATAAGCGAAGGTTATTGTAAAAATAATCGATTTTTCCTCAGATATAGAAACGGAACATGCATCATTCAACCTGTTGGCATCAACACATTTTCTAACATCCCAAAAAAATAGTGACATTACTTGGCTTGCAAATCCTGAATTATACACTAGCCATGCATTGCGCAGATCGTCAGCAACGTTATTGTCAGATGATGGTGGTGATATACAAACGTTGAAAAGACATGGTGGGTGGAAGTCCAACGATGTTGCTAAAAATAATATTGGTGAATCTATCAATAATAAACGAAAAACAGCTGTGAAGATACTTGGACAAAATGCATCGGCAAATATCGGCAATATCGCAGTTCTCAAACAAAGTACATCGACAAGCATAACAATGGATTCAAACGTGGCTCAGTTTGTTAACAATGATGGGGATGACATATCATATACGAGTAATGAACAAAAGGCACCAGTATTCCGTGGCAATACGTTTCAAAACTGTACGTTTAAATTTTGTAGTAAACTACAGTAACTACAGTAATCAAATAAAAATATATGTTTAAATCATGTGAGTATTCTTGAATAAATGGCTATGTTGTTATATGTAGGTACGTGTTTATTTTCTCAATGAAAATGAAATCTGATTTTATCAAAGAGTGACAAAATGTCACTCTTTGATGAGATGAGTTACAAAATGAACAACATTTTTGTATCTAGAATGAGTGTCAAAATTATGATATTTCGTAACTGAATTACAAAAAATAATATAGACAATGGAAGTCCGAACCATTGCCATTCAACTATGGAGCATAAATTAAACCACATATTATCTACAACTCCACTGACTCTCGAAGTGTTTGTTGGAATATTATCTCTGTAAATGAGTTCCTCATGATTCCAGAACCAACGTGCGAAACTTCGTCCGCATTGTCACAGTCCCAATAAAATAATAGCCGTCTCTTCGTATTTATCACGATGTCGCGCTGCACAGAGGCCTCGATAATTGGTCAAATATATTGTCTGCTTCGTGCCACGGGGAAATTTAAACTCCGGAGTCCTGAGCTTTTAAAATTACGACTAACGATAGCTGGAATATCCCAGAGTTGCTTTAATGGCGGCGCGGGAGAGATATTGTGAATTTCATGAAAGTTTAAAATCATTCTTTATTGGCACACAATGCGCTGCGATTGCGAGGAAAACTGGGAAGTTGTACATGCCATAGCGAGCCAATGAAGAAGTCGAATTCCAAAAATAGCGATTCTCGTTTGTTCAGGAAAATGACTGGTGTATATTCCACGGAATTGTTTCTTTTGTTATATTTATAAATGAGTTTTGGAGTGCGATAATAACGTTGAATTTAAGACAACCTTTGAGTATATTTTATACCAGGCAAACTGCTTATATCGCTCTCAATATTAGTAATCGATACAAACTCAGTAAGGGGTGTTTTTTCAACAAATGATTTCGTTATACAATAATGGCACATTCTCAAAAATATTATAATACTAAAATTCACAGTACAAACATGAATTCTTTCTTTTAGGTTTTTTGGGTTGTTAACCTACCAAAATCTGGAAAATAAGAATTAATATTAGAATCTGTCTATACAAGTGTAGGACAAAATTCTGACATTCACAAAAAAGAACATAAAAACGAAACTAAAAGAGAACATTTGTGAAAGTTGTGGGAACAAAGGCAGGTTTGCTTTCCGATACCTCAAGGTTGAGTATTTTGATAATATTAGTATTTTCTTAAAATTATTCACAAAATTCCACAGAACGTGGATGCCAGCTATTCAAAATACACGGATCCTCCCAATGAGAGAAAAAACGGTTTCGGACTTTGAATTAGAGTTAATGACAATCCGATTCTAGGTCCGACAAATGATGACACTTCGTCTGAATCATATCAAATCAAAGCCTCGCAGCAGGGAAAATACTTCGACCTCTTCCGCATCGCCTTTGAAATTGTCTGCCGCAGATGCAGACGAAACATCAGGCCCAAAAACCTGCGGACCACGGCTGAGAATCCCGGAAACTTCATCTCGGAAACTTCATCAGTTGCCGTCCGTGAATGTCTACAATCTTTGATAATGCAGTATCACTACTATGGTTCGAGTTCGAAGGCCGTCGTTTTTTGGATTTTTTTTTCTGACGTTTTGCTGGTGCGAGGGGCTAGCTTCTTCAGATGCTCATACTTCTTGAGTTAGACTCTAGAAGCTAGCCACTCGCGCCAGCGAAACGTCAGGAAGAGATTCCAAAAAACGACGGCCTTCAAACCCGAACCATAGTAGTGATACTGCAAACCTCGGCTGCGAAAGCCATAATTATTTTGTCAATCTTTGATAATATTTGTGGAAGTTTTGGGAACAGAAGCAGGTTTGGTTTCCGAAACATCAACGATAAGTATTTTGATAAATATTATTTCTTGTATTTTTTCGATAGGCAAATTTGAGATATACGAAAAGTTGCTGAATGATTGAATATGTTTCATTGGGAAGGAACTATTTTATCGGGAGTAATCACACAAGTACTTCAAAATTACAGATGATTTTCCATGAAACCATGTTGTCTAAAACTGCATGAGTTAATTTTCATATTTTGTCGAAAGAGCCCGACTCCGGAGGCAAAATATGAAAATAACCAAATGCAGTTTTTTTACTGACAACATGCTTGAATGGAAAATTATCAGGTTAATTTTGATGCACGAGTGTGATTCGGTAGAATATTTCCGGAGTTAAAACAACGACGTTTGAAATTCAGTATTTATGTCTGTCAAGATGACAAATGTACATTTTAACAATCGTTACTATAGATCCACGGACCGAGCAGGTATTTTTCGATACCTACCGGGTATTTACCTGCTCGAAAATGTCCCGTTGGGAATTTATCGCTGTAATTGATCGAAAATGTCCCGCTTCATATGGGATTTTCAACATACGATGGAAATATTCGCAATAACTCCTCGGGGTACATTGGAAATCTGCCCTTCTACACTTTAATAGATTCCAATATCAATTCTCAGATTGTGGTAGGTTAGGAACCCAACAAACTGAAAGAAAGAATCCATCCACCACAATATAAAGACATTCGAACAGTATATACATGAATTATATCATGAATACCACGACATTCGAAAATAGTATGCATTTCATTGAAACATACTTATGAAGAGATCATCTTCATGGATTCAATATCAAAGGAAATGAATATTCAGCATTCTTCAATAGAGAATCTTTAGCGAAAACTTTAAATTACAATACATACAGGGAATACTACAACATTTACAAAGTACACACCCTATAACAACCATTATGGGCGATGTTGAAACAAAATATGAAATGATACCAACACAACGGATAAAATTATTCAAAATATTGTATCATGCCAATTTATTGTTCGTACGTTCAAAAATATATACCGACGAAACATCAGGACTTTTCAAAGTGTGAATGAGTGATAATATTAGATATATATCAAGAATAGACAGCCCAGTGGTTCCCAAATTAGAAAACATATCTTACTACCTACATAACAAAAAAAAAAGAGGAAAGCTAGTTGCATACTCTCGAAACAATACCAATCTATATAAGCTATGTTTGGCATTATTAACTGAAAATTTAAGTTTATACGTTGGTAGTTCACTGACTAGACTTCAGCATAACTATCAATTCTGGATAACTTTGGAGCATTGTAGAAGGGTCGGAGACTTGTTTCTTCTATAGAATTTTTTACGGTCGGCGCTCTTCTGAATTCCCACTCCTTTGTTCTGATCTTGAAGACCTGCCGAACCTCTCTTGCTCAGGGATCTTTTTTTAATAGAACAGCTAATCTTTGGAACTCCTTGCCGAGAGAGGTTTTTCCTGAGGCACTTCAAAAATTCAAGGTAAATGTTAATTCGTATCTCCTGTCCCTTGATTCAGGCGGTTGAACATTATGGGGCTTCCTTTTTGTGTGAATCTGCATAAAAACTTATAAAAAAATACAAAACAGAATCCAATTGTTGCAAACTTGATGAATCATTCTGCAAAGTGCGGGTAGTTGATTTCAATATTTTTTCTATCCATTTATGCATTATCATATATAATAGGCCCTATGAATTCGTAATGTGAATTGCATGTACTCCATATGAAAGTTCAACACGACCTCAGCGACTACATGTTCCAACGAGCAACTACAAACTCCCTCCGAAGCATCTTTCTGAAGACTATACCAAACCCTCGGGTCTGAATTCTGGACGTTGCAGTAGACGCAAGCTTCATAAACCGTAAATTAGTATAACTTTCAGAACCAGGTCACGTACGACATAAGGGCTCTACTCCACCAAGGCGTGTATATCTCTGAAAGATCTGGGATAGTATCAACCTGTGGGTCATTCGTACATCTCGTTAACCGTTACGAGGATATTTATTTTGAAGGGCTTTCTATCGGATCCTAATTGAAAATTCATATACTCCACGAGTATGAAATCTCTATTACACAATTGACGAGTAGAGAATGATTTGCATTGAACAACAAACTTTTTTATCATTGAGAGAAACAATCAAGGTTTCTCCCTTTCAGAATATTCCATCAAGTCAGATGGATATACTTCAAAGAAACTGCTCAGCAATTACGAGGAAGTATATTTGAAAAATATGCTTAGCATTTACAGCTTATCCAACCCATCTTGGCACAGAAATAATAACGTATATGACCAGCAATCTGTGAAGTATACTAAAATATAAAATACCTATTATATGTGTTCACTGTGTCAAAATTGATCCGTGGAAGGTGTTAGTTCTTTTGTCATGGTCTGCACAACCAGTGTGCAATTGGAAAAGTAGCTGAGTTTGTGCCAGGAGGGATTGGATAAGCTGTACCTCAAAAAATATATTATTATGCTAATAAAATGCACTGAGGAATATTGAGGAAGGTACAGTTGCGGCCAATAAAAAATGGGACAACTCTTATAGCAGATTTTTGTTTAATTTTAGCTGCTTGAATTTGTTTTATGAACGTCATATAGCAACATTGAAAATTAGTCAAACATCTCTGTCAAACATTTCCAAATTAGTAATTCATCATGCCGCATATAAATGCAATGACGAAAGGTGGAATAATCACAAAAATAGACGATGACTGGTAAGTGAGGCAAACTGCGGCATTTTACAATATTAGCAAGAACTCAGTTTCAAGTATTTTAAGGAGATGGCGAACTGATGCGACCGAAGAATCGATAGAAATCCAGGCTTAGGACGTCCAAGAAAGTCAACTACTGAACGGGATGCTGCTTTGATCAACAATTCGAGAGCAAATCCATTTTCAACAGTAGTTGATGATGTTTCAGCAACGCATTTTCCCGCATCCTGAGTAGCAAAGTCTGAATTCAAATTCTACGTAGCAGCAAGGTAACCATTATTAAACAAAGAAGCAAGAATGGGGTTTGCGTTAGAACACATTGGCTATTAAGAACACTTTTGGAGTTGTGTTATCTTTCATTCCT